>CM075857.1:58524074-59724074 GCA_037975125.1 Latrodectus hesperus
ATGGAGAACGACTCCAGTTCTTGTCGAGCTGAGTTGTCTTCTTTTTGTCCCGTGACTGAAATTTAATTTGTCTCACAAGTCACCTAGATGATGGCGTATCAAAGTGTTTAAAATTTATAACGAAACAAATAACATTATTTGGCAAATTAGAAGAAGTTATAGAATTTGGACTTCCACATACTGTTTAATTTGCATCAAATATTTTTTCACAATGGCGGGCACATTTGGGTAACTAACCCTTCGCCACAACAAGGCCGGAAACAGCTACCCATTTGTCGTTACCCAGCGGGCACCTGAGAACCAAGTCACGGAGGCGAGTAGCATTACACGCGTCATACCACCACAAACCCGTTTATAGGGCGGGCCACATTCATACCACATCACAGAAGATAGGACAGAAAAACACAGAGAGATAGTAACATCCATGTCAGAACCGGGATTCGAACCCGGGACCCACAACTCAAGAGTCAAGAGCGCTAACCACTCAGCCATTCGTCGGCTCATCAAATATAATAAATAAACAAAAAAAATGACATCAAAGCACACATTCCTTGATTCAGGAGAAGCAAACTGTTTTAGAAAAGGATAGATACTGAACGTACGTTTTAATGTTTGTAAAAATGTATAATATTATTAGAATAACCTCATTTTATAAGTACATGAACTGAAAAAAAAATGTGGAGAAAATATTTTGTTATGAAAATTAATTTTTAAAATTTTTGTTTGAACTCTGCAAGAAACTATTTTAGAAACCTTGTACAACAAATTAAACCATTTTGTGGTATAAATTTCTTTTGTAATTCTAAGCTTTCATTCTAATTCACCATACAATTCAACTGTTTGTCACAATATTGAAACTACATAATAATTTAGCATTAAATAAAAAGCGAAGTAATTTGTATAAATAATTTTCAGTTAAACTTTTTCATCTAAAAAAACTCTGCAAGCAACTATTTTAGAAACCTTGTACAACAAATTAAACCATTTTGTGGTTTAAATTTCTTTTGTAATTCTAAGCTGGCATTCTATAATTCACCTTACAGTTCAACTGCTGGTCATAATACTGAAACTACATAATAATTTAACATTAAACAAAAAGCGAAATTATTAGTATAAATAATTTTCAGTTAAACTTTCATCTGAAAAACTCTGCAAGCAACTATTCGAAAAACTTCGTGAAACAAATCAACTATGTTGTGGTTCAAATTTCTTTTGTAATTCTAAGCTGGCATTCTATAATTCACCTTACAGTTCAACTGCTGGTCATAATACTGAAACTACATAATAATTTAACATTATACAAAAAGCGAAATTATTAGTATAAATAATTTTCAGTTAAACTTTCATCTGAAAAACTCTGCAAGCAACTATTCGAAAAACTTCGTGAAACAAATCAACTATGTTGTAGTTCAAATTTCTTTTGTAATTCTAAGCTGGCATTTCACTGTACACTGACCTTCTAGAATAAAGTCAAATGTTGTTTAGGCTATTGTTCTGCTGTTTGGAAATCACTTTCTTTTATCAAATTACTATTTCCTGGTCTCTAAAACTGTTTTCTAAAATCAACGCCTTCGAGCAGAAAATAAAAGCAATAACCTCTTTTTTTTTACTTTCCTTAGAGATTTTATTTTTTATCCTCGAAAGTCTTCTCCCCAGTCTTCTTCCCCACTTCACCCCAAGAATCCCATTTCTATTCAATCAGGCCGGCTCTCGACTAAAAATGCTTCCTCAGTTCACCGTTGGGTAATAATGAGTGTTAAAAAGTCATGAGTTAATAAATCGAGTTACGAACTCACTTTTTTTGGTCTCTCATACAGTATCCAAAGTTCTTACTTTTTTCCCATCCAACTAAGATTTTTTCTCTTCCGTTTTATGTAGAGTATCTACACTAATAAAAACAAAGAAAATAGCTATAAGAAAGCATTTTTGTAAAAATTTAACGCTGCTTTTTTTAATGGGAGTCATTAAGTACTTTTATTATTTTCGAATACTGAGTCAAACGAAGTAATACGAACTGTTTTCTTTTTCCAGTATAGCTTGAGAAAGCCTCTTTTTATGGAGCTCCAATAAATAAAGATATATATATATATATATATATATATATATAATGCAAGATTAGATATAGAACTGAAAAGTACAAGAATATATAAAAACATATATGCTTAGTAATACATTCAGCGCAAAAGCAACTAAAATAGAATTACTAAAATATAGTTAATAGTATATTTTAAAATTAATAATCGAATATTCAAATATTAGATGGGGAATAATATATTGAAAATACTAAACGGAAAACAATACATTGAAAATACTTGGAAAAATTTCAAAGAAAAATATCAAAGAAAGATAGATATAAAATGGAACAAAGTACCAACATGGTCAGCTTCGTCAGAGAGTGTTGACCACATTGGCACAAATTACGGCTATTCTGCAATGGCCCAAGACAAAGTCTTAAATAAGCCAGTGCACCCTAAAGCCACACCATGTTGGTACTTTGTAAAATTTTATATCTATCTTTCTTTGATATTTTTCTTTGAAATTTTTCCAAGCATTTTCAATGTATTGTTTTCCATTTAGTATTTTCAATAGATTATTCTCCCTCTAATATTTGAATATTTGATTATTAATTTTAAAATATACTATCTACTGTGTGTACATATATATATATATATATATATATATATATATATATATATGTAAATTTCATAAATTTATTTTACTTTTCAAAACTTTCTAAATGTTACCATTATTTTGATGATATTTACTTATTCAAAAAAACTTTTTCTTTAAATCAGTTTTTATATATGAGCTAATAATATAAAATACATCAATTTAAAATTATGTGCAACGTATTTATGAAAATGTATTTATTCTATACAAGTTATATTTATATATTTATATATCTATATATATATATATATATATATATATATATATATATAGAGAGAGAGAGAGAGAGAGAGAGAGAGAGAGAGAGATAAATTATTTGAGTACACTGTCTGTGGAATGACAATTTTGTTAAATTCAATAAAGGATCAAGAGATCTTTGAATTCAAAAAAAGATATAGTGTGCCATAATTAGCTGTATAAATAATTCTCTTTAAATTTAAAAAGGATTATTGGGTACAAAATGAATCGATAATTTCTGAAAGTCATTTTCATACTTCGAGTCTTTAAAAATTGACATCATTTTTCTATTTTAAGTATTTTATCCTTAATCATATTTTCTTTATTTCAAATCAAAGCTAAATATAAAATTGTGTATATAACATAATGTAATGAAATAAAAACGGGACAACTGCTTTTTTATGTAAATTTTTATGGCAAGTTAATTTAATTTGAGAACTAAAATCTGGTTAATAGGACATTAAACACTGGAAAGTTAATTTGCATACTTTTTTTTCCTTAAGGATGTTTTTATAGTAAGAAAACTTATTCTTTTTAACTGGATAGTGTAATTCCTTAGTTGCTTTGTCTTTGATTTTTAAATAAAATAATTTAATTCATTTTTATTATAATTTTATTCACGATCACATAATTCATTTGTCATTTGCAGTGCAATGATGAAAGAAAGTTTATGTTTAATACAGAGAAAATGGCCTAAGTTTCAAATTAATGAGTGTAACATATAACTACTAACTGCAAGAAAGTGTAGCAATAATTTTAAAGTGACAGAATTTGTTATCCTGGATTGTAAGTGCGCTTAATTTTACAAAGAGTATACGACATGATATCGTGTTTTTGCAATACACAGCGCTGTGACAGTGTTTCCATTTATAAATACAGAATCCTTCCCTGAAAACTGATAAGTAATAGTTTCAGATACTTTTAGGATAAAAAATAGTTGCAAAGCTGGTTTTGAATGTTTGGCAACAAAAATCTCAAAGTAGCTCTTATCCGCCTCAATCTTTCCGAGCCATACACAGTGCCACACGGGAGTAAAATGTTGCATAAAATGAAGGCCATTATCCGCGTGAGAATGCAAAAAATCTCGTAAATAAGGGGAAAATCTTTTGAAAAGATCGCTCCCTAAACACCCGTCTCTTACCAAATCCCCTGCACTGAAGAGAAGTCAGAGAATCTCTTATCTATTCAGGGGAATAACTTTTTATACTGCACTTCATCATAAACATAAGATTATGGTAAATTATTCGAAGCTTCGGCGATTAGAAGGAATGTGGCTAAAAGCCATGGTGAAGCATCTTTTTTTTTTTCACTTCCAAAGAGCATCAGTACAAAATTTCTTAGAGCATTTATTTCAGTTTAGCTTTCATTTTCTAGCTCTAAGTCTAAAATAACATTTTTAAGCACATTTCATTATTCAAAAAATATTAAACCTAAACTTTCTTTAAAAGGAGTTATTTTTTGTTTCAGAAATATTTAAATTTCATCGTGTTAAGTACATTTGATTTCATAATTTATGGAACATTTTATATTTTTGTAAAAAATACTTTCTTTATTGTCTAATTGCACGTGCTTTTTCTGTTTGATTGGATATTTAGAAACAACGTTATAACTAATATGTTAAAAAATAAACTATACATGAAGGAATAAAAATTTAAAAAAAAAAAAAATTTTTTTTAAAAATATAGAATTGTGTTTTGTATTTCACTTATAACATACAATTTAAAAACAAATATTATATTTAGAATATTGTAATATAAATAAATATTATATTTATAATAAATGTTAATATAAACAATCAATATTAAAATATTTTCACAAAATGCCACTTAAATTTACTCCCATTGTGCTTCAGTAATAAATATGTTTACATTTCAATATTCATGATTCATTATTTAAAGAAATGAAAGAAATTATTTAAAGAAATCTTTATTTAAAGAAATTGTAAAAGCTTTCACCCTGATGCCACATTCGTTTGAAATAAAATCTTTGCTTTTATGATTCTATCAACACTTTTACAAATTAATATACATAAAAAATGCGAAATTTTGAAAACATTCTCAATATATAATTTAGTTCTTTAATGACGTTTTCGTAGATAAGTATTATATTTGTAATGAATTATATAACAAACAAATATTTCTTTACATGTTTCATTATATTTCATTATACAATTTTTAAGAAATAGTACTTTTTTCAAGCATACTCTCTATATGTATTATAAATTATGAAACACACAGAAATTAAATTAATGTGTGAATTTCTCTCTCAATAAATAATTATAAAATTTAAATAAGATTATAAAGAATGAATATACAATGTGTTTTTAAATTTACTAAATGCTTTCAAACAATATTTTTTAAAATTTAATTATGCAGTAAATAATTTGAGTTTTCTTTTATAAATCATTTTATATTAGTTTATATTGTTACCTTACAGGTGTATTTTCATAACTGTCAGGCATGTTGAACAAGTTGCGTTATCTTTTTCAATTAATCTTTGAATATTTCAAAATAAATATTCTGAATTGTAAAAATATCATTTAACTCATTTTAATTAAAAGAGAAGTGGAAAATCTAAATTTATGTACCATTATTCTCCATTTATCGTTCAATTTTAGTAAAATTGAAGAGACAAGAAATAAAATTTATCAATTCAAAGGCAGCAGATTATCTTATATCATTGGGTTACTTTCTTAATTGCCTCCCAACTTGTCTAATGGTCAGCGTGCCTGACTGCGGATAGGGAGGTCCTGGGTTTGAATCCCGGTTCGGGCATGGATGTACTTTCTCTCTCTACCTATTCTGTTGTTGTCTTTTCTTTGTATGAATGGGTTGTGAATGGTTGCCTACCCTATAAGTCGGACTCCACACCTAAATATGGTTCAGTTGGAAAAGTGGAGTAGTGCACGCCGTAATGCCGGCCTAGCTAGCACACGACAACATCAACTTTCTTAATTATATTTGCTCTGGTGTATTACTTATATTTCGAAAAAGGTCATTCAGTTCTTTCAATCGTATGAGGTCAAGAAAAGTAATTTGCCCTATTTACACTTCACCTTATGAAAATAGTGTCACATTTTTTTCGTAAGCTTTACATGTATAGGGCTCAATATGGCGTAGTGAAGAAAATCCATTTTCTGAATGAAAAGTTCCATGTTCTTTCTCAATCACTTTTAAACAACGGTTTGATTGGTTGTGTTTAGTGGTGGAAGGTCAAAAAAAGAACAAACTGCCTCATGTTAAGCAACGAGGGATGGATTTTTCACCTCCACATGCATATATATCGAAGTTGTTGTTGCTGCATCAGTATGCTGCCCTTAGTATGGATTCTACCAGTTAGATAGAAGCAGCCGAGCAGAGTCTACGTGATTTTGAAGCAAAGACCAAGCAGAAGAGCACTCAATACTTGAGCTGCCACTCTCAGATGTATCATTTCACTTTGAAGACATTGCGATCATGCCCATTTTTTACGTAGCCCAGCCTCCATTAGTGAAAATAATGGATTTTCGGTTAATTCGGGATTCGAACTCACTAGCTTCAAATAATGAGAATGTATGTATATATATATATATATATATATATATATATATATATATATATATATATATATATATATATATGTATATATATGTATATATATTATGTATATATATATATACATCGAGGTGGGTGCTTGGGAGTTTTCCAGGATTATTCATCGACAAAACGGAATGCATCACATTAACCATGAAAAAACCTTACTCAAAGCTATTATGGGGTGGGTGTTAAAGGCCTTAAAACAGTATTAAAAGTTCACAACGCGGTTTTAAATATTTCAAAAGTCTTACAAATATAAAAATGTATTTTATTAAATGATTATATATTTACAATATTTGACTTATACTATTAAACTATCTTTTTAATTTTCAGATGACCCCTGGCAAGCTACATTCAGTCCTGTTCTTATAATACTCATTTGCGTCATCATCGTCTTGATTTTAGTAGCGATAACCATCATTTTGGTAGTAAAATCACGCAACAGAACAGAAAATGAAAAAGGTATACATATTAATTACTATTTTTTTATGTTTGATTTAAATTAAATACGTAATAAATATGAAATAGATTTAAGAAAATAGATTAGAAGTTAAATGATGAGGAAACATAAAATAAGAACATTTCAACAATAAATTAAATTTTTATATAGATAATAAAGATTTAAAAAATACAAAGTAATGCAATTTAAAAAAAATAAGTACTTTTTTCGGAAACATTTCTTTAAAATCACTGAAAAAAAGGCAACCTTTTTTTTCATTTTTACTAATAACTTCTTGAATTATATTAGAAAATTAATAAACAGTGTTATTGAAATCCAAAATGCCGTACGTAATTTATATAATTCGGTTCCTCATCAGTCTTAATCTAGTTTAAGATACACCTACAGAATAGAGTTACGTGTAGTAAGTTTGCTTAAGGCAAATATTGACATGTACAAGATTAGAAGCTTCCTTGAAATGTTGCATCTGTTGTCGAGCTGAATTATTTAGCCCAAGAATTGTAGTTCATAGAGAATATTTCTCGCTTGAGGCATACGTTCAAAACATTCAAATTATAAGCACACTGCAGCCATTGTTTGCTTTGTACAGATTGCAATAATAAACATTTTTGGTAACATTGTTATTGAAATAAAAAGTAAATTTTAATGAATTAGTTAATAACCAATGAATGATATATAAGTAACTATTTAGTGACGAAAATATGCATATAAAAATAATTTTCTTAATTTTTTTAATGAGGTATATTTTATTCACCATTACATCAAAATCAATTTCAATATTTCTAAATAACAATTACTTTCTATTATTTCTTAACTTTTAATACAATAAATCGAACATAATCTTGTTTAAAAAAGCAGTTTTTAATTGTAAGTAAATTAATTTGCACATGTTTACAAGATGAATACGTGTATAACATATATATTTCGTTAATATTGCATCTTAAATTGATAATATTTGAGTTTTATTATGTCTTTGGTAACATTTCACAGTTTAATATGTTAACTGAAAATCAAATTTTATGAATGTGTAGTTATTAATGAATAAAATACATATTAATCTAGAATAACTGTTTCAGATGAATTTAAGTTTTATGAAGCATGATTGCTCTGCTGAAAAATTTAAAAAACAAAAAACGCTCAAATGACGATTGTATTAGCAAAATCGTAATCTTTGTTTATAAAATATCTATTTCACTATAACTATTAAGAAGAGAAATGTTATCCACGTACTTATTTGAGATATTTATAGCCATGCTATCATTCTTTTGAAAATGAAAATAACTTTCATTTATTATAAAAAGGAAAACAGTATTTGTAATATTTTTACATAAATGCCTTTTTTACATAGAATATAAAATGTCAATAAATGATCTTTAAAACTTTAAGATGTTAGATAATTAAGAAAACGTATGGTAATCTAGCATTTGGAACATTTTCTAAATTGACTGTACAGACCTCTTTTTAATATATATATATATATATATATATATATATATATATATATATATATATATATATATATATATATATATATATATATATATATATATATATATATATATATATATATATATATATATATATTTATATATATATATATATATGACCAGTTTTATAAAACGATATTAGAGAACATGATTCAAATAACCCGGTCGCACTTCAATTTTCAAATCAATTTAAATGTAAATTTGATTTAATTTTCACAGCATCCTGAAAGCAGTAATAACACTCTTTTTCTGTCTACACTGATTTAAGAAATATTGGTTCAAAAAATTTATTTAATACTCTTTGATTTAATACATTATTTATATACAGTTGAGCTTGCTTATTTAACCTTTTTTAGATAAAAATGACGATATTTATGATCTGAATTCTTCAATAATGAATATGAAGCTAAAGAGTAATGCTTTAAAATTTGTTATTTCTTAAGCCCAGCAGAATTATGTGATGCTATATTAATACTTTTGTAGATAATTCTATTTCATCCCTTTTTTTTCAAAGTTTGCTGCTGTTATATTAATTTATGATGATTCCGGAATTACAACAAACACTGACAATAATCTCAGAAAACAAGTTGCCGCTAAACCATTTTAAACATATTTATATCAGTTTGGCAAACTGGTTTAAAATTAATCAACTCCAACTCACATTAATCACAAATTGAAACCGAGATAAAGTTTTTTAGAATTTTAAACGCTTTCGAAAGTGCTTGCAAATGGTGTAAGTTCTGGAACTGGAAGTTTGAAATGTAACTGAATGAATGAGCCATTTTGAGATTATGTATATATTTTTAATCCTTTAGTCTATAACATCCTGGATGGAGGGCTTCCATTACCTAAAACAGCTTAATCTATTAAATATGCGATCAATTATTGTTTTAAGTCTCTTGTATGCTATAAAATCGAAAACCCTAATCAAACCAAGTTATAAGTCATTTCTCCCATTACGCTTCAGGGCAAAGCCCTTTCCATATCAGAGTTTTCAGCTTTATCGATAATCCAATCCAGCAGCACATTCTTCCCCGTTGATGAATATATTTATGCACAGTTGGCAGTGTATTCTCAGTTCGAGATCTTATATTTCTCATAAACCCAAAAATGGAGTTAATTGTCGGAGTTATTAATAAAACATTTCGCTTGCCTCCACTTTTATTATTCCATTTGCTGTTACTCGGAGAGCTTTCCTTCGAATAAATTAACCACATGCTGAGCGGGAGAGGAATTAGTTAGGTACCTGATAAAAATCAATTTTCGTCACCGGCACCATTTGGCTTTGGCCCTGGCGTTTGGTTTAGGTAGTAATGCACATTCGATTCTGTTGTTGCAGATGTTTCGAATCGGAAACCACTGACGAAAAGGCCGATTGCGGTAATAAATTGCTCTTCCGAAAACTTTGAGAGTTAATGTAATATTTTTGTCATTAAGAAAAGAGAGTGGTTTTGGCAAGGTATTTGCATAATAGTTTAGAAAAGGCACTACTACCACGTCACGAATGTGTTCGGGTCTTGTTTAAATTTAAGTTTTATCTCAAGAAAAGGTTTCGTTTCGTATTCGTAAGTGAAAATGTATAACTTAAGGCTTTAGTCTAATGTACTTATTCATTAAATTTAAGTAAAAGTTTTGGAAGACTTTCATCTCATTTTGTCTAAATAGATTAAATCATATGAGGTAAAACTAAAAATAAATCTAAGATATTAACTTTATCCTAAATTTTAACCTTATTTTTTGTTTTAAAAACACTATAATCAAAGTGCAGATAACTTTTAAGAGGTGAAAATAGTGCTATATCAAGACGTAAGACAAAAATATTGCCTTAATATAGTTTCCTGCCTATTCAGGATAAAAAAACTTTTACAAATTATTAAAATTTGTGTCCTTTAGGAAAACATTTCAAAGGATTAAATTACGTGTTTAGTTATTTCTACATAAAATATTGAATTTGCTTTATATGAATAAAAATAAGAAAGCTTTCATTTAGAAAATTTTTAGTTTTCGTGTCTTAAAAATATCTTCTTTCTTTTAAACTACCTTTTAAAAATATTTTAACAAGTTATTGATTATCCAAGTACCTTATATAATGTATCTTATATATATATATATTCGTTTATCAAAATTTATTATCAAAATCAAGGAATTTATCGAAAATTTCGTACAAATTAATTCTTCCTTGAATAATTGTAGCCAGATTAGAATTAACAAATTCTATACATAATACACTGTTTTCCAAACAAACATATTATTCCCATTTTTATTGGCATATAATTGTTTGATATTATGTTAATGTTAAAAATCACATAACAGCGCTTATATATATCCCATCAGAATTCTATTAAAGGAACTTGCTTGAAAATATTATGAAACGTTTGCGGATTTTATGTGAAATACATATAAAAATAAATTTAAAAAAACAATTTTTTAAAGTAATAAAACAATAAATAAAGCAAGAAATGTAAGCAATAAATGACCTACATGAATAAAAAAAAGAATTCATTTGAGAAGTTTCAAAAATATAAGCACATAACTATTACAACGGAATTTATATAATAACAAAATTCATTTTTATGCATATTGATACAAATATATTTAGAATTGTTTGAAGTATTAATACATGTAAATATTATTTGTATTGATCTGTTAGTATAAAAGAATGAAATATTGTCATTTAAATTTCACAGACAATTATTAATAAGTTATTATGCAATAATATATTTAATAATTTGTTTCATGCTAGACTCTCAGAAGCATGGAAATGATAAGTAAGTATTATCTCTTATAATTATAATTATTTAATATTTCATTTTAGTTCATTAACATTTTTAATTTATTTCTTTAACTATTTCATACTTTCATAAATCTTGTATTGTTTATTAAATATTTGCTGCATTGAATTGTACGATCGTATTAAAGAAGGATTTTATATATATATATATATATATATATATATATATATATATATATATATATATATATATATATATATATATATATATATATATATATATATATATATATATATATATATATATATATATATATATATATATATATATATATATATATATATATATATATATATATATATATATATATATATATATATATATATATATATATATATATATATATATATATATATATATATATATATATATATATATATATATATATATATATATATATATATATATATATATATATATATATATATATATATATATATATATATATATATATATATATATATATATATATATATATATATATATATATATATATTTATATATATATTTATATATATATATATACAGACATTTTTTTACGTTTTGCTTTAGCCAGTGTAGGGAATATTTTTATTATATTGTACTTAACATATAATATATATAATTATAAGCTAATATGACTATATATATTATAGTGTCCAATATTAAAGCAGTTTACATTTAATTATTTTCAAAATTTGCAATTATATTCAATGAAAACGTTTATTTTTAAAAAATGCATTTTAAAATTTTCTTCTAAGTCAGAATAAAAAAAAATTAGTCCACAAATGAATAAAATATTTTTAGCATTATATACTCTCCTATAATTAGTACAATCTCGAAACTCGCCATTACACTTTAAAAGCTTCCAAAATTTCTGAACCACCTATCGCCCTCTGTAATTTTCTATAGCTATCCAAGTTTTAAAATTTTAACAAATTTATAAATATAATCTATGTCTAAACTATACAACATATATATAATTTACAATAGTCTACAGAACAACTACGACTTATGGTCTAGAAAATACACTATACAGCTTCGAATGAGTATTTAAGAACTAAAAATTATCCTTTACAAATTGATATTAAACTTTAAATTGGCAATCAAATGAAGAAACTTTAACAGGATCAGAGCTTATTTATAATCTACAAACCTTTGCATCAATGAATTTGTTTTACTTACAAATAATAAAATGGTTTTGGTGGAATTGTGTACTTTTCTGGACATTGCTTCCACTGATGTTCCAAATTAATAAATTAATTAAATCGTATCAAAAACTCAATAAATGAGATATAAGTTCAAAATTTTATTTGGTTTAATCAAACAAACGAATTTACAGTGCAAAAGAAATTTTCAAATAATAAAATAATTAAATGTAAAAATCGCAATATATCTCTGAAGAAAAGGCCAATATGATTATACACTGTTGAATCCTTAACAATTTATTAAATACTACTGTGGTTTAACTTTTCATAAATTCTAATGCTATTTTTCAGTTTCTATTGTAAATACGTATTTTTTAAGAGCTATTCATCAATATTAAATGCGAATCTATGGCAATAATGTCTGGTGTGTGTGATTAATTCTGTGAAAAATTCATCACATATTTTTGCATTTCTCTGTGCAAACTGTTATTAATATAACAATCAAAATCAATGTACAATTTCCAGTCTTAGGAAAAAATAAATAAAAAATTTAATACCTCTCAAAAATATCAAAAATCATAAATAACTTTCGATTCTCTAATATCATTAATATTCAAAAAATTTTAATATTAAAGTAATTTTTTACCAGAGATAAAATCTTGTCAGTAAGACGCAAACGTGTGTTTTTCATTATTTAAATTAATAAGCAAATGATTAATGGGGGCAGAAAAAAATAAATGACGGTGACTTTAGATGTGATTGATGAAGGGAATTTTTTTTTGTCAGGAAAATCTTTTTCAAAAAATATTCTGAAATATATCATAAGTTAGTTTTTTTTCATTAATGCTAAACGTGTAATTTATATACTGTAATATCCATTAAAATACTTTAAAAAAGAGTAAGTGTTCTCTCTTTTAATTTTTTATTTTATTAGTTTATCAGAATAAATTTTATATAATCTTTTAAGTACAATATTTTAAGTTCATTATTTATTTAACACTACCTTCTATGCTTAAAATATTGTACTTTTATTTTTTATAATTTTTAATTTTAATATATATATATATATATATATATATATATATATATATATATATATATATATATATATATATATATATATATATATATATATATATATATATATATATATATATATATATATATATATATATATATATATATATATATATATATATATATATATATATATATATATATATATATATATATATATATATATATATATATATATATATATATATATATATATATATATATATATATATATATATATATATATATATTCCAGAGAAGAGACTATAGAGGATAAATCTCAAGAAAACTATTGTGTGTGAAATATGCACGATCACAATAGATAGAATAAACGCATAAAATCATATAAACCATGAAAATAAAATTCATGAATGGAAATTCTTAATTTTTTACAAGGATTAGGAAAAGAGAAATATGTCGTTTAAATCAAAACTTCACATAGTAATAAACGAATGAATAGGATATTGCTTTAGTAATTCTTTGACCTAACATATTTGTGACATAATATGTATATAAAATAATATATATATGATATTTAAAATTGTGTGTGTGTCTTAGAATAATAAAGAGCGCTATGCACACATTTTATATGCCTTTTTCGTATAGCAAGTCAAGTATAAAGTAGTCTTTTACATGACCCATATTTATAAATTACGAAATTCCCTCTACCCAGCAATATCAACTTTACTTGTGGAGCCTAACACTTTAAAAGACTCACTGAACTATTCCAATGCCTTAAGAGACGCTAGTGCAATTGCTAGATATAAACCGAAAAAAAAAACACATCAAAATGGAACATCAATTATGTGTTATCAATGCAGAGAGAATTATTACCAGGAATGTTTCCAGACTTAGAACCCAACGCTTCTGGGAATGACTATGCATACAAACGGTGTCAGATCTTACAAATCTTCCAAAGAAATCTCTATAATGATAAAGTTTTTCACATTGCCATGGCCAAGAATTTGGCACTTGGAGTAATTTGACTCGACTTCAAATGGTCACGACACCAACCAGCCAACTTTGCCAAAGAACACACTTATTTTACACGACTATTAGAACATTATCTATATGACTTTGAAGAAGATGTCTTCTACTCAGAAAAGTTCAATTTCTCAATTTGATTGATAAATGAAAGGATTGGCCTTGCAGAAGTTCTACTTTATACTGTTTCTCGAATGGTTAGATTAGATAAGGTAAGGAAAGGATGATTTCTAAATATGTGAGTTTGTTGCATTTTTCTATGACAAAGTGTACCATATCTAGGAGTGTAAGATGGATTTAAAGAAAGAAATTGCTACAGGTTACTTAGTTGAAGCCATAGTATTTCGTCTACACACCCTTATAGACAAGACAATACCATTTATAACCCTAATCATTAATATAAAATACATCAGGATATCAAGCAATTTTTCTAAATGAATGTAAGCTTGCTTCAAGAAATCCAATATTTTCATTCCAAAACATGTCTCACACATCATTATAAACTGAATCTGAATTTGTAAAATCACATTTTGATTCCAAACAATTTAAGATAAATATATTTTCATTCATCAGTCCACTTTCATTGGTAAGTATGATATCTTGAGGTAAATATGACACCATTAATCTACTTGACATTTCGGATTGCTTGGAATGAATCCCTCTATGCTATTAGCAATTGAAAAAAAAAAACTCTACAACTGAGTATCATGGACAAATCTGCCTCTAAAAACTACTATGATGATATAGTTACCATCATATTATCGTTGTACATTATTATTCAGGTTATACATTACCTTTAATTTTCATATGAACAGTTCCAGCAATTGAAATTTACATTGGAGATAGAGAAAAATAAACGGTTGCTGCATTCTGATTTTCAAAATGTATATTTTCTTTAGATTTTGAATTCAAAAACAATTAATTGCATGAACAATTTTTGTATATGTTACCTCTGCTATGTTTCAATAGTTACTACTATATTTCGTTTCATAATTTAATTCAATTATAAGTATAATTACTTACAAAGCTCCATAAAAAAATATGGCTTCTTTTGATTTTTAGAGTAATATATATAATAAATGAAGTATTTAAAAATAAGTATATAAAATTAATGTATAATATTTAATTTTATTAAATATATATTAATGCAGGTATAATGTATCTACCTGAATTTATAACATACGTATACACACACACACACACACATACACACATATATATATATATATATATATATATATATATATATATATATATATATATATATATATATATATATATATATATATATATATATATATATATATATATATATATATATATATATATATAATAAATAATTTTTAATAAATAAAACATTAATATAATTCCTCCTTCAAAATTTAGAAAATAAAATTACAATTAGATAATATGGTAAATTGTTTTCACGGTTGAGTGAAATTACAAAAAAATATTAAATAATGCATTTTAATTTTTTAAGAATTTCCCTTTTTTAATGACATCTAGTTTAATTAAATAATTAATTTTGTGGAAAATATTTTAAGGTTTTTAGAAAAATCTAAATTAATACATTCTCTAACCTTAATTAAATTCATAAAAAGCAATTTTTTTCTATAAAGTCAGAATTATAAAAATGTAAAATTTATTATGAAAAAGTTTCTTACGATTTGAGATTTAACTTCTCTGTTATTTATATTTTTCATTGCTATCTAAAAATTATTTTTGCACTGCATTTTCTTTCTAAATTACCTCATCCATGTCAATTTATTATAAGGAGGCTATTTATAACAATGATACTTAAAGGATTGTCATAACTAAATGATTTTTCAGTTTCAAAGCTATAAAAATTATTATATTTAACATTAAAAAATATATGCTTTGTTCCGTAAAGAATTTGGCCAATTGTCATCTTGAAACATGAAATTACATTAAGCACAAAAACATTTTTCAGTGTTTTGAAAATTTCTAACTTTACTTTTTTATATGCATAATGTTATTTTCTCAATTTACTGATACTCTTCAATGTTGCTAAATTCAAGCATTTTACTCCATCAAAATAGAAAGCCATATGTTAAATCTTAATAATATCAAATGCTACGAATTTTAATTTTAAAATCTTTAAAGAAATAATTATTTGAAAACGTAGTACTTTTACAACTTTTGAAATCAAGAAATTCAGCATTATTTTGTTGATGTGTGTATGGGTATACAGGAACAAAATGTTTTAAACTTATTTGTATTTTCTACCAATATCAAGTTAAATTAATTAATTAATTATTTTTTAATAAAGATTGAATAATTTAACATAAAATTTCAATAATCTAATACAATTGCACAGCATGTTTTACGTAAAAATTAATCAAAAGAATAAATATGCATTAAAAGTAAAATCAATATTTCACGATAGAAAATCTCTAACATATAGGAAAATGTCCCCGTTCAAAACCTAATTCTCAGACACGTAAGCATTCCTTTGCCAAATCCATTTTTATGCAAAATTAAAGCTTGCAACATATTTTTTTATTAATACCCCGTTATAATGAATAATCATTTTATTGCATTTATATTATTAAAGAATATCTCTTCTGAATAAAAATGTTTAATATTTGATATAAATATTGTTGCTCTGCATATATCTTTATGATTTTAACGTTAAATATATGTTTCAATAGCAAACATTTTCTAAATTAAAATAAAATAAATAATAAAATTTAAAAATAAAGATATGATTTTATGAAACATATATTTCTTTTAAAAAATTTCTTCGCTTTAATATACAATATAAAAATTAAACTATACTACACATAAATTAAACTAAATATCATATTAAGATCAAATATTTGAAATTTCATTTTTAAATTTATTATAAGTAAGTAATTTGTATATTACTTTTTAATTTAATCTAATTTTTGTAATTTGAACAATGCCGTATGAATTAGAATATTTTTATAAAAAAGTAAATACATGGATTTATATATTTAACAACTATCTAGACAGTTGAAATTGTAATTCTAATTTTACGAATTAGATGCTAATAAATCTTGTTTATATTTATTTTTAAATAACGGTTAAAATTTTACAAATATTTATATTTAAATAAGTTTGCTGTTGGCTTCATTCCAAACCAATCGATTTATTTACTATACTTGCTGTATTTATTACTGTATTTCATTGCTAATTATTTTATTTTGTTAATGGAGTAGTTAGCTTGGTGTGAGTTACTACAGTCACACTTTTAACATTCTATATTTAACTAGTTTATATCTCATTCTATATCTAACGAATTATAGTTTAAAGTAGATTCTGCATACATCCAAGTCTAAGGTTGGATTCAAACGTACCAGTTATTGAGCCCAATGCCAAAGCGCTGACATTTCAACTGCCTCTTCAACTATTAAATAGAAGAAAACAATATGATACAACTGCATGAACGCTGTTAATTTCATTTTAAAGTGTTTAAATGTCTCTAAATACCGCAGATGATAAAAGTTGCAGACATATTTAAAGGATTGTATGTGTATTTATATTATTTTTTCCAACGGCGGGCACTTGGGTGACGAAACCTTTGCCACAACAAGGCCAGAAACTGCTACTCATTTGTCGTTACCCAGCGGGCATCTATGAACCAAGTCACGGAGGCGAGTAGCGTTGCCCGCGCCATACCACCACAAACCCGTTTTCATAGGGTGGGCCACATTCATACATCATCACAGAAGAAAGGACAGAGAAACACAGGAAGAACAGATAAAAAAGTAACATCTTAACCCGAACCGGGATTCAAACCCGGACCCATAGCTGAAGAGTCAGGAGCGCTAAGCATGTGTATATTGTAAATGTCAAAAATTATCCTTAAAAATATGATTCGAAAACTTTAATTTGCATATATTTTTCATATTTATAAATCTACAACTAAATATTATATGATCGTATTGATAACAATGGTTTTAATAATTATTTGAAATGTATGCGTGTGAAAAGTAACTTCAAATCTATTATAATTTCGTAATAATCTAAGTTCTGAGTATATATTTTTCAAATCGCATTTTTATGTCACTTTCCTTAAGAACGCTAAAATTTCCGGTCCTACGCTATATATATTATGTGTTTTTTTATAAAATACAATTTTTCTTCATCCATAAATTTGAACTTTCACGTTTTTGGTTTAAAATTATCCTGAAAAGTTGTGTTCACAAAAATCACATATAAAGTCTTTAAATGTTCCAAACTTATTTTACAGTTTAATTAATTTTTCATTAACAGAAAAACATTTTTCATACATTTATTTACCATTATAAGAATACTGCTTGTCAGTTTTTCAGATTTAGTAGTTACGTTCTATCAGTTACAAAACTGTTTTTATTAGTTTACATTTATCAGAAAATAAAAATAATACTCCTTTTAAGGTGATGACAATAAATGGACCTCAAAGATTACTTTAAATGTTATTTTTAATCATATGTAATATTTTCTTATGGCATGATTTTGACAAACTAATTTCTAGATTTAATATTATATGATAAAATCTATTATTTGTCATCTTTCCATAGTTAGATTATAATGACTAATTCATGTTTTTGTAATGAAATATATATTTCATAATATTTTCAAATTTCACTGAAATACTTGTATATTAAGATAATAATATTGTGTAGGATGATTCATATAGGGATAGAACTGAATTTATACCTTTATTATTTTGTACATTTTACAAGGATTAGTGAATATTTAATTGTAATATTTTAACATTATTATACATAATGCGTTAGTTTACATTAAATATCATGACTGACGAACAAACCAATCATCAGTTCCAAAGTATTGTTAATAATAGGCTATATTTCTAAAGCTTTTAAATAAACATGCCATATGATATCTTGCTGTTGTTTTTATGATTAGAGAATATTTAATCTTAATAGTTTAATATTGTTGCACAAAGCCAGTTAGTTTACATTAAATATCATGACTAACGAACAAACCAATCATCAGTTCCAAAGTATCGTTAATAATAAGCTATATTTCTAAAGCTGTTAAATAAACATGCCATATGATACTTCTGTTGTTTCTAGGATTAGAGAGTATTTAATCTTAACTAGTTTAACATTGTTGCACAAAGGCCAGTTAGTTTACATTAAATATCATGACTGACGAACAAACCAATCATCAGTTCCAAAGTATTGTTAATAATAAGCTATATTTCTAAAGCTTTTAAATAAACATGCCATATGATACTGATGCTGTTGTTTTTAGGATTAGAGAATATTTAATCTTAATAGTTTAATATTGTTGCACAAAGCCAGTTAGTTTACATTAAATATCATGACTAACGAACAAACCAATCATCAGTTCCAAAGTATTGTTAATAATAAGCTATATTTCTAAAGCTTTTAAATAAACATGCCATATGATACTTCTGTTGTTTTTAGGATTAGAGAATATTTAATCTTAATAGTTTAATATTGTTGCACAAAGCCAGTTAGTTTACATTAAATATCATGACTGACGAACAAACCAATCATCAGTTCCAAAGTATTGTTAATAATAAGCTATATTTCTAAAGCTTTTAAATAAACATGCCATATGATACTGATGCTGTTGTTTTTAGGATTAGAGAATATTTAATCTTAATAGTTTAATATTGTTGCACAAAGCCAGTTAGTTTACATTAAATATCATGACTAACGAACAAACCAATCATCAGTTCCAAAGTATTGTTAATAATAAGCTATATTTCTAAAGCTTTTAAATAAACATGCCATATGATACTTCTGTTGTTTCTAGGATTAGAGAATATTTAATCTTAATAGTTTAATATTGTTGCACAAAGCGCAGTTAGTTTACATTAAATATCATGACTAACGAACAAACCAATCATCAGTTCCAAAGTATTGTTAATAATAAGCTATATTTCTAAAGCTTTTAAATAAACATGCCATATGATACTGATGCTGTTGTTTTTAGGATTAGAGAATATTAATCTTAACAGTTTAATATTGTTGCACAAAACCAGTTAGTTTACATTAAATATCATGACTAACGAACAAACCAATCATCAGTTCCAAAGTATCGTTAATAGTAGGCTATGTTTCTAAATCTGTTAAATAAACATGTCATATGATATTTCTGTTTTTTCTAGGATAAGTGAATATTTAATCTTAACATTTTAACATTGTTAAACAAAGGGCGTTAATTTACATTAAATATCATGACTGACGAACAAACCAATCATCAGTTCCAAAGTATTGTTAACAATAAGCTATGTTTCTAAAGCTTTTAAATAAACATGCCATATTGATGCTTCTGTGTTTATTTCTTCTCTTAATCTCTTTTAAAATTGGAAACCCTGATGAAAGTCCTCAAACAAGTACAGAAAATTTCGGACAGAAGTTTTAAAACGCATTTACTACTTTAATTAAAGTAATCAGGCTTTCGTGCTTTATTTGAGAAAGTTTTCTCGTTCCTTGGATTAATCTTTATTTTAACCCGGTAGGTGGTGGGGGTGGAGGAGTGAAAAGTTTAAATTACTTCCCTCACGGCATTCGCCAGGAAGTGATGTTAATAAAAACTAAACTTGTAACTCGTTATGAGGATGTAACTAAATTACTCTTTGCATTTTTCCAGCCAAGAAATGTACATTAGACCTATATATATATATTAGTCAGCAGAGTTTAATAATATTTATATCTAAAGCGGAATGAAACAAGTGAGCCAAATTAAAGGATTTTGGCAAAAAAATAAATCTCTATAACACACATTTACTTTAACTAAAATTGTAAGGGGGAAAAAAGCAAAAGTGTATGGATGTAATTAATAGGTTTTATGAAAACACTGGAAGTGAGGTAACATTGATATACTGCTCAGTCTTACGATAATATCAACACGAAGAACTTACACAAATATAAATTTCTGATAATTACAGTCACTTTCTTCGTACCTAACTGATCAAAAATAGGAAATGAGGTATTTAAATTAAAAGAATATAATAAGGAAAAAACATGATTTCGTGAACTAAAATAACTATTATGCATGGATGTAATTACTTAGTTTTAAAAGAATACTGTAACAGGAATGGAGTCGGTGAAATATTTCTAACTCTGTTTTAAAATTAAGTAAAAAAGAAAGATAGAAATTAGAAGTTCTGATAATCATAACAATGTTGATGAATACATTGTTTAAATATTTTTAAACAAAAATAACTAACGAAATGTTAGATTCAAGCTGATTTACTCAGCATAAAACACGTAAAACACGTCATGATATAGCGGAACCGCAATTTTTTTGGCATAAAAGCCACAATGTTATATATATATATATATATATATATATATATATATATATATATATATATATATATATATATATATATATATATATATATATATATATATATATATATATATATATATATATATATATATATATATATATATATATATATATATATATATTACTCTTTATATCAGAAACATTCTTCCCCAAAAGAAGGTTTTGATCACATAAAATCATTAATACTTCATCTTGATATTTCCTCGGTATATAACAATGAATGGGGTCCTGAATTTGATAATGCAAGATTAAAAACAAATTAAATTTTGTTATATTATTAGTTTCATGAAGATATTTTACTGTAGAAAAGTTAGCATATTAGCTAGTTAAAAAACTTTAGCTTATCATCTTTAAACAAGATCGTATTGTAAACACGATGATATTAAACAACTCTATTTTACGTATTAGTAATACACATTTAAAGTGTCTGGGCATCACACTCACATATTCTAAAATAAGAGCTTGTATGTTGTCAGAAAATTTTGTTGATGATTTTAACCACAAGATCTCTAAGCTCTCACAAGATCCCATAAATATTAAGATGTTAAAAATTATAATTACAGAAAATAATTTTTCAAAAATAGAAATTTTTATTTACTGTTCTTCGTGTTTTTATGTGTAAATTTAAGTTTTCTTAGTAAAAAAATCTTTACATTTGTGTATCATATATTATAAAGATAACAGTCGTTAAAGTAAATTATAAAACTAGTGAAGAATTCAAGCATTGTGTGAGAGATTATTAAGATACATTCTCTACATTTAATTTCAACTTAAAATATTCTTAAAATGAAAAAATGCAAGTATGTTTCTTTGAATTAAAAAGAATAATATATACTTTTTAAAATTAATTTATATTTTTTTTTATTTCAGCAGCTAACAGATATTTTTTCAATCCGTTTCATTTTATTCCTTTCATTTTAATAATAATTGTATCACAAATAACGATAAAATTTCTAAATAACCAAAAATGTTATGACAGTTCCTCTCAACCCCCAAAGATTTCAATTAATTTAATTAGATACATACATAAATGCTAAAAGTATTGTTGAAATTTATCCTCATTTGAAATAAAACATTTATACATGCAAAGTCCCACGAGAGACTTTTTAGACACACTTTACTCAGATACTTTTAAAGTTATTTTATCATTCTTCATTAAATGTATTTCATAGTCTATATATTTCTGAGACTATTGACAAATGTAGGAGTATCAATTAAAATTATCATTCTGAGCTTTCTTTATACAAAGAACGTAATAATTCTGAGATATATATTGCGTAGGTAATTAAATGATTTGTAAAACAGAAATGTATGAATGCAAAAATAAATGGTATATTGATTATTAATCAAGTAACTAATTAATAAGTATACTGATTATTAACCAAAAGATTTTGTAAGCAATTTGCTATACAAAATGTCATTTTTATTTTCAAATGTGTATTGTATTTCTTTAAAAGATATCTTAAATTAACATTTTTTTGAAAATACTTCAAAAATACAGCCTGATTTTCAAATGTGTAATGCACTCATTCAACGGAATCTTAAATTAAAACTTTTTCTGAAAATAGTTCAAAAACACAGCCTGATCATTTTAATGTGCAATATATTCATTTAACGGATATCTTAAATTAACACTTTTTTTGAAAATATATTAAATGAGATATTTTTTAAAAATATAAATGCAAGAAAATTGTTATTTTATAATTTATACGGGGTTATATTACACTTTTTCTAAAAATACTTCAAAAATACAGCCTGATTTTCAAATTTATGATATACTAATCTAACGGATATTTTAAATTAGCACATTTTTTTCTGAAAATACATTAAAAATACAGCCTGATTTTCAAATCTATAATATACTCATCTAACGGATATTTTTAATTAACTCTTTTTTCTGAAAATACTTACAAAATACAGCCGGATTTTTTTTAATCTGTGATACACTCATCTAACGGATATTTTTAGTTAACACTTTTTCTGAAAATACTTCAAAAATACATCCAAATGTTTCAGTAGATGAGTTACGTTTGAAGAGTATATTACAGATTTTTCAAATCTGTGTAATATACTCTCCTAGCGGATATTTTTAATTAACACTTTTTCTGAAAATACTTCAAAAATAAAGCCTGATTTTCATATCTATAATATACTCATCTAACGGATATTTTTAATTAACACTTTTTTTCTGAAAATACTTACAAAATACAGCCGGATTTTTTTAAACCTGTGATACACTCATCTAACGGATATTTTTAGTTAACACTTTTTCTGAAAATACTTCAAAAATACATCCAAATGTTTCAGTAGATGAGTTACGTTAGAAGAGTATATTACAGATTTTTCAAATCTGTGTAATATACTCTCCTAGCGGATATTTTTAATTAACACTTTTTCTGAAAATACTTCAAAAATACAGCCTGATTTTCATATCTATAATATACTCATCTAACGGATATTTTTAATTAACACTTTTTTTCTGAAAATACTTACAAAATACAGCCGGATTTTTTTTAAATCTGTGATACACTCATCTAACGGATATTTTTAGTTAACACTTTTTCTGAAAATACTTCAAAAATACATCCAAATGTTTCAGTAGATGAGTTACGTTAGAAGAGTATATTACAGATTTTTCAAATCTGTGTAATATACTCTCCTAGCGGATATTTTTAATTAACACTTTTTCTGAAAATACTTCAAAAATACAGCCTGATTTTCATATCTATAATATACTCATCTAACGGATATTTTTAATTAACACTTTTTTTCTGAAAATACTTACAAAATTCAGCCGGATTATTTTAAATATGTGCTACACTCATCTAACGGATATTTTTAGTTAACACTTTTTCTGAAAATACTCCAAAAATACATCCAAATGTTTCAGTAGATGAGTTACGTTAGAAGAGTATATTACAGATTTTTCAAATCTGTGTAATATACTCTCCTAGCGGATATTTTTAAATAACACTTTTTCTGAAAATACTTCAAAAATACAGCCTGATTTTCAAATCTGTAATATATTCATCTAACAGATATTTTAAATTAACACTTTTTCTTAAAATACTTCAAAAAATACAGCCTGAAACAGCACATAGAAGTATTCAGCTATTAATTTTCAAACAGAAATATTCAGTTTAAATTGCATTGTTTCTCCCCAGGTCCAACACTCCTTTGAGACAGGACATTGATGACAGAAGAGAAATCATGTCGACAGCTCTGGAGACTGAAGACAAATGTCCAGATGTTATTCCAGGTAAGAAATATCCTGTAGCACTCAATCAATGTTTCCTATAATTCCTTCGATAAAGCATGACAGAAAACTGGATGTTAAGTTATATTTACCAGAAATACTTCTTTGAAAAAAAGATTGATTCTTGTTGTAATAATCAATACTTAAGGATACATTAATAATGATAATTTATTTATAAATATTAACATAAGCTGCTTTTTGAGGCTAGACATTCTTAATAACTTGCTTATGGTTTTCATTTCTAAGGAATAAAAATCAGCTCAAATAAAAATAATTTATGAAAACAGAAAATTATTTTTTGAAAAATTTATATAATTAGTTTAATTTTATTGAATTGAAAAAGGATATTTTTAATGTCAAGATAAAATGGTTCAGATGTAAAATGTTTGAAAACATAAATTAAGAAGTAATTGTTTTGATCTGTTTGGCACTGAAAGGTCATTTTTAGCAAACAAGAGCCAATCAGATTTGGATCTACAAATCAAGTGGATTCCAAATCAATAATAACATCCAAGCCCAATGATTGTATATTTGTACTCGCTATAAAAGGAATCATTTCGAACTAAAAAATTTTTTCTGGTTTTATTCAGTTGTTCAGTTGTGAGTTGCAAGTTATTAAAAATCGAACTTAAATTCGTTATATTTTACAGTTTTTCTTTGATATAGATGAAAAATCAAGCTAAGTGTTTTAAAATCGCATATATTGTTAATGGTCTAGCTACTGTAACAGAGTAAATTACATGCAATTTTGCTTTATATCTATTCCGTTCAAGTAATTTTTATGCTAAAGATGCACCTTGCCCAGGGAGGCCCATCGTCGAAAATTATGGAATTGTTTGAAATTGACCGGGATGTTAGCAGTCGTAGCATCGTACAGGAGGTAAAGTAGCCATAAAAGAATTTAAAACTTTCAAATAGTGTTTATGGTCTAGCTACTGTAGAAAGAGTAAATAACATGAAATATTGCTTTATATCTATTCCGTTCAAGTAGTTTCCATACTAAAGATGCACCTTGCCCAGGGACCATCGTCGAAAATTATGGAATTGTTTGAAGTTGACCGGGATGTTAGCAGCCGTAGCATCGTACAGGAGATAAAGTAGCCATAAAGAATTTAAAACTTTCAAGTAGTGTTTATGGTCTAGCTACTGTAAAAAGAGAAAATAACATGAAATATTGCTTTATATCTATTCCGTTCAAGTAGTTTCCATACTAAAGATGCACCTTGCCTAGGGAGGCCATTCGTCGAAAATTATAGAATTGTTTGAAGTTGACCGGAATGTTAGCAGCCGAAGCATCGTACAGGAGATAAAGTAGCCATAAAAGAATTTAAGCCTTTCAAATAATGTTTATGGTCTAGCTACTGTAACAGAATAAATTACATGCAATTTTGCTTTATATCTATTCCGTTCAAGTAGTTTCCATACTAAAGATGCACCTTGCCTAGGGAGGCCATTCGTCGAAAATTATAGAATTGTTTGAAGTTGACCGGAATGTTAGCAGCCGAAGCATCGTACAGGAGATAAAGTAGCCATAAAAGAATTTAAAACTTTTTAAAACTTTTAAATAGTGTTATTGTCTAGCTACTCTAACAGAGTAAATTACATGCATGCAATTTCAATTTTGCTTTATATCTATTCCGTTAAAGTAATTTTCATACTAAAGATGCACCTTGTACAGGGAGGCCCATTGTCGAAAATTATAGAATTGTTTGAAGTTCACCGGGATGTTAGCAGTCGTAGCATCGTACAGGAGCTAAAGTATCCATAAAAGAATTTAAGTTTTGCATATGAAAGAAATTCTAAACATGTAAAATAAAGACCTAATTTTCTTTTAAAGGTAATAGAATTTTCCCTTACACTAATACATACATTCAGGATGTTTCAAAAGTGAGTAAGTCAGAAATGTGAGGGTAAATAGATTGAACCCTAAGTAAGCACATTTGCTACAGAAATAAGGGAAATGGCAATACTACAAGTGGACGCTGCTGACTTCTGTAGAACTTTAAAGGGAACGATTAGCTAGCTAAAATTTATCAATTTTCACAGAGATTCCTATGAAGACGTGCCCTGCAACAATGCGGGGCAACATGTCTTTTATGTGTGGGCGTGCGTGAGGAGATAGAAAGGATGTACAGTGGGTGATCGGTTAACGAGCATAATCTGTTACATGACTAAGTTCGCTATCCAAATTATTCGTTAACTGATCATCAAATTATCATAGATTTCATTGTGAAATTGATTAATTCGTAATGGATACCAAAAAAATTAAATTAAGAAAAGGATGTATAATTTTTTCGTAAGTTTATTAAAAAACTTATACATACATATAGTCTTGTATATTAATCAGTCCTTTTCATCATTTGCTTATCGGACATTAAAGAGCATGTGTAATGTGGATTCCTTTATCTCTTTCTTAAGACTTTCGGGAAGTGATTAATATCATTGCTGCTGTAAAGACCCCTAACCTTACTTATATCAGCTTTGTTTGGGTGCCATTCTAAGACCACAGCTCGGATATCTTCCCACTTCTTCAACGAATGAATGAGGAGAAGGACTGTTCAAAATGGAATCATTTGCGATTTTGAATGAAATCAAAACCAAAACTGATGGTCTACTTTGACTGTAAATATTCTATTGGAAATGTTTCTTCCGGAATTGAATTTTGATGCTTAATAGACAACCAACATAATTCAAAAGAAATGAAAAACGATATTTAGTCACTTGGGATTGGCAATCCTGCACATCATGCTCCGACAGCCGAGAAGTATCCGTTTTAGTTCCTTATCCAAAGATGTATTCAATGTCCAAACACAAAAATCTTTCGTGAAAGTGTTCGTAATTCGATTTGTTTGCAGTCCAAATTGTTCGTTAATCATTCACCTTCTGTATAGGAATATATTTTGAGAAAAGCATCTACGCGAAGGTTAAATATTCATAAGACTTATAAGACTATGTTCCCGTCGATCAAAAAGTAATACGGACGTTGAATGAAAAAGCTTCCTCGAACTGATTTTTTAAACTTTTCAATGACATTCTGAATTTCATCGGTGTTGTCATCTTACCAAGCTATTTTTAACCAATTTCATATCCAGTGATATAAGTTCATTTAAAGCTGTGAAAGTGTCCCACAACTACTTTTCATTATCTAATCTCTGCAAACAAGATCGGTTCCAGTGTCTGGTTTTTCCTTTTCTTTGAACTGATTAATATTGATAATATTTATTGCGTTAATAAATGATAGAAATTAAATGTCATATAAAGGCTTTATTTTGATAGTTAGATAACAAAAATTGTTTATATCGTGTAATGAATATCATATAAAATTATTTATATATTCAATAAGAGATTTGTAAAGATGAAATGAAGTATTTAAATAAATGTTTATAGCATTCAATATTATTTATTATGCTTACATTTGAACTCACAGCAAATATTTTGATTGTCATTATTAAGAAAATTCACTTCATCGTAACAAATAAATTTCAACCGATTCTCAAGATAAAGCCTTTTCTGCATTAAATCTTTCAGTGTAATGACTGAGGTTGAGGATACTTAAACTATTTATTTGCTAAGTCTCTGCAGCCAAATATTGCAGAATTTCTAATTTCTTTCGATTCAGCTTCTAAGTAGAAATGATTCCGCTGGGATGAGGCAGGGATAGCGAAGAACTGTTTCGCCATGATCATTAAAGGGGCATCAACATTGATTCCCATAAGTGCTTTTCGCTGAAGCACCCCTAGCTTTGATCGCTAAGCAGGAGAATAATCTAATGGAAGCCCTCTATCAATGGATAACAGAATATCATCTTCTAATTATTTAAATCAGAAGTAAGATTCGAGATAACTCGTTTTATATAGTTCATTTATAATTTAGCGAAAGTCTAAAATTAAGCTTTCTGAAATGCTTTTTAATTGTCAAAATGTTAAAATAAAAGTTTAATTCAGCAAAGTTTTAAAATTTGCCTGATTTCGTCAAATGATGCGGTTTGGGCATTTCACAAATATGCTTAATAATATGATATTAATTCACGAATGTATATTTTAATATGGGAATTGATATTAAAGTAAATTAAAACATTAATTAAATGATTTTAAATTGAAATCCATCACATGAAAATATTTATGTTCGGAAATACCTCATGATATCTATTCTAAGATTTTCAAACAATACAACATGAATGTATTTCGATATTTTTTCTAAAGTTAGTAGGGTATATTTTAGTGTTAATGATTTATAGTTTTAATATGTAGCTATGTTGGAAAATTTTATGATTGTCATTTTGAAAATAATATGATGCATTAACTACTTCCTCCCAAAATTCTAAAATTATTTCCATATTTTTAATTTTATTATTGAAAACTTAGAAAATTCTTCTTTTCATTGTGACAATTCACCTTTTAGGTTAGAGCTAGGAACAGGGAAGCTTACTGGTGGAAAAGCAACAGCCTATGCATATATCAGAAATTTACGCACATATAGATTTGAGGGGATTTTTCATTAATATAAGATTGGAATATAAAGCTTACATTTAAATGTGTTAAATTAATATTTATTTATAAATATTAATTTAAGTTGAAGTAGTTTCACTTGTCCACTTCAGAGGCATTCTTAGCCGACCAACTTATCTAGTACTCAGCGTGCCTGACTACGGATAAGGAGGTCCTGGATTCGAATCCTGGTTCGGGCATGGATGTACCTTCTCTCTCTATCTATCCTGTCTTTGTCCTTTCCTCTGTAAGAATGAGGTGTGAATGGTATGCCTACCCTATAGACGGGTACCTATGGCATGTGTGTAGAGCAAAGTCGTACTTTCACCTTCATGGTGCTCTGATTAAACGAAAGACGCTCCCAATCGTCTTAATTCGCATAGCATATCGAGCTTGGCTTGTCCAGGTGTCATTAGTAAACAACAACAAAAAGAGGCATTCTTTCACTTGGAAGACACCGTGACTATGTTTGATTTCTCATGAACTAGCTGAAGTTAATGTACTCAACTGATCTTTGACAGAATCTAATAGTACTCACAATTTTCAGATTAAGAGTACAATGCCTTTTCCAAGCAGGTACTGCAAACACACATTTATATAACATTATTTTTATCCTACACTCATCTTCGGCATTTCTGCCATTCATTCACAAGCTGCTCAATAAAGTGATGATGATATGTAAAAATAAATAAAATTAAGATCCATAGAGTTGTATTTAAGAAACTTTAAAACAATAAGGCATTGTCTGAGATTGTCTACATCTATATCCCTCTTGTGGCATAAAGAGTAAGAAGCTGAATTCTTGACTCTACTAAGACTCGTTGTTGTTGTTTCCAATCCTTCATAAATCTATCGGTAGCTAGATCAGATCTATGACACCGTGAACCCTAGCGAAGTCGAGAACCAACAGCGGACTTGCGCGAACATCAGCCAAAGCGAACCCCAAACAATCCAGGGTGTGATTGGGGGAAACCAGTTTTAGATTGCATTTTGGACACAATGAAAAGACCTTGCGCCCAGATACTAAAGTCATGATTTTTATATGCCCACTAATAAGTCTTGAGACAGCCGTATGATCATGTCTGCCACCCCAAAATTCTGACGCTGGAGTCTTCCTAATGATGGGCGAAAGGGGTGAGCTGGACTTGCCTGTCTTCTTTTTTGATTAGAGAGAAAGATTCCTTTATAAGTGGGTGATAAGTCTCTGTTGGGCAACTCGGAGCAGCCTCTTTTAGTCAAGAAATCCGCAGCTTCGTTGCCTTGGATGGGAGAGAATCCACTCTGACAGAGTCAATCCCTACCCTTGGCTTTTTTTAAGATTGGCGATAATCTGTATGCCTTAAAAATCGCACACACTATTCTAGTCTTGCAGGTATTGAATGGAGCCACAACCATCAGTATGGATCCAAATGTCACTAGATCCAGTTACATGGAGGATGGTCGTTAATTTTTCATTTATTGCGATTAATGATTATTAATTAAAAAGACTTATATATATATATATGTATGTATATATATATATATATATATATATATATATATATATATATATATATATATATATATATATATATATATATATATATATATATATATATATATATATATATATATATATATATATATATATATATATGTATATATATATTATATATATATATATATATATATATATATATATATATATATATATATATATATATATATATATATATATATATATATATATACATACATATATATATATATACATATATATATATATATATATATATATATATAGTATATATATATATATATATATATATATATATATATATATATATATATATATATATATATATATATATATATATATATATATATATATATATATAATCAACCATTAAGTATTATCATAGAAGGAGTTGTAATATCAACGTAAAATTACTCTCCAAGTAATACATAATTTGTATGTTATTTCAAGTCGGCGCGTATACAAGTGCTTAACTTTAAAGCAGAAATACATGTTATAATCAAGATTTATTTTTATGGATAAGAAATAATTTAATCCATTTTACGAAAATGTAATTATATAGAACGCGTATATTTAAATGAAGCATTTGATTAAATGATATATTTCACCGTGTGAAAACCAAGAAATTTTATTTTAAATGGTAGAGAATAGGCTTGTAATGAAAAATATAATTTAGTTTAAATGCAACTTATAAGCAATTTAGTGAATCTACTTTTTTTGAATGAAGTTCAGAAATAAATGCAGTGAAGTAGATAAGAGAGAACTCTCTCTTTCTCTCTCTGCTCTAATATTTTTTTTTAAATTTAATACTTCTTTCAACAATCACCATGTGTGAATGTTTAATGATACGAAAATGAATGTTAATACGATATTTTATACATTTAATGCACTGGTTATAAGTAGTTGCTTTATTCCAAACATATAAATATTGCACTCAAAATAAACAAATGATGTTTGTGCTACAAGCATCATCTAAAAATCTAAGATATCAAAAGTCTTGTGAGTCAACTTAATCAAAAATAAATCATGTAAATGAAATATTTCAGAAGATTAGAACGCTGTAGCTAAGAGTAAAATTTTAAGATTTATTAAAAACTAAATTTAAAATAAGAATATTACACACTTCATCATTCAGAAAATAATTGGAAAAGCATAATATTCAGTGTATATTAATATACATATAATGTACAGTTCTTACATTTATAGAAACTAATTTTCTTTTTTTAAAAGCAGTGAATAAAAATACCTAAAATATTCGTTTAAATTGTTTAAGATTCAATATTATATGGATCTATATATATATATATATATATATATATATATATATATATATATATATATATATATATATATATATATATATATATAAGAGAGAGAGAGAGATGTTTTATATGAGATTCATTATTAGAAAGTAAACTTTAGCAATATATTTTTAGGAATATGCACGGATTAATTATGGCGGAAAAAAGTCTATTTTTTATATATAATAAAATAGTATATATTTCAGATTATTATTGAGCCATACTAACGGTACATTTCTATGATTTACCTACACTTTGTTAAAATATAATATAAGAAAATAATTACAATTTTTTTATAAAATGAAGTTAAATATGTTAAAGATTAAAATATTCATGTTTCTAATTCATATCATACGACTTTTTTATCATTAAAATTAATTTTGAGGTTTATACTTTATTTTCATTGCCTATATAACAATAAATTCCAAAATCGGAACTGCAATTAAAATGTCTCTTTAAGCATTTAATGGAACAGAGTACCACAAGAATTCAGAGAGCAAATAATATCCTTCAATGACGTAGGAATGCATTTTGAGCAGCGTCACAAATCTAAGTATTCTAGTACGCCCACAACATTTACGGTCCGTTCCTTTTAAATGTAACACTTTTCTATTCTTTCTGCGTTCAAAATTGCAGTTACGGACCATTTAAAGCGACCGATGATCTAAGAAGAAAAAATATACAAAAAATTCTTTTATACTTTTACTTCTTAGAATCTCAGAGACACCGAAAAAAGAAGTTTATCTTTACAAAAACCGTCGATGTTTTATACATGAATTTAGGTTTTTTTTTTACCTAAAAATGTTCTGCTTTTGGAATTTCATTATCGCATTTGCTTATCTTGTTTGATACAAAAATTTTAAACTGCAGAATATTTTCCTCAAAATTTAAAGGAATAGTTTTGAAGAAAACGAGAAATGCAAATGCAGTAGGGCCTTATCGAATTTACGTATTTTTAACTGCTATTTTTAAGAAATTATATGAAAAATAGAGCAGTTTTATATCTTAAAAGCTGCTCAAAATGTAATGTTGGGGTTCTTCTAATATTATTAAGTTTTAATATCAAACTTTAGTTTAAGCTTTCATCAAATTTCTGTTTCAATTTTATCCGCTAAAATAAATATTTGAAGAATTATTTTTAATTTTTTATTACATTCGCTTCTTTCTTTATTTTGAAAGGAGTAAATTAAATTATTAAAAATGAAAAAGAAAATATATGAGGCAAAAATAAATTTTAGTAAAGAAAAATTTAATTAAATTTTTCATTTTTATTTTGCATGTACACATTATTATGGATTGTTAAAAATAATAACAAAAGTGTGTGTTTATATGACTCGCATTACATGTTTAGTGATTAAAATTTTAAACAAGACCATAATACATACTCAATTTATTGCGTTTATTTCTTAGATAAAAAGTGAACTTCGTGGCACGACATCCCATGTGGGCCAAGGCCTACAGTGTCCATATCTGTTTTCATGATTGAAGAGCCCTGGGGTGCGAAACATAAATTAGGTGGTCAGCCTAACGCGAAAACCCCCAGTGTTTATCTCAAGCATGCTTGGTACTGAGTTTATCGACCCACTGAGTTGATGAAAGGCTGAGTCGACCTTGCCCAGCCCAAGGGTCGAACCTCGGACCTTGGAAGCTTGAAATGCTATCACTAACCGACCAGGATATTTCTTATATACATTGAAGTAAAAAATCTGAGTCATTAAATATTCAGAAAATGGAGTTAAAAATGTATAAAAATCAATAAACTTTCGGGAAAACTGATAAAAATTACAGCATTTATCTGTTAGGGTATTAATTCAAAAGATATTGCAAACACCTACATTCACGGGTAAAATTGTCTTTATATTACAATTAAAACAATCCACGCCGCCCAACTTGTCTAGTGGTCAGCGTACCTAACAAAGGACAAGGAGGTCCTGGGTTCGAATCCCGGTACGGGCATGGATGTAATTTCTCTCTCTATCTATCCTGTCTTTGTCCTTTCCTTGTATGAATGGATTGTGATAGGTTGCCTACACTTTAAACGGGTCCCTATAGTATGTGTGTACTGAGGAAGTCAGACTTCACCACAAAATATGGTTCAATTGGAAAAGTGGGGCAGCGCACCCCATGTTGCCAGCCTAGCTGGCACACGACAACAACAACAACAAAACAATGCAGATGCATCCTAACACTAGTGTACACATTTTATTGAACATAGTAAGTGAAAAATGTTATTGAAAAAGCAAGTTGGAATCATTCATGAGTTAATGAAGAGAATGCACAAATATTTATATCATACAAATATTTTTATATTGCAAAACGAATAAATGCATTATAGGCTACATAGCATTATGCATTTTCCTAATAAAACATCCAATTAAAGAGGTTCGAAGATGGGAAAATGACACAGGAATCGATTTATTAGAAACATAACTTCAGTAGTTGATGCTGAAAATACAAAATGTTTCTACAAAAATTAAATGGCATGCATCTACAAAGTACACTTATATTATTCATTTTTTACCATGAAATAATATAAGGTGAAAAATTCATTTACTGTTTCCAATGAAAAGATATAATAATGCTGTTTGATTCTTTTAAATAAAAAATAATGTCCTAAAGAAATAGAAATCGAAAAGAAATTGAAATCAATGTAAGCAAAACTCGACAGCTGCAAATCATATGACCACAATTTTATTTCGGCATACACATTTTACAACGCGTAAATATGCTTTTACAAAATAATTAATCTGAATAAGTTCAAGTAATCTCAACTTTTAATCAAAAGTTATCTGAGAAGATATATGTTTAAACACAATGTAACGAGCCCATCTTAAAAAAATTTCAATGAGATTCTGGTCACATAAATATTTTAAGTTTGCCATGCTATTAACCCTTTCATTTTCAGTTAGGTGGTGTTGATGAAACCTAGATGTAATTACATAATATTGTCCTTTAAATTCATGTTAATAATTATTGCTATGCAGTAAGATTTCATCTCTTACTCTATATACTTCATGGAATTCATCTACATTTTCGATAATCTGTTTTTATCAAAAATATTTCAACTCGGACCATTATGACTTTTTCTTGGCATACATAATTTTGTTTGATATTTTGAGGCTAACTTTATGATCATGTGGTTTTTCAGAATTTTTAGAAGTTACTAGAGAGTTGCTGGGAAAATTTTGTTGTTATTGTTACTAATTTCACTTGGACAAGCCAAGCTCGTTATGCCGTTCGCTATCCTATTTTAAATCAAAAGGGTACGTCTTTTATTTTACCAGAGCACCACGAAGGTGAAAGTACGACTTTGCTCTAAGACTCCACCAATAGATGGCATCACCTGAAGATTGCCTCCCTTAATTTTGTCATTGATCTGGAGGGGAGGAAATTTTCTTCATGACCATTACACCCATGGTAACTGCTTAAGAATCGACCAGAGGACTTTTGATTCCACAGATTTAATGAGCAAGTATGTCTCATGTACTTAGTGGATTTTTGGTTGTTGGGAATCGTACCCTGTCATTTCGAACGGAAATCCGATGTTCTAACCACTAGGCTACAATGACCCGGGAAAATTCTTACACATCAGTGAATATAATGTTGTATCAATTAGAGACAACTGATAAAAAGTTTGGCAACATTAATTTAATCGCACTTTTTTAAACTTGTCAAATCACTGAACACAAATTCGTTGTGTATGTGTATTTGGTTCATGATTGTGAAACTTTCTATATGTTTTATTGGTAGATAACTTTTAATTAAGAAAACTAAATTCATTTCCATCCTCTGTATAAAGCCATTCCTTTCTTTTATTTGTTTGAAACAACAATGCATCAATACTTTGGAGGAATCTACATTCTTAAGAGAATGATTAAGTGCTTAGAAATACTTGCAGAAATGACTGTTTTATTTTTTGTCCTGCTCCAACGCACAGGACAACATACATATAGGCTCTCAGATCTTTTCCTTTTGTATTCTACTGACAAAACATTTATTTTATCTACTGTTTGCCTTATACTATCCATATTCTACTTCATAAAATAGAAAGATATTGAAGATGAAGAAGATATTGAAGATATTCATAAAATATCTTCAATATCTTCTTGATAGTACATCAATAATACCTGAACAAATTTTTGAATACTTTATATATAATTGATGCTTATTTATAAGTTACTTAACCTTACACAATGCTGTCATATATAAGACTTCATTATTGTTTATTTCTGTAAAAACACTATGTTTTTTCCGTTATAAACATGCTTGCATACATCCTTTTATAGCTTCAATGTCTCAAATATAGACTGACTTCCAAATTGCTATTGTTGAATGCATTTTTACTGAATAATTAACGTTTGAAAAGGAGTGTAATTTTTCAAGCAAGTTGCTAGTATGTTTCTTATTGCTTGAAATGTGCATTTTTCACTATATCTAGAAATCCTGATTCCTTTTATCATAATTTTTATATAAATCCTGATCCGAATGAAACTAATACATTTCATTGTGGTGTTTAGTACATTATCTAAGCAAATCCCTTGGCTTCCTAGATCTTCATTCATCATAATGATACCAACTTTTTATTACTTCCTATCAATAAAGCATTTTCATGAGCAATAAAAACTGGCAACTTTGTGTTCAAACTCACGTTACCATAAATATAATCGAATTATTAGTTGACCATTTAATGCCCAAAATAAGCCTCTATTTGTTTGCTCAAGAGATTTTGAGGGGATCCTAAATTGCTATCGTGCAAATAACATGTTCATTTCCTTGGCTGTTAGGAATGGATGGTAGTAGAGATTCTCAGCCTATATTTGACTGCCACAAGCACATTAATTCCATATTCATTTGTTAATTATGATCCCTTAATCACTTGAAGAAGAATATTGTAGAAAGATAAATAGTGATGTTCATCGAAAATAATAATCCAAAGCAATTTTGTAAGAGAAAAATGAAGTAAAATATCTTTATTTGTAAGTGTGATTGGGTAGCAGCATACTTGGTATTTAGACCAGAATTGGGTTACATCAGTTATATAAAAACTGTTGGGTGAAAATCATCGTAATTTAGAAACATGAACGAAGCAGAAGATCCTCAATACTTGATTTGCTTATCCAGAGAAGTATCATCTCACTTGGAGAACATTGCAACCAGGACCTATTTAAGCTACTAACTAATTCATTATTCGATTTATCAGATCAGCCAAATTTAAGGAATAAGATGGATTTTAGTTAACTCACTACTTTCCGACGGAGAGAATAACACCCTAAAATACAATAGTTTTGCTAATTGGTTTGCTTTACATTTATGAGAGAAGAGTTGAAAATTTGGAAAGAAACGTTTACAAACACAAGTTGCATGTTGTAATGTGAGCATTTACTTATTCAGAAATTCTAAAGTCTAGTCAAGCATACTCATGTGAGTATATATCTCAAAAAATATATATTATTAATAGTGTAGGAAAATATTTGAAGAGTGACATAAATCAATATAAGTTTGTTTAAAAGTAATTTATTTTAATGAAAGGCAAATTATTTTAAGTTGCTTGCAATAATATTCAGAACGTTATAGTAATATTTTAAATATTAGGTACATAATTATTTAAATGGATTAAAATATACTATTTATGTATGTAATATAGTAAATTATAGGGTTTAATCATTATTTACAATTATTTAATTTTCCTAGTTAGTTACAAATATATCTATATAACTTCTGCTATAAAATATTGTTAGGTTTTTTTAATAATTAACTAACAATACGTTAATGATATTTAATAACCGAAAATTTGTGATATTATTTATACTTTTTCATTTAATTTTATAATTCTAGGTATCCAAAATTTTATTTTAAAAAATCATGGAAATACGTGAAATTTCTTTCAACTTCAATTTTATTATAAATAGAACCTCAATTAAAATTTTAGTTATATTCTTTAATTTACAGGCTATGCTATATATGAATATTCCATTAATTCCGAGGTTTTAGTTATTTTTGTGTTTGTAGCCCATTAATATATATAAAAATTTAATAAAAAATCAGTGTTTGAACCTATAACAGACATTATTTAACTTAGTAATTAATATAAGGTATGAATGTTAAATTGTTATTTTAAATAAACAGGAAATTTAATGAATGATTACACAGGTTTTAATAAATAAAATAAAATTAACAAAATATTTTATAATGTTAAATTAGAAGATAAGCTCAAAATGTTAAATAGAAAATGTAAAACAATCTACTGAAAATCATAACTTTTTTGGAATTGCTAACTCACCTATAAAAATTAAATTGCTTTATTTAAACAATAGCCTTGCCATTTCATCAAATGTTATTTATATATTTTATAGTATCATCTTTTCTAGATCTACATTAAATTTCATGTATTAGAACTGAACATATTTCCGCAAACAATATTTTCTTCTCCACAAATAGTGCAAAAAAATGAACGTAATTCGAATAATGATTTAAAGAATTGCCAGATTTTGTTTTTATTCTATTATTTGTCCTTAAATGATCGTTTTCACTTGTTTTATTGGAGAGAAGCCTCATTTGCATGAAAAAAAATTGTATTTATAAAGCCTCTAGCTTTGTTTTATTTGTTTTGCAAATCGTTGACTAAAACGATGAATTCGAATCATTAATCTCTCTCTCGGGTTAAGTTTTCCAAATTTGCTTTTGTTTTAAGATTCAAACCGTGAAGCTTTTGGCTGTGCTTACATTATAACTGTTATTGATTTACTTTTTTTTTCTCTTTTGACATCCGGAATTTTTATCGTCAGCTCCATTTTCTTTTTTTTTTTTCTTTCTGGGGCACTAAATTGAATTTCGAGAAAAGAAGTGAAGAGGAGTGGTGGGAAGGGTTTAAGAAATGATAAGATCATTTCTCAGAATATGGAAATGAACATTGGCTAAGAATCAAAAAGTTGTTGAAGGTGAGCGAGCGCTATTTTCTATTTTAAATCTTAGAGGAGAGGTGTTTTTAATATATGTCGGATAAGGAAAGTATTTGAAATTTAAATGATTTCTTCGGGTTCTAATGATGGAATAAATCATTATTAAAACTGAAATATCTGTATAATATGCGTAATAAATTCTGTAATACATTTTTTCCTGTAAGAATGTCCACTATAGCTTTATTTTATACAGATATCTATGCTTTAAAAGCAGAAAATATTCGTTCAGGAAAAAACCAAGTTAGATTTTTGTACAAAACAGTAACAATCATGTTTAAATATTCTGTAGAAATATTCGCGCAGTAAAATTTGATATTAGAAATGCATTTTTGGCACATTGCCAATTTTTAAACTATTAAACATTTCAACTATATCATAATGGCAAACTGTAGCGACTATTTTGTTTTTTGTTAAAATTACTTGTAAGACATCTGGTTAATCAGTGCATGATAAACAATCTAACTTTTATAAAGCCTTTTAATACCCATCCAGCAAATTATCTCGCAGGATGGCATTAGTAGCATAGTGCTTTGGGTATCGGCCTAGCCACAAGGCTACCATGGCTCACCCAGGCTGGATTCAATTCTCAATGCCACCAAAGACCCGCAGAGTACATGTGATATACCTGCTCGTTAAATCTGTGGAATCGAAAATCTTCTTGTAATTGGGAGCGAAAGCCACTGAACTGTTACCAGGGGTGTAATGGTCTGTAGAAAATTTCTTCCCCCTTCAAATCAAAGCCAAAATTCAGGGAGTGGTTCCTCACGGGGTTCTATCGGAGGAATCTTCGAGCAAAGACGTACTTTCACATTCGTGGTGCTCTGATTAAACGAAATAAACATCCTTCTGACATAATTTCGCATAGCTGTCGGCTAGCGAGCTTGGCTTGTCCAAGTGTCATAAGTAACAACAATTTATCTCTAAGAAAGACTTTTTATTGGTACAGGTGCTTAGTCACGTGTTGCAAGGAAAGAAACCAGAAATACTTCCAAGAATCTAACCTAGTAGACATACTTGCAGAATATATATATATATATATATATATATATATATATATATATATATATATATATATATATATATATATATATATATATATATATATATATATATATATATATATATATATATATATATATATATATATATATATATATATATACATACATATATATGCAAAATCCATCTCAAGTAATTCCACAGTGATTGAGGTCAAACCTGGGACATTTCACTCAGAACAGAGCTGTGTTATCACCAGCCCTCTGCTAACCTATATTACACTTTTATAGAATATTACAACAATTGATATCTGAGAGCGTGTTTTTTTATTCGAATATACAAACAGCAAATCGCCTCTCGGATTCCCGTGTTTCTGTTTTATAGGAATGTCCCAAAATTAATTCCAAGTTATTGTTGATCAAAAGGAAAAAAATAAAGTGATACTGATTTCTAAATAAAATTTATGATTCTACTACTGGATACTTAATATACTACTACTACAACTGCATAGTTCTGCTACTGCAAGTAAATATTGCATAGTTGTTTATCCGCTGATTCTTTGCAACAAACTAGAAACTGTAAGACTTACAAATGTTTCTGTAGTTTGGATAACTAAATTAAAGTTTTCATTAATTTATTTGAAATTAAAGCCATATAATCAGTTGGTAATTTTGATTGTTGTACTTATTAAATTTATAATTTGTTCGTTTTTTCGCACGAGACATATTATGAAAAGGAATAATGACCGATAGTGTAATGTTAACTTTAACTATAAAAGAAAAGCTTTTATTGCACCAAGTGCGATTGAAATGGTTTATAAGCATAAATGCATTTATAATTCAGGGCCATACCCTATATTATATCAAAGCCAACTAAGAAGAGAGCATTGTTTAAAAAAATTACAAATTGAATTCAACACATTGTGTATGTAAAATGGAATTTTTGAATTTACAAGGAAAGTAAATTTAAATTAAAACTGAAACTTTTATAACAAGAATCAATTCACATTCCTTTGCATCTAAGCGACAAAGCACGATAACGCTTTCCGATATCACACTCAAAATGTTTTGTTAAATCCGTTGGATAGCAACATTGGGTTTTGTGTTCTGATTGTTGCCAAAGGAGAGAAAATTTACACGAAAAATATTCAGAATTCGCAACAAAAGATACTTGTCGGTGCATCTTCTGCAATTTCCAATAATTATATATTCCACGCGGTAAGAGCTTTTCTTAATAAGCAAGAATATTCTTTCCTTCGTATCATCGATTTTCGATTACGATATTTTAAAATTCTTTGGAATCTTTTCGACTTTCTCACGGAGAAAATAAGTTCATGGTATTCGAAAAGCGGACTAAATGACTTTGAAATCGTTTGCTCGGAAATCGAAAAAGGAATTCTGGAATGTGGTTTGAATGAGTACACAATGAACAGAGAAACCTTAGAGAATCGATCAAATTTCTTTATTTATAAATGGAAATATTTCCGCATTTAGGCGAAGTATGAGGAGAGTATAAAAGTGCTCTGCAGAATTATATATTCTTAATTTTGTGACTGAATATATTTGAGAATGTAGTAACAAAAACATTTTCGAAGTTTAATTATTTATAAAAAATTTGTGATACACTTATAAATATTAAAGGAAATTTTAATAGTTATGTAATATTTAATGCCCTAGAATGTCTCTAAATTTAATGCAAGCTTTTCTGAAGAAATTATGTAAATTGATAAAATTAATTTTAAGAAAGCGCAACTAAGCATCATTTATTCATTAGTATTTTGTTTTTGTATTGCCGTGTTTTTGGTTTTTAATGTAAAATATTTTATAAACCAAAATGATCTTTATTTTCATGAAAAAATTATAGTTAATTACACATTCATTCTTAAGTGTTTTGTGTTTGAAAATTTGTTTCAAGTTAAGATGCTTATAATTACATATAACTAAATATTATTTCAGGATGTTTAAATAATTCTTTGGTAAATTAACTAGAAATGTTGTGTAAAGAATATATAATGAATCAATGAAAATATGTGAAATGACTACTATGATAGGTTATGTGATGGATTATATGACGAGACACACACGAGATACTGCATTAATACATTAACTACAATGAGCAAAATAAAATATTTTACACTTAAGAACTGTGATATTTTATGTAGTATGAAACTATTTTTGAAATAATTGAATTAAATTTTTTAAACAAAGTCATTGAGCATTGTGGGCTATACCTAATGAATATGTAATTTATTAATAAAATTAATTATTGATCATTTTTATAATGAATTAATATGCTCCTGAATGAATATCTTAGAAATAAGTTAAAAATTGAATATATTAATAAAAACTAGAAACTTAGAATTTATTATTAATTAGCTAGTCAATATCACTTACATGACTATGTTAAAAATTATATAAGTGTTAAATTTTTATTATAGCGTAACATTGAGAGAAAAAATGAAATGTTTTAAGTATTTAAATTATTAACAAATGTACTATTAAGTATATAATGAATATTAAATGCAAAATCCTTTATATACTGATGAATAAATATGCAAAATTAATAAATTTCATAACTATTTTATTTAAAATAAAATTTAAACGCATTTTTAAGCCTTAAACTAAACATTCTGGTGAATAATTTGGTGTGTATCTGGAACACATTAGGCCGAGCTGGCATCCGAATGGTTAGCGCTCTTGCCTTCGGTTCAACAGTTCCTTGGCTCGAATCCCACCTTGGGCATGGATGTTTGTAGTGGTTCGGAATCCACTTTAAACCGTAGGTCCCGGTCTAATTAGCCCTCGCGTGCAAGAAATGACCGTTGAGCGACAAACAAACCAAACCTGGAACACATTAGCTAAAAAGTTACTTTGTTTTAGAAATTTATCACTCATTCTTTTTCAAGTAAATTAAATTGTAACCAGAAAGCACTGTAATAATTAAAATAACACTGATATTTAAATAAGGCGTATATTTTATAAAACGCATAAAGAATTTAAAGTAAAGAGTTATTTATATATTAATATGTATGCGTGTGTGCACAGTGTCTTAAAATCTCTTCAGATCCGACCATATATTAAATCAAAATTTAAAATATATTTATATGAGTCATTAAACTAACGCATTCGTAAAAAAAATAACGCAAATGGAAGTAAATCTTCGGTATGTTAGCTAATTTTTAAATCTTCGTGTTTAAAGAAGGTCAAAGTTACAGTTAACTGTTATCTCCTGCACCAGAATAACTAATAATCAGGCAATTAATAAGAATGTACCGGCGCGAAGAAAGACTAAGGACTACTTAACTGTCATTTTATTTCCGAAACTTGTAACCGCATCTGCAAACGCAATCTCACCATTCCCCTGCAGACAACGCCCTGAGTTAAGAGCTTTTAGTTATAATTTACCTCAAGAATTATACATCTGTGATTAATGCGACGAACGGTTGGTGCGGAAGATATGCCCGTTACACTTCTCTTCTGACGATGATAAAAGATCCACTCCCTAAATAGTTCTCTCGTGGATCTACTCCACCAATGAGAGCCCTCCCGCAGATGGATGAAGTGCGCTTGCTAAGAACTCAGCTGCATTTGTGTGTTTAAAAGGAGTCAGTGTAGTTTAGAATTCCTCTGAGCTATTTCAAAAGGAAAAATATCTGATAACAGATCATGGACTCTCGTAAAAAATATTTTTGATATTTTTTTTATTAATTTTACAAATAATTCTATGTTTGTATTTCTTAAATATTCTTCAATTTGCAGTTTTGTTATTTGTACCTATTTTAATTAATGAAATCAATCACCATATCACAGACATATAGGTTCACCATGTTGTAATAACATTTTTGTAAATGGAATTGTTAACAGAACATTAGCTTTAGAGTAACAAATTTAGACCTTGGTTACAAATGCAATACTTATACATTGTTAATTTTTAAATACATAACTGATCCAAATGAAACATGCAGTATGATATAAGCAATAGAACGGCTTTGTAGATCCAACCATGTTAATGCGATCATGTTAATTTAATATTTGTAAACAGAACTGTTTTTAAACTGATTTAGCTGATCGAATAGCCTTACAACAGACTAACTCTGAAGGACTAGCTGAGGTTAATTTAATATTTTCAAACTGGTTAGATACATCTTTATTGGTGACTTTGAAACACTGTTTTTCGTCGAGAAGCAATACTAACTTTGTTGCCACTTAAAAAACACCTGTATATATGACACAAAAATGACGTAAAACACAAGAAAAAACAAACCTGGCTACAAAAAAATCTAAAAAAGCATCATAAATTGTAATTGACAACACCAAAATTAAAATCAGAAACACTATAATCAAAACATAGCATGGCAGATTTGGGGAGAAATCTGCGGGGGTGGGGGATATATCACACTTACACTAATATTTCTAAACTGTATTGACATCGTAAAAGCTAACGCTTTGTTCTTAGGCTCCATAGCTCTTGAACTAAAATTTTGTCTTAACTTACATTGTTTGCAGTGGTTTGGATTTCAATTTACACTCATTAGTTTAGAGTTATTTGCAATCATTTAATTAATAAAAGTCTTAAAAATTTTTTTTTCAACATTGAAAATATCATACCTTTTTCCTGAATGAGAAACAATGGTCAACTATGAAATTATAGGAATATATATATAAATATGTACACATAAATTTTAAATTATTACTGTTGCATTCATATATTTTAACATTTTATGGTTGTTTTAATTCTTTGCAGAATACTTCATTTAAAATAAGAATATGTCCTCTCTTTTAATCTCCTTATTTAAATTGGTATAAATGATATTTTAAGGAGTGTAAATATTATAATGATAATGATAAATTATAAACTAAAAGCTTAGAATGTACATAAGATAATTTGATTAAATATTAAAAATATATATATTCGTAATTTTTTAGAACTAAAATGTAACGAAATTTAAAAAAAAAGAATTATAATTTCCTAGCAATTTATTTACATTGCTAATTCCTAGAAATTTATGACATTTTCTATTTTCAAATATAAATAAATATTAATACATGTAAAAAAAAGCAATATAAGATGTAAAAAGTAAATTAAAAAAATTTTTTTCATAGATTCATTTTAGTTTAAAATGTTTATTTTTATTAATTTCACCTATAATTTTATATTAAAGTAAGAAATACGCTGAAAAAAATATTAAGCTAATTAAAATGTGAATAACTATAAATATAATTGATATTTTATAATTAATAAAAAATATTTATTTTGCATTTAGAATTTAATTAAAATTGCATATGATTATCAACAAACGAAAATGCTTCATAATATAGTTAGATTTCCCTTGATAAATTACCAAAGTGTTTTGCAACAGTAAATAAGTAATAAGTACTTTCAATTAATATATACACTACATGAACATGAATCTTTTAAGAAACTATTAAATACAAGAAAATATATATATATATATATATATATATATATATATATATATATATATATATATATATATATATATATATATATATATATATATATATATATATATATATATATATATATATATATATATATATATATATATATATATATATATATATATATATATATATATAATTTGCCTTTGGTTAAATAATTAGAGCATTTAAAATTACTAAGAAAAATGCAAAGCAATTAACAGAGGAGAATAATTATAAAGACTGAAAAAACGATATTATATAACTTAGCTTTAACAAATAAAACTTTCAATTAACTCAAATATAAAATTCCTATATTTTAATAAAAAATGAAACTCAGCCCAGAAATTTAATTTATACATTGATTGAATTCTAACTCTTCGTTAATAATTGAGTGCTTTTACATTTGTAAAAATATTCCTTAGACAGACATTGAAGCTCATTTGAATCTAAATGGAATTGAAAAAACAATATTGAAAAATCTCGATAACTATAACAAATCATGCATGACATTTTGAGAAAAGTATTATTACATAATTTGGAATATTTATTTGCAGGTGTAGAAATGACATCTGACTCCATAAAAATAGGAGACATTCACAAGCCAGATATTCATGGGGATAATTTACCATGGGAAACCAGACTCGTTAACGAAACGAACGCCGCCTTCAGCAGTATGGACTATGCTCCTGATAGCTGGGTGAGTCTTGTCTCGATAATATCTCCTGTTCTCAACTGATTGTCGTAACTAAAATCAATTTTATTGATTGATTAAATTGATGAGATTATAGTCACTATTTATTTCACTATATATCATCCTCGGAATGCTATACTTCAATTCAGTGTAAGATAAAAGTTCCTCTCTGAATAGGTTATTTTATTTCATATTGTTTTCGTTATTCACCTTGACCATAGAATGATTTCATTAAGGCCGCAGTTGCAAAGTGGTTAGGGCATCTATCGTCCGGAAGGTCGGGGTTCAATTCCCAGTGCCGCCAAAGACATACTGAGAATTTGCGATGTACGTGTGCTCATTAAATCTATGGAATCGAATGTCCTGTGGTTGGTCGTTGAGCAGTATCATGGGTGCAATGGTCTGGAGAAAATTTACTCCCCTCCAGATCATAGTCAAAATTGTGCGAGGTGATCCTGAGATAGTGCCATCTATTGGAGGAGTTTAAGATCAAAAACAGACTTACATATTCGTTATGCTCTGGTTAAAAACGAAAGACGTACCCTACTGACTTAAATTTGCATAGCCAAGGCATAATGAGCTTGGCTGGTCCAAATGTCATAAGTAACAACACTAACGCAACATCCAATTTAAGTTGTTGAACAGTGACTGAGATTGAAACCTTGCTTTGAAGAGTATCATCAGACCACGATGTTGCCAAGGTGAGCCCATACAGGGTATCTTAAAAGCATCATTAACTTTCTATTCTCTTCTAGATAATATTAACTAAATAATCATAAATCATAATCTCGATATAAAATTAACATTTTTAATCTACGCATTTTGCAGACATATTTACAGCCCGTTAAAATGATCAATTATATTTGCTATCATATACCAAAATAATAATCTTAACAAAGCGGTGTAATCTATAACTCATAATGAATTTAATTTCAACCGAGTAGAGAGTTTAATTGAATAATGACAGAGAAATTGCTTGAATTTGGCTAGTAATTACTGAGGAAAATTTTATCGGGAAATGGATCGAGTTACATGAATTTTATATGATTAATATATATTGCAAGAGTTTAATATTATATTATATTTGATTCATATCAGCTTAATACACAAATTAACATTTTTGATAATTATAATGAAAGAGATGCATTATCCCATTTTACTACTCATGATCGTATCAAGATAAACGATGAATTATATCATAGCACGCCTGCTTCTTAAAGTCAGAAAAAATGCTGTATTCGAAGAAAAAATTTTAAATAAATTTTTATTCTCACATATTGGATGGGAATATTGCCCTCTATGTATAAAAATCAAAACTCTATTGATCATAGTCAAAAGAATAATCAGAAATAAATTAAATTGTATTGTTATTCTTAAAACAATTGTCAAGCTATTTTCAACTCTTTTTTAAATAAATATTAAAATTTACCATATCAAATACAATGGCAACAACCAATATCTTACTCTATAATAATGGTTCATTATACAAGATAGTATGTGTATTTTCATTTTGACCTACATTAATTCTGAACATCATGTTCAGGATAACAGTGTTCCACGTGACTCCAAAATAATGCCAAATTTCAGCCTATCACTGTATCCGATGAATCATCTGAACTTATCGATGAGCAACATAGTTAAAGAGTTTTACCGACAAAGTTTCCTAATCAATGGATAGACAGGTCTGATATGATAGACGATTGGTGATGAAATAGTGTATACATGAAGAACAATATGCAGCTAGAAATTATGCTTTGAGAAAAAAAAATTCACGTAGATTTAGAATCTCATGTAAATTTTCTATTTATTTAAAATGGTTCTCGAGTGCCTTCGATATGTCAATTTGGGAAAATTGTACATGAATATTTTAACCATTTCAAGTAATGAAGTCAAGCGAATTACGCTGCAAGAAAATAAAACATTTTAGTTTAATAGAATTTACATTTGAAACACACTTACAATTTCAGGATTTGTTCATTTAGCACTCTGAAAATAAGAAAGCACTGGATTCAAATCTTTTTTTTAAATGGTAAAAATATATTACACACATTTCGAAGAACATTTTCTTGTTCACTTCTTTGATTTAGTTCGTTCCATATTTGCTTGATAACGACAACTTTCGAATTGGCTTGCCATAATATGTACTTCCTTCTCTTGGGTGAACTGTGGAAAGAGATCTTGGGTAAAATTTCTTGAACTGTAGGACGTGTTTCCTAGAAAAAATAAGGAAATCACAACTAACAAAATTTGAAATAGAAAGTACGTTTAATGAATTATAATCATGGAGTATTTAATTCTGAAAATTGGATAAAATTGAATTCACTTGAATAGGATGATTAATAAATCTGGAAAATTAGAAATACATTCCTGAAATTTTGATGACTTGTAAAAGAAAAGAACGCAGATGATAATATTTAAATATGTACTGATGATTGTGCTTATTAGTACATATTTGATGAAGATGATGATGTCGTGTCCAGCAGTACGTTCAAAAACCCTAAATGTCCCCGAAGCTGTCGAAAAAACCCCTGGCGACCTTTACAGCTTTATCTGTAAAAAGAAGCTACACAGGATCCTCTGTGCTGATGTTAAAAAGCTTGGAGAGTATTGCTAGACAGCTAAAGATTGAAGTGTTGTAGTGAAAAGTTGGGTGTTATCTGGGCAGTGAGTATAAAGCCTGGAGTAGCTCCTTTGTCTACCTGAAGGAATTTTCATGTCTTTCAAGTGTTTTGTTCTGTTTAAATACTATTACATTATTAAAACATATTTAAATATTATTATTATTATTATTGATTTCTACAGTGAATTTAGCAATCTTCCATTCTATTCTATCTCATGTTCTTGTTATTGGTCTTCAGTCTTAAGACGGGTTTTGGCATATTTTTATTTCATGATTTTTTTTTTCTATTCTATCTCCTGATTTTCATGGACTTACATAGTTCCATACGTGTGTGTGTGACATCTGCTCTTTTTACAAAGGAGCATATATCACACGCACGTATGGTCATTAAAATATAGAAAAAGAAATTTAATAAAAAAAATATATGTTTATTCTTCAATGAAAACTTAAAAGAATTTCTTAAAAATAAAAAAAAATTATTCACATTGAATTTAAGAAACATAAAATACGATATTAGTCTGTATTATAAGGAAATATACATTTTTAGTAATCCATACGTCGTAAAATATATTTATAAAATTGTTTAATTTATTTATTTTTAAATTTAAACAGGATCATTGAAAATCTGATATATATATATATATATATATATATATATATATATATATATATATATATATATATATATATATATATATATATATATATATATATATATATATATATATATATATATATATATATTGTTCCGATATTTCTGATATGTTATGCATTTACAAAATGTTTTCACCAGCCTATATTGTTGAAAGTTACTGAACACCCTACACAGTTCGAAAAGTATCAGACAAATAACTACTATGGTTCTTATAGGACATTTATTGGTTTATTAAAACATTTTGATTTAGTGTTCTGACTAATTTCTGCTAAGCACTGGCAGAATATTGCGCCATTACACTTAGTCTTAACGGATTTACTTTCTTGTTACTCCTAGTCTTTGAATTTACTTCTTGGTCAGATACTTTCTTGATCTAACAGAGTTGTAATTATTTTCTGTATTTTCAGGGCATTTCCACTTTACAAGGACATCAATTTACTATTATCTTTGGACAGGGTTACCTTTAGTTCCGTAAAATGATTTTGTCTAAATAATTATCTTTATGTGCACTTACAAATAATATTTAACTTTTCCGTTCAATTATTGTGACAGAGCCAAGATAGCAACCGAATGTTTAGTTTAGTATTGTTTCTCAGATTAAACAGTTATTGGATTCGAATCTCATCTGTAGTTTGGAAAATTGGAAATATTTCAAAACCATTTTCAATTGTAGGACACTGTTTCGTTACTTTTGGTGCGGAAAAAATTACCGTTGCGAGACATACATGACAGAAAACGTGAGTTTGAATTCACACTTAAATGGATTTAGTGACGTCAAGTTGCCAGGTATAACCTTTGGTCATACAGTATATATGTTGTTGTTACTTGTGACACTTGGACAAGCCAAGTTCGCTACGCATTGGCTATGTGAATTTATGTCAATAGGATGCGTTTTTCATACAATCAGAACATGATAAACAAGGTGAAAGTACGGCTTTGCTTTAAGTAATTCACCGATAGATGGCACCACCAGAGTAACCACTCCCTCAATTTTGACATTGATTTGTAGGATAGGGGAGGGCATTTTCTAAAGACCATTAAACCTATGATAAATTTTCAACGAACGATATTCAATTCCACAGATTTAACGAGTGTGTATATCGCATGTACTTGGTGGTTCTTTGGTGACACTGGGAATCGAATCCGTTTCTTCCGGACGGAAGCCAATGGCTACCACACTAGACTACCACAGCCTTAATTATCGCTAAATAATATGCAGCCAAATGTAAAAATATCTATTTAGTTTTGAAAATACATTTCTCACAGGATGGATAGTTATACCATCAGCAGTAGTTATTTTTAAAAAGTATTATTTATTACATTCAATATATAAAGTAACTTTCACTTTTCACATACACAGAAGCGCTGCTTTTAGTTTCCATTTCCTCGTCATATTCTTACTGAAAAGCAAATGAATGTCACAACGCGTCTTGTCAATAAAAATCTGCATATTCACTTACATTTGGGAAAGTGTTTGATATTTGAGAAACCGCTACATTGAAAAATCTCTAGCAAGTATTTATTCATTCGTGAAGCGATGTGAAATAACATTTACTCCGATTTGTTTGTTTATTTTCTTTTTGAATTAATGGCATCTGCATGTCACTAATGCATCATTGTATCGTTTCGCTTAATGTAAAAATTGAAAAAAAAATCATTCCATTTCTAATATTTTTCAATCTTATTCCCCAGCGTCATATTCAAAATACGGAAAGGATAAATAAAAAAAGTAAATAGAACTTGCATAAATAAAATAGCGCTTCAGGAAAAATAAATAGCAAAACAACTCGAAACAAATCCTTTAAATGATTTCTAACTCATATTTCAGCATTTCCTTATCTTTTAAAAGTTTTACGATCTGAAAGAAAATTGAAAACATATTGCTTTATAATGAACAACCTAAGTAACAAATAATAAAAAAGTGCAAGTTCAAAAATTCGTACCGGAAAACGTAAATAAATACCACCCCCTTCCATTTTTATCTAGTTTTTATTAGTTTTTATGGCAATAAACATTATCAAATGCAGACTCTCTAGAGAAATAAAAAAAGGGACATTTTAGAAACAAAAATCTAACTTTTAAGTCTGTTTGTGATAAGTACCGCGTCCGGCTCGTAAATTCTACTCTCGCTTCTAGTTTTGTTTTGTTTGTTTTTTTTACCCTGTTCTTGCATTTTTTCTCATTGTTTTTTTTTACCCTTATTTATTTATTTTGAGCCATTGGGTATTCTTTCTCATACAACTGCGCCATCCAGAAACGCTGCAAAAGACGCTGGAACGACCATTTGGGTGAATTATAAGTCTCATGAATCGTCCCTTGCAAGATTCGGGCACCTAAATCAACATCTTCTGGTAATTCTTCCGGGATTTAAACTAAGATCCTGAGCGTTGTTGTGAGCGCTGCTAAGGATTTGTGACTAACACCGCTCCGAGAAGTAGATTTCACTCTGTTCTGCTTGCCTCTGTGAATTGTACCTACGCTGGTATGAAAAGTCCATTATTGCTTTCTGGGAGTCGCGGTTGCTCGTCAGGGAAAGAAAAAAGCAGAAGCCTCCGAAGCTATATTTTTCTTGCAGATCCTCTTCTGAAGGACGCTTAAATTTATATCCAAATGACTGAAAGATGCATTTGTATGTGATCCTTCTAGCAAAGAGTTCTTCTTGCATGAAGAAAACATTATCTTCAAATTTTAATTCCGCTTCAAGAAACCAGTTATTTTAAGTTCTGCTCAGTCTTAAATTTTATACTTATTATTCATGTCTTATGAATAAACATTATCTTCAAATTGAAGAAAACATTATCTTCTAATTTTAATTCCGCTTCAAAGAACCCATTATTTTAAGTTCTGCTCAGTCTTAAATTTTATACTTATAATTCAGGTTTTATGATAAAACATCTTCAAGTTAAAGAAAACATTATATATATATATATATATATATATATATATATATATATATATATATATATATATATATATATATATATATATATATATATATATATATATATATATATATATATATATATATATATATATATATATATATATATATTGCATACATATATTTTCAGACTTGTATGCTTGATTCTTGAGATCCGCTTGTAAATCTTCGTCGATAACAGGACAAATAGCACAATGACCAGATATACAACCACAGAAGAATAACGAAGAAAACACCCAGGGCCACGGTGGGAATCGAACCCACACTCTTACGCTCTCAAGCGAAGTGATACTTTGACCACTCAGCCACGGAGCGTCCAGAAAACATTATATTCCAATTTTAATTACGCTTCAAAAAAACCCATTCTTTTAAGTTCCCTCTTCAGTATAAACTTTTACTTATTATTCTTGCCGCCCAACTTGTCTAATGGTCAGCGTGCCTGACTGCGGATAAGGAGGTCCTGGGTTTGAATCTCGGTTCGAGCATGGATGTACTCTCTCTCTCTCATCTATCTATCCTGTCTTTGTCCTTTCCTTGTATGAATAAGGTGTGAAGGGTTGCCTACCCTATAAACGGGTACCTATAGCATGTGTGCAAAGCAATGTCGTACTTTCACCTTCATTGTGCTGTGATTAAAACGAAAGACGCTCCCAATTGACTTAAATCCGCATAGCCAAGACATAGCGAGCTTGGCTCGTTCAAGTGTCATTAGTAACAACAACAACTTATAATTCTTATTTCATCTAATAGAAACTATGTGATAACTTAAGGAGAATTCATATTAAATCATGTAGTCATCACATAAACATATTACTCTTTAGATCTATTAAGATTTTAAATAATATAATTTATATTAAATCACAGCCGGTCGATGGCTAAGTGGTTTGCGTCCCTGACACCTGGGCTGTGGATCCCGGATTCAAATCTCAGTTGGACGTGAATGTAACTTTTTTCAGTATTTCTCTGTCCTATCTTCTGTGATGATGTATGAATGTGGCCCACTCTATAAATGGGTTTGCGGTAGTATGGGGGGGGGTAATGCTACTCGCACCTGTGACGGTTTACAGGTGCTCAGTGGTTAACTGCAAATGAGTGTCAGTTTCCAGCCTTGTTGTGAGAGTTAGTGAGTCACACATCGTATCCGCCGTTATTAAAAATATATTAAATCACAGGATGTATTTTTTTTAATTTTAAGTTAATTTTGAAATAAAAAATACTTATTTAAAATTATTCAACTACATTAATTGTTCAAAATTTTAAAAATTGTTAAAAAAACATTTTATCTTTTTTTATGATATAATAAATAGTTCAGATCAATAAATATAATTTAAATAATTTTGTGTATTTTAGCCGACTGATTGTGGAGGGGTTAGCGTCCCCAACTTCGAAGCAATTGATCCCGGGTTCAATTCCTGGTGCGGATATGGATATTTCTCTCTCTTTGTGTTTGTCTTTCTTTGTCACTTAACTTTCGGGGAGATGATGGAACACCCACTGGGTGCCACACTGTATGAGATGCCATCCCTTTGCCCATTATAATCCTGATTAGGACAAAGTCCTAAGGGCAGCCACGTATTAGAAAAAATAATTTTGTTATTTAAAACACTTCAATGAATCTTCTGACAGAAACCATTAGAATCTCCAAAAGCATAGCATTATTTTTTTTATTAATATTCTAGTTCAAAGACTATTCTAGTTTGAATGATTTATTCAATATCTAATGGAAGAAAATAGATCATAAAAATAAGGGTTAAAATTTTCAGTATCAGTTTTCCATCAACACTCATTCATAATAGTTTCGTTTAATATTATATGTGTACACATTTCTACAATATGTGAACTATTTGTAATATTTACTCATAAAATAAAAATAAATTACGTATATGAAAAATAATTATTAAGAAATTTTGAACTGTCTTATTAAATTAAGATACACATATTAAATCATCTATAGAGCCACAATTAGATATTTTGTATCGAAAAAGTAACATTTTAAAAAAAGTATTTTATACCCAAGATAATTTTGAATTTTATCTAGCTGAACGCGTGGAAATTAAAAACTGAAATATTATTTCATAAATACAGTGATATGTTTCATGAAATTTATTTCTTATAAGTTAAATACAAAGACAAATGTGAATCTAAGCGTATGTGAACCTAAAATTGTGAATCAAGAAATTTTTAACGCCACAAATATTTTATTTTGAATTTACTTATTTACATTTGAATATCCAATCACTTAAACTTCAAACTTTGTTAGTGATTCTATTGTTAAAATACATCAAAACTTTAGTTAATAAAATCTTTTATTTGAATAAAGTTTAATTTTAACAAGGAAATTATATGAGTTTTTAATTGATAATTTATTAAAGTAAAAATTTATAAAAAGAATAAATTTTGTTAAATTAACTTAAATCGCAATAAAATAATGTAAATAGTAATTAAATTATTTTTCAGTAACAGAAACGTATTTAAAACTTCCAAATATATATTAAAATTTAACTTATTTCATCTATTAAAAATACAGTAAGAAACATATACAAATCTATAAACAGTTTGTAACAAACTATAACAAAATTGCACTATAAGAGAACTGTACTATGACTAATCTATGAACAAAATCTCTTTATAAATATTAACTTTTTTTTCTTATAGTTAAGCATAATGATAAATTCTTTGTATCTATTTCTTGCAGGGCGTACACCAGAGACCTTTACTCAAGCAGGTGCCTTCCCCTTCTGTTCCTCAGATGCCAACAGGGCCCCTGCAGCCCTTGAGGGAGTTCACCTCCCCCAACCAACACCCACCCATGCCGCTGCACCACGGCGCGCTTTCCCCCGTTTCGTCGCCAACTTCGGGAACAAATTTGAGAGCGGAGTGGACGATCCCTAGAGCTACCAACAAACCAAAAAACAGACAGACCGATGTATGAAAAGAACCTAATTTTACGTAAGGTGAGATGGTTTCCTTACCAAAAACCTCTGGACAAATACATTTTACTGAAATAAAAGAAATTGTATTGATTTGTTGGCAAAAATAATATACTAGATGTTAGTGAGAAAACATAAACGCGAATCTGTATTTATTAAATTACAAAGTAAAACTTAATAAGAGCGCATAAATCATAATATATTTTTTTCTTGTAAAATAATATATTATTATATGAAGAAATATAAATTTACTAATATTTTTCTAATTAGATGCTAAAAATTAGAAATCTAAAATAAAAATAAAGTATCTATAAAAATGTTATTCTTTTTTTATTTTAAAAAAGCTATAAAAGCATTTAAGAACGAAGGACATAAAAAATTTGGTACTCAATACTATCCCGTTGCTGTCGCTGATGTTGTAAATCATTTTTTCCAAAATGTGACAGAAAAAATATTGAAAATTTAATTAATATCAACATTAAAACAAACAGCCATAAACTTTATTTTTGAATAATATTTCATTTTTTAATGATATATTTAAAACAAGCATGGAAAAAATATGAATTTAAGTTCAATAAAAGAATTCTTCAACATTTTGCTTTAAATCGCAATGTTTGACGACATATTTTTTGTGGAAACGATCAATGTGGAAATTGAAAATTCTGGCAGTAAACCATCGCTAATTAGATATAGTATGTTCTTCTAAATCAATATTTTCGGAAATTACAATTTAATTTCAAAATTAAAATATGATATAGAAATAAGAATTATTATTTAAACAGGAACATTTACATGTATTGAAAATTAATAAATAAAAATAAGGTTTTGAATGTAATAGAGAATAATATTAATTAAAATACAATTGAAACCATGTTTTTTCAACAACATCTTCATAAAATGCAGATGAGTCAACTCTATTTTGAGTCTTCAAAGTAAATACTTGTGGTATATAGATTTTAACCAAAGCAAATATAAATTCTGTCCAGTTACATTAATGTGACCACTTGACAGAAGCCACAATATCGCAGAACGGATTGTTTCGAGACGTACAGGAAGATAGTCAATTATGTTCTTGAAGATGTTCACTGGGATGTTGAGCGCTAACCATTCCAATTCGTGGCCAGATGCTCCAGATTACCCAGGTGAGGATCCATGCCGCATACAACCCGACGGAGATGGTCCCACAGATTCTCGATTGGGTTACTTCAGGTGAGTTCGTGGGCCCAGGGTGAACGGTAAGCTCAATCTGGAGCTCTTCGAACCACGCATGTACAATGCCAGCAGTATGAACTCTCACATTGTCTTCCTGATAAATGCCATCATCCTGAGGAAAAATAGAGCTATTTCTACACCCAGATGAGGTTGTAGAAATAGTCCGCGAGGAAAGACGCTTTCTTCTAGTGATCCATAGCGCTTGTAACAATGAATGGTGAACCCAGAGAATGCCAAGAAAGCATTACCCAGATGCTCTCGCCACCAGCCTGGACAATTCTAGGAATGGTTGAAGAATGTTTGTTTTCAGAGATTTCACATTCTATACGTCAACGCCCATCTGTTCAATTGAGCTTAAGACATGATTCATCAGAAAACGCTACCAGTAGTCGCTCAGTGGACGTTTAGTTGTGTTATTCGAGTGCAAATTCCAGCCTTCGTCACCGGTGAACAACAGTCAACACATGTGCAGGCAACTGCTTCAGAGGTCCGGATGAAGCAGCGTTCACTGAACAGTTGGGAGACACTGTTGGTAGCCTCGCAGCCATCGTCACTTTTGTCAAGTATGGTCTGCGGTGTACCATATTTACTACGTGTCTGATTTTCTAAAGTCTTATTTTGCTTTGCACGGTTTACTTTTACCACTGCGGTACACAAATATTTCACATACCTCCACCCTTCTCCCGAAAACCAATGATCAATGCCCTTTTGAAATTCAGAAAAATCGCTCAGTCTCTGCATTACGAAAATGATTAAAATTTTTTCAAGCTTTCACACACTCTTTATAAAAGCTCAACTGACCTGTATTGCCATTTGGCTTGTGTAATTGGTTACTGGTTGCTTAACGTTAATTTAAAAAGAAAATAGTTTTTCATTAATGTCTTATAAAGTTGTCAGAACTTGTTAAGTTTCAAAATACACTGCTGAACACCGTAAACGTCCAAATTTCATCTAACGCTTCTCGAAGCTGAAAGAACAAATTTGTTCTAAATTCCTCCCATAGATGGCGCCTTCAGAGAATCCATACCCTGTATTATGATATCGAGGGGGAGGAAAAGTTTTCCTAACCATTGCACCCATGGTAAACTGTTCATCCACCAACCACAGGACTTTCAATTCCACAGATTTAACGAGCACGTATATCGCATATACTCGGTGGATCTATGGTGGCAATGGGAATCAAACCCAACCATTCTGGACGGAAGGCTGATGCCCCAAAAACTAGGCTACCACGGCCCTACAAAAGTAAAAGTAATAATGTTAAATCTATACTGGCCTTCTCACTCATCTAAGATAGATCAAAATGATATTTACCAACATATTATATAAAAAATGAAGAAAATTTTGTAAAATATTAAGAATCAAAAGCCAAATGTGATTAAAATTTTATCTCTCTGCTTTACATTATAATGGGAATTTTATAAATTATTAAAGTTTTATCAGTTTTACAGTATAATCTTAAAATATAATTTGCTTATTATAGCTTGTAGAAATAATGAAGGAAATCTTGTAATAAGTATTAAATATTTTATAAAATGTAATTTTTTTAAATGTTATCTTTTTGTTATGGATATTACAAAAAATAGTATGTCTTGTTAAATATTAAGAGACCTGAACAAATTTTGAGTATTTTCTTTAAATTTTATTTTTCTGTTTTATATACTATATTGATGATGACAATTTTCCAAAAGATTAAAATTTAACACATTTGAGATTTTTTTTTATCTCAATGTTATAATATATGCTATCATTCAAATATTCATTAAAAGACTGTAAAATCTTCAATTTTAACTATAAACTATTAATTGATATTAATGATCTTTAATATTTTTCTGCATAACACTTCCGTTTGATATTGTAAGTTATAATATAAATACATCTGCCTCCTTTACTTCCGTCATAAAAGAAATTCTAATTTTATTTCAGTTTCAAGAACTATATGGCTACCACATTCCCGTAATCTATCTTTCACATGAAGATTAGGAAAAGAAAATGGGAAGCTACACCGGAAAACGTATCCAGAAATCACACTAACCCACTCCAGATTGTTCAAACGCCTTTTCCCCAAGATTTCTGAAAATCCCTACAGTGGCAAGTGCATTTTGTGTGTGGTGCTAATCCAGGACTTCTCTTACCCAATGGAGTTACTCTAGTCTTTTGTTTCACTAATCCTCAAACGGAGGGATTTAATTCCCTACCTTCACTTCATGTACAGCTGCTATCTTGAAAATGCACAAGAGACTATTATTAACACAGGGAAATTGATACCTAGACAAGACATCGTGTTCGTATTCTCTTGTAAATACTGTGTATAAGAAAAACAAAAACTAAACTACATGATATAAATATTTGAATGCGCATATAATTCTAAACAGGACGGGTTTAAGAAGACATTAAGGAAAGTTTCTAATGTAAAATTGAATCATGAACTGCAATGGAACTTAAAAAAGAACTCAAAAATATCATTTTATGAAAACTATTTTGGCTTTTAAGACATTCTATTACGAAGCTATTTGTATAAACATGTGCTACTAATATATCAAAGTTACAATTTGCAAAAACAAAACAATGAAATTATTTAAGTAAAGCTTATAATTAAGATTACAGCTGCCCTTTTAAATACTACGTTTTTCTGAGTATTTTTGAAATGCTTTTCGAAATTTGGTTAAGTATATATTGTGCTTACCAAATGACATCTACGGAAAATAAACTGATATCGCATGCTTATAAAAATACTTAAATGAATAATTTGCCACCAATTTTTATAAGATAAGCAAATACTAAACAGTTAAGAAACATTTTTGTTCAACTATTTTTTATCATTCGAATTTGTTAAAAAAATGCTTTTAAAAATTAATGCCAAGTTAATAAATGGTATATTTGAGACCACCATTTCACGATAACAAGTTCATTTAATGTACTGCATATAAAAACGATGGCTCATGTGCTAATATAAATAGGTGAATATCAGAATTTGGATAAAAGACACAACAAATCTTTTCTCATTCATACTTCATTTGTATGGAAATTAATATAAAATAAAATTAACTGTGTTAAAATAATTTTCGATATTATAACAAGTACTTCTAACAAAAATTAAATAATTATGTTATAACTGCTAAATATTAAATTTTAAATGCATTTTTATAATAATAAAAAATAAATTAAAATGAATATTATTTAAAAAAAATTATAAAAATAAGACGATAAAATTTACTTGTACTTTTACATGTGCTTTTAGCAAAGAAATTTTTCAAATAATTTAATTTTTAGTGTTCAATTTACTTTATAAATTTAAACTAAATATATAAATTGTATGTTAAATAAATATTAAAGTTTAAATTCATTTGTATAATTATAAAATATAAATAAAAATGAATATTATTTAAGAAAAAATATAAAAAAATGACGATAAAATTTAAAATGTGTATTTTTAAATATCTTTGTGAATTCAGCTATTAATCTTATACATACTTAATTTTATTTACAAAATGTTACTTTTCCTGAAATATTATGCATAAGAATATCTTTGTAATTTAGTTTTTCTATTGAGTATTCCATATCATACTGCATAACACTTGATTAATTTTTTTCATAGTAAAAATATATGTGTATCGAATTTTATTAACTCTATAGCACATTTAAAATCAAATTTCATACATATGTACTGGGGATGCGTTGGCTTTGAAAAAATATGTGACACTTTGTGGACATCTGAAAACTCAGCTGGTGCTAGAATTTGATTATATAACTTTACGTATTCAAGCAGGGAGTTGAAATGCGTATTAAAATCTGTTAGTATATTTAGACGATGATATATCAAGCGTATGAAAATATATAATCAACAAGTACTGTATCTCTTTCACTCATCTGCAATAATTGTTGATTAAATACTGGATTCCAACTTGGAAACAAGCATTACTAACCCCTTTTCCAGAGAAGCCTTTATAACTGAAACATTATCTTATATCATCTAATAAAACAACATATGTGAACATTGTATTTGTACAGTACGCAATTTTAAAGTTTGATCAATTGTTGCCAAGCAACATCAATCATGTTCTTTATAATATAAAAAAAAAGAACTTTACGCAAGTGAGAGTGAATATTTGATTTTTTAGTGGTAATTTGTTTTCACAATCCATAATCAAGTTTTGTAAAAAAAATGGAAAAAAATTAAGAAAATATACATTGTGTGTTCTTGTAAATTATTTAAAGATTTACTTTTCAATAAAATCATAACTGTGTTTTGTTTGAGTATTTTCTTATGATTGGAAGCTTACTTTTATGTGAAATTAATATTTCTGTATTTTTTAATTTTCAGGTAATTTTAATATTTTGATTAATGAGTCATAATTTTATATTTGTTAATTTTTAAATAAAATATTAGAACTAAGAAATATTTTTCAGTAAAAAATTTTAGTTTACAAACTTTTTAATGAGACAATGATAATCAGGTATTTATGTTTTGCCAAAGAAAGATAAAGAAATATGTCACTCAAAAATAATTTTCAATCTTTTAATTTTGAATGCTTACTTATTAAATTGAATATTTTGAATTAATGTTTCTATACATATAGAATATATTACTTGACTATTAAAATAAAAATATAAACTTTAAAATATAATGTATATTTACAAATACACATAACTATACATATATATGTGTGAGTGTATAAATACATCTATATGTGGGTATTTATATATTCATAACTATATTATTGCAAAATTTTAAATACATGCACATTAAGTGATTATAATCAATAAAAGTAGCGATGCAGTAATATATTATAACTGAAGTTTATAATGACGTGACACACATAATTCTTGATAAAACAACAGTTCTTGATAAAGATTTACAAATTATGTATGTAATATCTTTCAAGGAATAACAGTCCATCCACTCTGAATAAATTGATGTTAATATTTTGTCCACACGTTGGTGACAACCAATGCAAATGCTGTACAAACTATTCTCAAACACTTTTAACTGATGAGAAATCGAAGGGGACAGGTGGTTAATAAAACACCTGAGCAACATGCAGAGCATGTTCCCTGATTTGTACAATGTACGGTTTGGTATTATTTTGCAGATAAATGTCATTTAGCATTAAGGAAAACTAATGTTACCCAAAAGAACACGTGATTTACGCATCGATTATTCACTATATTGCTACAATGTACAATAATACTGATCTGAAAACATAGCTGAGTATCTTCTAACAATGATGACACGTTGTCTTAAGATTTGGAGCTTTTCTTTGCGGCAGGAATTGATCTTAAACCTCACGAGAATCCATGAAGATTGATACAGAGTGGTTGTCATTGCTTAAACAAACCTTTGCTCATCTGAGAATCCTATATCATGCCATTTCGCAATCTTTGAAGCTTTAATTGATTTCAATGGAAATGAATCACTTGTGCTCTTTACGCAACAGCAAACTTCTATGCGGATATAATGACTGTTAGCAAATAAATTGAAACGCTAATTGGTAAATAAAGTCTTTGCTTCATATGGAAGCATCAAAAGCTTTCATCAACCAAAAGAAGCATCCCGATTATACTAAAGATTAAGTTTCCTTTACGAAATGCTAGAATTTTGCTTTAAATTCACGGTGGTCAATTGATAGATTTGCACTTCTGAGAGATGAACTTCCTTGTTCAATCCAACCTCAGTTGAACAACAAGTGATGCATATTTTGCTTCTGCCTGTTGTTGTTATTGTTACTTATCCCTCTGGTGTGGGAAAGCCAAAGCCAATTCCAAAAGTCCCCGACGCACAAGTTCCTGCTGAACCTACAGCTGCTTCCAAGAGGTCCCTAGCCAATTTAGCTTAAGGTAGTTTATAGCTTCATTTTGGAGAGGAACCACAAGGCCAGAAGATTGGCTTGATCTCTGAAATCGCCTGCAGCCATTAGCTGATCAAAAAGGAACGACTTTTGTGTCTTGGGTGACCCTAAAAGGAGAAAAATCTCCAGGCGTACTTCACTCGTTCTCCTCAGGTACACCCCGTCCCCACTTTGAGACTGACTGCAAGACTCAAGTGGTTAGTTCTGCCTTCTGCTTGTATGTTGAGGAACTTACTTAGAATTTTCAAGTTTCTTCCCTTTCGAACGCATGCGTGTGGGCAATTCTATCGGAAAAATCCTTCTGTAGGTGAATATTAATATGCGATGGGTCGTTATTATTTCCATTATGTGGTCTATAAAAAAATGCTGTGTTCTAGCCCAGCTAGCTTGATTTTGTCTGCTAGAGTTAGTTGCATGGGTGATAATATTGAAAACTACAACCAAGAAAGTGCTGTGTACTTTTTTTCCAACTTTCATTAACACAGACTATACACAATGGAAGCAGGAGTATAACTCCCTATTTCCATCATCATAAGACCTGATAAATTCATTAGTCGGAAGCAATTTCCTATCAATATATGTGAAAAATAGTTGCTTCCTGGCATTCTCAATAATGTCTTTTTAGTCAATGATAGAGAATTAATTTGCCAAAAGACATATTTAACCAAATTATCAAGCAACAGAATATATCACCATTCAATGTTTTCTTCTTTTTTATGTCGTTTCATCAGTTCCAGAATGCAATATACTTCTAATCATTAGCAGGGCAGTTTTAACTTACCCTGCGGTGTACCTGTTTCTGCCATTGTATGTTCATAGTTCAATGTATTTTCACTGTATTATTCAAGCTTTTATTGCAATATTAATCTAAAAACAAAGGCAAAGTAGAGCATATATTTGTATTGAATTATGGATTTCATTCGGTAAGTATAGCTTGTCAATCTGCAATTTAAATTATTTCATGTAAATGCAACTTTTAAGATCACCTAGTATATATAAATTTTATTCCTGAAATTTGTTATCATGCTTCTTTTAGCGTATTATGGATATTACTTAAATTCTTTGTAATATTATTAAACACTTTGGATAAGATTAAAATCTTCAGTGATTGCAAAATGTTATCATCTACCATTACATTTTTACCTAGTGGTATATAAAACAAATTATACCACAACTTTTACATTAATTCATATCATCACAGCATTTATGGTTTATAAAATTCAGATATCAAATGCTATCTAAAAAGGTAATTTTCAATATGTCCTGAAACATTCTGGTAAAAGTAGTTTACATTAATGTTATAAGAATTAAATTAAACAATCAATTTACTTTAATACACACATGTAAGAAATATATTAAAAAATAGATAAAACTGAATAATTCTAAAGCCCGATTGCCATTAGGCCTTTGCCCTAATTAGCTCTATAATGGAAGCAAGTGATGACATCTCATATTGCAGGGCACCCAATGGGTGTGTCATCTTTTCCCTGTAAGTGAAGTGCGAAAGAAAGACAAATACAAAGAGAGAAAGTAACATCCATGCCCGAACCAGGATTCGAATCCTGGAATCGCTGTGAAATTAGGAACGCTAATCTCTTTGTCATCGGACGGTCATAGATTAAACTTGAAAGTGTTGTTATTATATTTCTTTTACAAATGCTACTGTGGAAATTACTTCATAGTGGTTTTTAAAACTTATTTCTAACCGAAAAACGTAAAAAATATTTCAAATTCTTTGCAATTAACAAACAATCGAATTTTATTAATTTGAAACTAAATTTATGTATTTCAAAGGGGATAAAAATTTTTTGATGTAATTAATATTTACACAAGCAAACTATCTCCTTCTGATATGTGATAACCCGAGTAAAACAAAGTTCAATATCATAAAGTTAATTTAATTTACATTTATATTTACATAAATGTTTTTAATCACAATGGAATATATTTAACAAAATTGTTAGAGTTGATATTTATATCAAGTGCAAATTTTCTAAGTGCATAAATTCATAACAAATAGACATGGCAATCCTTGTGTACTCATAATCAATACGCTAAATCCCAAATATTATATTATATGTTATATATATATATATATATATATATATATACATATATACATATATATATATATATATATATATATATATATATATATATATATATATATATATATATATATATATATAAATTACAATTTAATAAAGGAACTTAATAAAATTAAAAAAATAAATATAATTGAAAACTAAACTCAAAAAATAAATTCAATTTTTATTTTACAAGTGTAACTTGTTTTTAGAAAATCGTTATTCTTATTTATTTATATTTTCTTTCACTAAATAACGTTTAGTAATTAAAAAGTAATTATACGAATAAATATTCATGTAAATTAATGAATATATATTAGAATAATATCTAACATGTTATAGATTTGGAGCACAAGTTGCATTTTACTTGGGTTTGCTTAAAGAGCACAAAACAAGAAATTGCACTCAAGAAGAAAATTTTACAAAAAAGAAGTTTCACTCAAATTAAACAAGAGGCGGTCTGTTTCCTTCAAGGCTATTAATAACACAGCCTGACATCGCAGGTTTTAAGCTTGGAAATTAATTAATTTTTAATTGGCTGTCAGTTTAAATTTAAAGATTAATCCTTTTCATTATTCATGAAGAAGATAAGTAAAATAACGGCAACTTTCAAAAATTTAGTAATATATTCATACACTAAATTTTCTTTCTCTTTCAGGGCAAACTTTTTAATACCTTTTTTTCATAAAAGTTTATACATTCATCGGTAATTTTCCGCACTAAAGAACAAAAAAAATCATTTGTGAAACTTTCATATTATAAGTTTATCAATCAGTAATTTATATTTTTTTTGTTAAAAAATTCAAATAAATGGAAGCAAAAATATCATACAAAATCAATATACCTTAATGAAGAAATATATTTGTCATAATTATATTTGAGTAAATAATTGCTTGAAGAAATTAATATTCAATAATATGCAAAAGTATGGCTTTTCTTATAGTTTTTATTTATTATATTAAGTAGTATAGGTGACAGCCTATAATAGTGTCATAAAAATTACTCGAAATTAAAAGATATTGATTCAATCAATATTAGATATTAATTATGAATTTAATTATCAAGAATCATTATTACCAACGATATTGATTCTATCAATATTAGATATTGAATATTAATTTTATTTATCAAAAATTATTATTATCAACGATATTGATTCTATCAATATTAGATATTGATTATCAAATTTAATTATCAAGAATTATTATTACCAAAGATATTAATTCTATCAATATTAGATATTGATTATCAATTTTAATTATCAAGAATCATTATTACCAAAGATATTGATTCTATCAATATTAGATATTGAATATTAATTTTATTTATCAAAAATTATTATTATCAAAGATATTGATTCTATCAATATTAGATATTGATTATCAAATTTAATTATCAAGAATTATTATTACCAAAGATATTAATTCTATCAATATTAGATATTGATTATCAATTTTAATTATCAAGAATCATTATTACCAAAGATATTGATTCTATCAATATTAGATATTGAATATTAATTTTATTTATCAAAAATTATTATTATCAAAGATATTGATTCTATCAATATTAGATATTGATTATCAAATTTAATTATCAAGAATTATTATTACCAAAGATATTGATTCTATCAATATTAGATATAGATTATCAATTTTAATTATCAAGAATCATTATTACCAAAGGTATTGATTCTATCAATATTAGATATTGAATATTAATTTTATTTATCAAAAATTATTATTATCAAAGATATTGATTCTATCAATATTAGATATTGATTATCAATTTTAATTATCAAGAATTATTATTACCAAAGATATTGATTCTATCAATATTAGATATTGATTATCAATTTTAATTATCAAGAATCATTATTACCAAAGATATTGATTCTATCAATAATGGATATTGACTATCAATTTTAATTATCAAGATTTATTATTATCAAAGATATTGATTCTATCAATATCTTTTATTAGTCAAACTTTATTTGATCTCTTCACAATATTCTACCAACTTACGTTCCTTTCTGCCAATAATTTCTTTGATAATAAAAAACGCATAGACGAATGTCATTCAGAGTTCGTAGTATTTTTTTATCAAATTAATGGCACAAAACGGTGACCAAGGAGAGGCTTTATTAACCACAGAAATATGAAAGAATTCATATGTTTTCCTTTATAAAGAACTCGGTGTTTGTGAAAAAAAATACGGTTGCAAGTTTTGACAAACATTTTGATAAATATTAGTCGCAGTGTGGGTGGTGCATACGCAAAACATGAAGATGTTCTCACCCCATTTCAGGGTATCTTTCACAAAATATTCAATGTAAGCATTTGAGCAATAATCTTTATTGAGTTAACTCCCACACAGGAGTTATTGCTCGATTCGAGGGATCTCTTCGACTGCATCTCTGTTGCCTCGACCCTCTTCAGCATCGACCCCAACTGCTGTCATGACACCCACTATACCGAAAAAGGCTTATGATGTGGCCAGGGCCATGCTCCATGCCTTTGGTCTCATATAAGTTGCCTTTTTTACCTTTTATTTTTTTCACTAGTCACACGACAACAACAACAACATTGAGTTAAGTAATAATTTAGCCATTCCATATATTTTGTAATTCCTAAATTCAATAATCTTTAATTGCCAATGGATGTCATAGGATTTCACAAACACTGACAAACTTTACTGATTTTCTCGCCTTTCAGTGGGATTCTTTTAATGCACAATACTGCGAAAATTAGTGAAAACAGGTGGCATTACGTTATTTTAAGTGATTTTGATATTGTCATCTGGGATTTGCTTCATTTGTTTTCAAAAACTATTCTCATAATTGTTTTTTTTACTCAAAAAGGATAGATACGAATATCGTCACAGATAACAATGTCTTTTAAGAAGTATTTGACTCGTGAAAGAGCCTTTTCTGGCCACATAGACACGATATAGTTTTTGGAACAAAATTTAAATTTTTAAAGATTCCGAGATACGACACGTCGCATACTCAAATGTTCCTTTAAAATTATTTAATAGGAACTAAATGATGTAAAAAACTTACTGAGTAATGCCTTATATTTTAAAAGAACAACCATTAAATATTAAGAGTTCGACATGAATCAGATATTGATCACTAAACAAAATACATGATCTACTAGGTCGTTGACCTTCTGAAACATTTCCTATAAAATCTTTGATCGCACAGCAATCAAATCTTGCACTTTTTCATAAGCCATTCTATGTAAGCAATTTGAAACAATTCAAATGTTGTAGCAGAAGTTTGATTGTGAAAATAAAACTTGATATGTATTCATTGCTTGATAACTTTTTCTGGCAGAAAATCAAGGAAAAGACAATTTTAATTACACTAAAAACTTATTTATTTTCCGAAGATAAAATGCAATACTTACTTGGTCGTTATCAAATGTTTACAAAGGTTCTGTTGTTGATGATGTCTTATGCCAGCTAGGCTGGCAATATGGGGTGCGTTACTCCATTTTTCCAACTGAACAGTAATTTGGTGAGGAGTCCGACTTCCTCAGTACACACATGCCATAGGGACCCGTTTATAGGGTAGGCAACCACTCGCAACTCATTCATACAAGGAAGGGACAAAGACAGGATAGATAGAGAAAGTACATCCATGCCCGAACAGGGATTTGAAGCCAGGACCGCATCCGCAGTCAGGTACGCTGACCACTAGACAGGGTGGGTGGCTTACAATAGCTCCAAAGTTATATAATGAAAAATTGAAAAATATTTCTGATATTGTTGAATTTTAATTGAAGCACTATTTTTTACAGTAGTAACACCTTAAATAAATTAAAAATTTTATTATTTCATGATTCAACAAAACGAGAAACAGATTATAATATAGACTGTTTGAGCTTTTAATGTTAGATTTTTTTTAATCAAAACTAGAATAATGTTCTTGCATTCTTCAAGAGCCTTTAAATAATCTTTAAGAGCTCTCTCTCTCTCTATTATAAAAATTATTATAATTTTTATAAGCTGTTGAAAATTATTTAACTTCCTATTTCCTTTTGCACACTATACTTACAAATCTCAAACTATTTTTATTCTTTTGTATACTCTAGCTTAATTATTCGGAATATTTTTCTTTGTATACTGCATGAAAACCAGATTCTGGTACTTTATTTCCCATCGTTAGTTAAATTTAATGTAAAATAATTTTCCCAATAACAAAATTCGCGTGACACTGGTTTGGAATTTGTAAGCAATCTGCAACAATTACAATGCTTTTGTGGGAGAAATTTGATTGTGAAAAGAAAATTTAATATGCATTCTTTGCTTTTTAATATTCTCTACCAAAAAATCAATGAAAAGTAAAATTTATTTTTTATTAAAAACTTTATTATTTTTATCAAAAACTATTAAAGTTTTTCTGAAGATAAAATGTAACAGCTCTAAAATAATTTATTAAAAAAATTTAAAAATACTTCTGCATAGGTGAATATTAAAAGAATCATTACTTTTTACAGCTGTAACATCTTTTTAAACGAATCTAAAATTTTATTATATATTCCAGGTTTTAACCAAATGTAAAATATTTTAAAATATTCTTAATATGGTTTTATTAAAACGCTCACATTTCGTTCATAACATAGTTTTTCCAAAATATTCGATTTAAACACCCTTTAATGAGAGAAATTAAACGTGAATCATTTGTACATACGAGTCCTTCGAGATCGTTTTAAGAGAATGCTCGTACAACACATTTTCCAATAACGTTGTACTAATATACCGTATTATAAAGGGAATACTATGTTCATAAATTGTATGTTCCGACCGACAGCTGAGTGGTTAGCGTTCCTGACTCATGAGCTGTGGGTCCCGGGTTCGAATCCCAGTTCAGCCATGGATGTTACTTTCTCTCTGTGTTTCTCTGTCCTTTCTATTGTGATGATACATGAATGTAGCCCACCCAAACAACGAGTTTGTGATGGTATAGGGCGGGTAATGCTACTCACCTCCGTGACTTGGATTACAGGTGCCCGGTGGGGTACCTGTGAACAAAGTCATGGTACCCCAGCAAATGAGTAGCAGTTTCCGGCCTTGTTGTGGCGAAGGAATAGATACCCAGTGTCCACTGTTGAAAAAAGTAATAAATTGTATGTAAAAATGAGTGGAAATAAAATATGCTGGCTTTAGCAATGCACACTGTATTTATTAAATCATGTATTCAGGGGAAAATATGTTTGGATGTACAACACTTTCTGAGCTCCAGTGGCTCACTTGCTTTACGCCGCTTCCCGTAAGCTCAGCAAAGTGAAGCATCATTTGCCGCGTGCAGTTGTTGGGAGAGTGACCACGGTGTACTCTCCTTCACTTGTTTGCTGGAAATCCGTGGGTTGGGGACGTGTCCACGTTAATATGTGACGTCCAAAGTCCTTCCGCTGGTGTGGCGTGGATGTGTAGAGGAGGGTGTCAGCTCAGGTGTGGCCTCGTCACCTGACCGTGGTTCAAAATTACGAGAAAAAGAGCAAAGTCGTACTTTCATCTTCGTGGTGCTCTGATCCAAACGAAAGACGCTCTCTATTGACTGAAATTCGCATAGGCAACGGCATAGCGAGCTTGGCTTGTCCAAGTGTCATAAGCAACAACAACACTTTCTATTTATCATGTACAATTAGTAAAAACAATTAGTTCTCTTGCTTACAGAAAGATGTGACATAGGGATCGTGGTGGTCTAATGATTGAACCGTTCTTTTCAATGGAAAAATGACACCTGTTGATCACAGACACTAATGAATAATAGAAAATCAATGATGCGCTCCTGCTTTTTGTGTAGTAGTGGATGACTCTCTTCATGTAAACACCAGGCTCAAGGTCATTTACGCGGTTGGCATTAAAATGTCTTCCCACATTTTCAAGCGATTTTTCATTACAATAACAGAAAAGTGACAGAATACTATGATTTTATCCGTAGGGAGAGATTATTCGAAAATTGCGAAAAACAAATATTTCTTACTCAAAAAAAAAATTAAGTTTTTTTTTTTTTTTTTTTTTTTTTGAACAAGTTTTAAAATTTTTAAAACTGGATGTAAAATTTATTAGCATTAACCTTGTTCAAACAACCAATAGAGAGAAATAGTGTTCTTAAAAAAATCATTTTTAATTATCTTAAAGATGATAAATCATCTCTTTTATTTTTGTAAAGATAATACAGAACATTAGACATTTTAAATATTTGCAACACTTTAAACAAAACAAAATTAAACACACAATGTTCTGTTTATTTTTAATTCTATGCCATAAATTAAAGCTTTGTATAAGTTTATTTTTTTATTTTTAATTTGTTAACAATTCAGTCTTGTTGATTTTCATTGTTCTAGCATGTAATGTAAATATATATGGTAATTTTATGTGTTTAGGATTTTTTGATTTTTATTTTGCCACAGTTTTATTTGCTTTTTATCTTTCATTCCTTTAATATTTTTCTCTTATTTTGACAATGTCGCTCCGAAATTCTATTCATTTTACTTTCAATTCGTATTGGTATTTATTTATCATTCTTTTTATATTTTTTATGTGTGATTACTTCATTTAGTTTAATAATTTTCTTTGACATTGTGATCAACCAACTTTATTTATAAACTTAATTTTTTTCATGTATTATATGTTTAATTTGGTAATTTGAATAATTACTTAAAAAATTTTATCACTCAAAAATTAATATATTATTTTTTATCAGTGATTATAAATTCAAAATGTATTTACACATGCTGTAAACAGCATTTCTCTTTTCTTTTAGAGTATAATAAAATGTAAAACTAATAATTTCAGTTCGACTATTATTAAACATGTAGACATTATTTTAACATTATTTTAATAACATTATTTTTTTAGTTTGATATTTATTTAAAAGTCTATTTCAAGCATAAAAGATTTTTGTAAGCTATTTTCCTTTAAGCTAACATTAATATACAGTATGACCACTAAAGTCCCTCTTGCCACCCTTTTAACTTTGGAACGGCTGCTGCTCTTCATAAAAGTGATGTCTTGGTATAGTAAAATATCCATGGGCTGCTGAATGAAACCACCTACCGCGCCACCTGGTGGAAAACCGTGGAGTTAGCATTCGTATGTCGAAAACGGAACGAGATAGGTAAAAAAAGTGATTTACAAAGTTGTAGAGCATATTCGATTTAGTAAGAAAAGATACCGTGTAGGCATTAATGTAAAAAATACAACGGTTAAAACGCGCATTTGTTGTTCGCACTGTGACGTGGCACATCGTACGTGTGCATATTTGAAAAAACAAATAATCGTTTTCTTTCACCGCTAGCCGTGAAAGAAAACGATTTACATTTTTGTGATTACATTTTTCACTTTTATTTCAAAATGGGAAGAACCGAAGTATTAAAGATAATTCCAACAATCTTACGTATGCAGTATGCAAATACGTAAGAAATGTCATGCCTGTTCACCTGAAACAGCTCTAAAAGAGACATCTTCTTGGTAATACCCGATTTTGTGGAGAGCCTACCGTTGTTTAATCTTAAGAATCTATGGTTTCAACATGACGGCGCACCTGCTCACTAGACATCTCCAGTGAAGCAGTACCTCGTCAAGGAATTTGGCAACCAAATACTAGGGAATGGCGGATTCGAAGAGTGGCCTCCACGTTCTCCTGATCTGACTCCACTGGACTTTTTCCTTTGGCGATACTTGAAACAACAGGTGTATGCGACTTCTCCACAAAAATTGCAGTGTAGAGCACTTAGACGACACATTATGGTCGCGTGTTCAAACGTGTGCAACGTAATCTTCAAGCGAGGAACCAAATGTGCATTGCAGCTGACGGTGAGAAGTTTGAACATCTTAAATAAAGTACATTATTATAACTTTTTGTTTTTTTTTCTTTCCTTTTTTAGATCGTTTTGTCACGTCACAGCACGAAACAACAAATGCGCGTTTTAACCGTTGTATTCTTCCCATTAATGCCTACAAGGTATCTTTTCGTACTAAATCGAGGATGCTCTACAACTTTGTGAAACACTTTTTCTCTCTAACTCGTTCCGTTTTCGAGATAGAAATGCTAACTCCGCTTTTTTCCATCAGGTGGCGCAGTAGTCTGTTTCATTCAATTGCGCATGGCTACTTTAATATACCTAGACACCACTTTTATAAATATAGTAGCAGCAGTTCCGAAGTTAAGAGAGTGGCAAGGGACTTTAGTGGACATACTCTATGTATATATATATATATATATATATATATATATATATATATATATATATATATATATATATATATATATATATATATATATATATATATATATATATATATATATATATATGTGTGTGTGTGTGTGTGTGTGTGTGTGTGTGTGTGTGTAAACTTAATTATGTATGTATGTATTTACGTATATACGTAAATATATGAAGAATAATTAGAAATATGATAAACATAAATTGAATAAATACAAGAGTACAAAAGTTATACGCTTAACATTACATTCAGCACGAAAGGTTTTTAAATAAAATATAATTATTCGCAATTTTTTTTATGAAATTAATGAAATGCCAAAGGAAAAATAATAAAGTGGAAATATGAAATATAGTAAACATTTGGAATATATATTCAATAGATAGTTCAAGATTTAAAATAAACATATAATAAAAGGAAAATGTGTGAAATGAATTACCAATATGACCAGCTTCTTTAGGAGTGCTGACTACAATGTGGTCTTTCTTTGTCGATCTTTTTTACCAATCTTTGTTGACCACAATGTAGTCAGCACTCCTAAAGAAGCTGGTCATATTGGTAATTCGTTTAATTTTCCTTTTATTCCAAGTTTCTTTTAAATTTTGAACTATCTATTGAATACAAATCCATCTGTTTACTATGTTTCGTAATTTCACTTTATCATTCCTCATTTGGCATTTGATTAATTTTATAAAAGATTTACTATATTAAAACATATATGTATCATTCAAATGAATATTATTAAGCATATAGATTTCAGAGATTTTAAAGTAATTAAAGATAGTAAATATGTATTTTATTTTTGATATGATGTCCATTTTGATGTGAAAATTAAATTCTACGTTTAGGAAGTTAAATTTTTAAATAAAAAAGTTAAAATTAAAATTTAAAATTACAAGATCTAGTTCATTGATTTAATGATACCTTTGTAATTTTAATCAAATACTTCTGAGAAATTCTTATAAAATAAATTTTGTTTACAAATATATTAATATTTATAATAATCAATTACATATCATATTTAACAAAATAGCAAACATGAAGTTTAGAGTTTATTGCAATTAAAAAAGTATTAAATTTTGTACGCATCTAGATTTTTAATAAAAATACTATAAGTCAAGTAAATAACTTGTTTCCTTTAAAAGTATTTATCATAATATCTATATTTAAAGATGAAACGAAATTTGAATATTCTTTAAGAAAACTCATATTCAAATATTTCGATCTAGATACAATGACGGTAAATTTTCATATATGAGAAATTTGAAGTGTCTCATTAAGAATTCAGACAGGAAGGATGTATGCTAAATCCTTTGCAATACTTTTAAATTCGATGCGATGAATTTGTGGAAGGCAGGTTTGGGGAGTTTTATATAAGCAGAAGACTTACTTTTCTAAGAGATTGACCATTTCGCATGCGGCAACTGAGTCGAACAAAAGGCTTCGATATCAAGAAAATGTATTCACGTAACATGCTTTCGAATACCCGGAGAACAAAAGAGCCCAAAGTTGTTTTCCGAGATGATTTTAAAGCTTGAAAGGAAGCCAAACTTTTGGGTAAAGAGCCTTAAACATGACCGGATATAACGTATAAAAGAACAAGCGAAAGGCCATTCTTCATTTTTCTAAGCAGTGCGTCCGAAAAAGACAAAAAAAAAAAAAACAAACTCATGAAAAAGCATAATCTACTCAAAATGAAAACAAAAACTTCAAAGTTCTTGTTCCCGCGTGGCAACAGCGGTTTCAAATGATTTCTTCCCGAAAACCAAAATCTAATAAAATCCCTCCCACAATTTTTCTTTCCTTGAGATAAAAGCCCTGAAAAACTGTTCTTTTTTTCTTCCTCGGAAGACTTTAGAATATCGAAAAATAATACTCGAGGTTGAAAGAAGAATTAAGAACAAGAAAACAGAACACACTCGCATGATGCATCGTCAGTTTTCTTTGTTACAAAAACCTCCAGGAGTTATTAACAAGCTGATCATTTTAAATTTATCTAATATAAATATTCCTAACAGAATATGCAGTCTTTGAAGATTAAAATGAAATATGAATTGTTGGTCTTCGTATCTGCATTTTCCATGGAATCCAATAGCTTCTTGAAGAATGGCTTATGTTCTGTTTACTTAATAGGCAGCTATTATAAGCAAATTTAATGGGCTTCTCTTTTATAAGCAGATTTACAAATCATTCCAATTTTATTAAAATTCGTAGTTTCATTTCATGAGTTAAAGCAATATTACTATGGATAAAGAAGGAAAAAATATATAATAATAAATATAACATTAAATTTAAAGGATAGTTGTTTATATTTCGTTTATGTAACAAATACTAATCTTAATTTAAAAACAATAAACTGTAAAAAGTACAATAAATAAACTAAAATAATGTTTACATAGTGTGTATTGGTAAAATACTTTTAATATTCATTTAATAATTTAATATATATATATATATATATATATATATATATATATATATATATATATATATATATATATATATATATATATATATATATATATATATATATATATATATATATATATATATATATATATATATATATATATATATATATATATATATATATATATACATATATATATATATATATATATATATATATATATATATATATATATATATATATATATATATATATATATATATATATATATATATATATATATATATATATATATATATATATATATTATATATATATATATATAGATAGATAGATAGATAGATAGATAGATAGATAGATTTTATTTATGTGAAAAAATTTAGATCTGCCAAATACTCATCTTAATTTGAAAATAATACTCAGCATTTATAAAAAATATCATGAGTGAAACGAAATATCATTCAAAAATATATTATATACAGCTATATTATTTATTGTGTCATTATATATATTTTTAAAAATGTATTATATAATCAGACATTGTTCATTACATTTCTATTTCTAGCTTTGATAAGGATTAAAATAAATGTATTATTGTGTGTCATTACCATTTATACATAATAAAGATGTGACTATACAAAAAAAATGAAGACTGATTTAAATTATTTATAAGCCTGGTTTTAACTTGGAAATATAATACCAACATTTATTCTATAGATGAATTCTATAGATAAATTAAAACAATATCATTCAAAATGCATAACGAATAATCCAAATTTATTTAATTTAATTTTTATTTTCCATAAACCTAGATTTGGAATGCCAGTAGTAATATTTCTGACCATGGAACTAAAGCACGTTATTTTCTATTTTTGAAACATAAAAAAGAAAGCAAATCGCATACATTTAATGCAATTTTATTTTAAACAAGTTAATTTAGATTCATCATCCTAAAATATATGTAATATTCTTAGAAAATAGGTGATATTATTTCTTTATTCTTTAATATTTTGGATTATTTCAAGGTAATACACATTTTAATAGACAATGAAAAATAATTCAGCTTTCATGTTTTTGAAAAATGGAGTATTTTTTTAAGGTAATGTATATGGCATATTTTTATTTAAATAATCTTTCATAATTGAAGATACTTACATGATATTACCTAGCTTTTTTATAATAAATACCGAATAATTGAAACAATTTAACCTTCAATTTTAATTTTGAATAAGAACTTGTGACACAATAGTATAATAATTCCAATCCTCAATTTAAAATATGTTATTATATCATTGGTTTTAAATAATGATTAAGTAATATAATAACCGTACATTTTTTAACTATACTTATTTAAATTGATATCTATAAGCTATAGTTGTTTCATTCTTTCAAATACAAATGATAGAACAGTGAATGTGAAACATGTCATATTTTTTAATATGTTCAAATCTCTTTAAATGTATGAATTTAATGGAAAGTTTAAAGTGAAGTTTCTAATAATCGACAGAACTATTCTAAATATGTTAGATAAAAATTGGCACCTATATTTATTGAAAGGAAGCATAATAAAAAATCTAATTTTTAATAAGATATTTTATTAACTATGTAATAAATATTGATGGATATGAATAACTCAATATAAGGTACTTATAATGCGAGTTTAATATTAAATAATGAAATGTACGTTAAAATATATAAAAATTTTTATAAGATTATTAAATACTGCTCTTCTATTACATCAATATTAAAAACAGCATTAATTTGAAAATTAATTAATAAAAATGTCTGATAACTATTTCTACTTGATGATCAGGACAGTATCGTTAATATCCTCTTCCATTAAATAACGCAATTAGAATATTAATTTGTGTAATTTATACTCATGTAAGATCACTTTAGTGCTTGGAATAGCGAATTAAAGGTATAATATACGACGTGATTCACACATATTCAGAAATGCAAAGATTCCCAATGCCCACCATTTGGAGCAGAGACTACGGCAATAGCGTGAAGCAAGCTGATCCTTCTGATATCGGAACAGAATGTTAAGTACATGCTTCATGCGATTAATATTGCGGAATTGTTTCAATACCAATGAATCAGCTGTGCTCCGGCACTGATAAAGGATGCCTATTGTTCCTCTAGGAATTCAAAATAGTGTAATTAGTTACTACAAGTGATTCCAGCATGAGTTGATAATGTGCACTTATATGCATTTGAGAAGGAAATCTTATCAATTGTTCGGGAGTTACATGATTGTGGCACAACTAGCGTAGAATGTAGATACATAGGCAATTAATTTTTTAAAAAAAAGTAGTGCAATCAAATTTGGAAGGAAATATGAAGAATACTGAATTATATATTATATATATATATATATATATATATATATATATATTTTTATATATATACATATATATACATTTATATATATACATATATATATATATATATATATATATATATATATATATATATATATATATATATATATATATATATATATATATATATATATATATATATATATATATATATATATATATATACATATATATATATATATATATATATATATATATATATATATATATATATATATATATATATATATATATATATATATATATATATATATATATATATATATATATATATATAATGCTTGTAAAAATATTAATATGAAATATATGTCTGAATGTGAAATTAAACAGATACTCCATTGTAATAGCTATCGAAAAAAGAAGTAAAACATTTTATTATAATGTGTCATTGTTTTTCCGATTATTATAGAAATAATGAAAATCAATTTTACTCTACATTCTCTAATACTAATTTTAAAGTTTAATACACACAGGATGTCTGTGTATCTACACACACACAAATTCATATATATATATATATATATATATATATATATATATATATATATATATATATATATATATATATATATATATATATATATATATATATATATATATATATATATATATATATATATATATATATATATATATAAACAAAACAAGCTCGCAAGCCGATTGCTATGCGAAACTAAGCATGCGTCTTTTGCTTAATCAGAGAAACACGAATGTGAAAGTACGTGTTTTTTATAAGATTTCTCCGATACATGGTACCAACAGGGGATCCACTCCCACAATTTTGAATTTGATCGGAGGAAATAGAAAAAAATTTTCCACACCATTAAAACCATAATAGCTCAATTACCAACGGCAGGACTTTTCGATTTGACAAATTTAACGGGCACGTATATCGTACGTTCTCAATGGAATTTTAACAGCATTGGGAATCGAACCCACCCCTTCTAGACGGAAATCTTATATACTATATACATATATATATATATTTATATATATATATGTACATATATATATATATATATATATATATATATATATATATATATATATATATATATATATATATATATATATATATATATATATATATATATATATATATATATATATATATATATATATATGCTGCAAAAAATATTTCTACGGCTTTCATGCAGATTGTGTGCTCCCTGAAGAGACTTTCAATGACCTCCCCTTCGTTGTAAACACTTCCATTTTGTTCACATTTTATGCCATAGAGGTGGAGTTATTCATGAATACCCTAAAATGCTCTATGCATTTTAAACAAGCTTTCTTTTGAAAAGCTAACTTTATTTGACAATAAAACAGTGTGAGTGAATTATAAAAATATAAATAAAAAAATTGATCCTACAAATGATACCCAGGAAAGAAAATTAATTTCAAATGGAAATTGTACTTTCATTGTTAGAACGGCCTCTTCTCAAAATGTATGTCCTAACACCCTAACTCCTTGTTCTAAATATCCGGTTGAACAGTATTAAACAGCTAACATTTTATTTGACGTGAAAGATCCTCATACTTCCATTACACATTCATCTATTTGCAATGTTTAAGGAATGCACTGTTGTTCTGAGTTCAATCCTGATAGTTGAATTTGACATAAATCAACAGTACTTTCTTCCATGATTGAATTAGAGATCGATGGAAGACTATTAGAACAATTGCATTTCCAGGACTCTTCTCTTTCCGTGGAAATACTTAATGTAGGCAATGCCTTTGTGGGCATTTTTCTTGCTGCATTAGCAGTAACAGAATTTCTTCCCCCTCAAGTCCGACAGACTGCATCACTGTGGCGAGAGGGTGGCACTGGGAAATTAAGTCAACTGGGAGCGTCTTTCGTTTTAATCAGAGCACCATGAAGGTGAAAGTACGGCTTTGCTCTACACACATGCCATAGGGACCCGTTTATAGGGCAGGCAACCATTCACACCTCATTCATACTCAGAAAGGACAAAGACAGGATAGATAGAGAGAAATAGTACATCCATACCCGAACTGGGATTCGAACCCAGGACCTCCCTATCCGTAGTCAGGGACTCTGACCACTAGGCATCAGAAACTGTAAAATAATGATATTTAAAATTGTTATTATATTTCCAATATTTGAACTTTACACTTTGAAAATGAGTATGGTTATCATAACATTAAAAACGCTAGCAAGTAATTTTACTTTTACACCGTTGAAGGGTATAAAAATTCGAAAACATCAAAGCAACGAAAGTAGATGATTTCTTAAGTTCTATATTTATAATTGTTCAAATTGATAGAATGCAGTAATTAAAGCAATGAATATTAAAATAAGATAGAAAAACTAACTACAATTCAGCATAAATTGAAATTAAAAAATTTTAAAAAAATATTAATTTTTTTAAAAATATATTTCAAAATAAAGAAACCTTTAATCTGATTGAAGAAAAATATTCACTATATGAAGCAAAAATTAAGAAAAGAAGTATTATTGGAGTTGGATTATTCGAAAATTATTGGAGAACTGAAATTTTTGTATGACTGTGTACCAGTAAACTTAGAAAAAAATAGCTTTAATTTAAATTAATTTCTGAGATTGATTTCCAGAAATTACTTTACAAACATTTTATTCATACTTGCCTGACAAATACTGTCAATACCATTAATTTCATTTAAGGGAGCTATGAGAATACCGATTAGTGAATTTAATTTTCATGACAATAAAAAAATAAATTATTTACTATAATAAAACTTGATTAAGTTTATAAAGTATACTATATATACATATGTATACAGAGAGAGAGATTCATTTTAAATGTTACATTTTACTAGCAATTATGTTATTCTGGAACACAAATGTACAAAAGTAAAGGAAAAAGCATTCAAATAGTATACCAATATTTATTTTAAAGAAAAAATACTTACTCTATCCAGTATTAAAAATTAATTTCAATACTTTAAAAATTTTGTCATAAATTATGTTTTATATAAAGCAATATGTATTCAATAACTTAATCTAACATTACCTTAATTGAACTCGCTATATTAGGACTTTCATTCTCTTTTAATTAAAACAACTTGCCCTTGCAAATTCATTAGTGTTTAAAATCAATTAATGAAAATGAATTTATGGCAATGATGTAACAAACAATATTTTCAGATGTCTGATTAGTTTAAATAAAAGACGCGATTTAATTATTTTAATTACATATATTTATAAAGTACGCAAATTAATATATATTATATATATATATATATATATATATATATATATATATATATATATATATATATATATATATATACGTATATATACATACATATATATGTATATATATATATATAAATTTAATATTAACCCTTAAATTTTGCATAAATGCTTAGTTTTGTGTACAATATTCTTTCATTATGTATAAAATTCTATGTGTTAATAGATGAATCGAAATATATGTTTGCATTATGTTATTAACTATATGAATCATTATTCTAAAAATATTTGTTTAGTGTATAGCAGTATTCTTATTATTAGATTAAGTTTATAGTGTATTTTTCTGTATATAATTTTAGTTAATCATTTTCCTTAATCATCATGCAGAAACTTTAGACGATATTCAAACGTTCAATTCATTTGAAATCTAATAATTTTTGTTACAATCTAAAATAAAGTCATTGTCTGTATTGTACAGTATACGTGCTATCTTTCAATATAAAGAATGTATATTCCAATATTTTTCATTTAAAAATAAAAATTAAAAAAATTAACTTGAGGACAATTTTATTGTAATAAATGGGTATTTCAACATTAAATATTAATAAAATATTAGCTTTTTTAAAAATATTTTGACGAAATTTGTTTCTAAAAATTGAATTTAAGAAAACATTTATTAATTATTGTTCGATTTCATAACATTAGAAATGATATTTTAGAAATTAAAATATACACAATTGCTCTCTTTTAAATTAAAAATCATTTTTAATGTTATATATTTTCTTACTAAATAACACTATAAGCAGTTGAAAACATTCATTTTGTGCGGAGAATATCTTCCTAGGTCTCACGTTTTTGTAACAGAATTTCTTTATAAATAGCATTCGAGTTTATTTTTGAAAATATTGTTCTTATATCATATTAGTGAATTTGGCACAGATGCCGTATAATCCAGGAGGCCTAATACTGAGTATGATGATTTTTTTTGGCTGATTACTATTCTCATTGGTTTAAAATATCCATTAAGTCACATAACATTTCATCCACGTCACATAATAGTGAGACAGTGTGGTCAATCCAATTTGTCGACGAATTTGCTGCTTGGCTTCCAATCACATTCTTCGAGTGATGGCAAACAAGGCGAAGTTCACCATCGGATCTCTGAGAATAATGTAAAAGTTTATTTTGTTAATAGAAGGACTTCGGCACAGGTTCTGTAAAATCCAGGATGCCAAATTCTCAGATTGGTGATTTTTTGGCGGATTTTCTTATGTATCTGGCAACTTCATTTTTATTACGTCATACATATGGAGACCTATAAGAATTATGCAGAAAATTCTATTTTGGCAACCCTAGTATTTACGTCATTTTCCACGTCACAATACGTCCCCTTGGCAACATTTCTTCAGTTCCAATATGATTCAGAATTGGGCATTCTGGATTATACGGCATCTGTGCAGTGAATTTGTTCACAGAAACTGAAAGCTGAGAAGTCTTCTGATTTTTCCATAATCCATCCTTATATTTTTATTTTTGAATAAGATAGCAGCATACACCCTATTTTTAAAACAGAGTGTCATAATTAAAATTAATTAATAGTAATAGTCATATTATTAGTTAAGGGCCATAATGAAAACATAAGTTTTCCATTTATACCGTCAATATTTTGATCATTTTTATACTAACATATAACAGTTATTGAACGTATTTCAACAGATTAGTTGCAAATACTAAAAATAAGTTTAAAATCTTATTCAATCGCTTCCGTTGTATCGAACTGGTGATTATGCAGTGAAACACGAAAATCTTATATTGTTTTTCTTATGATATTAACATTCGACCATATAAAAAATATTAAAATGATTAGCATTTTTCTAAAAAAATTGTATTGTAAACAAGCGGAACCAATCAATTATTAATTGTGAATGAATTTTTAGTTCTAAGGCAGGAGAATTTTCTGAAAAAATGGAATTTTTACAGAGAGATAAATATATGGAGTTAATTATATAATTCATAATATAGTGCTCATGTATAAAGACTAGAATTTCATAGAATTAAAATTTTAGTAACAAAGCATATTTTAAATTAAAATAAACAAGTGGCAAATACATTTTATACTTAACTGTTGTTTAAATTAATATTTTAACAGTCTTCTTATTAAAATATCAATTTAAATAGCAATTACGTGTAAAATTCCTTTTAAAGAGATAGTCATTTTACATAACTTAAGTTCATAGTAGTATGCCTTTTGTTTCTACAAAGTATTTTGAAAATGTATATCGATTAAAGTTATTTCAAAAAAATTATTCAAATATTTTCTTTTAGTGAAATATTAAAATTTATGAAATATGCATTATATATTAACAAATAATGAATGGGCTGAATTGTATAAATTTGATTTGAAAATGAAACTTACCAATATAAATTATTGGTGCATGGAAGTTACTAAAATGTTTGTTCAAAAGAATAATGTTTACTATAAAAATCTAAAAATGAAGCTCCAGATCTAAATTAAGATATGACTCGCGTAAACAGTGCAAAAAGTTTAATTTATGCTCAATTACACGCATTGTGTCTTTACCCTAACTACAATGTTTTTCTTTTTCTCTCTGAAATTATATTTATTTCCGTAGTCATTTATGAAGCATATACAGTTCAGTATCTCATACTTTTCAAACAATGAATTATATCGTGATTACTATATTATAGTGACTCATGGTAAAGGGGAAAATTTGACAGCTTCTGTTGATCCGGAGACCTGGAGCACCTTGTCCTATGTTAGAACCTAAGGTAGAAGTCTGACTTGGCTCCTATGCCTGCAGACCTTAGCTGAGCATATTGGAACGGCCTTCACGCCTTGGGTGACCTTACCAGGAGATTACTCTCCCGACGTACTTCACCCGTTCCGCCCAGGTACACCCCCTCGCCGGCTATAAGAGCACTCTTTGAGGCGGCCTGCAGGACTTGAGGAGTTATGATCTTTGAGGACGGTGAAAGAAAATACCCAACATGCCCCAAGTGCGACAATGCTCCGTTTTGCCCGCAACACATCTTGAAGTGCTTGGGGTTTTCTCGTGAGGAGGCTGTGAAAAATCCACATCTGCTTTTGGACTTTTTGCTGTCTTTGATCTCATGGATCTGGTCTAGTGGAACTAGACCAGAAGGAGATTAGTCCCACCACCACCACCATATTATAGTAATCAAACAAAATTTTCTAATTTGATATTATGACAAATGTTTTTAAATGCAGTTTTTAAAAGTTTTTAAATGCAAATTTGTAAGATGAAGCTACAATCGTTATGTATTTTTGTATAAATGAAAATCCTATGTATTTCAAAAAAGCATGGAATCCATTTATAGGAATTATAATTATTCATACAAAAGAAATTTACGTAATTCATTTACCGTTATATAAATATATACATATGTATATAAACTGAACTTTTACATTCAAGCGATGCATATTTTGTATGTATTATTTGCTAAAATTCTTATTCATTATCTTTTTTATATTCCTTTAATTATTCAAATCTGATATTGAATAATATTTAAAATCATCATTCAAACGATAAGAACACAAAATATAATTATATTAAATGCATAAAGTTTAAAACAAAGTTAATATGAGTTACAACCGCAAAATACTAATTCAGTGTCTATTCATTAAATTAATAGGTTTCGTGATACTATTAAAATCATTACTTAATTAATTTCCGCAGTAGCTTCAAACTCAGGTATCTTTAGTCCCAAATTTGGGAATAATTTAGTGGATTTCAATTTAATTTCATGTAGAGATATCCTAAAGTTTACATTCTGGAAAGGAGAGAGAGTGTTTCATCTGCATAAATTTAAAGTTACACTGGGTGCAATTAGAACTGCATGCTTGAAAGAAAGCAATAAGTGCATCTAAACGAATGGAACGTTGTCATCTTTGAACATAATAACACTGTTACACAAACCACTACTGCAAAGGCATCTCCCAATTTGCATTTTGCATTTAATTGCCCAGAAGTTTGGAGGATCTTGCTTCTTGCCCTCCGTTCCTCCTTTCGATACCCACTGGCTTCAAGATTTCACGGCTCATTAACTGTAATTGTACGGTGATTTCTCTCTCTTGGCTGTGCGTCTTCTTGATATTTCCCAGATACTTATACTCGCGTACCAGTTAATGAAATTCGGCGAGTATTTTCAAGTTCCCTGGGCTGAGCCACTTGACGAGATGATGCTCTCTGTAATCTCTGCCTGTGACACTTCAGGGACACTACAGGAGGGGTCTGAGGGTGTGGGGTTGTATCTGGAGATACTGAGAGTACTGTCTGCTCTCGAAATGCCCGGATGTTAATTACAGTCAACTCTTTTCAGCTGAACGACATACGCTTGTTATTTCTCCCGGGATTTTGGAAAGTACGTTTAAAATTCAGACGGCTTGATATCTCTGGATGCTAAGAAAGTCTCACCAAATTAAATAACTGTTAAATGAATTTCTGGAAAATAATAATGTTTAAGTAAATAGGAGTACTTAAAAAATGGGTAAATATTATTATATTCTGCATGATTGCACGAAGCTCTAAATTTTCCATTTATAGTGTTATTTATGAAGGGAGCGACAGTATAAAGTTTATTTTAAATTAATCACATATAATTACTTAATTAATTCCACATTCACAGAACCATTATTATAAGACCTCATAAACATCTATATATTTTCCTCTTAGAAACATTGTTCGCTTTTGTTTAAAACATAACTACACATCACACGTCTCTTTTTTTATAAATATTCGACTGGTACTCGAATGATTAGCGCAGTTCATGAGTCCGAGCAAGACTGCGAAGTGGCCACCTGCTTGCTCAGAGACACGTCTCTGGTACCAAGGTCCACCCTCTCTGTCCCGAATGTCGAGTGGTTCAGGCCTCCCCATCTCATATTTTTCAGTGCATTGGGTGTGAGAGAGGAGACATGGATTTGAGACCGGAGGTGGTGCTTGAGAGACTGACTATTTTTGGATTCATGGGGCTGGTGTGATGGTACTGTCACGCCATTTGGGGATAAGCAACAACAGCAAGAGTCCGTGCTTTCGATTTCAAATTTTAGGCTCGGAGATTTGTAATAGTTTAGAATCCCCTAAAACTGTGAAATTTACTTTAAATTTGTAGGTCCTAAGCATCTATATATTTCCCCTTTGAAATCATCATTCATTGTTATTCAACTATGTATCATTGGTTTGTTTTCATTATTAATCGAGCTGATTGCCGAATGATAAACAGTATAGCCCTCAGTTCAAAAGTTTACGACTTCGATTTCTACTTCAGGTTTGGATGATTATAATGATTTGGATTTCACTTTGAGCTGTAGGTTCCTGTCTAATTAGTTCAAGTTACCAAAGGAGGATGGCTGAGGGCGGCAATAAAACGTTTTCAAAATTAAAATCTTCGATTTCATTTGTAAAATATTTTGTAAGCAATTAAATATTTTTTTAAGAAACTTGTTTCTTTATGTCAATGTATGGGTTATAAACAGCAAGATATTTAAAATTGAAAAGAGAAAAAAACAAGGAAAATTACGGAAAACCATTAAAATCAGAATTCATTAAACTTAGATGACATTAATATTGTTTGTACCTTTTTGGAGGCCAGAAGACTAAAAATATATCTGTAAGGATTAATATATGAGAAATAAAGTAACACAAAATAATTTTTTCGCAATATTTTCACGGTAAATGCATTAATAAATAAAAAAGCAACAGCAAAAATACGGAAAACCATTCACCACTCACCACGAAAAGTACAGAAAGTTCTGCAATGTATAACAAGGTGCCTAGAATAAAATTATTGAAATGAGATATTAGCAGTCGTATTAAACAAGCAACGTGGTTAATATGGGAAAATAAAAATATGATAAATAAACAAATATATATTTTAAAATAAGTTATATAAATAAAAATCATGCCATCTTATTAAGCTGTAAATGCATTAAATGGGCTTTAAGAGATAATAATATTGTTTGATGAGAAAATGTAAATATTTGATATGGTAAATAAAATTTTTAGACTGCTTATTTAACTTAATTAAAAATAATTCTCAATAGAATGACGATATATATATATATATATATATATATATATATATATATATATATATATATATATATATATATATATATATATATATATATATATATATATATATATATATATATATATATATATATATATATATATATATATGTATACATATATATATATATATATATATATATATATATATATATATATATATATATATATATATATATATATATATATATATATATATATATATATATATATATATATATATATATATATATATATATATATATATATATATATATATATATATATATATATATATATATATATATATATATATATATATATATATATATATATATATATATATATATATATATATATATATATATATATATATATATATATATATATATATATATATATATATATACATTATACATAGATACGGAAACAGGGAGACACATATGAATCACAATTCAGCAGAATTTTATCTGAAACTACTTGGAACGTATTTTCTACATGCGTCACTGAGTTTTAATATTTAAAATTCTACCATGAAGTCACACCACTTTTTTGACAAAAATACTTTAGCTAAATTGATAATGCAAGTAGAGAATGTTATTGGTAGAAAAAGATGAAAGGAACAGACATTTTTAACAAAATCTTTACAATAGAATCACGGGCTGGGTCAAAATGACCGCAATTAATAAAAACCCATGTTGTTATACTAAAAATAAGCTGTAATTAATTATTTGGTGAAGATATTTATTCATTTCTAACATTAACATTTTTATACTGATATAAATTAAAAATTCATAAAAAATAATACAATTGTAAAATAGACAAATTTTATAGAAATATTTAGTTTCTTACCAATCAAGACTTTTTACAACATTCATGCGCATTTTGGGTAACAAATTATTATTTTAGGCATTAGGTCGGCAATGTTGACACCAAATTTGGTTGAGTTATAAAATGACATTTTTCAGGAAGCTTTTTTGGGTGATTATTGTCGATATCAGCTGTAGGCTAAAATGAACTAATATTACATTTTTTCTGGTATTCCCCTGATAAACTATCAAAGTTATATCATCATGCTCCAGAAACAATGTATCGTACAACAGCAGCTTGACTTTTTCCACAAATTCAAGTACTTCATTTCATCGTTCCAGTTCAGCTAGTCTTCCTCGTTTGTAAAATTTTGGACATATTTAGTGTAGTGAAAAAATTATCGAGTGACAAATTCTACCTTTATTTTCGAAAGCTTCTATCAAACGCAAAACGACATACTTGGAAAAAGATAGGTTTTCAGGACGGTACTCATCTTTACCCAAATATGTAAAAGCCATTGAGCACGTATTTACTATCAACATCAGCTGCGAGCGAGAACTTGATACCAAATTTATTTGGTTTCTATATCCAAATTTTTCTGATTGCATCTGGTTTTAGAGGAAAACGGCTGCTCATCAATAGATATATATTGTCTTGGTTTAGAGCAAGTTATCAAATTTTCAATCAATTCTTTCCGAACTTAAGAAATTAAAAAGAATTTATCTGCTTAAAGGCGTCCAGATTTTGTAGTTTTTTTTAATTAAATCGAATTGCAGAAGTTTTATAAGTTCTCTGAATCTATCTCTCACCACAGAGTAGCAGAAGGAGGCAAACAACGGAGCACAGACTATCAAGTTCTAGATTATTTGAACCGTATATACCTCAAGCATACAAAATGCCTATAAAAGCATCTAGTTCGTCTAAAGTTTTTGATCATTCATTTTCCCCAGTTACCTGGGAGCTTCTTCCTCTGTATAATTTTTGATATCTTGAAGTATAGTCTCATAAATAAGTAGCTTCGATGAACTAATTACATAGACATTTTCAATATTTCCCTTTGTATAACAGGTTGGGCCATTCTTTTTTTTGAAAAACATAACATTCTTCCACGCATACAACTTCCAGAGATGATGCTTTCCCAACACGTTTCATCATTTATAACAAAAGTTTCAAATTTCATTTCATCTGGATTTGAATCTGATAACTTTTTAAATTTATTTACATATTAATTTTTCCCGAGAAATGATTTTCCTGCCAGTACATTGTACAGGAAAATTAGATACGCTAACTTTACAACCGCAGAAGCATTTTCTTCATCTGGAGGCACATAGTATTCATCATCACTGAAAACAATTTCTTCATCATTTATAGCTTCTGGAATCATTTTCCAATAATTGTCGAATACATTCGAGGGCCTCAAGAACTGTTAGTTTACGCATATTTATTCCAGCCATTTTCACCTAAGATCATTTTTTTTTCGCTGCGTGTAAATGAGATAGCAAAAACTGAATAGACTGATACTCTTTAAACTATCGCCAAAACAATGTAAACAACCAGTTGCGCTGTCATAAAAACTAGATGTGCGCCCGTTTGACAGTGGCTAAGATGACTATTGCCCCAGATAGATGGACGAAACAAAATGCATCGGAGACAAAACATTCTTTGAATACTTTAAACAGAGGCATTTTTCCGATATGGAATAATAACGGGATTGAAGGGGGTCTTTAACACTGACTACTACAACTGCTACAAAATTTCCAGCTGCTCTCCTGTAATCAGTAAAAGCTACTGACCTTGAAATATTGTTATGCTTACATCTGGGAAATGGAATGAGGATTGAAGAAGCTTTTCCGAGTGCAGGAAGTGTTAAATTGCAAATTTAGTGCTTGTGATTACAATGGGGGCAAAAGGACCCATTCCGTGGTTTTATGCATAAACATTAAAGACAAAACAAATTGTTTTTTTTTTTGTGTTTTGTCTTTATGTCTTTTGTGATCTTTTATGTCTTTTGTGATAAGTGTTTAACGTATCGTATTTTCACTGATTATTATTGGTGTAAAAATAACTCAAGAATTATTTTTTTCACTTCCTTTTGTAACTTTTTGCGAAAATTGGAAACAAAACTGCGATACACGGTTCTAGTGTTAAGAATGATAAATAACACAGCTAATATAATTAATTTTATATTTCCATTAGTTGTTTATCAGAAACGAAAAGTTTACGATTTTGAAAGAATGAAGAAAATATATCCATGAATGAGAGCGTCTCTTATTTGAATGCAATACATAGTAAATACACAATGATACATGACAGTTATTTGAGTATTTTAAAATAGTGTTTACAGTTAATTAATAAGAAAATTTTAAACACTGTTTTACTAAAGTATGAAAGACTGTGACACACAAATTGAAGTGTCAGTCAAATAAAGCAGTTTTAACTTATTATTTAGTTGTTTACTTAAAGTTATAAGAACTTCTTTTATAATACAAACTTTAAGGTGTTAATTAAGCAGGAAAGACAGTAAGTGTCATCTAAAGTTACTAAAAAAATTTCTAAGTAAATGTACGTTTCATCTTTTGAAATATTTTTTTCTCCAGCAACAAGTGGATAACTTTAATGGTAGTTTTAATTTACTTTCTATGAAAAAGATTTTATAGTAAAGTATGAATACGCATCCACCTTCAACAAATAAATAAAAATGTGAAGTTCACACAAAAATTTTAATCTGTTTGTATTTTTAAAATATTTAAGTTTTGGAAGCAGATTTTCTATTCTTCAGTTTAAGTTGATACTTCATGCATTCTTTGTTAAGACTAACTTTTCTCTTGTTTCAGAAAACATCACAAAGGACAACATTTTTCAAACAAAAGCAAAAGAAGAAAATGGAGACAGCTTTTGTACTCTTATCAAATACTATATTTATATAAAATTATTTTCAACTACTTTTGTTCTGGGGTTAAAATGGAGATGGAAGGATGGAATGGAATGAAAATAATATCTGGAAGTTGGTCTCTCTCTGACTGTGTTAAAACAAAGGCTGTATTTTATTTTGAAATTTTTGTTATTACATTTTTAATTATTTTTATCAATAATAAATTCTAACTATAACACAATGTAAAATTACCTGTGAAACAATGTACTTAAGTTTTGTGATATTGTTCCGGAACTACACTTGTTTTAAGAAGAAAGATTTGTGATTCTTTCATTCCTTCTAAAATTTTCATGCATATAAGAAAAAATATATAGAGAGCTTTATATGTCTTTTCTTCTTTATACATTATTACTTCTTATTATATTATTTACTGTGTTTTTAAATATATACTAGCTTTTTCTAATATTAAGAAACTTGTCATTTTGTTCATTTACTAGAACTTGTTTACGGTTTTTCTGATACGCTACTAATCGGAAATGTTCTGGAAAGAAGATGGAAGGAGATTCCACTTCAGTGTTCAAGAATCTTTAACAAAAAGATATTTTCGAGGGTCCACGAACACGTTTGATTGATTTTAACTGATGTATACGTTAACTTCCTTCCACAATGGAACATAGCGTTTTTAACAAATTTAATTAAATGTAGTAATTTTCCTTAATTCAAATTTTTCGACCATTAATTGTAGCATGTTTTACACCAAAAATTAAGCAAAAAAAATAATTAATGGGGTTAGCACCAACACACAAAACTACATATATATGTACAGAAAGAACAGTTCTTTGATATATAGCAAAAATTAGTTGTTATCTGAGTGATTTCGAAATACATTGTTTTGTGTTGTTGTTGTGGCTTATATTCCAAAGATCTGATGAAGTCAGACAAAGCCCATCAGATCGCTGACCCTAAGAAAATCGAGGACAAGAATATATCATCTCTGGAAAGTCCCAAACAGTTTAGGATGTGATTCTGGGTCAAAATGTCATAAGAGGGTGGTGAGATGCAACTCCTGTTGATCCTGAGATCCGAGCACCATTAAAGTAGAAAACCTGTTTTAAATAACGAGTATGATACTGCAAGTAAATCACTTTTGCAAAATTTGCAATAAAAAGGAAGCCTGTTCTGAAATCTGCAAAATTTACTGTCCATTCCTTTTTGGTTTTCAATTTCAATGTCAGGCAGTGTATATAGATACGAAAAGAGTGAAATACGTACAAATCACAATTTTTTTTCATCAGTATTTTTTTAAATACTGTGCCGTTGGAATTACAATCGCCCCCAGTTTAATGTAACTTATCTGTTTTTTTTTTTTCTTTTTTGTATAGTAACCATAAGTTTCTTAAATATCGTACATTTTTTTAAAATAATATTATACATTATGATTGAAATCTGATGCAGGATTCGAAATTTTACTTAAAAATGAATAAGTAATCAGTTTTTAATGTAAAAAAAATAATCAATTTATTTTGGAAGAATTATTAATAATAGCCGAATGTTTTCAAAATAAATATTTTAAAAGAATGCAACCAAAACTTTACAATGTGAGCAGTTTCATTTTTAAAAATTTAAATTAACCTTAAACGTTAAAGTCAGCGTCACGTTCTGCTTCGGTTAGGTAATATTTTAACCCCTTATTTTCAAGTAGCTGTTCCAGAAAAGTGTTACGAGCGCGTGTTCTGCTCATCGAGTTATACTTTTCCACGATGGCGTTCTTCAAAAGTCCAGTCACATAACACTGGATGTCCAATCCATCATCGGCGGACCTCCCTCCCCCCCTCCTGTCTCCTCTCCCCGGGTAGTTTCCTTTTTATTTGGCGTCTTCTTGTTTGCCAAAAAGAAAGGAAGCCATGCATCATCCGGGTTTGCGTGCTCTCCACGGGCGCTGCTTCCATATTCCGAACCCTACCTGATGGTTTTTTAATGCTTTGTAGATTCGCTTCTTATCAGATTTTTAAATGCAAGCCTATGGAACGCAAAATATTCTCTTTCCACGACCTGGAACAGCTCGAAACCACTGGTTATCAAATATGAATTCGGATGGCGTTCTTCTAGATCAAATTTTAGAACATAGTTAAGTGTTGAATATTTTTGTTTTTGACAAGAATGATTTATTTCAATGAGTGCGAAAAAATGAAATATTAAGTTTTCATAAGTCCAGTGAATAAAATTAAATGGACGTTGAAAATTAATTATACATATGCGCATAAATATAATGCACACGCAAATGCTCACGAATACATACACACATATACACACACATACATATACACACACACATATATATATATATATATATATATATATATATATATATATATATATATATATATATATATATATATATATATATATATATATATATATATATATATACATAAATGTGTGTGTGTTTGTGTTATATGTATATATATTACATGCATATCATATTTTTTTAAAGTTTAGTTTGACATGTTACATTCTCTTTGCTAATATTAATTACCACATATAAGTTAAATTTTACGCCGACCGATGGCTGAGTGGTTAGCGTTCCTGACACCTGAGCTGTGGGTCCCGGGTTCGGATCCATGAATGTCGGAATCGGGCATGGATGTTTCTTTCCTTCTCTCTGTGTTTCTCTGTCCTTTCTTCTGTGATATGGTATGAATGTGGCCCACCCTATATAAACGGGTTTGTGGTGGTATGGCGCGGGTAACGCTACTCGCCTCCGTGACTTGGTTCACAGGTGCCCGCTGGGTAACGATAAATGAGTAGCAGTTTCTGGCCTTGTTGTGGAATAGGGTTCGTCACCCAAGTGTGCCCGCCATTGGATAAAAAAATTTATATATTATACATCAAATTTTATTTTTTCAATTCCGACTTGCATTTTTAAAAATATTTGCCGTTAGATACAGTATTAAATCTAATTGAAAGTCATGACATCTTAAAGATATTTATTAATACTTCTTAAACTATCTTAAATTAGTAATTAAATTATAAATAAGTTAAAATATTTAAATAATTTTATATAAATAATTACTAAATAATATTTTTTTATATAAATAATAATAATAATACATAAAATGTAAATAATTTAATAAGAAATAATTAAAATAATCTTAAATTATTTTATTTATATTTTTCACTTATCCTTGAATGAATTTGATTTTAATTAATTTTTGTGAATTACTTTTTGAGTCAGTACAAAAGCATTTTTAAAAATTTTCATTGATTATTTACTAAAGCGGAGGTGGTTGTTTGGTCGCTCATCTTTCATCTTTTGCGCCCAAAGCTAATTAGATTGGGATATGCATTTTTAAAGTTGATTCCGGACATATAAAGTTGATTCCGGATATTCATAACAGAAGTCGAATCAATGATCTCCTTGTCTAAAGAAGCAATAATTGATTGACTACAATTGCGATTTTCATTTATAATTGTATAAATAGCCCCTTACGCACTCAGAAACTTATAGCAATAAAGCAACAATTAATTTTTAAGGAATTTGGTTGACATATGCTATAAGTATATAAACGTGGAATAGTATTAATATGTATTTGTTAATATATTTTATGAGGAATATTCTTTCTTTTCGTGTTTTATTTATGACCATTTTATCTAGGTTAGATTAAATTATTACTGTTATGATAAGAATTTTTGTTAATTTACTTTTATAAAATTTGAATTTCATATCATTTTTGTTGCCGAAAATCTTACATTTACCTTACATTTCTGACAATCTTATATTTCTAATTATTTGTGATATTCAATGATTTGACTCTTTCCATGATGCGCATGAGTAATTTGAGAAAATGCTATGGGTATTACAAAAATAACTTTAAAATATAATTGTGCTTTAAAAAAATTTAAATCTTAAAACTATTATCATAAAATTGTGTATTATTATATGTTTAACAAGGAATAAAAATTTAATACTAGATTCCTTTTCCTAGGTGATAGAGAGAAAAATAGTCAAGACTTCTTAAACTAATCACTATTTCCTGCAGTTGCCCACATTTCTAGACGATATATTCTGTAGTTTCGTAAATACTGTGCAACTACTATTTAACAATGAAGTGGTTGCTTCTTTTGTTACTGTTGACATCCTGAAATTTCCACTTTATTACGATTCTTAATGGGGCACAGGTGCCGTATAATTCATGCGCCAAATTCCGAGATTGGTGATTTTTTGGCGGATTTTCTTATGTATCTTTCAACCTTGTTTTTGTAACATCATACGTATGGATACCTATAAGAATTATGCTGAAAACTCTATTTCGTTAACCCTAATATTTACGTCATCGCGCACGTCACGATACGTCATCTTCTCAACATTTCTTCATCGCCAAAAAAATTCAGAATTTGGGATCATAGATTATACGGCACCTGTGCCCTTAATGATTTAAAATATTCATAACTTCAGATAATGCTTCATTTACGCAACATCGTACTAAGACGGCGTTGTAAGTCCACCTTTTCGATGAATTTGCTGCATGCTTTCAAACCACATTCTTCGAGTGGCAGCAAACAGAATGAAATTCACCATTGAATGTCTGAGAATAGTGACTAAATTCATTTTTTTAATAAAACGATCTCTTATATTAAGACCAAAGTATTGTTTTGAAGAAGACGTTTTCAATTCATACAAGCCATTAACACATGCGCAATAGTACAGAAGAAAAAGCAAAATGAAAGTGACTGACAAGACAAAACATCCATTTTATGGTTAATTTTTACGGTTGCATTCTAACAGAGCTCACACCCTTGGTGCGAATGATTTTGGTTGGCGATAATTTTAGCTTGTACCAATCTTGATTACCCTACTTCGATACACTAGTTATAATAATCCAAATTATTTCTGGAATTTTCTTCTGGCTTGGCACTTTTTTCAGTTTATTGTCAAGGGTGTAGGCTCTTCTAGGATTATACCATTTTTTACAAATTTCATTAATTAATAGAATTCTACTTATTTATTTTATTACATTACATATATTCTGACTTGTATGCTTGATTCTTGAGATCCGCTTGTAAGTCTTCGTCGATAATAGGACAAATAGCACAATGACAGATGTACAACCACAGAAGGATAATGAAGAAAACACCCAGGGCCACGGTAGGAATCGAACCCGCACTCCTACGCTCTCAAGTGATTAGCGGAGTGATACTTTGACCACTCAGCCACGGAGCGCCCTAATAGAATTCTAAATTAGTAATTGCAATATTTGTAAACACTCTCTTTTGAATCTAAAGACTATTGCCTTGCTTATGCCAGCATTAATAATTTTATTTAAACTAATATTGCTGAAATAATAAAAAATAGATTTGTTGAACATAAGCTCAAAAAATTCATTGAATTTTTAATATATTTTTTAATTATTTTCCAATAATCTTTAAAATTAGCAGTTTCTTTGATACGATAATTATAGTGCAAAGACAATGATTTTAACTTGTGATATCCAGCTTAAAAAAGTTGTATCCTTAAAACACGGAAAATTACCACAACAGCAAATGAGAAATATTGATCTTTTACAATGTAATCAAATATTAAAAAATACTATTCAGAAGGTATTATCAAAATTATAATGTTATCAAGCAAAATATTTTGTTAGATGAAATATTTTTAATAATGTGTCGATTAAATACTACTTTGAATTGTTTTTATACTATGAACATTTGACAAGTACTGATTTCCTTTATAAATTTATATTAGTTCCAAGTGATTTGAAGTTCCTTATTCCAAAATTTAAAAGCCTAGTGTTTCTTATACATAAGTGCTTACTTGGTAAGAAATTATTGCTAACATCCTGTGGTTTCAAATGTACATCAAATTACAGTATCCCTCTTTGGTATTTCCCTTTATTGTGTCAAGCTATTATTAGTAAATAATTCAAAGTGCTTCTACAATCAATATTTAACTTAAACATGAAATTGTATTTTCAATATTTTGTATGATTATATAACAAACCAAACATCATTACCACATTTCATATGTCAATGTTAATGAAATACATTATTAATTTTGTATCATTTGATTCCGTATTGATCATTTCTTATCTGGCCATGCTTGCTAATTACTGTGCTACAAACATTAAGTATAGCAATTAGAATGTATATTTCTCTAATAATAATTAGCAAGACATCGTTAATTGTATTTCATCAATACTTCCTTGTCATATACTTGTAGAAAAAACGTGACAGTTAAATTATAAATTTTAACAACGCATTTACAACAAAACATTATAAAACTTTTAATAATATGATCGTAACAGAAATATTTACTTAAGAATTCCAACAATTTTACCCTACTTAGGGTATCAATTAAAATTAAGTTTACATACTATAATTGCTGGTAAATGATGACCAGTACTTATTATTTAAGAAAGTAAATAATCTAAATCTACAGTATGATCTCCAATGGTTGCGAAGTTTTAAAATTTGAAATTAATTTTTCTGACATCACCAAATTTATATGAAAGTGTATGTACACAAGTTATCAATCTAATATATACTGTTTAGTGATCAAATAGTATTTTAATCTGTCAATCATTACAATAACATTCATAATATGCCTATGCCTCTCTCTCTCTCTCTCTCTCTCTCTCTCTATATATATATATATATATATATATATATATATATATATATATATATATATACTATAAGTGAATATGCTACCTTTCGATGGGAGGACATGTTATTTGCTAGATTTATAACAGGAATGTTAATTAATCCAAATATTTTACATCGTTTCAATTTAACAGAAACTGAAATTTGTCAAATAGGCAGGTCTGCATTGATATAGATCATATATTATTTCACTGCAGTACATACACAACTCAAAAAAAAGTTTTGAGAACGTGATCTTCATAGCTTTTAACCTGACTTTCAGGAAAAGAGAGCAAACGATAGTAAATAATCGGACAAATATAAAAAGATTTTCAAGATTGCTTTCCTCAGTGGAATAATTTTGCATAGAAACTAAATTTCTGAAATTATGGATACAATAGACTCTAATGCCCCTGAATGTCTCAATGTACATCAATTCAATCAATCAATCAACATTTATAATATATATGCATATTACATCATAAATAGCATCTTGTTTAAAATTTGTGGAAGTTGTTAAAAAATATAATAATTTTATCACTATGTATTCCATCACAATTCAATTGAAAATGTTTTCCTAACTAAATGAATTATTTCATTTTGCTCTCAAATAATATGTTAGAATAAAAGATGAATCTAAGCTAACATTCGTACTCTTAAAAACACATTTAAAATTTTATTTACATCAAATTGAATACTAGTATACACAAATTATTTTACATTTTTCTTTATATCCCACTCTCAACGATTCATGAAATCAGATAGCATTTTTTGAATAAGCTATTAGAAGTAAGGTTCTCGCCTTTCAAAATAGATTATCCTATTTCTGAATATTAAATTGAATCAGTTCGTCAAAAAATGGCTTCACACAGAAAACGCTATCAAAAATCTAACGCTTGCGCTCTTTATTGTATTTCACTTAGCTCCATTCCAAACCTTTATAAAATGGTATTCAATAAATTGCTTTCAAAGAGAACATCAAACAGGTGGCGTAAACGAGGGGGAGGAACTACAACCGCCTCCACCCCATCTTCACGCCTAGCTATGTTATTCATATACATCAAGGGTATATTCACTGCCTAGTTGAACAGCTTTTAAAGATAAAAAAGAGCGTCACAGCCTTTCCTCCACCATCCACCCAAAAGTTTTTACAACCTGTGTAAATCTTCTTAAAGGACCCTGAGCAAAATCGATGGATACTTGGGGAAGGTTTAGGGACTCTCTATGTGCAAGGGATGGCCAATCCCGTTGAAACAGTTCTAAAAGGATTTCGCTGTTGTAAGTGTCCCTCGATCTTTCTGGTGGGAGGCAAAGAAGCCTCGGCGATAATTTTCAGAGTATTTTGGTTTCGAATGGTTTCGAAATGGATTCTTTGTGCTCTGGCATTGTCTTTCTCCCAAGGCGAGATGCTGAATTCTTTTTTTCCTCGTGATAGATGGCAAAGTCGCTCTGAAGTTGAATAGCCAAGTAGTTCTCTCACTTGTCGCATCGCAAAAGTAAAAAATCCAAGTAGTTTATTTAGGATTTCAGGACACGAAAATAAAATCGGTTTTCTAAATGATAGCGAAGAGAGTATTTTATATCAGATTTTGAGCATACGAAGTTGAATAACTGGAAGAGGAATTACAGATACAATTTCAATGGATTTGAGGCACTAGAAAAGTAAATAGCAAAAACTAATATTAATATAATATTAATTATGTAATATTTAATGAGAAAATACATTTTGATGTTTAGTTATCAATTATGTATGGAACTTTATCAATCCAATAAGTATTTCTGATACCATAAGAAATATCCATCAAAATATATGATAAATTGAATAATTCATTAAATCATGAAATAGTTTATTAAGATAGAAGAATTAAATTATCCAATTAAATTAATTAAACTATATAATAAAACTCAAGCACAGTTTTGTATTGCTAAAACAGCAGAATATGTTTTATATATAGTTTAAAGCTTTTTTTAAAGCTTGTTCAAAAAAAAAACATTTGAATTACTCATTTCACAAGTATTCATGGTACATATATTAAACATAGAATTATCAAAAATATATAAATTACAAATTTTCAAACTTAAAGTATTTAAATGAAATACTTATCTTAAAATGAGGAAAACCAACAAAAAAATAAAGTATTGAAAAGACTAGGGAAGATAATAATATATTATAAGTGAAATTCAAATTGGAAACAGAAAGCAAAATAAAAATATAAAATTAATTACTGATGAAGCTGGCCATATTGGTACACGATCATGTAATCAACAATTTTAATTGAAAATAATCATGTTGGAACTTAATTTTAAGCATCCATTAATACACTATACCCATAAATGGAAAAGCATTTTTGTAAATCTTATATATGAATTGAAATGGTATCTCTAAAGATATGAAGTTAAGTACTGATGAAGCTGACCACGTTGGTAGCTGATCATACTATCAACATTCTCCAGTTGAAGTTAATCATGTTGGACCTTAATTTTAAGCATTCATTAATAAACTTTACCTATAAATGAAAAAGCATTTTTGCAAATCATATGTATGAATTGAAATGGTATCCCTAAATTAAGTACTGATGAAGCTGACCATGTTGGTTACTGATCATGAAGCGGAATGTCGACAACCCTTTCTGGGGAACCTAAATTTGCATTCCTTAATCACAACATTTATAAATATAAAAAGAAGAAAAGGAATGTTTCTAAAAACTTATTTACTAAACTGAAATAAAATATTCAATTTTAAAATTGAAGCATCACTATTTTAATTTCTTATAATCATTCTAATAAAATAACAAATATTATATTTAGATAAACTGAAAATTGTAACGCACAATAACCTCAAATTGGTTGTTCTGTCCTCAAGTTAATTCTGATACATTATAACTGCGCAGAAGAAAGTATTCAATGTAAATAAATCCTAAAGGAATTTATCTTAAAACTATGTATCTTATGATTCTACTGTTGGAAGCTCAAGATGTTTCTTCATTCAAATAATAAGAATGTTGGAGAATGTTTATTTTTTAAACGCTTCAATGAATCGTTTCTACAGAATTTCTGATGTTGCGTCTAACCGTCACAGATCATTAAGCTTCAAAAGATTTTTCTTACTTGCTTTTCGATTTGGAATGGACAATTTTTTTTTTTTTCGATCGTAAACATGGAAAAAAAAGAAAGCAAAAAAAGGAAAACCCTGGTAACATAGAGCAGGAAATGAATGACGTAATAAATGGCTGTGTCACGTGTTGCCCATTAGCGTGAACAGCAAAATATACAGAGTGCGATACGCGGAAATGAAAATTTGCGGATGTGAGGACTGTGCCCCTAAAATCCATTTCGACCATCCTCCCATTTCCTTGAGAATGGGAGGATTTTTATTTAATCGTTTGAAAGGGATACGATACTTATAAATATCCCGTGTATGTGTTTTTGTAGTTTGTATTTATTTATCCGAAAAAGAGAAGATTTTTGTACATTGCTTATAGCGTACATCGTATTTGAAATTAATCATAAACTTGATAATAAAGTAATAATCATGTCAGCCTAAGTGAAATAAAGAATGTCTTTACATATTTCTTAAATTTACGATATTGGATTTTTTTCTTGATTATCAATTGATATCCAAAATTAAAATTGATTTAATTGTCAATTGATAATCAACCATTTAATCTGAATTTAAATTGAATCTAAATTGAGTTGATTATATCAACTCAATTTGAATTATTAAATTAATTTTGAATTGTGCCTTCGAAACCAATTGGTAAAATAGCTGAAGCTTATTTTTTAATAAAATGGATTAAAACTCTGTATGTGCAACAAATTTTGTGCAAATTTCTCAATAATTTCCACATTTATTCTTTAGACACATATAATTAAGTTGTTGGGAACAGAAATTTGATGAAATTTATTTATTTTGTTATTTTTTATAATTTTAATTTTTATAACCACCATTTCATTCACCAAATTTGATAAAAAAAATTTTATAATTTTTTAAACCTTTTTTTTTCTGCAAGGTAAGAAATCAATTTTTTGACTTTTTAAATGATTAAATCATAATTAGTACAAAAAATTACTGACACATTTTTTTCAACCTTGGCAGGATTTTTCTTTTTATGATATAAATAAGTAATACCAAATTTCCGCTTGATATCTCTATTATTATAAAAAAAAATCTGTCTACTGTATCCTTAAACTATTTACACTATTAATTAAACGTAGTAAATAATGATATGTGAAATTTATTATACCAACATATTTTAAATAAGATGAATGTATTAGGAAATATTTTATAGGAATTATATTAATACGTATGACATGAAATAAATAAATCTATTTTGAAAATTAACATAATTTCTACTAGATTACGTTTGTAAATCACAATGATAACATTTTATTTTTATATGAAAGTCATAACAATACTGTAACTTTTAATAACAGCATTGAAATTTTATATAGTTGTAAATAAAGCAGTCGAGTGCTTGAGGATTTAAAAATCGCATTTAGATTATTTATTATTAATATCCCAAAAGCTTTAAAACCTTTAAATCATTAAAGCATGGAATCCAAAAGTTTTTAAATATTAAAATAATGATTTTATTGTACTTCTCACTATTTTGTGATAAATACATCCCACGATTATTCTTTTGTTTGATCTTTTGGTGTACGAAATGTTTTCATAAGTGTTTTATGTATTTTTGCTGATACGTATGCAAAAAGTTTATTTTTCAAAAACATTTACTTAATTATTGAGAATTAGGACTATTGAATTAATAATTATTGAATACATAAACATTTAATAATGCAATGATAATTGTGATGATTGTGCTTGTTGCATTCTTTCCATATTAGAAAAGACATATTTTGTTTATTTGTATTTAAAGATACAGCAGATCTTCATATGTAGATTTAAAAAAAAGACATTTTTTAATTTGCCTGTTTTGATGAAGTGAGAGGTTTTCCTTCTTAAATTGAAGCTAAGGAAAGAACTGAAAGTTTAACTTAATAAGTATGATAGTTTTTAAGTTAACAATTCATTGACTGAAAATAACTTATACCAATTAATAATATATATTAACTGAAAATAATATGCTAAAACAGAATTTAAGTTTAACTGTCTGAGGATCACCAATTGATCTTTTGAAAAATTTTTCATAATTGAATTTCTAACCACTCGATTTGTTTATACGGAAAAAGTTTACCAAAAAATACATGCTTTACAATTCTTCATGTCTGTTCATAAAGTAGCAATGTATACAACCTGATTGATTATATTCAAAATATTAATACACACTGCTTCTTATATATTGCATTTTGTTTGTATTATTTCAATCTAAGTTTTAGCATGCATTGTTTAAGAAGTAAACGAGAAGCAAACCAAAATTAAGATTTCATTATTCTCTCAGATAAAACTGAAACTACGTTTTTGTGATATATAATCGTGTTATGGAGTAAAAAGCCAGTTAATTTCTTCCTTACCAATAGCTTAATTAACACTTCTAATTATTTGAAACTAAATGTTATCCACTATAATAATTTTCTAGATTATAAATATCAAAATATATAATTAGCAATTTTAATTACATACATTTTTTTATTAAATTAAAAATAATTTATACTTAACTGAAATCAAGCAAATATTAAATTCTATATAAAATGAACATGTATAATGAGAATATAAAGTTTGAAATGTGTAAGTTACAGAGTTATTTGCTTAACTTGTATTAAGTTTAATTATTTTTAAATTTTCCTTTACCAATCAAAATATAAAATCCACATTGGTCCAATAAAACTCGCTTAAAATTTTACTTCAAGCATTTCAAACATGAAATACCCATTAATTAAGACAACTGCCACTTGCGTATGTCCATATTCTAATTAGTTACAAATTTCTACAGAAGAAAAAAACTTCAAATCTAATCGACTTCAACTTAATAAATTCCTTTTGGATTTCTTGTTAATTTTAATCTTGTAAGCAATTTCACTATTGATAATTTTTTACTCAACTTCTATTCAAACCATCTTAAAAATTCAAAGACATCGTCTCAAGAATCAAACAAGAGTCCCACCATTTAGTATCACTCCTAATCGATTTCTACCACAAAGTCAGCAGAGCCAAGTCAAAGAATTAGAAAACTCTCGCCAAGACAGCTGTAGCCAAGTTGTAAAGAGTAATTGCGTAAGCGACCGATCGAAACGAATTCAATTCTTTCCCTGGTATATAACCTCAGTCACAGAATTTAAGCGGATTTATTTATCGCTCTTTTTTAAAAAGGTCCGGTACCTTCTCAAGAAAGCTGACTTCGCTTTTTTTAGAAACAAAACGCTCCAAAGTTCATTGTGAAGCGAATTGGGATTCAATGTGTCATTTCGGATCGTTCTTCTTTTAACTGATTGAATTGACAACGCATTCAAGGACTTAGCGATAATCGCCTGGCATGAGGAGATGGAAAATGTTTTTCGTTGCTTTTCTGGAGCAAAACTATCATTATTTAATTTCTTTCGGTTCATTGTATGTATAATGTAGTTAGATATTATTCGTTAAAGCACTCTGCATTAACGAGGAGTTTAACATGTATTTGCTGTTGGGAAAACTATTCTTTATTTTTAACTAAGGAAGGAACGGTTACAAGAGACTAAGAATTCTAACAGTAATGTGATTTAAAGAATTTCTTGAATTGTTATTAGGAATTATTTTAAATTTGCTTCTAGTTACTATTTCCTGTGAAAAATTCCATGCAATGTATATTGCAAGAATATTTCTAAATTGAATAAAATAATTTTAGCTATTTAAAAAAATACTAATAATTTTATTGAAAATTCTTAAAACATTAATGTTTTGAAACTGAGTTTAGTTTTCAGCAAAGCACTAATATTTTTCAAATAAAATGTGTTACATATCCTTCAAAATTATTATACTTTGAGAATTTTTTTTTAATTACAAGCAATTTTAAATGTTCTTTAAACCTTGTTGTTGTTTCTGATGGCACTTGGATAAGCCAAGATCGTTATTCCATTGGCGATGCAAATTTAAGTCAGTAGGATACATCTTTTGTCCAACCAGATAATCACGAAGGTGAAAGTACGACTTTGCTCTAAGATTCATCCGATAGATGGCACAATCAAAGTATCGACTCCTTGATTTTGACGTTGATATGGAAGAAGAGGATATTTTCTCCAGACCATTATATCCATGGTAACTACTGAACGGCCAACCACAGGATTTTCAATTCCACAGATTTAACAAGCAAGTATATCGCATGTACTCGATGACATTAGGAACCCCGCCCATCCGTGTCAAAGGCCGATGCCCTAGCCACCAGGCTGCCAGGACACTACTTACTTACTAAAATTCACTTAACCAAGAGATAGATTTGTCTAGTGAAAATGTTGTTGTTACTAATGACACTTGGACAAGCCAAGCTCACTATGCCTTGGCTATGCGAATTTAAGTGTCAATTGGGAGCGTCTTTCGTTTTAATCAGAGCACCATAAAGGTGAAAGTACGACTTTGCTCTACACACATGCCATAGGGTTCCGTTTATAGGGTAGGCAACCATTCACACCTCATTCATACAAGGAAAGGACAAAGACAAGATAGATAGAGAGAGAAAGTACATCCATGCCCGAACCGGGATACGAACTAAGGACCTTCATATCCGCAGTCAGATACGCTGACCACTAGACAAATTGGGTGGCGTCTAGTAGATATTGAAAATGCAATTAAAACTTTACCGTTTATATAATCAAATATACCATAGTGTTGAAGAAGAAAAAATTTTAATAGTTTCAATAAATAAACTATAGTTAAAATTTCAAATAAAATATATGAATATATTTGCGATAAGACGTAGTACTACTAATATAGTTGATTTATCTTTTAAAATTTAATGAAGAAACTTATAAAAGAAATTTTTGCTGAACTTAAAGTTACTTTTGACTTCTTAATAGTAAAATTAAAATACATTTTTATTGAACCAATTAAGTGAAAAACATATTGGTTCATCCATTATAATAATTATTAAATTTTTAGAAGTTTCATAGTAATTCAATGTATTCATCGTTAGAAAATTCATATTATCGTAAAAAAAGGTGTAAAAAATATATACTTTCGGTCTAAAAATTAATTATAGAACAATATGGATAGAGCAGCGACGTAGCAGACACTGCACAATTTTTTTAAATCAATTTTACTATTTTTAATTTTTGATAACTAGTGTATTAAGTAAATAAAAATGTCTCAAATGTTTATCCCACTAAGCTGATATTTATTATTAGCTATTACGTATATATTTTCTAATAGAACAAAAAATATCTTGATTTCTACAAAATATAAATATTTTTGAGGAGCAATGATTTTAATTTTGAGTGTTCACTCATTTTAAACTGAATCTATAAAATTTTTTGAATGCATAAATTATTAAAAAATGAAAAGTGAACTAAAATTTTCATTGAATGAAAGATTTTAATTTCATTAAAAAATTAAATTCATTATATTTGAAAAATTCTAATATTTATTGAAATACTACATTTACTAAGATGAGCTAATTAATTGTTCAGTACGTGAAATGATATTTCATGCCTAGATTAATTAAAAAAATCCCAAGTAAACTGTAAATTTCACATTCAGTTACATATTTATTATTAAATATTGAAATTGATACTCCATCAGTATTTAAATGCATTTTCAATAGGTAGTGTGGTATAAGTGTATAAGTAAATGAAAAAACATTCTAATTACTTAATTACTCACTAAATTCACTTGTAAATTTCCCTTTTGCAATATATATATATATATATATATATATATATATATATATATATATATATATATATATATATATATATATATATATATATATATATCATTATTAATAATATAGAAATAAATATAATCGTCGTAAGTTTTCTACTCACAGTTAACTATTTTAAAACTACTTAAAGATAAAAGTGACCCCCTTCTTGAACCGAGAAAAACTCCGGAATGTTATTCATCGTGGCATAAGTATTTTTATAGTGAAACCAAATTAAAAATTTATGATTTAATCAATATCTAAAGCTGCAATCGAAAGTTTAATGTTCATTTCCGTTTCAAGTTAGCAAGAGAGCAAAATAGTGATATGAGTTCCATCATGTTCCTTGCAGCAGTTCGTGATGCAGATAGGGATAAAAATTCTGCAAAAGGAGAATATATGCATACTTAAGGGTGCAGGCGAGCCCGGACAGTACTTTTAGGTTATCGGGTTTGGAATACTCCCCCATCACCAAGTGCCTCGTCATTTTGAACCACGGTGAGGTGACAAAACACACCTTAGCTAGCGCCCTTCTGCGCATCCACGCCACACCAGTAGAAGGACTTTGAACGTCATGTATTAACGTGGACACGTCCAAAACCCATGGAGTTCCAGCAACCCAGTGAAGGAGAGTACGGCGTGGTCACCCTCCCAACCACTGCCCGCGGCAAATGGTAAAATGAGAATATAGATAAATATAAAATATGTATGCGTGTAAGTAAGTATATTAACCCTTTGGATGCACATTTATTCAAATAATTTTTTTGGGTAGAATAATTTGTAAGAACAGCATATTTTATGGGTTTGAAGGACTCTCCAATCTGCCCTTTTTGTGGACTAGAGGACATGACTGGTGACCACCTTTACACTTGCCCTGGACTTTCGGACGTCGCAGTTAGAAATTCTGCGGAAGATGACTTTTCATTCACCTCAAGATTGTATTGGGCTGCCCGACAGAGACGGATGGTTGAAAAACCAAGGTCAGGCGTAGGATTTAAAAAAAAATAAAAAAAAAAAAACCTTTTGTTTCTTTTTTTCAAAATCCTTTTCTATCACTTGTCTGGCATATCAATTTGTCTCTTCTACTATGCTATTCCAAAAATCTTCATTTAGGACTTCATTCAAAACATCCAAAGGTTTAGGATTAGCACCTAGCCTTCGCAGACACAAAGAATGTATATTCCAGGCACTTCACGAAACCGTTTTACATAAGGTACATTGTCTTTTTTTTCCCAAATCCATTGATATAATTTCTCAGGAGAAGATTCACTATCACTGCTTGATAAGTATTTTGTACGTCTTTTGCATCTTGGTTTTATCCCACTGTCATCACCACTATCATTGTTACTTTCAAATAAACAAGAATGAACAGGTTAAATATTGTCTCATTTTCAACGACGTATCGGAACGTCATGTGCGACTTTGGTCAAATTAACGCATGACATTCTGATACGTTGAATGCGGTCAAAGGGTTAAGACTCTTAAATTTGCAGTAATCCAACCCTGCATTTTAAAATGTCCATATCATACTTAAAAAGAAAGCTCTTTGATATCTCTTTTAATCCCCAATTAGTCGATTTATCATATTTGGCAATCAAATGTATTTCAAGCAAACTAAAAAATATCTTATTTTTTCTTAAACCATAATGAAATATGACCACTTGTAAAGATAAAATGTCAATGAGTTTTCAAGAAAATGAAGGCAAAAAAAAAATTCCTTCAGAAATCGAAATAGGTTCCTGTGAATTATATTTTCAGAAGCGCATTTCTTTCGTTCCATTTGAGGGAGTAAAGTAAAAGCAGGTTTTATAAGCGTCCTGAGGAGAAATTAGTCCACTCGAGCCATCTGTTCTCAAACTTTAAAAGCTCATCATGAGAGAACAGTCTAAATGGGGCATCGTACTTGTGCGCCGAAAACGTGTAGGGAGGACAAATCTATTCTTTCTTAAGTGGTCATAATCTCTTTTACTCAAGCTATGGATTCCCGATAACATCACTTTTGCGTGTATTCTTTGTATTCCTGCCCCCCTTTTTTCCCCATTATGACGTTGTTTGTCTCTAAAGAATAAAGAGATAAACATGAAATATAAAAAGTAAAACTGTCGGAAAGAGATGGAACAAAGAAAAGTGAAAAAATAATGCCATATATATTTCCACTTCATTTTCTACGTGTTGTTCTGTACTCGATAGTGACACTACACTTGACAGTGAAAAAATGGTTTCTATCGTGTCTGAGCTTCTGAAGTGGTTTTATTTTTTAGGATTTTTCATGTTACAGCGAGCACATGATTTCTTTTTGTTATAGCATTAGATTTTTATCAATAAATACATTTGCATGTTTTCCCATAACTATTTTAAGATACAATGTACTTTTTCTTAATCGCTTTTCTGGTTGTAGTGCATATGGTGGATATTTTCCTGAAATAAAATATTAAAAGAAATGGAAGAAATATTGTACTTTTGTGCAACATTAAATTTTCAAACAAAATCAATTTTGACTATTGATTTATTTACATAGAAATATACTAGTTTTAAAAATGGAATTTCGGAAGCTAAAATTCAATTTTAGAATATGAACATCAATAAAATAATAACTTCTCATGTTTGGTTGCATTGACATAGAATATAAGTATAATTGAACATCTAGCTCAGAATGTCAATAAATTGGATGGATGATTATACATAAAAACATATAAGATAAATAGATATATTAATTTAAATATACATAATTATATATATATATAAACACATGAAGTTAGTAAAATTAAACTTCCGCTATTCCAGGGGTCCTGGAGGCCTTTCTACTAGTCGAAACAGAAAATTATTTTTGCAAAACCCATTAATTTAAATATATGTTGGCACTTCGGACAATGCGCTCAAGATTTCTGAAATAAAAAATAGTTTAAAATTTTGCCCCTAAATGGCGTTACGAGTTATAGTATGAAAAAAAGGACAAGCTGAGATCCCAAAACAATGTAGGACCAGTGGTCTTACAGAAAAATAACTAAATAAGGACGATACACAATTACAATATTGCACTTGCAGTTTATTAAACAAAAAAAAGTTCTCTAATTGACATTACTAAACACGCAAGTCAGGGCTTTGAAACGTGTTCAAAACCATCAACCATCCTGTTCGACAACACACTCCATTCTGAAAATCACGCTTTCTAACGCTGACGGAAGAGACTCCACATAGACGTTTTAAACATGACAGCGAATGCTGATCTTCAAATCGGACACAGTTGTCAAAGATTCCCTGTAAACGTTGTTTGTCAAAATTCCCCATAGTCAGAAGTCGCAAGACGTGAGATCGGATGATCGTGCAGACCATGTTATTGGGAGCATCGGTTGATCACCTGTGCGTCCATAAATGTCCGCCTCAACAATTGTTGGACTTGGATTTTGATGTGAGGTTCATCTTGTATGAATAAGGTTTCTTGTATGCAGCCTCGTTGCTGGTGAGTAGGAATTACGTAGGTCTCCAACAAGTTATGATACCGTAGCCAATTCACAGAACACGTGGTAGGTCCTTGAGGGGCCAATTGTTCAAAAAAAATATGGTTCGATAATGAAGGAAGCAGTGAACCAGCACTTTAGTATCGTGCAAGGGTTTGGTGTGCACCGCGTGGGGGTTATCTATCGCCAGATGCGACAATTATGGGTATTCATATGTCCATAAAGATGGAAGTGGACTTCGTCCGCCCACAGAGTGTTCCGTGTCCAGGAATCATCAACTGCCGTTCTCGCGAGGAATTGTAGTTCGAATGTTTTGCGAATCTCTGGGTCATGCCGTTCTAATTGTTGAATAATTTGAATCTTGCACTTGTAAAAGTTTAGAATTCTATGGGTAATATGTCGTACTGTCGAGTAGGGCATATCAAGGGTACGTGAGATCGTGGGTACACTGACACTCTTGTGAAGCAACATCCTCTACGACGGCACTATTAACCGTTTTACTTCATCTTCCGTGCAGAACGCCTAGCTGTTTTGTATGATCTAACTTCATCATCATGTCTCTGAGGGCACGATCCGACATAAGTCCACGTCGTTGTTTTTCAGGCGGTGGAACTCTCTGACAGCTGCCGCTACATTCTCACCGTTGCAGTCGTAAAGTTTGACTAGAACTGCTCTCTCCACCAACGTCGGCATTCTGCAATTCTCACATGATTGTAGAACAAACAGCATCTTCCTTTGATTGTGCATAACATTTACATATGTTGCTGCAAAATGATAGTCCGCAACGCCATCTAGTGGCGATATTTTAAACTATTGTTTTTATTTCAGAAATTTTGAGCACATTGTCGGAAGTGTCTATTTTCCAAATATTTTTCTGTTTCGACTAGTAGAATGGATACCAAGGTCCCTTGAGTAAGTAGCGGAAGTTTAATTTCGCTAATCCTGTATATATATATATATATATATATATATATATATATATATTTATATATATATAAATAATCAAACAATCAAACTAAACTCTATGCTACGATAGACCTTGTGGCCAAGTTTGGTTTGGTTTGGTTTGTCTGTCGCTCAACGGTCATTTTTTGCACACGAGGGCTAATTAGACCGGGACTTTCGGTTTAAAGTGGATTCCGAACCACTACAAACATCCATGCCCAAGGTGGGATTCTTGTGGGCCAAGACCTACTGCTCCCAACTCTGTTTTCCTGACCAACAGGCCCTGTGGTGCGAATCATGTGTCCTGATTAGGTGGTCAGCCTAACACGAAACTTCCAGTGTTTAGTTCCCAAACATCTTGTTACTCAGTTTATCGATTCACTGAAGTGATGAGAGGGTGAGTCGACTTAGTCCAGGCCGAGGATCGAGCCTCAGACCTGTGCCTTTGGAGCTTGAAAAGGAACCACTAAGCCACTTCATATATATATACACACAAATATATATATATATATATATATATATATATATATATATATATATATATATATATATATATATATATATATATATATATATATATATATATATATATATATATATATATATATATATATATATATATATATATATATATATATATATAAATATATATATATATATATATATTGACATATAGATAGATATAAATATAATAAGGATACATAGCACTTTAGATTGTGTTGCAGGTAAATAAATAAGAATTATTATTCGTAAGAGAATAAATGCTCCTGGTCAAGTGAATTGATATTCAATTAAAAGTAAATAGTAAATACAAGAAATTTATTTTAAAAATTTCTACGAGTAATGTAGGGTATTAGTTATATATTTCTATACATGTTTGTTTAATTCACCACTTGAGTCACATAGTGTAGGATAACTTCTAAAATGATATCTTGAAAGCATTGATAAACAGAGTTTCAAATGATTTTGGCATTGATATTAATACTAATTGTTAAACTAAGTTAGAAGCAACACAGATAGGTGAATGTGTGTATCATAGTTAAAGTGAGCAATAAAAAATTGTTATTAAATACTTGAAAGAACGTTTGATTAAAAGTGTTGGTAAATGTGCTAAAGAGTACTTTAATATGAAATTCAAAAAATGCCTGGTACACAATACAGATTTTTTGTTATATTTCTTTGATATTTTTTTTGTTTAGGATTTTTTACTATTATATACTTGAAGGAAATTTATTTTTAAATATGTAACAGGAAATATGAAATTAAGCTCTAATTATTATAGACTTCCGAAATTGAATATTGGTAGAGAAGAAATATAATAAATCGATGCAAACTTAAAAAATTTTAGAAATCAAGATATTAAACTTATATATTTAGAAATGATTGAGCATTTAAATAAACACTTATAATTGACTAAATCTCATATCTTAAATTTAATTGTCACTATGAAAATTAATAACATTTTTTCTTTAAAATAATTATATCTTTCCTCGAAATATTGGAAATGTATTGGTATAGTTTTAATGCAAATTATAATTAATTCAGAAAGCATGTTTTCGAAGTATTATTAAAACTACAATTTCAAGATATAAATATTTAAATTATAAAGAATTCATTTGTTTAATATTCAATTCTTTAATAATATTTTAATTTTACTATTACAACAAAAAATATAGTTAAGAAATAGTTAAACTAAACATTGAAATTTTAATTATAACATCACAAAAGAGTCATAAGATTAAATTTTTAATAATTATATTTTATGTATTAATATATTATATATTGATATACATAATTTTTAAATACATATATATTATATAGATTCATTCATTATGGATATGTTTATTATTTTATTTCTTAATTATATCTGTTTTATTGTCAGTCGAAATATAATATTAAACTAAACAAATATGATACACACACACAGAATGGATATTGATCATAAAGTTATTTCTGCATTGTTTGTTTATCTCATTATATTTAATCACCCATTTTAGGAGACAAAATCATTTATTTTTAAAATAGTATTATTTTGCTTTCTTTACAGAATAAATTAAATAGTTGAAATATTAAAATTAAATATTTAAAGTACTTGACGAGTCATCTCAAATTACATTTATCTGCAAAAGAAATAAATGATAATATGTTACATGTTATTGTTTCATTAGATGCAGTTACGTTCAAATAAACAGAACTGAAGCGAAGAAATCAAATGCAAAATAATACACTCCAGACGACAGACAAGATAACATCGTTTAAATAAATTATTTTTTTATTCCCCAAGAAGAAACTTTTTTCTAAATGTAAAATGAAAGTGACTACGAACATGAAATTTTCTTGTGATTGTTTATTTTTATTCTGTTGGAAGAAAACTATTTTACAATAGTATTTCTAATAGTTACTGTGCAGATAACACATAAAATTAAACTTTTTCTAAGTTGTTTTGAACTTGCTTCCTTTTTTAGACTGATAGACATGTCATAGTTAGCAAAAACGTATATTAAAAAGGTTAGAAGTAATACGATAAAAAAGTATGATCATTAAAACAAAAAATTACTCTTGATATATAAATGTAAGCTGGTATTGTTTAAATAAAAAAGACCTAAATATTTAATATGTATTATGATACATGTTTATTCAAAGTGAAAATTCATCTATTATAAACTCTTGTAATATTTTTATTACTATGATAAAAAATATTTACATCATTCTTGTAAAATATTGTTACTTTTTATAATTTAATGTATTCTATAGTATCTTTACTTATCAATCGAATCAAATCAAAACATTTTCACTTATTTTAAAATTTAATTCTTTTTCTATTTATTATTTTATTTTAAATAATGAAACTTTCTTAAAATCTCATCAGAATTAATTTAGATTTTAACATTTTAGGAGTAATTTATCTTTTAAAGTATTAATAAAGTTACAAAATTAATTTTGTGGTAAATCATAATTTATATTATAATATTTTTATCAAAAAAAAATTAAAAACGGAACACAAAATCAAATAATAAAATAAGTTTTCACTAAATGAAACAAGTGTTCCAGAAAAGTAGAGGTTCTCATATATATTGTTGTTACGTATGACATTTGGACAAGCCAATTGCTACGCGATGCCATTGGCTATGTGAATTGAAGACAGTTATTTTATTGAAGAAGGTCTAGTTACAGAAATTAAATGCAACAAAATATATACCAAACGGAATCAAGTTTCTTCAAGATACTTTTTAAATGGGGTTGAAAGTACATTACAAATTAAGAAAAAATTAAAAAAAAATTTCGCTGCTTCTATAAAAGCAGAGAATCTCATAATAATGCTGATTTGGTGACATTCAAGAAGGAGGTTACGAATTAAAATTTAATTAACAAATTAAGATACTGAAAAATGGAAAATTTTGTTCGAGATATATGTCTTGAATATCAAAAACATGTTGTGTTGTTACTTATGACACTTGGACACAAGCCAAACTAGCTATGCCGTTGGTTATGCGAATTTAAGTCAGCAAAGTGCGACTTTCATTTAACCAGAGTGCCACGAAGGTGAACGTATGCCTTTGCTCTAAGATTCCTCCGATAGATGGCACCCCAGAGTATCCCCTCTCATAGTTTTAACAATGATTTGGAAGGGGAGGGAATTTTCCCCAGACCATTACACATATGGTAACTGCTCAACGACCGACCACAGGTCTTTCGATTCCACATATTGAACGAGCACGTATATCACATGTACTCGGTGGGTCTTTAGCTGTATTGGGAATCGAACCCCACCCTTCCGGATGGAAGGCCGACGCCCACTAAGCTACCACGGCCCGCCCTCATGTATGAAAAGGTTGAATAAGGTGAAAGATTCGTAGATTCATAATATGGCTGTAGTCTTCTAAAATTATCAATATACTCATGAAATATTAAAAAACATACATTAAAATACCAGCTTGATTTTTTTTTTCATGTGCGTGTTTGGCATCTCTGATTCTGAAGTATAAGAATATATAATTTCGAGATCTTAAAAGTTATTGGAGCTGCTTTTTACGAAATTGTTGCCTTCAAGTGTCTGTTACTAAGTAATTGAATGAAGGTTGGTGACAGCTGAAAACTCAATATTGAATGTGATCTATAGGTTCTGAAAAAATTTTGGGATTAATTTTCATTTTCAGTGCTTCCAGTCACACATCGGCATTAAGAAAAACGAGATTGCTGATTCGCTGGCTAAGACTGCCTCTTTGGAATCTTCATAACCTGATTTTCCATCCCTCTATAATAAGGTTTTCGCTAAGAGTTAAAAAAAAAAAAAAAAAAAACGTTTATGGATGTCTGGATGGTTCCATCTACTCATAATTAGCATCCTAAAAAAAAACGTTTATGGATGTCTGGATGGTTCCATCTACTCATAATTAGCATCCTAGAAAGCGCCCTGGTAGCGCCTTGGTTTTTGAGGGTGCTAGAGCACAACAGACTTGTACTTCTCGTTTCACCAGTGGTCACCTGGGGGCCTTAAATATGTGCAGGATCAAAAGACTTTTAGTGTGTGCACAAAATGTAAAGCTGAACAGGCATTGCGTGAGAATATCTTGATGGCTTGAATTTTGACTTGGAAGAAGCTTTTTCAAAGCATCTTATGTTCTTAGATCTCCTGGCTTCTTGTGAACTTGTGGAGTTGGTCTAGTATTGAAATTGGACCATCTGAGATTTGCAACAACAAATCTCTGTTATTACTTTCTCAATTATCTTAAGATTATACTACGAATAGACTTGTATTTTTATAACGATGCTGAAAATAAATTAAAACAATTAGAAACGGCTTTATATGCAGATAATTTCTTTGTAAAATTTGTGAAATATATATTTTATTCAATCAGGAATAGAAAATAAATTAATATCTTGTTGTTAAGTATGAAGGGCTTTAAATTGAGGAATGACTATAGCATCTATTAAGCTTACTGATTTTTCCAAATTATGAATCAAAATTTAATCTATATTGTAACGATGTATTAAATTTACCAATTATTAAACATATCATTACAGTGTATTTATTAAATAATTAATTTGGTGTTTTTTTCATTACAATATACATATCAAAATACAAATCAAACATATCAAATTCAACTTATCAATATCAACATATTAATGCATTAATCAATGCATATAGAAATCCAAGTTTTAGGATTTTTATATTTTAAGGTAAAACCATTATTTTTGTTTCCATGTAACACTCCCGTTGCAGTAAGATAATCTTAAATAAAAATTCAAATATAAATCACAGAATTTTGTATGGGTAAATTTGATCTCACAAAGGAGTCAAGCTATTGATATTAAGTGGCATTGCACAAAGATGGCCCATTATGATTTCATGAAGGCCAATTCCTCGATCACAGCTGAAATATATTTCAACCATCAAAATGAAAAAAAAAAATTAAATGAAAATTGCCTAAATTTATAATCAAATTAACTCTTATCATTTTTCATGAAAATGCTAAGACACACATTACGCATATAATTAAATAATTAAATGGTAAAACAACAGGAAAAACTTTTTTATCATTCTTCATTCTCACCAGATTTAGCGCTCTCCAACGTTTACTTCTGCTATATTAGAGAATATTTTTTTAGGAAATGTTTGGCTTACCACATCCAGGGTCTTATACCAGTGGTAAGAATAATATTTCACCAGAAAGGGTTACGTTTATTAGATAATATGGGTGACATTTGATGAATACAACAATTCCTTATAATATGCATATTTCCAATAAAAGTTCATCCTCGGATACTTGATATAATAATGCTTTCACAAAAATGAACTCTCTCAATATATCCTTTTAATTTTCAGGGACAAGTAATGATACAAAATATTTGTCTTTTAAAATATATTTTGAAATTCAAATCACAAAATTTTGAGCAAATTTATTTAGCCTTTGTAATCTAAATGTGGATTAGAATGGGATCATAAAAAATCATAAAATGAGTGACAGGACTTGACCCCCAAATGCTGACTACAGTGTATAATATTTAAATTTGAAAATTCTAAGAGGGAATTAAAATCAAGTTACTTATTTCCAGTTGTTCCTGAATAAGAAACGATGAGAGTTATCCTTCAATAGATTTTCTATTTTTATGTAAATACAGTTTTTGAAAAAATAAGATCATGTTAAAATTTCTGGACAATTTTTGTTTTCTTTCTTGTTTCAGTACAAAGGCTCCTTTATATTATAAATTGATATCACCGTAAAGCTATTTGCCAATAAAAAGTATCGATTTAATTTCTGGCTTTTTAAGCAGGAATTCACCTATCATTATGAAATATCAATGCTATTTCTTTTGAATAACTTAAAAATGTTCATTATAATTTTGCTATATACACCGCCTATTCACATTAGAATAAGTCATAAGGATTCATTTTGTATAGCAAATTTTTATTTAATTCAAATATTATCATCAAAATGCATACATAAATTTCGAGAAAATAATTTTTTTAATCTTTTATTTTACATGAATTACTATTTTAAATATTTATATAATAGTGAATTATTCATTTGCTTATTTTTAACTATTTCACGAAGGTAAGAAGGATTAAATGTATTTATAAATTAGAAATTAATATAAAATTACTATAAAAAAGATTTTTTTTAAATTTATACATGTGTCTATAAAATGTATTTCTTATAAACTATAACTAATAATCTAGTATTTATGTTATTGCTCAAAAAGAAAATAGATATAAAGGTTGTTATATTATTGAAAAAATCACAGTAATACTTTTGAAGAATTCTAATTGAAAATTATTTTACCACTATAAATAAAATTTGTCATTTTAAAAAAAATGTAATTTATATTTGTATTTAAATAGTATTTTATCTAGTTAATACGTTTTATGAAGACATTCAAATGGTTAAAAACTAGTGATTTTTTTTTAACTTGAAATTAGAAAGGGAGAAAAAATTACTAATGAAATTTTTTTTTTAAAATCAATCTAGTTATCTTGCAATTGAAAATCCCGGATGCACTCGAAGAAACCAATAAATAAAATACATAATCCCGTCTTCAGGAAAAAAATCAAGAAAATAAAGTTGCCTCATAAAATTCAAGATAAAGAACATTAGCATATTTATCTTCTTGCCTTCGTGAAAAATTTATGCATGAAACGGAAGATTAAAATTCTCTTAACTCTCAAGCGAAATGAATTTTTATTAAAACTGCGAAAGAATTTCCATTTCATTTCAGTTATGCAACGATTTATATCTGTTCATTTAATCCACTCGTTCATTTAATTTTGTGTGCAACACAAATTTAAACAATATACAAAGATGTAAAATATTTAAATAAGCATGGATAAAATTTATTGAAAAACAAAAATTGTTTATTTTTCAATGAATCTTTGAGACATCAAATATTAAAGCAGGAATATCTTACAAACTCTTTTGGCTAGCATACATTTGAATCTTTGGTTTATTTAAATTCTAACATCACAATAATTTAAAACGTCATTTAAACACAACAAACACAGATTTAATACATTTTCAATAAATGATTTTGGACTGACTTAAAAATAATGAAATGAAAACGTGTAATATTATTTATATATATATATATATATATATTATGGAAAAATAATCATTATGTGCATTCATTAATACAAGGTTTGAAATTGAATTATAGTTTCCTAAAATGTTTCTCCATTCGTATTTTTCTGGTAGATTAGCAGAGGAAATTTAGAAAAATTCTGTCTTCCAACGCAGAAATTTTTGACTTAATCAAATAAACAATGTTTTTATCTAAGTAATGTAGTAATCTAAGTAATGTAGACTATTACACTTCTATGGAAATATTAAAACCATTATCTGGTTAAAATTCCCCAAAATAGGAGAAAAATATATATTGTCACTCATTTCTATTATTTTTATTATAATTAATAGAGAAAAGTGTATATTAAAATATAATTTATTAGAATTAAGCCACAGAATTTTTTTATATGCAAGTAGAGTCTTGTACGCAATAGTTCTTTCAGTGAAGTTTGTAATGCATTGGTATTTAATACACAATTTTGGTACCTAACTATCCATTTATTACACTGAGAAATTAATTTCCATTGAATTCCTATTTTTGGTACCTAACTTCCCATTGGTATACCCGGAAGAATTAATTGCCATTGAATTCAGTTTTTTTATACCACACTAGTCTAGTTAGCCATGATATTTCCAGTGGTATTTGGATTTTATTTCTATTGGGTTCATTTTTTTGGTATCTAATTGGTTCCGAGACACTAGTATAATCAGTGAAAGACGGAATTTATTTCCTTTGGATTTATGTATTTGGTATTTAACTAGCCTTGTAGGTATTATTAGTTCATGCAAGATTTAAAATTCAAGAGTTGAACCACTGAATCATGAGAATCATTTGTTTGTCTTGGATTTGAAATACAAGACTTAGTTGGTTGGTTGGGTATTGCTGAGCAAGTTCCAAGAGAGGATAAGCTGTACCAAAACTATGATTTCAAAACTATAATGTCAAAATCCAAACACCATTTTAAAATTTTAAAACACAAAATTTTTTTGTATATGATATAATTAGGAACTATACATACATAAAAGAAATAAATATATATATTTACAAGAACTTAAAATATTAAATATATAAACTATAAGAAACCTATTGCTCTTAAAAAGGCAAATAGGTTGTTTCTATCTGGTGGATCCTCCAATAAATCTAACAAAGTTAAAATGTCATTTTAAAAAAATGTAAATGGTTAAAATAATGACATGAGATTAAAATATGTTGTACTATATAAGATTCATCACACGTTTCACACCTTGAATTTTTTTCGCCCAGAAACAAATATCTGTGTGTGAAACGTGTGTATCGAATACGAAGGCGAATCAAACGGACATCAGCACTTCGTAACGGTAAAACTTTTATAGGAATTATGGGTGGAAATAAGGCATGTAACTTGTTGCTGACCTACAGGCTCCATGATTACTTCCTTAAAGTATGTATTAGTTTTTTGACACACTTTCTCACATCAGACAAGGGAACAGATGGCAGAAGTGGTCCGGATGCGGTCTTGGCAGCTGCATCAACCTTCTCATTGCCATCAAGGCTCACATGAAAAGTGATCCAACAGAACAATATTTCGCAACTCTTGCCAACAAGGGAATCCAATTCTTTGAAAATTCTAGATACAACTGTATGACATGTGAAATTACTGCTCCTCAACGTTTCCTAAACACTCAAACTGTCAGTGTACACCCAATGTTTCAGTGAACTTGGGTGTGCTTAACACTTAATGTTAAGTACACCCAACTTCAGCTTCAAAAGAGAATAATATATTGCTGTTGCTCCAGCAGTGTAGGTGGAGTATGAACGAGGGAGGCTGTATCTAAGAATATAGAAGACATGGAGAGAGATGGAGAAACGATTTTCATTTGAAATAACCTAACGAGAAAGAATGATATATTAATATTGTACATGTTTCGTAAAAGAACGCTTATGGTGAATGTATAGATATTATTATTAGAGTTTACGGATGGAATTCTGTTTTGATGACTCAATAATGTCCTCGCCAAAATATGGCACTTTTAATGGATATTGACACTTAAATCTCATTTTTTTTTAAAATTTCAGCAGAAAAAAAATAGTTACATTCTATAACGATTAAAGAAAGTCTTATGATGGCTAAGGGAAATATTTCAATCGTTAGCATTTAATAATAGAATTCATTTTGAATATATTATTAATATTTTAGGTAGTGGTATTTCAGCTTAAATTTTTTAAGGCTCAATTTCCTTTACCATTAAAGCACTCCTGAAATTAAAAACACATAATGATACTCTAGATAATAAATAAAAAAATGAGGATACAAAGATAAAATATTTAGAGTTATATTAGAGATTTTAAGGTTTTGGAGTATAATTAGTCTTACAATAAGTAATTTCAAGGAATGAATTTTTGATTCAGATATTGAGATATAAAATTTTATTAAAATTTTATAAATGAAAAAAAAATATATTCATGTTTTAAAAATCTAAGGAAAATACATTTTACTGTCGTAAAGGGGATACAATTTGCTGAATCTTTGATAACAGGTAAAGCGGAAGGGGAAATCACTGCCACTAAATGTCTCAAAATCACCAATCAACTAAACTAAAAGAAGAAAAATTTGAAAGGGAAACTTATCATGAATTATAGTAAAATTGGCTTTAAGAAGAATCTTTGATAAATTATACAAATGTTAGATGATGTAATCTTCAGCATGTAGCGGCATTGTACGAACAGTGTTTCCTCGTATGGGAGACATACATCATATCAACAATATACTGTTCAGTTGTTGTTGTTGTTTCTTTATGACACTTGGACAAGCCAAGCTCACTATGCCATTGGCTAAGCGAATTTAAGTCTGTAGGCTGTGTCTTTTATTTTAATCATAGCAACACGAATATGAAAGTACGAATTTACTCTAAACTCCTCGATAGGTGGCACCACCAGAGAATCCTTTCCTTCAATTTTGACATTGATCTGAAGGGGGAAGAAATTTTCTCCAGACCATTGAAGCTATGGAAAACTGTTCATCAACCGACCGCAAAACTTTCGAATTCACAGGTTTAACAAGTACACTTATCGCATGTACTCTGTGGTTCTTTGGCAGCAACGGGAATAAAACCCCGCCCTTCCGGACGGAAAGCCAGTTCCCTAACCACTAGCCTACCACTGCCTTATTCAGTTGTGGTACGAGTAATATACAGTATGTGGAACGAGTAATATATAGTGCTCCAGAGAGCTATAATCATGGCTTGCATGCTTAATATCGCTCCTTGAATGCTTATACCACCTCTTTTGTTCTTTCACATTTGCTGAATTAAGGGGTTTTATGAATAAATCATATTTCTTTAATTTCGTAGCTTTAATAGCCGGTTTCAACATTATCTTTAATTTATTTAATTGAAGTAAATCAACTTAGATATGAGATAGTATTTATCAAATGATAAAATACAAAATGTAATATCATTAGCTATGAGAAAGTCAAAGTTCTTCTTCTTCATTGGCCTGACAGCCCAGGGTGGGCCTTTGCCTTCCTCAGAAGTGCATACCAGGACCCCCTATTAAGAGTTATATATTGGTTTTCAAAATTGTAATTACGAGAATATCCAGATTTCATTCATTATATTCAACTACAGAGCAAATTTAAAATTTGGATTATTAGCATAATTTGTAATAATATTAGATATAAGCCATTCAGCAATTCTAATAGATAATATCTTACTGTGTGATATTGATCCAATTCAGATAGTAAGAAAAAGTAAGAGATAATTGTAAAACTCAAAATATTTGCTTACAAATATTAAGAATTCATGTTGAAATTTTAAACTGGAGAAATAAGGCATTTTATGGGCCTCTCAAATAATTTGCAGCAGCAATATTTTTTCATTTAGGTACAAAAGTTTCAAACTTTGAATTGTTCTCAAAAGAGTGTTACAAGTTTCATTTGCATTTCTGAAAACAATGCAGGTTTGCTTTGAAAACTTGCGAATTGAAAATCTGACAAGTTAATCAACTGGGTCTTGTATCTTCATTTATAAGAGAAAGATCCATCGTATAATAAATTTACCACAAGATGTCAACAAAATTTAAATCAAAATTAATTGTATCCAAATAGCCAATCGTAAAGTAGCAGAACTCATCCATAAATCTTGAACCAGTCACAATACCTCTTTCAAAGGTATAGTTGTTGTTGTTGTGGCTTATCCTCCTTTTGTCTGACTTCGTCAGACAAGGTCCATAAGACCACTGACCTGAAGAAAATCTGACACAAAACGAGAGAATAAATAAAGGTCCCTTTTGGTGAGCCCCTTGCAGTCAAGAACATGTTCAGGGAAGGCTTGTTGGGCTCGGCATTTTGTGCATAATGAGTAGGTCTTCCTCCCCTCTAAAAGTGAGAGACTTTTCGTGTGGCCGCTTTTGAGTCTTGTTATTACAGTTTGGATGTTGCAGTTGAGACTGAATGATGATCCAGGTTCGCTGCTCCCATGCCAGTGGTGCCTGGGTGGGTTTCTCCATTCCTTCGAAATATCACAAGAGATTTTGGAATGAAGTTCTGCAAAGGTTAGGGCAGTGTGAGAAGGTGAAGAATGGCTTCAGCCCTGCTTGGCTAAGTGATCCGCTTGCTCATTGCCATAGATGTCAACGTGGGATAGAATCCACTGTAAATGAACATCGTGTAGCTTGGAGATATCTTTTAGCTGAATAAGGATAGAAATGCTGGTTTTATCTCCAACTGTGAACAAGTTTTGAAGGTTTTAAAGGGCGCTGCGACTGTCAGAAAGAATCCAGATATCTCCGAAGTCACATTCATTGCGAATAGTCTAAAGGTATTGTAAATTGTACAATCAACTCTGACATAAAAAAAACTATTCAAATATTCAATGGGTTTGATTATTTTGGCATAGTGTCTATTTGAAGTCAACTCAAATCATTCCAAGAGCCGAAGTCACGTCCTTGGCAATACATACTCAATTGCCAATGTTTTATTGGTAAATGTGTTTAACATTGCAGGAATACATACATAGCGGCGCAGATGAGCCCCTGACTGTACTATTAGTTTAACGAGTTTGAAATACTCGCCTATCATCAAGTGCCTCATCATTTTCAGCCACCATCAAGTGACGAGGTCACACCTGAGTTGGCGTCCTCTTCTCCATATCCACGCCACACCAGGGGAAAGATTTTGGACGTCACATATTAACGTAGACACGTCCCCAACCCACAGAGCTCCAGCAACCTAGTGTGAGGGAGAGTACACCGTGGTCACCCTCCCAATCACTGCACGCGGCAAATGATGCTTCACTTTGCTGAGCTTACGGGAAGCGGCGTGAAGCTACTGAGCCACTGATGATCACTTTGCAGGACAAATAGCAAACCAGTTTCTTCTCATCTAAATGCACATCCGTATTCACTGATGAGAAAGAACCGGTATTCTTAATTACACTTACAGAGATACCGAACCCAGTAATCTCTGCTCTGATCATTGTGACCTTTCCATCATGGTAAATAGATTCTTCAGTTCACAAAAGAAAACGGAGCAAACACCATAAATATTGAAAAAAACTTTCTCAATAAATGTTCAATGTTACATTTGAAACTATATTTTTGGTTACCAGTAGCTGCATAGATGGCGCAAAAGAGATACAAATCTTTAGCACATATGTTATACTTTACTGTAAAGGACGAATTGTGACAGGTATTGGTTCTTTTCTTCACTTATTTCAATTTCTAGTCATTAAAATCGAAACAATAAATATTTTGACTGCTCTATTAATACAAGAAATAGTACTATATTTTAATTAAATACATTCAGAAAAAAAACTGTAAACTTATAGTGTTTCTAATGAGCAAAATAATAAAAATATGTGTAATGAATATATAAATAAATAAGTTTATATATTATATGTATAATTATAATTTCCTCATTAAAAATAGTTATAAGAAAATATAAAATTATGATATGCATTCAATAGAAAGAAACTATTTCAAATAATCCATTCATAACGTTTTACTTATTGCATACATATTTTGCACATACTACATAAATACCCGCCTGCCCTGTCTAGTGGCCAGAGTCCCTGACTACAAATAGGGAGGTCCTGGGTTCGAATCCCAGTTCGGGCATGGATGTACTATCTCTCTCTATCTATCCTGTCTTTGTCCTTTCTGTGTATGAATGTGTTGTAAATGGTTGCCTACCCTATAAACGGGTCCCTATGGATCGTGTGTACAGAAGAAATCGGACTCCACACCAAAATAGGGTTCAGTTGAAAAAGTGGAGCAGCGCACCCCATATTGCCAGCCTAGCTGGCACACGACAACAACAACTACATAAAGAATATAGAAATGTATTTATGTTTCGTAAATAATGTTTATTGTGCATCACTTTTAATTATTTTGTTTTGCAGTTTAAAACAAAAGGTTCTAATTTAAAAGAATTACATTTTTCGTGGAAATAATGTCTTCAAACTATATTATGTATGCTTATTTAAATACGTATTTCACATTGCATTTCAAAATAAAGACATATTTACTAGAACCAAGTCCTGCAGTTTTAAATTGAGAGCCAAGGACTCAATGAAGCCTTATCTCTTTTAACATAAATTCGTAACTATGTGAAATTCCAGGTTTAAGATCTCAATTCTAACTCTGAATAAATCTATAAATCCAAATAAGTGTCAAGTCATATCTAGGCAAAGCTTTTTTTGCCACGAAAATATGAGCCATTGGGATATAAAGAAATGTCATATTTGAGAGGCAGAATCTACTCTAAATGGATTTTCTATCCAGTGGGCTAAATCCTTTGGAAAACTTATTTTTCGATTCCATTCAACTAAAATGTAAACGGGTTAAGAGAGGGACACACTGAATGTTTGGAATGTTGTTTTTTTATTTCCTCTTTTATTTTGCAATATTGCTTCCGAAACTGTCGCAGGAGACAGGAAGGAAGAGAATAAAAGACTTAAGAATAGAACTTAATGCAGAAATTGCAGGTAATGACGCAGGGAGAAAGTTCTGAATAAAATATCCATCGGAATTCTTAATATTCACTGAATGGAAGGGAGGAGTTATGTTTATATTTTTGTCACTTCAGTTCGTTTTAAGCTGAGTTCGAATATTCAATTTATACATTTTATATATAAAACAAATAGATTTTTATTTAGTTATCTCTTTAATCTTGAGAAAGCTTTTCAAATATTAAGAAAAATGAGTCTTTAAGCAAACAAGCTGATTGGTTAGACGTATTAATTTGTTATTAATTATGAGGAAAATATTTCCTGTGTGTTATCAATAAGATTTTATATTCAATTCGAATATTTAATTTATAAGCCGCCCAACTTGTCTAGTGGTCAGCGTGTCTGACTGCGGATAGGGAGGTCCTGGGTTCGAATCCCGGTTTGGACATGGATGTACTTTCTCTATCTATCCTGTCTTTGTTCTTTCCTTGTATGAATGGGTTGTGAATGGTTGCCTACCCTATAAACGGGTCCCTATGGCATGTGTGTACTGAAGAAGTCAGACTCCACACCTAAATATGGTACAGTTGGAAAAGTGGAGCAGCGCATCCTATATTGCCAGCCTAGCTTGACACGACAACAACATTTAATTTATACGTAAGAAATGACATTAATTTTTTATTGAATGGGGAGAATTTTGAGAACAACATGCCTTTTGGAAATTATTTAGAAGTTTAAATTGTTTGTTGTTTTGATTTAAATGTTTTCTATGTTCATTTTAATTTGAAAATTCAATTAGTTCGAATACTTAATTTACATATTTTTATATATGAAGTAATTTCATTATCATTATTTGTTTCATTTTGACAATAATTTATGGATTTTAAGAAATTAGCATTTAAAGTGCAAAAGAAATTAATAATGATCTTAAGCGCGATCAAAATCATTTCATTAAATCATTTTCTAGATTTGTCTGTAATTGTTCCTATATTGAAAATATTTACATATACTTTATACTCGTAATAAGTTGATTTATTTTATTTGTTTATTTTATCTTAAAAATTAAATTTCCTATATCAAAGGCAAACTTAAAGTGCTTATGAATTTAAATGTTTAATTATTTTTTATCAGTTAAATATTTTCTGAAATTGTATAAAAACCTTATGCTTCGTATTTTATGTAGAGTTTGAATATTTACATTATACATTTCATATATAAAAAAAAATTGATTTTTGTTTAGTTATCTCTTTTATCTATAGAATGCATTTCGAGTATTAAGAAAAATGTGCCTTTAAACAAACAAAGAGATTGGTAGGTGTTTTATTTTTGTTACAAATTATTTTGAGTAATATTTTCGGTGTGTTATCAATAACATTTTCTATTCAGTTCAAATATTTAATTTACATGTAAAAAAATAAATAATTTTATTTAATTTTTAATTTTTTATTGTATCTTGAGAATTTTGAGAACAACAGGAATTTTGGAAATCATTTAGAAATTTTTATTTGTTATTGTTTTGATTAAATTTTTTTCGGAATTTTTAATGTTCAATTTAATTTGAAAATTCTGTTAATTTGTTTACTTAGTTTATATATTTTTATATATGTAGTAAATTGATTATATTTTTTATGTATTTTCAGAATACTTTTTGAATATTAAGAAATTAACATTTAAAATGCACCGGAAATTAATTATGATTTTAAGCGTGGATTTATTATATCATTTTCTGGATTTGTCTATAATAGTTCCTGTCTGGAAAATATTCCTCCTATCTTGTCTATTGGTCAGCGTGCCTGACTGCGTGAAGAGAAGTCCTGGGTTCGAATCCCGGTTTGGACATGGATGTACTTTCTCTATCTATCCTGTCTTTGTCCTTTCCTTGTATGAATATGGAGTGAATGGTTGCCTACCCTATAAACGGGTCCCTTTGGCATGTGTGTACTGAGGAAGTCGGACTCCACACCTAAATATGGTTCAGTTGGAAAAGTTAAGCAGCGCACCCTATATTACCAGCCTAGCTGGCACACGACATTGCAAATGTTTACTTACATTTTATACTCGTAATAAGTTGATTTTATTTACTTATTTTATCATAAAAATTAAATTTCCTATATCAAAGGCATACTTAAAGTGTTAATGAATTCAAATTCTTTTGTCAGTTATTTATATTTTCTGAAATTGTATAAAAATCTTGTGTTCAGTATTTTATGTTGAGTTTGAATATTTAATTTATATACATTTCCTATGTATAACAAAACAGTTTCACATATTTATTTTAACTTGATATTAAAATCGAATATTAGAAAAATATGCTTTGAAACAAAGGATTTGAAATAAACTTTAATTTTAAACAAATTTTAAATTAAATTAAATTTTAAAAATAAGGAATTTGAAATATTCTTCAAAGGGATCACTAATAATTTTAACTTGCTATCAATTATTTTTATTAAATTAATTTCCGAATTTATCAATAATTTTAATGAACTTGAATAATTTTATTTTTTGTAAACGAAACAAATTTATTATTATTTATTAACCACAAATTGGTTGTTTCTTTCGTTACAGATGAGATCCTGAGCATGCCACTGCATTACGATTTTCATTGGTTTAAAATATTCATGACGTCAGATAACGTTTCATTCACGTCACATCTTATTCAGACGGCTCCTAAATTCTACTTGTAGACGAATTTGCTGCCTGCTTTCAAATCGTATTCTTCGAGAGGCAGCAAACAAGGCGAAATTTATCATAGAATGTCTCAGAATAGTGTCGAAGTTCATTTTGCTAATAAAAAGATTTCTTATATAAGAAGCAGAACATGGGTTTGAAAACTAATTTTCCATTGATATAAGCCATTAATACCCGGACAATAAAATAGGAGAAAAAGCAAAATAGAAAAGACAATACAAAGCATCCCCTATGTGGTTAGTTACAATCGGCAAAAATGATTTAAATTTTGTTAATTAATAAAATTTTAAATTAATAATTTCAATATTTGCAAACAATCGCTTTTAATTCTAAATCTTTGCTTAATCCAAAATTAAAGCCTTATTAGTTAAGTTGGTATACCTATAGTTTAGAGATTTTTCGTTCTGAGCTTTTACATTGATATTTTACTCTAAGTTCGAATTTTCAGTTAATACATATGTTTATAAAATCAACAAATCAAATTATTTGCTTATAGCTTTTACCATAAAAATATGCTTTTTAAAAATTACTTGCTTTTTTTTCAAATATTTTTTGTTTTTCAAACTGTAAATATTCTGAAGCTTATATTTATTTCTAATGAATATATTCTTTTGATAAAAAAAAACCTTCTGGTATTATATGTAATATTTGAATGAAACTCGAATATTCTATTCTTGTTTTTGATATAAGAAACAAATTTCCTTTTGATTTCTGATATGTTTGCTCAAAATAGGTAATTAAGAAAATCCTTTAAAATGAGTAAAGAAAAATTCTGATGAATGGTTTAAGTTTGTTGTGAAATTAACTCAACTAAAATAGTTCATAAAAGTATTTTATATTATATTTAATTATATGAAATATTAAAAATTAGAACACAGGTTAATATAATTTGTTATAAATATGTTAATAAATTTGCATTGTTTTGAGGACTTTTTGTTATGTTTGTCCGAATCAAATCACATTTATAAATTTTTCACATGACATCCAATTAACTATCCAATTAAAATTCGAATATTAAAAAAATTCTCTTAGTTTTTAATACAATGTAATTTCCAAAATCATTCAATAAAAAAATGTAAATAATGAATTAAATATAATTTGATGTTTATTCATTACTTTATTATTTTTCTTTTTAATTGTCTAGAAACAAAAATTGCATTTAGAAAATCGTGATTAAAAACAATTATCTTTAGAATGAATTTTAAAATTTATATATTTCTTGTGAATACAAGAAAAGTTGTTAATAATCGTTTACAGGTTTATTAATAGATGTTATTCAAACGTAAATACTTTTCAATTAACCCAAACAAGTAATATTTTATTTAATTAAAAAATATATAATTGGGCTTCAAAATCCTTGTGAAACATTTATTATATACATATTTAAAAATTCATAACATTTTAAGAGAAGTAATCAGTATTAATTTGCAAAAACAAAATAATTGTAAAGCTTGTTTACATTAACTTAATTACAAATCTAATAACAGTTTCAATTTTTGCAATTTTATATATTTATTTTTTAAATTCTGCTAAGTAAATTGATTATTTCTAATTAAATTAAACAATAATTGAATATAAAATAATCCCTTAATCTGAGAGATTAATGTAATTTATTGTTTTTTATAAGAATAGATATAGTATATTTTAAGAGCAATTATTAAATTAAAAGGTTTGCTTCTGAAATATCAATTTCATAGCTTATTAGTGTAGTTTATAAGTGTTATAAATTTTATTTTCAATAACATGTCTTATGTTATTCAAAATATTTTTTTTAAATTTATATTTCAACATATTATTTAGGCATTTGATTAAATAATTCGAAATGCTGTACAATTTATAAAAAAGTTATTAACAAATTTATATCATTCATTGGAAAACAATTATTATTCTAATAAAATAAAATTCAAATTTACATTTTCTTGATCCTACATCCATTGAGAGTTTATATTTATACGAACATTTTAAAATTATTAAGTAACTATAGAATTAAATTAAACAACAATTAAAATCGATAGGATTACGTAAATTGATTAGAATGTTTATTTATTTGAATAATTGTCTGATAAAAAACGAAATATATAACTTTTGTGCAAGTAAAATTGTAAAAAAGTTGTAAAAAAAATGTTGTAAAAAATGTCAAGTTTAAAATACTTGATAAAGAAATGGAAAAAAAAATTATTTTCAATAATAGGTAATTATCAAAATTTAAATGGGAACGATAATTTTAAATATTTTTAAGCAATTTTATTTAGCATTTTCCAGAAGATAATAATTTCCTTAGAATGACTAATATTTAAAAAGCATCTTCAATGCAATTTCTTTGTTCTTTTAAAAAAAACTATAAAAAACTAAAAAAAATATTAAATCATCCTTGCCAATTTAAACTAACCCTTAAGCGGATGTTTTGTCTTTTTCTTTTGTTCTATTGTGAACGTGTTAATGACTTGAATCAAATAGAAAACGGTTTCTAAATCGATGCTTTTTTCTTTATATACGAAATCATTTTATTTCGATACTAATCTCAGATATTCGATGGTGAACTTCGCCTTGTTTGCTGCCGCTCCATGAATGCAATTTGAAGCAGGTAGCAAATTCGTTGACAAGTCGGATTCACGATGCTGTTTCAATATGATGTGATGTAGATGAAATATTATCTTACGTCATTCATTCTTTAAACCAATGAGAAGTGTAACAAAGTAGTGTAGTCATACTCTCAACTGGAATGAAAAAAATAAACAATTTATCGTTAAATTATGTATACTTTAGTATCTAAGACATGTGCTTTTTCATAACTTTCAAATTTGTAAAAAAATTAATGATTATTATGTATAAGTTTTAAAGATTAAGTTAAATAGCATTTTTATCGTATGCTCCATTCAAAATGATATTTGTGACAAATAATAATTTCTGATTTTTGAAATTGTAAAAATCTCCCAAGAATTATGTGTGTGTGTGCTTAAAAAATTTCAAGAAATAATTGCCGTACCTAATGCTTTTGGTTGCATACTTTGCTTTACGGTAAGATGTTCACAAAATATATTAAATTCATTGAACTACATCTTTGTATGTCTTCTTTGTTTGAGCAAAAGAATATGAACATTTACCATACGAAACAGTTAATGACATTTTTGTTCTAAAGTTGAAACAATGTATTTGTCGAAGGACTGGTTTTGCATTATTTTTAAAACGTTTATAATGAAATATTTATCAGTATAACAACAATTCTTAATTTGAGCTGTTAGCTAAATTAGTGTGCTGGCCTTCAGATCAAAATTTTAAAGATTCAAATCCCACTTTCTACATGGAAGTTTGTAGTGATTCAAATTCCACTACCTTTTGGTCCGGGTCTAATTAGACCTTATGTGATTTTCTAATTTGCCTTTATGTGATTTTTTGTGTATTAAATTACCATATTTATATAGCTATTACAAATAATATTTAAAATTTAAATAATGTATTCTTTTGTAAACATTGCGTTGTGTATTAATTTTTTTTGTTTTCTACCCAGATTCAAACCTGAAAAATAAAAGCAGAAACTGCCTTTGTGTTTCTGTAATTAAAAATTTCTTTTAATTCAATCATAAAGTTACAAATCTATTTACGCACATACATATTCAGTTACTTATATTATTTCAAACATTTAAACTTTGCTAACAATATGTTTAAGAGCACTCACGTGGAGTTCAAAGTATACACTAGGTTTCATAATCAAAGTTTAATGCTATAAAATAGGTGGTACCACATTTAAAAAACTGGCTGGTAAAATAAATTTAAAAAAACATTGACTTACATAGGAAAAGTTCAGGAACTAGGCCGGCCTAGAGGGCTTCAAAAACCTGGTAGATCATTTATTCAACGAGGCTTCCTCCATTTGGACAAGTACTACAGAAGTATTCATTGGACTCATATTACAGAAGTATATTTCTTCCTCTTCTGCCTAAAAATTCGTTGGATTATATTATTTTGACTTTTCAACTTTATTGTTTATTGATTCAATTGAAGCGTTAGACTTGAATAACCAACAGAGTCCTTTTTAGAGGTGATGTGCTGCATCATTTTGTTCCAACACCTTCTGCTGATACCTGTCTTTTGCCTCCTTCCCTCGCTCTCTCCCTGAAAAACCGGTTTCTTTAAAGTCCTACTTTAGGGCATCCCACTTCGTCAAAATGGGGTGATAGGGGATCAAATTAAATGAAAAAAGGACTTCCAGCCAGAAAAAAATGGGTAGTTTAATTTATTTATAAAATAAAAAAAAATTATAAATAATTTATTTATAAAATATAAAAATTATATAATTTTTATTTATAAAAATTATCCAGCCAGTGAATACAACAGATTGTCGAATCAGCCCTTATGTGATTATCTAATTTGCCTTTATGTTATTGTCTAATTTGTCTTATATGATTATCTAATTAGCCGTTATGTGTGTGTCTGATAAGCCCGTGAAACCCTTATGTGAAACCTTTGTGTCTAATTAATTCTTATGTGAATTAGCCCTTAAATGACCGTTAAGTGACTATAAAATTACTTCTTTTCCATCTGTTCTTAAATGTGTGTATAAGAAATTATATGGCTGGTTCAGCTATGTAAGTTAGCAGCATAGCTTCGTAAGAAGTTATATAATATGAATGAATCATAATATCATGAGAAACTGTACATACGCCACAATACTTTCAAAAAGTGGTTTACAATAACTGCTTTTTATTGTTATATCTCAGCGTGTTTTCTTCGTTACACAAAACTAAACTCAATTTCTAAAAATTCTATATCTCACAGCTGTAGCTTCGATCATAAAATGTGAATGGAAAAAGGTTGTTGATCCAGGTCTAATGAGTCCTTATGTGATTGTCTAATTATCCCTTATGTGATTATCTTAATTAGCCCTTATGTGATTGTCTAATTAGGCCTTATGTGAAGCCATTATCTCTATTATGTGAATTAGCCCTTAAGTGACTGTTAAGTGACTATGAGATTACTCCTTTTCTATCTGCTCTTAAATGTGTACTTTTGAAATTATATGGCTTAGATATGTATGTTCACAACATAGCTTCGAAAGAAGTTATATAGTATGTGAGTGAATTGTAATATAATTAGTAATTGTACAAACACCACAAAACTTCAAAAGAGAGAGGCTTATAATAACCGCTTTTTATTGTTACATTTCAGCGCGTTTTTTTCACTGAGAATAATTCTGCATCACAAACTTTATCAACACAAACCTAAACTCAATTTCTAGAAATTCTGTATCTCACAGCTATAGCTTCCATCATAAAATATGAATGAAAAAATAGAAACTGCTGAAATGGCAAGGATAAAAGCATTGGAAATACAAATAAAGCGCATGAAAGTTTACCGCCGATAAGCAATATAACTTTTTGGAAAGTAAAAAAAAAAAAGTCAAAACTCATAAAAAGAAAGCCTACTAAATCTTGCGTCAGTTCATCAAGCAAATTAAAAAATAATACTTTCAGAACGACTTTGGAAAACTGTCCTCACGTTCGAGCATTAGACCATAAAAACAGATGAAAATATCTCTTTATTTACTTGCAAGTTCCCCCTTTTTTCATTTCATTTTACTTTTTTTTTACCTCCAGAAACCATAATCAAAAGTACGAACTTGAAGAGAGTTGTATCTGTACACGGAGAAAAGCTTTAAGTAAATACTGAAAACAGAGAGAGAGAGTGTGTTTTTTCTTCCGTTTTTATATATAGACTTGTTTTATTTCTAACTCTCACTTTTCCGTAGTTTCTTTCTTTGCTCTTTTGTTTCAAATTTCTTTATTTGTGATAGACTTAAGGAAATAAAAAAAAAACCAAAAGAAATATATAGATTTTGCTTTTGGTGCCATTTTATCTTTGTATAACCAATGAGGACCCCTTCTTCTTTCTTTTCCTGCCTACCCTGACAGTTTATATCTGGAGTGATTGATTTCAGGTGTTGCATCCACAATGCATAATGCTCGTTTTCAAATAAAAAAGAAACTTCTGGGAATAAAACGCATTTTATGATTATTAAGGGGTGTTTTTGTAGCTGGTTTTATTTTTTATCCATTTTTTTTCAACAATGGAAACATGCAGTCCAAAGAAAAGAAGAAAGTAAATTGTTTCCATATTTATCTCGCCTTGAATAATGAAAAACGACGCACCAAGAAAATATTTATGGATAAATTTTGTATATTGATTCTCCTTAAGCTTATTTTAGCTTTTTATGATAATTTCAATAAAATGAAATAAATATATTAAGTCATTAAATACATTTTTACTAAATTGTACGTGTTTTTTATGATGTAAGCAAAAAGCCTTATGCAATTGATACCTAACATTTACTAAAATAATATACAGACCAGTCTCAATATTAATTTCATTGATGGCTTGAAATGTAAAAGAGTTTTACTGGCTTTCTCCTTAAACTTTCAAGTATGTGCCTTTCACTACATCTAAAAAATGAAATGTTTATGTGATTTCTCATTTGATACGGTCAAACAAATTTATATACAGACTTCATAGATATAATATAGATATTGAGTTTACCTTAAGCTAGTAATAAGACAACCCTCTTTAAAACAAAAGTTCCTGAGATCGATCCCAGCAACCGCTAAATACTGAGATATGGAATTTAACTTCAGTATAGCCTTCTTTCAACTGAAGAACTCACCTCAGTTTAAATTATTTAACTGAAGTATGAGAATAGTTTTGATAAAAATAATGCTACACAAATCGGTATTTTAATACATATACAAATAAACTTGAGTTTCTATGAATGACAAAATTTATCTACAGAAATTTTTAGCATGTTATGATTATTTGTATTCACTGTTCATAACTGTATTTACTTGATTATTCAAGTAAAGCAATAGATAATATATTTATTATATATTTTATCTATTAGTAGTTACTTCTTTTTATTAATGTTATTTTTATTACTATAACTTTTTATTAATGTACCAGAATATCAAAAATATCGTGCAACCTTCCTGTAAAAATATTTTTCAGGTCAGTTTTATTATTTTAATGTTTTTGCATTTTCAAAAAAACGAAACGAAAACTTAAAAACTTTTAGATACTCTTATTGAATAAATTTTCATAAATCTCTCATCTGAATGTTTTCCTAGCATTCCTACTCAAAATTCATTTGCTACCAGCATTTCTAATACCAATACGTCTTGGCTTTTATCAATGTTGAAATCAATGATTTCATTGAAGGCGCAAATTGATTCGTAATTCAGGGTATCATATTGATAATAATTGTTATATTTTTTTTAAAAAAGTTAACTTTCCTTTTTCCTTTTGAAATTAAAAAAAATCATTGATAATATTTGAAGATAATTATATTATTTTGCAAAAAAAAAAAAAAGAAAATTACGTGAATTAATGTAGAGTGCATTTACGCGAAGGTTGATATTTTCTAAGTTTTCTTCCTTCAAAATAAGTTGTAAAAGGATATTACAAATGTATATAGTTAACTATGAATGCAACATTTTTATGTAACATTTTTAATCCTGTTATTTTACATTGGTAGGCTTACGTTGTGTTCTGTTGAAAATATTCTGGTACTGTAATTATCTAGTTAATTTGTGTGTCATAAACGATATAATATAACGAAAATGTTGGACTTTGAATTATCAAAATATAAAGTATATCAAATTATCAAAAATAACTTTAGAAGTCATAAAATGTTCCATGATAAACTATTATTGATTTTAACTTCACAAAAATATATTTCAAGTATTTTCGGCAAACTTCATTATATGATAATTCAAAGATTATGCGTATAATGTCTCTCACATAATTTGAGTTAATTTCCCATTTAATGAATTACATTTGATAAAGTTTAAACATTTCTGTATTTATATTTACAAGTATCATTTATCACAAGTATTAGCTCAGTTTTTAAACAAATTGACAAATATATTCCACACTAGAAACTACGTGGAAAAAAATTTAATATTTTAAATAAGCTGGAAAGTGTATATCGCTACATATAGATGCATTATTGAGATGACAACCATCTAACACGGAGGCATTAAAATGAAAGCCAGAATTATAAACTTGCACACTCAATTAAGTAACCTATTAAGCGAAACACTATTTCTAGCAAAGTAAAAATGTTAAATGGAATTAATTAAATTAAGTTGCATCCCTAAATTAAGACACCCACCCTATTGATTGTGACTTCAAATAACGAAATAATGGAATAAACTTTTTGAAAGCTCAAGACACACAAGGCCGTGTCAACACAGTGACACAGACGAATATCGACAGTTTAAAAATGTTGTAAGACATGTAAAGGCGTTACAACTTTCAGTTTTGGTGAATAATAAGCTGCTATGCATCGAGAAGAATGCAAATTGTGGAGCTGTCGCCAAATGGCGAGAAGAAGAATCCTTTTCATGATCGGCAATTAGCCTTTCCATCATGGAAGAGAAGTCATCCGCAGCTGCAAGAGAACGAGCTGGGCTTTTTCTATCTGTTTCGGAATACATCAAACATGCAAATGAGGTGGTGGCTCGAAGCTGATATTTTTCTGAAAGACGGAGAACACGTGTAAGAGAGCAAACTAATTTCCTTCCTGAGGAAGGCGGAAAAAAGCAGAAAAATTAGACAACAAAGCCTCCATTCTGATGAACGCATTGGAGGTTGTTTCTCTGCTGGGTGTCTTTTTAATGGCAGAACGAAAACTGATTGCCAACTAATTTTATTGAGCGCATTATTGGAAAATATGGTGGACAATATAACTGCTGTCGCAATTTTTTTGAGCAAATCTTCATTAAGGAATGTAACCAATGGACGTATTCATGCTTTATAACTTTGATTCAAATATATATATATATATATATATATATATATATATATATATATATATATATATATATATATATATATATATATATATATATATATATATATATATATATATATATATATATATATATATATATATATTTTATATATATATATATATATATATATATATATATATTATATATATATATATATAATATATATATATATATATATATATATATATATATATATATATATATATATATATATATATATATATATATATATATATATATATATATATATATATATATATATATATATATATATATATATATATATATATATATATATATATATATATATATATATATATATATATATATATATACACATACATATATATATATATACATATACATATTACATATGCATATATATATACATACATACATATATATATATATGTGTGTGTGTGTGTGTGTAATATGTAGTAAGAAGGTCGCTTGTTAGAAAGGCACCCAAGCATTGATTACAAGAATCCTGAAAACACCCTACTTTCACTTTAAATCTCTTTAAACATAATTTAACCTTAAATATCCTGAAACATAATTTAACATTAAATATCTTTAAACCCAATTTAATTTTATATTTATTGTATGTTTCTTACTATCTTAAGTATATGTATTTAATTACTTTTGGAAACTATATCTTTATTGCAATTTTAAATTTATTTTTGACAACTTTATCTACATTAGAATATTTAAATAGGATCTGGTTTTCTGATGTAGAAGTTTTGAAAGTGCACTACCACAGTGCAGGTGTTGTTGGCAATTATTTGGCGAAATTTATGTCCCAGATCTTTTTTTTTCTATGATTCAGCCTCAAAGTTAATGTTGCGAGAAAAGTAAAGTGATTCATCAGTGTCAGCCACACACTAAAGATAATCAGACGTAACCATTTTAGTACCCGAAGAAATATCAAGAATTTCCGCACGTAACCTTCAGAGTACAAGGAAAAGAAATCATATTGTTTGATATTTGAACCTGTGCAAAAGTTCTCAGAAATTTCATCAAGTTCCATGTCATGCAAATATGATATGTATTGCGTGCATAAGCATATTAGAAGAAGATTTTTATTTTACATAGAATACAGTCGTAATATGCTAGAAAATTAGTAAATGATATATTTCATTGACAGAACATGTCAGCAAAAAACCATGCATTTACAGTGGTAAGTAATTAGTGTGTTAAGTTGTTATGCAGTGGATGCAAAAGGTTTAATGCATAGTACCAAATTATAAAATTTTTAATAAATATGAAATAATATTTTGTAATTGACAGTTTCAAAATCTGAACGAGAATTTTATGCAACTAATAATAGTGGAAATAAAAAATGAATCCCAATAAAATAAACTTAATCCAATAATTAATGATTATTGGTGGTCTGTTTGTATTTGTGGATTAAATATAAGAACTGTTGGAGAAATAAAATATATAGTTTAAAAATGTATCGAATTCTATACAACATAAAAACCTCAAAATGTTATTAAAATGTTTTACTTACTTTTGAAGTAAGAGTTTCCTAAAATATGTGTCGGTATTATTGTTCTTTTACAGGTCTTATAGAATGAAAGTTTAATATTTCACGAATAGAAATTTTGTAAGTATTTGTTTATAATTTATTGTTTAGTTCCAATGAATTTACATCAAAATATAACTTATTTCCTTCAAACCAATTATATTACTTAAAAAATAAAGCTCTTTAAACGAATAAAAAATATCATTTAATTTGATACATGATTCTCTCTATTAACTGAATAAAGTAAACGGGTAATATGTTAGATAAAATTGTGATAAATTAATATAAATCAATTTATAGTTCGAACTTCAAAATACATTATATACTATCATTGTATAAAACATATATTTGTTGAAACCCAATGATTAAAGAATACCTTAGTGAACCTAATAGAATTAATAACTTGTTATATTAGGTTCACTAAGATATTATACTAAAATAATATTTAATTTAAATTCTGACATATTCTGCGATGATGAAAACCAACAGAACTTTAACTTCCTATTAATTGAAATTCTTTAAAAAAAAAAAGACAAACTGAAAACAGCATTCATATTTCAAATGAAATGCTGAACGTTTAGCGAAAAGGAAACATCATAAAAATGGACTCAAAATAATATGCAGAAAGTATAGTAAACGCAGTATATCTAAGTCTGTATACGTAAAATGAGTTTTTATCACAGATTTTTTAGATTAACTGTTGCTGTTGTTGCACCAGCGTGCTTCCCTATATCTAGCCTAGACAAACTGTTGTTTTAACTCTTTGGAACACCTTTCAGTTCAAGACTTACTTTCGCTGAAAGTTTTGTGAATTTCCCTGACGTTTAATATAGCCATATGCAGTGGACATATAAAAAGCGTCCAGTACGCTTTTTTACCAATAAGTTTTTCATAGTAATGAAGTAAAGCCATCGAGTCATGCTGATCCATACCACCAATATACTTTTTTGTAAGAATTAACCAAATTCTGCATATTTTCATTAAATTTTCCTTCGTGTCATCTTCACATCAAAGAAATGGTTCACAATATTCTCTGTTAGTTTCACCACCATCTTTGTACCGAGGGGATTATCATTTCTTGAATTTGAATTTTTTCATCAATGGAGAGAGAAATGATAATTTTGTTGTAATTTTTCTCTCTATTATGCTGTTATCCCCTACCTCCACAGAGTTCCCCAAAGTTTGCATCCAAAAGGTATTGCCTCGTTTCGTATAAACTGTTTCAAACTTTTCTTACCATTATACATGGTCCATGCTCAGGCTTTTAGGGAAGTGTTCCAAGCTAATAAAAATATTATTGAGTGTGGCAAACAAATGTTTTACTTTAAGACCTTGATGCCAGGAATGCATACATTTTCCTTATCCACAGAATATAAATAAGATTTTAATATAATAATTCTAGTGAACATAAATCAAGACAACATCGAAACATCTAGTGAATTTAAAAAGTGGGCTGAGAAATTTCTTAATTATATGAATAGCTTTCAAGATAACTCTTTTAAGCTCTTTTAAAAGGTAAATATTTATTTAAGGAAAGAAATCTGATGTTCTTTTTTATTAAAAACTTTGTTAACGACAATTATTTATTTTATTCTACAAAACAATTTGCTAATTGGTATGTTATAAATGAATGATTCATCTATTGAATTTTTTATAGAATTTTTCCCTTCTGCTGAAATATCTACAATTTCATATTTCCTACAACTGAGCACAAAATTTACATTTAACTTTCGCTCCTTGCATATTGATAAGTTTCTTAATGATATACTTCTTGAAAATTTAATTTTCTCACATATCTCAAGTAATTAAAGCCCATGTTCTATTAAATATTCTTTGGAAATTAATCACCCATACTTAAAGGGATTACAATGGATTTTTGCAATTAATCTGATTCCTATGAAATATTATAACAATGAAAAATTTATAACATTAACATATAATTAATACATTGAATTTATAACAGGTATTATGTATATTTATAATTTCAATTTGAAATATTTTTTTGTGAATCTTAGAATTCTGTTTGTATTCCTTATCTCATATGAACATTCTAGTTTCAAAAGAAGTATACATTAATATTCTTATAGTACTTGTTATAATAGTTAAATAGACACCAAGCATTTAAAGTATTTAATAAAGCAACTCTAAATTAATTTTCGTCATTAATTTCAATATATATTTTAGAGACTATGCAACAATCTTACTTTCACAACCGAATGGATAAAAAATACTTACATGTACCTGATATTAGAGAAGATGCATCATTAACTAATATGCTTTGTCATAAAATGTATATAATGCCAAACATCATAAGAGTAATCCCATAGAATCGATAATTATATTCAAGTATTTGCATATTCACTCTCGAGAGTATAATAAGGGTAGGATTGTTGTAAAGCAAGAGAATAGTATTAATTGCTAAAGTCTGATATTATGAAATGTGTATAGAAATTGAATTTATGTTTATTACACTTGAACAAATATGAAAAGGGATTCAATTTAATTTTAAAATTACTTAGTCTGAACTCACTTATTTTAAATGGATTAATAAACCATGTAGCTATTGATAGTCATACGAGGAGTTATGACCATCATATACATGTATTTATATATATATATATATATATATATATATACTTTAATTAGTGCTATATAGTTATATATGATTGATCTGAAACATCTAGAGACAGACCTTGAAACACAAATTTGGATCAAACAAAATTTGTCATAAATTATGATTATCTCTATCAATGATGTTTTGATAACTAATAAATGTACAATAAGAGAACACATTCATTGAATTATCTGGTTTTTTCATTGAAAAACGATTATTGGTTACCCTTGAAATTTTGAGTTCTAAATAAATGAATAAAATATAAAAGTAGCTTGTAATAATAATTTATTACTTCGTTATATAATACAAATTTCAATGTTAATAACATGATACTCCATAATATATTCATAATTTAATTTTGAAAAACAGATGTGAAATCTTAAGAGTAGTAAAGTAATATACGAGGGTTACTCTGAAATTTTTGAGATACGCGCAGACGAAAGTTTACAAAACAAAAATAACGGTTTAATTTTAAAGTACAAAGTATTTTAACACAGAAGACGATTTTTTACTGACTTACTTCAACTTGTTTAGCGTGGAATAAATTTTAAACAGAAGAGAAAATGGAGTTGACGCGAGAACATTTTCGCGCTATGATTTTCTACGATTTCAAAGCAGGATTCAATCAAGAAGAATGCGTTTAACGGTTGCAATTAGCATTTGGTGATGAATCTCCAGCTCGTGCTACTGTATTCAGATGATTTAGAGAATTTAGAAGAGGTCGCAATTTTCTTCAGGATGAAGAACACACAGGAAGGCCGCCGTCGGCAGTAATCCCGGATAATATCGTCTGCCATACGAAAAATGTTAATGGATGATAATCGTTGTACCTATCAAATGATACAGAAGGAACTTAACATTGGATCCGCAGCCATACACAAAATCATTCATGAAGAATTACATATGAAAAAAGTAGTTTGCCGTTGGGTTCCCCATCATCTAACTGAGCATTAAAAAGAGGAGCGTGTCAGAATCAGTAAAGAAACTCTTAATATGCTGAATGATGGTGGACGCCGCATCATTTCTAAAATTGTAACAGGTGATGAAACGTACATACCGTTTTTTGACGTTCCAACACGTCAAGAAAGCAAAGTATGGGTCTTTGAAGATGATCCCTCGCCGACAATGGTGAAAAAACAACGCGCACTGAAAAAAGTGATGTATGCCGTTTTCTTCAGAAGTACGGGATTGGTCAAAGCCATCAAGTTGGAAGGACAGAAGACAGTAACAGCAAACTGGTATACCACTAAATGTCTTCCAGAAATTCTACAAGAACTGAATGTTTGAGGACTAATGCTTCACCATGACAATGCATCTTCACATACAGCCGGATTAAGAGTTGAGTTTCTTAAAGAAAAACAAATTAAAGTGATCGAACATCCTCCATATTCACCTGATCTAGCTATGTGCGACTTTTGGTTATTCTTTAATCTAAAAAAGAACTTACGTGGACGTCGTTTTCATTCAGAAGAAGAGATTGATGTGGCTATAAATGCATGTTTTTCATCTATTCGAAGAAATGAATGGCTTGAGGCATTTAATCTGTGGAAAATTCGTCTACAAAAGTGCATTGATGCTGGAGGAGACTACTTTGAACATACCTAAAATTTTGTAAGTATAACTTTAAAAACCTAGTTGTATATCAAAAATTTCAGAGTGACCCTCGTATATGCTGTTATCCGATATTTTTGAAATATACAATAAACATCATCATTTAAGCATCTAGAAATAATCCAAAGTTATTTTAAATATTATATGACTCTAAAAGAATTATTCCTTTAATTCTATTGCATCAAAGCATATTAAGCATGTTTGATTTATTCACATCAATAAATTAATGATAATTATTTAAACATTAAGAATTCTGATAAATTGTATCACGTAAATACATTTCGACTTTGTTCTATTATGTGGCGTTGCTCTCGATTCTTAATTTTGCGTCCAAGATTCCTTCTTTCATAAACTTCATGTTTCAAATTACACCAGCAGAGGGCCATAGTAGCCTAGTGGTTAGGGCAAAGGCCTACCGTCTGGATGGGCGGAATTCGATTCTCAATGCCACCAAATGCCCACCGAGTGCAAGCCATATACGTGTGCGTCAAACCCTTGGAATCGAAAGTCATGTGGTCGATCATTGAGCGGCTACTATGCATGTAATGGTGTGAAGAAAATTTTCTCCCCTTCAGATCAACGTCAAAATTGAACGAGTGGATACTCTGTTGGTGCCATCTATCGGAGGATTTTGGAGCAAAGTCATGCTTTTACCTTCGAAGTAATCTGGTTAAACAAGATTCACTACTGACTTAAATTCTTATAACCAACAGCATAGCAAACTTCGCTTACCCAAGTGTCATAAGTAATAACAACAACACATGTTACTTAGCATAAAAATAAGAGTTGTATTTTAATTTGTAGCTCAGTGATCAGTGTATTCGATGTCCTCACACGATTGGTAATTTAAAGTAATTTAGCATGCATTTTAAGCTGTAGTTCCCTGTTGAATTAGTCGTATCAGTAAATAGCTGTTCAGAACGTAATTTAATATCCAGTTCTCTGTTGAATTAGGTTTTCAATGCAAAAAGGTAATCGTTGAAGGACGTTTAAATTAGATTCTATTTGTATTAATAACTTAATCTTTCTGATTCATTTAACGCTTTTCTTTTTTTCATTGTTCATATAAGAACGTCTGGAGAAAAATCTCTCTCAAATTTGTAATTAACAAAAAGAGAGAACAATTTAAGTAAATATTTTAAAAAATATTTAAATAAATAGATATATTTGGCATATTTTTTAAATTCATTTATTTAGTTTTAAACTCCTGTTTAAAATTAACAGTTCTTAAAAAAGATAAATAGCAATTTCCAAAAAAAAATTGTTCCCATTATTACAAATATGTTTTTACTTCTTTGAAATTTGCTTGTTTATGTAGTAGAATTCGGTTGAATCGAAATCAAAACAAAATCTCGCATGCATCACTTTTCCGAAAATGTTGTTTTTCAGATTCAGAAATAAAGAAAAAATTATAAAGAATTATCTTGAATATTTTATAAGGACTTTTTAAAAAAAAGAAATAAAGAAATTTTTTTTTCTCATTTGTAGAAAAACATTCTCCAATTATTGAATAATTTTTACAGTACGCAACATTTGTACAGTAAGAGTTTAAATTCCTTTTTCTAGAAAAATTTAAATTTCATAAATAAGCAAATTTTATGCAAGATAAAATGATGTTATTTTCATGAGAAATTAATAAATTTATAAGCAAAAGGATTTATTTAAATATGTATATACTCAATTAGTGAAACATGGATTATATAAAAAAAATGGAACATAAATTTTATTGAAAAAATGCAATTTAGCTGTAATTATTTTTTTAAATAAGTTTTTAAAAGTTTGGAAATAATGTTTCTTCAGTTTAGTTATTTCTTTACAATGTAAAAAAGCAGAAAATAACTATACAAATGGATAAGATCATGGCTCAACAATGGTAAAGTACATGTCAAGTTTTGCAAAAAATGCTGCGATTAATTTAGTTCTCAAAACCATGCACGAGCAAGGACACTGGATTATGATTTCATAATTAAGAGATATTTTTTATTGCTTTTAAATGGGCATTTTATTATAAAGCCAAATAATTAATATAAAGAGCCAAATAATTAATAAATGCAAAGTTATTCTTTAATTGCGAGATATAAATGCCACGTGTCTAGTCATAGTATGTTAGAATAAACATATAATCATGAGCAAATGTAACAAAACTTTATTTACAATTCAGTACACTGGTAGGCTAGTGGTTTGTTCATCTGAATCCCGTCTGAAAGAGCGAGGTTCGATTCCCAACAACACCAAAGACTCGCCAAATGCATGCGATATACGTGCTCATAAAATCAGTGAAATCAGAAGTCCTTTGGTTGGTCGTTGAGTTGTTACCAGGGATGCAATAGTCTAGAGAAAATTTCCTCTCTCTCCAGATCAATGTCAAAATTAAAGGATTGGATCCTCTGGTGGCGCCATCTATCGGAGGATTTTAGAGCAAAGTCGTATTCTCTTCTTCGGGGTGCTCTGGTTAAATGAAAGACGCACCCTACTGACTTAATTCGTGTAACCGTTGGAAGAGCAAGTTTGGCTTGTCCAAGTATCATTAGTAACAACAGTTGTAATTGATCATAACATGTGTTATGACTTGGTGCTTATCTTTGCTTTAAAAATGCTTAATGGTGCTTACCTTTGCTTTATTAAATAATCTAATAATTGATTCAGTTTCTAAAATAGAACACATATACTTAGAAAATTCTCAATAATAGTTTTTCAAATGATCCAGTATTTAAATCAAACTTATGTTTTTTTACAATCTCACGTATGTTTTAAAAATTCAATGTTGTCTCATTCAGGCATATAGTAAAGTTTGTGAGGATTTTATATTTGTTAGCATACAAATTTACGCATTTAAAATTCAATATTATCACGTATATTGAATTTTAAATGTATAAGTTTATTTTTACTCCACCTTCATGAATAAAAGTAAAGACATTTTCGTTATTCATGAAACCTAACTTTTCATATCATAGCTTATTCTTGTATGGTCTAGGTAGAATAATTCAAAATAATTTCAGATTGCAAAATAATCTAAATAAATTAGACGATTCACAGTTTCACATCACAAATTTTTCAAGATATATATATATATATATATATATATATATATATATATATATATATATATATATATATATATATATATATATATATATATATATATATATATATATATATATATGTATATATATATATATATATATATATATATATATATATATATGTGTGTGTGTGTGTGTGTGTGTGTGTGTGTGTGTGTGTGTGTGTGTGTGTGTGTGTGCTTGTGTATTCTTTTATGACTTATTACTAATCACATAGAAACATTAAGCCCGGTGGCTTAGTGTTAGCGTTTCAACCACCCAAGGCACAGATCCGATATTCAACCCACGGGCTGGGGAAGGTTGACTCAATCGATTCATCCTTTCAGTGGATCGATAAATTGAGTACCAAGCATGCTTGGGAAACAAACAATGTGGAATTCGCTCTATGCTGACCACCTAATCGAGACAAATGCTTCATACCCCAGGGCCACTCTGTCAGGAAGACAGAGATGTGACTGTAGGCCTTTGGCGTACTTAGGCTGTCCACAGTGTCACAGAGTTTAGTTTAGTTTTATATAGAAGTGCTATTATAAATCAAACAAGACTACTTTCTCAAAAATAGCTTTTAATTATTCACTTCTTATGTGTAGTACACCGAAATACTATACATAATATACAGAGTATTTGCTCCTTATAATTATTAGCGACGAATGAAAGAATGAAACTCTTACTTTAACTCATAATAGTGGAATCATCAAATAATATTTGAATATTCATTAATTATTTCATGATTTCTTGATTAATAAAAAGTGGATTATAAGGAATGTTATATTTTCTGAGGTAATTTTACTATTTTTTTTTTCATTTTTAGCTGTAGTTTAGGGAATCAAAGGAATTTTTAGCGAGAGTAATGGTATGACAACTAAATAATTTATACTTGACCAAACATTTCAAAATATTTTCCTTTCACTACTTCAAGGTGAAAATATGTGGGCAGCAAGAATTCACATTAACATGCGGGTACAGTTGCAGTGTTGGTACGTGACAAAATTTTTGGATTACAGTCACGGTAACATTCACTGCAATAATGCAACTATAAATGCAAATGCTGTTCTGCCTTTCTTGGTTTAGGTAATGCAATGACTGCTGCAAAAGTAAAATATCGAGAAATACATAAATAGAACTTTCGCAACTGGTAAAAATGCACATAATATAATAACTCTTAAGAAATAAACTCCACACAAAACTGTTTTCACCTTGATTTAAAAAATGCTTTTATCCACTCTTAAAATATACTTTTCTAGTTATATTTTTGGCGTTTTTGTATTTAGTCTGAAAAATGGTTGAAAATTTCATGATTAATCTTTGGCTATGAAATCAGAGATATTTAAAGTGAAAGCTTTAGAAACTTATTAAAATACGTTACTGATCAAAAATGTATTTGTATTTTTCTCCTTTCTTATATCCGCAGTAATCAAAAAATTTTAATGGCGTAGGAAAGAAAGTTCCGAAGAGATACATTAAGCTTTCCTTTGTCGAGTGGAGAATTTTCTTAACTAAAAATTCAAACAAATTCATGAGAAAATGAAAGTGCACACGCGTTCCTGTATTGATTTTATAAGAAATATTTATTCTTAAACTTGTAGCTTTAAAAAAATATTTAAAAAAAATTATTGATGGCATTTTTAAAATATTAAATATTGAAATGTGTGACAAAGACAAAACATTATTTAATTAAATGTTTACATTAGGGTTCAATGTTTTTTTTTCTTTCTAGAAGCTCCAATCGAAATACATTTGAAATTTTCAGAGTACACCACGAGGTGCAGCATGTCCATATTTGGACGTTGCGCCATAAAACCCAACCAACCAACTAGAGTACACAACTGCATTTTAAATTTGTCCATAACTATGCTTATCAAATTGATAAATTTAAGAATAGCTTACATTAAAAAATCTGATAATGTATATGAATTATTTTTTTACTGAAAAAAGCTCAAATTTAAAATAAAATTTTATTCAAAAATTATCTAAAAATTGTATTCATAAAAATATACTATCATACATGAGGTTTTCATGATGAAACTTTGAACTACTTTTAATTAGTAAATTATATTTCTAATCTGAGCACACAATAATGGAAAATTATGTAGTTTTTATAACAGCAAATTATAGGAAAAATGTTTCGACAAATATCAAATGAATTTTAAATCAACGAATATTAACAGTAATATGATAATTAGTATTTTTTATTCGTATTAAACTGAGAGTTACAGAATCTTGGTTTGGGAATTATTTTTAGTTTATTTTAAATTTATTTTTGAAAATCTTGTTTTACGGAGTAAAAGTCATTTACTTTAGCTCAAATCTAAAATGTCTAACCATATATAAAGAATATTATATAAAATTAAAGTACATATAATTTTTGTCAATTTTGTTTCAAAAACTTACTGTTTCGGATATATGCTCAGAGAATCCTCTTACATAATCATATAAATAGTTGGATTTATAAAATTGTCTCACCAAAACAATATTTGCCCGTTCTTAAGCACACTTTATTACACATGCGTCAAAGATAAATTACACTTAACTATAAAAACAGATGATTGTAATACATTGAGATTCACACCATTTTTAAATATTCTGTAACAGAACATTGAGCCTTCAATCATATCCACAGATGAATCATGCTTACTATTGCAAAGAGATGATTTCCCATACAAACAATTTTTGTCCATTTTATATCAAAACATTTATCTACTGTACATTATGAAGATGTATCATTTTTTTCCAATATTTGCGTTTAGAAGTTTCAAACATACAAAAATTGATTTTAATGATTTGTGTTAGTTATGTAATTTCAGGATAATTCAAATTAAGCACGTATAAAACGTATTCAAATATACTTCCCTTGCATGAATGAAATATAAATGTTTTGCGTTTTATAGAATGAAATACACATAATAAATTATTAGTGTATGATATAAGAATGATTTTATGAATTTCTAGAATTTATAAAAATACAATTTTAAGTACATAATTTATTATTTTTATGAATCATAAAAAATTGTGCTTAACTCATGTTCTATAAAATTCATTTAATAATATGAAAGTTATTAAGCAAATAATTAAATTACATTTAAAAATAGAAATCTGAGTAATTTAAAAAATACTACAGAACTGTTGCATATATTGTTGTTCTTTTGAGCCAGCTAGGCTGGGATAATATGGGGTGTGCTGCTTCACTTTTCCAAGTGAACCACAATTGTTGTGTATATTATTTTAATAATTTAACAAATTTGACTATACAAGCTACGTATTGGTTATAATTTCATAACTCAACAAATTTTTGTTATGTAAATACGTCATCACTTCCCCTTATAAATCTATATTAGTGTTTGTTTCCTAAATCACAATCTTTTGTACTTTCACAATTTTGATAAAACTGTAAGTGAAATTGATAATGGTTGGTATAAAAAATTTCTGACTATAAACATTAAATAAAGCATTGTATATCATTTCAAAATATTTTGATGGAAAAAGAGTATTAAAATCATCAACATAGCAATAACTTACGCATACTAAGGAATAAAATTAAAAATTCTTGTAGCAAATATTTATTAAATGATGATTCTAATTACGGGTTAGATTTTCTAATCGAATCAAAAAATATATTCATTTGAGTTATAAGATGGATTGATTTCTAGCAGAGCTCACACCCTTGGCGAGAATGATTTTAGTTGGCGATAACTGTGGCCTGCGTCAATCTTGACAACGCTTTTTTTATACACTAGATATGATAAACCAAACTATTCTTGGAATTTTTTTCTGGCTTGACGCATTTTTTCAGTTTGTCACCAAGGGTGTGGGCTCTATTAGGATTTTACTATAAGATGCTTAAGTAAAAGAAAATAAATTTCTTCATCTGAATTTTTAACCGATAAACCTGACAAAATTACATATAAAGATTTTTTTTCAGAAATTATATCGTTTACCTTAAAATAGTAAATAACCTAAACTGAAAATACATTATTTATTATTATATTAACATTTATTCACATTATATGTTTAATGAAAAAAATATTCTTTGGTTTGGTGTTTTTTAAAATTTCTTTGGTTTAGTATTTTTGTTCAATATTATCGACGCATTTTGTCTTGTACTTACAAAAAAATTCTTAAACAAAAAGCTGCCCTCTGTTATTAAAAGTATTTTTTAATTTGTTGTATTATTTTATATAATTATTTTGAAATTATTATATTTTATTTCAACAGATTTGAAAATACTATAGAGAAAAGTGATTCAAAATATATTGAATATAAATATTTAAATATTTATAAAGCATTATTTCAGTAAATTTATATATATATATACATACATATACATATATATATATATATATATATATATATATATATATATATATATATATATATATATATATATATATATATATATATATATATTTCTACTTAAAAAATTATATGTAACATAATTTTTTTTCCATTTTATTAACGACTTTGTTTTTCCTGGAAAAGGATAAAACCTCTCTATACATCAATTTTCTTCAAAGAATTTTTTAAGGTTCTCACTCATCACGCTTAGCTACATAAAGAAAATCAACTATCAAGAAAATGACATATTTAACTTTTAGCTCAAGATATGTCAACTGCGTAAAACTGTCAGAAACTTCTCTTTTGCGAAAAATCTTTCAAAGAAAAGATTTCGCAACGAGACAGGCGAAGCAGAAAGCAAAATGCATTTGAGACTGGAAAAATGAAACGAAAGGTAAAGAAAAAATGAGCTCTATTTTCATATTTCGTATCTTTAGAAACGATGAGAAAAGCCAAAGTCTTAATGAGTAACTTTTCTCAAAGTTACCGCATAAATTAGCTTTGTAACCGCAAGCATGCTTTATTTTCCTTAGAAACAACTATCCTCTTCTTTCAACAATAACATGCAATGTCGTTATTTCTTTCATTAATTTTGGGAGGAGATTTTTACGAATGTAGTAAGGAGTGGAGAGAGAACATTATCTTAAGCATAGAGGAATCTCCCTTAATATATGTTAGTTCTGTCTACATTGTGATGCAAGATAAATAATTTAAAACAACACATTCTTCTTTCCTTCATAAAAGATTTTTGACAGGCCTATACTCATCAAACCAAACTAAATTAGAATGATGGATTTAGGTGGAAATGATAAGATCGAAAATGCTTTATAAACCATTAACAAATCAAATAAAGTTCTTATATGAAACTTATATACCCAACATTTATTTTAATCTGAAGATTTGGATGTAAAAGTATACTCTTATGGAAAGGAAAATGAACTGTTGAACAGAATTCACTTAATGAATTTAATCTTTCACTTAAATCATATATTCAAAAGAAAATGAGTAAAATATAGTTTGATACAATTTACTATTCAAATTTGTATTTACTGTCAGAATAGGTCATTCATAATTTAAATATTCTATGTTGAGTTCCAAAACAGCAAATGTCTTGCGCAAGCTTTGTTTATTTTGTGTGTAATACGTGTTATAAATATATATATATATATATATATATATATATATATATATATATATATATATATATATATATATATATATATATATATATATATATATATATATATATATATATATATATATATATATATATATATATATATATATATATATATATATATATATATATATATATGCATATATAAATGCACATTATTTTATTTGTATCTCTTAACCACCCTCAACATCTGATTTTACACTTGACGAGAAGTACTTATGTTTAATGAAAAACTAAAGAGCATTTTTAACAGAAAATGGAATATATTATCTATCAAAGAAGAATAAAGTGTAAGTAAAATCATCAATATTTTCAGTAAAATATCCTTGTCAGTTTCAAAAATCTGACTTTATGAGTGCTTAGTTAAACTGCACCAATGTGCATTACTTAAATAGTTGAACATATTCTAACATTTCTATTATATGAAAATTATTATATTTTATTTGATTGATTTATTATGATTTAAGTATTGAAACATTCTATACATATATATGTTATATTTTTTGTATACACACTTATATACATACACGCTCATGTTGTGAAAACTAAAACTCCATCCAAAAAGTATGCAAATCGAACCAAAATTATTGAAAATGTTAAATAAGGTTAACTTTTACTAAAAATAGACCCAAACATACCAACAAATTACGGTGATTTTATGAGGCAACGTCACCAATATGAGATAGATACAGTCTGGGGCCGTGGTAGCCTAGTGGTCAGATCATCAGTCTTCTTTCTGGCTGGGCGGGATTTGATTTCCAATACCACCGAGTACATGCGATTTACGTGCTTGTTAAATCTGTGGGATCGTAAATCCTGTATTGGTCGCTATGCAGTTATCATGAGTGCAATGGTCTGGAGAAAATTTCCTCCTCTTTCAGATCAATGTCAAAATTGATGAAGTGAATCTTCTAGTGGTGCCATCAACAGATAATTTAATGAACAAAGTCGTACTTTCACCTTCATGGTGCTCTGATTAAATTAAATACGCTCCCTATTGACTTAAATTCGCATAGCAAAGGTATAACGAGTTTCGCGTGCATAAATTTATAAGTAACAACAACAACAACACGATTTCATTGAATGTGTATCACGTTTCATTAAATGCTTATCATTTAGGTAGATATTATTCTAAGGGTCCGGGGTAGGCCAGTAGGTAAGGTATTGGTCCTCCGTATGGAAGGGTGAGGTTCGATTCCCAGTGCCTCCAAAGACATATCAAGTACATGTGATACACGTGCTCGTTAAATCTGTGGAATCGAAAGTCCTGTAGTAAGTCATTAAACAGTTACCATGAGTGCAATGGTCTTTATAATATTTCTTGCTCCTTCAGATTAATGTCAAAACAGGAGTTGAGATTCGGGTTCTGCCATCTATCGGAGGACTCTGAACACGAAGCAAAGTCGTACTTTCATCTTATTGGTGCTCTAACTACACGAATGAAACTTTCTGCTAAGTTAAATTCGCATAACCAAGGCATAGCGAACTTGGCTTGTCCAAGTGTCATAAGTATAAAACCAAAAACAGATACAACCTGTAAGCAGTGCACTGCCGAAACTGTGATGCAGTGGCAGAAATGGCCAGAAGAGGAAGAAACAAATGGGCAACCGGGCTGCGCAGCATATAATATGCACATATATTGTGCACAACAGTACACCATGACTGACATCTTATCCGAATAGCACAATCGTACCTTCCAAAGCCTTCGCTTCTGTTGACACAAGGTCGAAGCACAGCTACTTGTATTTTGTTACTCAGCAGCGCAGTTCATCACCGTGTTTTTAACGTATCAATTGCGAGCAAAGTCCATTCTATTTCTATGAAGAATTCTACTGTCGCTGTTTCACATACACCTCCGATTCCAATGGGATCAGCAATACATTTTATAGTCTGCTCAGTGGCAACAAGATTTTTTCTAATGAATCTCGGTATAATTTGGAGCACAATGATAGAAGAGTGCATGTCAGATGTGACAAATTGGAATACCTGCTCTCCCATAGTATTATTCAGTGCCCTACCACACAAACACCTCGCACCATGGTGTGAAGAGCTACAGAACATAATTATCGATGCTACATTGTCCATATTGACATTCATTGTCACATAAGGGAAATTGGGGAACCAATAATCCAGCAATTTTTAGATGCATGATATGCTTTGCATTTCATCAGTATAATGCCCGTGTAAAAGTTTCTTTGATTGCATAAACCTTGTACAGTGTACAACATGTTTTTCATCACCTGCATACTTCTTAATTTGTCAACCATTAAACAAGTATTAGATTTAATAGGTCTGCTATCAGCTGTGTGATATTTTCACACAGCAACTAAAGCACACAGAGAGACTTTGACCTAAGTCAAAGCCCTCTGAAATCCCATATATATTTTAGCTCACATTGCTGAACATAGTAGGTATTAAACGTACTGACTCCTGCTTTTAATTTGATATGGAATAAATTATATATATATATATATATATATATATATATATATATATATATATATATATATATATATGCTGTTGTTGTCGTGTGCCAGCTACGCTGGCAATATGGAGTGGGCTGCTCCACTTTTTCAATTGAACCCTATTTTGGTGTGGACTCCGATTTCTTCAGTACACCCGTTTATAGAATAGGCAACCATTTACACTTCATTCATACAAGGAAAGGACAAAGACAGGATAGATAGAGAGAGAAAGTACATCCATACCCAAACCGGGATTCGAACCCAGAACCTCTCTATCCATAGTCAGGGACTCTGACCACTAGGCAGAGCGAGCGGAATATATATATATATATATATATATATATATATATATATATATATATATATATATATATATATATATATATATATATATATATATATATATATATATATATATATATATATATATATATATATATATATATATATAATATATATATATATATATATATATATATATATATATATATATATATATATATATATATATATATATATATATATATATATATATATCTTAATGAAGTACTTCAGGATTAATCAAAACTTAATTCTTTCCAGTACACAGTATTTTTAATCTTATTAATTATTTCGAAAATGTAGAGTTCGTTTCAGGAAGAATATCTATTAATTTTGAATTCCCAAGATATTTTCCGAAATAAAATAATATTGAGAAATATCTTCCCATAAAGCATTTCTGAACCTTTTATTTTTAAATATCATTTTTAATGAAAGTTTTAAACGAATTCTTTTTAATATTTGTAAATCTTAAAGCAAGTGTATGAGCGAAAGAAAATTTGTTAGAAGGCTGTAGAATGATTTTACTTTTTCTGGTTACACTCATTTGAGATGTCCTTCACAAATCTTTATTTTTATTTCAAGATAAGAAATAATAATTATACAAAACTAAACTACACTTTCAAATAATTCGAGAAAATATTTTTTGTTACGTCTCCATATATTTCGATTTCCAAATGTAAAATTTTCCAAGAACCATGCATGTTCAGGCAAATTGATGTTATGTCAGAAGTTATTGGTGGTATGTCTCTATATCAAAGCTCTAGTGAAAAGCATTTTGAGTTACGACTATTTATCTGGAAGAAGAGAAATTTTTGTGATATCTGTCTAGAGTTTGTAAATATAAGGGTATCATAGCACGAAGTTGAGTGCCTTAAGCAACAGGAGGCTCTGAAGGACACAAAAAAAAGACACAACATTTTTTAACATGATACCTATTTTTCTTCCGCTGTCTGGCGCAGTGCGTCTTTGGAATGATGAATTGGGGGAAATTGTAAATTTGGAGGAATATTAGAGGAATAAAATAAGATATTTCTCTAAAATATTCAAGAAGTATAGTCTATTTTTTACTAATTTTTCTATTTTAAAATAAACATTTTAAACACACTGCTAGATACCGTAAATGCAACACCCTGAAGGAAGTATATACATAAGCAGAAATTTACAATAAGCATTAGCGGTGGTGAGATTTCAGAACAATTATGCCTTCGTAAAAAACAGCGATCACTTTTTGATCAAGTATACGAGTTCGAAAGAGGAAAGATAGTGGCATACCGAGATTGTAGATTATTTTTGAGGGAAATCGGTAGTCGGAGTTTGACGAAACCAAATAACTGTAATGCAGATGCGTGATCATTGGATGTTGGAGGGTACGATTGTCCGTTGTGTTCGACCTCAGTGCACCACTTCGCATTATGACCGGCAAATTGTGCGCATGGCGCTCGCTCAGCCACATCACGAAACATAGCACAGCACATTCAGTCAGTAACGCATCATCCAGTGTTTGCGCGTACCATTCGAAGCAGTTTACAGCAGAGTAGTCTGTCCTGAAGATGCCCATTGCTTCGTCTACGCTTGAAGCATAACCACAGACGTCTCCGCCGCCAATGGTGCAATGAAAGAAGGATGTTGATGGCGGAATAGAATGAAATTGACTTTAGTGACGAGTCATGCTTCTGTCTGCAAACCATCAACACCACGATGGTTACATTCGAGTCTAATAACACCGTGGAGAGAGGATGCTGAACAACTGCGTTATGAACCAACATACTAGTCCTGCACCGAGTATTAGGTTGTAGGACCGCATTGAATATCACTCTCGAACTCACTTATTGATGGTACTTTAATCTCTTCGGGACGGGGGGTGCATATATGCATTTTGTACGGACGAAAGTGAGGGCCAGGCGGTGCATTTTTGCATTTTAAGCAGGAACAAGTTTTCATAATCACTAGATGGCACTATGTGTCCATTACATTTAAACTGAACGTAGTTTTAGTGTTCTGACCTTCATTTTTCTCGTATTCTTGCTTTTTTTGGTATTTTGATTATCAGCTGTGGGTGGGGAGAGAGAAAATCTGAATGTAAGCAAACACAGCTCGGCTCTTTAATTATCCACGTGATTTAAGTATTCTCGCTTCTGATAGCTCTCCGAACACTTTTTTTATTTTGTTTTCGCTACTATTGGAAGTCTTTTAGGGTTTTAGCGTCAGTATCGTTACAGTTTTTATTGCTTTCGTTTATGTTTGCTCACTTTTCTTGTTATTTCGAAAATTCTCGACTCCAGATTAATATGGCGAGGATTATCTGGTAGGCATTTTCCTACCCTTAATTGGAACAAAAAAGGGAGAAAAAAGTCGCAGAAAGTGCATTGTTTGCTCACAAACCGTGATGAAAGAAAAGAAAACACAACAAACAATTTACACTTGCAAATAATGCAATGTCAGACTTTGCGTTTCTCCGTGATTTGAGATTTTCCATACTCAGTCTTCATTTTAAATTTTGTTATTTTTTCTTCTAAATAGCCCTTGTATAGTTTTTATTAATTTGCAAATATGTTGAAGTGTTTTGTCAATCATAATTTTGAAAAAACTAGAATTACACTGTCGAAAATTATTTCTCAAAGTAAGCAACTTTTTTATATATACTTTTTATATAAATTGAAGGAAAAACATTATTAAAGTCTAGTTTTAATGTTATAAGATAGATTATTTGATAATCTAAAATGCTACCAAAAATCACGGCGATAGGACTTTAACTTGATTATTTATGAATTTTTTTTCTAAAGTTAGGCCTAGCGGAGAAAAACCCCCGTCCTGTAATATCATTCCTTTCACTTCAGCTTCGTCCTGAACGCGCATCTTAAGCAAATGCGCCCCGTCGTGAAAAGGTTAAGCAGCCAGCGCCACATCTCCGAAGTATTGGAGCCAGTTGTCCTTCCTTACCTTCAGGTCCTGCACACAGCCATATTCCAACAGGATAATGCGCGACTACACGTGACACGCATTGTCAAAGGGCTCTTCGTTAATAGCCAGATTGAATTGCTTTCTTGGCTGGCACACTCACCGGGTCTCTCGCAGATAGAAAACATGTGATCCATGGTTGCTCAACAATTGACCCATATAACATCCCCGTCTTATCACACCAGAACAGCTTTGGAAAAGTTTGGAAGCTGCTTGGTCTACTGTATCCCAAGAACACATCCAAAGTATTTTTGAATCAAAGCCGAGGTGTGTGGCAGTGGTGATGTCCAACAATAACGGCTACACTGACAACTGATTTTGGCAGGAGCCACATTCCACAGAAGTCTATAAATTTAATTATTTGATACTTGGTTAACATGTTAAACATTACTAAGTAAATTTTGCTATGATACCTCTTGTCTTTTTTGGTGTTGCAATTTGGGTAGCTAGCCGTGTAATATTAGAAAAGTGAAAAAGAGCTTTTTTCCGTCTTCTAACGATTTTCCCTTTGATTGTCACACTTGCTTGTTCATTTGGCTTGTTGTTTGGTGTCGTGTCCATTTGAAGTCAAGTCAAGACTAAAAGTTTAAGTCTAAGTGACAAATTCACGGCCTTGGCAATATGTACAGTTTTGTCATTATAGAGAATTTTATCATTATATAAAATTCCTGATTTTTCATTGAAAAATGAGTGCCATTGACTAGAAGAGGTTGTACCTCCACCTGTTGTTCTACGGAAGGTGTTTTATGTCTCTTCTACCACCCAATAGAAAACCAGTGGAGGTATTTTCCAATCCAAAACCTGCTTGATCATTTCTAAATGTATATAGGAATATGTTAAAAAACGATTTTTAGAACTATGTCCAAAAAGGAAAATTTTTTTACGATTTCTGCCAAAAATAAAATAAAAGGTTTTAATATTGATGGGGTATTTGTTTATCAAAATTAAATATATTTTCAAAAAAGGCTGTATATATTTGATAAAAAAATAGAGATAATTTCTCGTTTTGATCATTGTTATTTTCTTTTTCTTCCACTATTTAGATGCATTTTTTTACGAATATTTTGTTCTCTTTTAGTAACCATTTCTTTTTCACTTTTTAAGCAATTGGCATAGTTAAGACACATTATTTTTCAATTATTATTATAGGTTTAAAAATGGCATTGCAGCAAATAACTTGAAATGTATGCATTCTTTCATTACTGAAGCATAGTTCTCATTTTGAAGTTATTTATATAAATGATATATTAATATATTTAACAATAATTCAATATTTGAATTTTTCTAAAAAATATTGTTAAGAAAGGTGTGTAGCAAATTAAATCTTCTATTAATGCAGTAAATGCAATTTTATGAAATTTGAAGTGTTAATAAAATTATCGATAATAGAAATGCTATATAACATAAAATCATAATTGCATTTTAAGAACGGTTTTGGTCCATCTAATACAAAAATACCCACTATTATTACAGGAACTCTGCTACATGTTTTTGGCATACACTAAAACTTTCATTGGATGTATATAGTCATACACCAACTTTTCCTTTGACGCATTCACTTATCATACGTATAGCCGCTGTTGTTGTTGCACCAGCATAATTCCCTGTATCCACTCCCTGAGTTGGGCACTACCAGTAGATAGAAGCAGCCGAGTGGAACCTTCGTGATTTTAAAGCCGGGACAAAACAGAAGACCCCCAATACTTTGCCTGCCACCCCGCAGGTATCATTTCACTTGGACAACATTATGGCTACGTCCAGTTTCAACGTGCCCAAATGCTACTTGTGAACACGATGGGTCTTCGGTTTAGCCGGGATTCAAACTCACTACCTTCTGATAATGAGAACGATGACCTAACCAACCAGGCCACCACAGCCTCTCCTAAGGGCAATGGTAGCCTAGTGGTTAGAGCATCGGCATTCCGTCCTAAAGAGCGGTATTCGATTCCCGATACCACTAAGGAACCACATAGTACTTGCGATATACGTGCTCGTTAAATCCAATGATCACAAGAATCGAAAGTCCTGTGTTCGTCCGTTGAGCGTTAACCTTAGGGATAATGGTCTGGAGAATATTTCCTCCACATTCAGATAAACGTCATAATCGAGGGAGGGGATCCTCTGGTGGTGCCATCTATAGGAGGAGTTTAGAGCAAAGTCATAGTTTCACCTTCGTGGTGCCCTGGTTAAACGAAAGATTAATCCTATTGAATTTAAGTCGCATAGCCAACGGCATAGCGAAAGTCCTGTGTTCGTCCGTTGAGCGTTAACCTTGGGGATAATGGTCTGGAGAATATTTTCTCCACATCTAGATCACGTCAATCGAGAGAGTGGATCCTCTGGTGGTGCCATCTATAGAAAGAGTTTAGAGCAAAGTCGTACTTTCACCTTCGTGGTGCCCTGGTTAAACTAAAGATAAATCCTATTGAATTTAAGTCGCATAGCTAACGGCATAACGAAAGTCCTGTGTTCGTCCTTGAGCGTTAACCTTGGGGATAATGGTCTGGAGAATATTTCCTCCACATCCAGATCAACGTCATAATCGAGGGAGTGGATCCTCTGGTGGTGCCATCTATAGAAAGAGTTTAGAGCAAAGTCGTACTTTCACCTTCGTGGTGCCCTGGTTAAACGGAAGATAAATCCTATTGACTTTAAGTCGCATAGCCAACGGCATAGTGAACTTGACTTGTCCAAGTTTCATAAGTAACAACAAAACTTATCATACTTAGCATAATCAGAAGAAAACGGCGAGAATATAGTACATGCTCTAACTCCACATATTTCAATTTGGTAAAACTATCCAAAACCTTTCCGTTGCTAGAAGTTTTGCAAGAAATGATTTTGGAACCATAGATATCCGGAAGTAAACAAAATTTATTCAAAAATGAAAAATGAAGCGAAAGGTAAAAAAGTGAACATTATTTTAATATTTCTTTTATTTTAGAAATGAAGTGAAAAGCCAAGTATTTAATGAGTAACTTTCTCTCATAGTTACGGCATAAATTAGAAATGTACACGGCAGCACGCCATATTTTCCTTAGAAACCAAACTCAATTTCTTACAACAACAAATGCAAAATTGTTACTTCTTACATTAATTTTGTTGGGAGACTTTTACGTACGTAATAAAGATTGGAATACCTCTTTTCAAGCAGGAATAAACTTCACATGAAATATATTAGTTTCTGTCTATATTGTGATAGAAAATAAATAATTACAGCAATACATTCTTCTTTCCTGTATAAGAGACTGGTCTAGACAGATCCAAGCAAAAATTAAATAGATGAATGATTTTAGTTAGAAACTATTAGATTACAAACTTTTTTAAGAGCATTAGCAATTATAATTAAACTTTTATATGGAATTTAAACAACTGCACTTACGTAACACAATTAAGATAATAACTTGAAGATTTGAATGTTTACTACTAAAGATAATATATCTTATATACGTATTTTTTATAAAAATGCACTACTAAATAAAATATGTTTTGAAAATTTTCGCAAATATTGATATACATTACAAACCGAAGACAAAACTTTTATTTATTTTTTGCTTGTGTTTGTCATAATTTATCATTAGTAATTCTTATGCCCTATATGCTGATAACATTTATAATTTAAATTCTATTTATTTTACTTAATTTTAAGAAATGTTTACTCTTATATACAATTAGCTTAAAAGTGGCTCCTATTATATTAAATGATTAATGTTTTTGTTCTTGGAAATAAAACCATTTTACATTTTCCGATGTGTCAGTAATTTTTTTTTTAAAAAATTAACATGTGTTTTAAGTTTCTTCCGAAAACTTTACCTATTGCAAAATGATTGTCTGTTACCAAATAACTTAATGCCCATAATTTTTGCTTTTAATGCTGGAGATATGTACAACAGTGCCAATGTAAATAAAATAAAACAGTACCTACAGATTGCAATATGCTGATGATTGTAACTATTATTCAAAGTAGATGTTTAGTCCATATATTCAGGGTTGTTTATGAATTTTTAAAGGAAATATTTGCTGACATATTCAGAACAGCTGCATCTTATTAATATCAACCTTTTCAGTTAAGATGAAAAGGAAAATATGAAAAAGTAACGTCAATATAATGCAAAGATATGTTTGAAAAAGGAAAAGCTGAAATACAGGGTGATCTTTTTTAAAGTGACAGTGTTTGAAGCGTCATGTAGCGCGATCTAATAGCCGAAATTACACCAAACTTGTATTTAAACTTATCAAGACAAGGGAAAAAATTCCGTAAAAACAGTTTTAGTACAAAAGTCACCTCTAGATCATTTTGTGGCGCTGCTGTAGCTTACAATAACGAGAATCAGCATAAAACACAGGTATCAAAGCAAAATGCAAATGTTGTTCGATGACAGTGTCAGTAATAGGGGCTGTATAAGCAAGTAGTAGAGTACTCCGACAAATAATCTCAGCTGAAGTAAACAAGCTCCAGTGGCCATGCCTCTCACGTTACCGGAACGTGCGCTTATGTTGGTGGAGTGTCAAATTTGTCTATTCTAAAGGACAACATAACAAAGACAGTGCGAAATATTCCTCGTGATATGTTACCCATGGCTTTTAAGAACGTTGTGCACAGAATGCACGGTGTTATTTCTGAGAACTGTGCTCACATGGAATGTGGTGTTATTCGTCACCGGGGAAGTTAATGTAATAAATAAACATTAATAATTTAATTGTACGATTGTATGTGTCAGTATTCTCTTTTCTCACATTTTATACATTGTAAAGCGCCACAAAATGACCTAGTGGCGATTTTCGGAACTAAAAGATTTTTTCACGGAATCATTTTTCCCGTGTTTTGATTAGCCTGAATACCAAGTTTGGTGCCATTCTGTCTATTAGATTGCGCTACAGGGCGCTCCGAACACTGTCACTTTAAAAAATATCACCCTGTACTAAAGCTTAGTAAGGTTATAAATTTATGCTTTTGGGTATCAAATGAATATAAGAGAGGCAAAGCTTTGAGAGCATGTCACTCTTGGGGTTTGGATGATAAATACATTTTATATAGCTAAATTAATTTATATTGTGGCCATGGTAGCCTAGTTATTAGAGCATCGGACTTCCGTCCGGAAGGGCGAGGTTCGATTCCCAATATCACCAAAAACCCAATGAGTATATGCACTATAGGTGCTCGTTAAACCTGTGCAATCGAAAGTCCTGGGGTCGGTTACTGAGCAGTTACCATGGGGGTAATGGTCTGGAGAAAATTTCCTCCCACTCCAGATCAATGTCAAAATTGAGAAGTGGATCCTTTAATGGTGCCATCTATCGGAGGAGTTTAGAGAAAAGTCGTACTTTCACCTTCGTTGTACTCTTGGTAAGCAAAAAAGGTGCTCCTTACTGACTTAAATTCACGTAGCCAACAGCATAGTGAGCTTGGCCTGTCCAAGTGTCTCTTAAGTAACAACAACATTTATATTGTATAATCTTTTTTGTACTAACATATATAAAAAGCACAATTTTTACAAACTAGCAGGTCAAATCCAACAACATCAAGTATAACAATTAGTACGTAAATCCTTATCCTTATTTATTATAAATTAAATTATTTATTCTTTCTATAAAATTTATTTTAACAGTAAACGGGTTTATTAACTGTAATCGAATATTTCGCCCTGGTTATCTATAAGATTTTATAAAATTATCTATGCATGTAACTTCGAAACAATGTTATTTGTTCGGATGTTTCACTTTTTTTGATCGGAAACTAAAATATAGATTCTGAATTACTATTAATATCATCGCTTGAACTGGGAATCAAATTCAGGATCAAGTTCAATTCAGAACTCAATTTAAACAGTTAACCATACAGTTAAAAAGGAAATTCCAAAATATAAATGAAGATATGAACTGAGCATTAAAAATAAGTTGCTGAAAAACATTTTAAGGTCGTACCTACTTAGAATATTTGTCACATTATTTAAAAATACTTATGTAGCGCCCTCTATCTGCAGCGCCACCCATGGCATCGTCAACGAGAAGGCAGTCCCTCTCCAACAACCGACGGTGTGAGACATGTCCATATGACTCTCATGTTTATTTTCTTTTCTTCAAATTTAAATGTTTTAGTTGTTATTTAGTATTATTTGTAGTATCTGTGTGTATCTGTGTTGTGCTCAAATTGTACCTAAAATTGTAATAAAATATTTTGAGCTATTTAAGGAACCTATTTCTTTGTTCCTATTAAACCAGCTACATGCTACACGCTACAAAAAATGGCAGCCCAACGTGAGACCCGAGTTCGAGTTTCTTTTTGCTCTTGAAAATTCTACCCAGAATTAAATTTTGTTGTTGGAGGGGAACTCAAAATTTTACAGGTTACCTCCTGATGTGTATTGTTTTATGGATTCATTAGAAGTATAATCTCATCCGAGATCATTATTTTTCGATTTCGAAGTGTAATCTCATCCGAGATAATTGTGCTAGTTCGTTTGAGGAGTTCAGCGATCTGAAAATTCCAGATAAGTTGCTTTTATACTGTACTAAGAATTAAAATTAAGTTATGTTTAAGCACAAAAAATGTTAATGTTTAAGCACGTATGAATATAAAACTGTATAAAAAGTTTCTTTATAAGTTGTGTTCTATAAAAGTGTTATTATTTTATGTTCTGGAATTTTGAACAGTATTATTACTTGCGAGTATAATTATTTGTTTGATTTGGTAGATATGTTTCACATATTATTAAATGAATAATATTTTGTATTAGAGTATTGAATTAAAAGATATATTTATTTTATTATTATATTTGAAGTATTATAGTATGTGTACGTGAATTAATATCTCTGTTACTTCTGAATATTTTATATTTCTCATATATTATATTTCTTAATTCTGAATAGTTGAAAATATATTCTTTAAAGTGAGATAGTGTTTAAAATATAGTATCTAACAGAATTTAATTGTCTGATGACTGTGCATTTTTCATGCGATGATACTTTTGTTTTGATTTAAAACACGAAACAAGGCGCCGCAAACGACCGTTGTTATTGCTTTCATATACGCCTCACTGTCTAGCCTTTCAATATCTATGAATGCTATTTTTATTTATTTAATTTTTTTTCGTCATTTACTTTCTGTTTAGAATCTTTGTGTTTTATTTTTTTAGTAAGTGGTTTCATTGAATAAAGAATGAAAATATATTGTATTCCATGTATATATTTAAGGATATAAATTAAGATTACAACATTATTATTAATATTTTGGTAAAAGGTATCAGAATTGATATTCTAGAAAAATTGAAGAACTTTTAAGTTATATAAAAAGTCAATAAAACATTTTGTTATTTTAATATAAAATATTCTTTGAATGCATATGATTAAGTTATCTCAATTAATATATTTTGAATTATTGAATGTGGTATTAAAGTATTGATAAAATATAATTTATAAACAAAGGTACATATTTAGTGATTATTGATAATTATAAAACGAAAGTAAAGAGTTATAAATGAAAGGAAAATAAAATTTATGGTAGAATTGTGAAATGCTTTGTTTTGGTTTTGTTTGATTTCAGTGAATATCATATGAATATTTCAGGTTTATTTACAATAATTTAAGAGTTCATTTTATTTGCAGTAAATATTTGGATAAATAATAATAGGTTATACTTTACTTATGTTTAAAGTTAAAATGTTTATATTTTCACATAATAGTATTTAAGACTGATGGTGTTTAAATTTCGTTTTAACTAAAATAAATAAACACATATTTTAAAAAATCAGTATTTTAAATCAGTTGAAAATAACTTTAGAACTCTTAAAAATAAACTCATGCAAAAATGGCCTTCCTTGGGAAAGGGAAAAAAGAAGATTTGAGAAACCTCGCTATAGAAATGGGGCTAGGGGTAGCAGATGATCTAAAAGTAATTCAACTGAAAGATATTATAACCAAATCAAACGATTATGATGAAGAGTTAGTGAAAAATATGCTAACTAATATAATAGAGGAACGGCTTGAAAAAGAAAAACAAGCTGAATACGAAAAAGAAAGAGAGCATGAATTGCAACGCTTAAAACTTCAAGTGGAAGCTCAGAAAGTACTTTCCTCCACTGCCACAGCTCCAGCCAGTGAAGCAGAGAAAACAAATTGGGATCTGAATCGTATTCTCCCAAAATTTAATCCCAATAAGGATGAAATAGGACTGTACCTGACAGTTTTTGAACGTCAATTAAAATTAGTGAATATACCTGAAAGGAATTGGATGCCGTACTTGATAGGCTCATTGCCAGCCGAAATAAATCAATTAATTGCTAGAGAAAATGAAGAAGATGTTAACGACTACTCAAAGGCGAAAGAGATGCTCTTGAAGCGTTTTCGCCTTACATCAGATAGGTTTCGGCAGATGTTCTCGCAACATAGAAAAAGTGCAGAAGTAACATGGAAAGACTTCTATTTTGAAATTAAATCATATTTCGAGGGATGGGTAAAGGAGTTGAATATCATCACTTTTGAGAAATTGCAAGACTTAATTATAGCTGACCAGTTAAAGAAAAGAATACCTCCAGAGGTAAGAGAACATTTTGTTGATCAATGGTCAGAGCTGAATGATCCTTTAGAACTTGCAGAAAAGCTTGACAGTTATGAAAATGTAAGACTGGGAATGAAGAAAAATTCACCTATCTTTGCTAAGAAGCCAAATTTCAAAGACTATGTTAAATCTATTTCAGAAAGAAACTATAAGCCTCCTAACTCTAGGGAACATAACAAAATAAAATATTCCAACTATGAAAGTCCAAAATTTAGTAAAGACAAGCCAGAAAGAAAATTTTCGGTTCATTGCTATGGATGTGGTAATCCTGGTTTCATTCAGTCTAAGTGTCCAAAGTGCAACATATTAAAAGAAGAGGCTAAAACAGTTGTTAATGGTGTAAAATTGTATACCGCACAAGCTTCAGATTCATTGTCTAGCTCAATTTTTTTAACTGTTTGTGGTGAAAAAGCAGCTTTTTGTGCCGACACAGGTGCATCAAATTCCATTGCGGGAGAGAGATTTTTTTGTTTATTGAAAGAGAAAGGTTTTAAATTTCAAAAGAAGAATATTACAATGATACTTGCTGATGGAAAAGAAAGAAATGTCCCAGCCTTGACAACAGTCGTGAATCTTAATGTAGAAGGAAAGAAAGTTCGTATGAAATTTATTGCGTTACCAAATGCTAAAGGTAATAGAACATTGCTTGGCACTGACTTTCTCCAGGCTGCTGGTATTGTGCTTAACATCCAGAATGGCACTTGGCATTTTAGTGAATATCCACACAGACATTATCCATTTTATCAGGAAACATCTGAAACCGTAAGTGCTGCAAAAGTAATAATGTCGCAAAAATTAACTTCGCCTGATATGTCTGCTGAAATTTCAGGAACCTCTAATTCTGTGCAATTGAGAAATGATGAAGGAAAACACTTGACAAGAGAACAACGTCATAAATTAAATTCATTGCTGGAAGAATTTGAAAATAACTTCAAACCAGGGGGAGAACCTACTCCTTTTATTGAACACAGAATACAGACTGGAAATAGCCTACCTGTTGCTGAACCTCCATATAGAATGACACCTGCAAAGAAAGAGTTGTTGAAGAAAGAGCTAGATTCCTTACTAACAGAAGGAATAATTGAGGAATGTGAATCTCCTTATGCAAGTCCTGTGGTATTAGTGCCTAAACCGAACGGTACCATCAGATTGTGTGTTGATTACCGTAAGTTAAACTCAACGACTATTCCGGATAACTATCCACTACCTAGAATGGATGATTTATTGACTGAAGCCAAGTCGACGAAATACATGTCTACGATAGACTTAAGATCTGGTTATCATCAGGTCAAAGTTCATGAATCGGACCAAGAGAAGACTGCATTCATCTGTCCATTTGGAACTTTTAAATTTTTACGTATGCCTTTTGGGTTGCGCAACGCACCCGCAACTTTTCAACGTCTCATTGATAAATTTAGATCTGGTCTCAAAGATGTTTTTGCATTGTCATACCTTGACGATATCATTATCTTATCAGAAACTTTTGATGAACATTTATCAGATTTACGAAAAGTGTTTGAAAGACTTTCTATATTTAAACTGAATGCTAACAGAAGCAAATGTCATTTTTCTTGTGACAGAGTGAAGTATTTAGGTCATTGGATAACTGAAAAAGGTGTGGAAGTGGATGCTGACAAAGTATCTTCTATTCAAAAAATTCCAACACCAAAATGTGCTAAAGAAGTTCAGTCCTTCCTACAGACTTGTTCCTGGTTTCGGAGATATGTTCCCCATTTTTCTGAAGTTGCTAGACCCCTTAGTGACTTAACAAAAAAGAATAAACAATGGACATGGGGTGATACCGAACAGAAAGCATTTGATGAGTTAAAAAGACGGCTGATTTCACCACCTGTGTTGTCTCAGCCAGATGGATCTAAACCATTCCTCATAAGAACTGATGCTAGTAATTACGCTCTAGGAGCAGTCCTTATCCAAGGAGAAAGGCCGGAAGAACATGTGATTGAGTATGCCAGTCGATTGCTCAGTTCAGCAGAAAGAAATTATTCAACTACTGAAAGAGAAGCATTAGCTGTGGTATGGGCACTTGAAAAGTTCCGTGGCTATGTGGAAAATCAAGAAATTATTATTGCATCTGATCACCAACCCTTGAAGTGGCTTATGAGTATTAAATCGCCATCCGGACGCTTAGCTCGATGGGCTCTTCAAATCCAGTCATATCATCCGAAAATTCTTTACACTCCAGGAAAATCTAATGTAATTGCAGATCTTCTGTCCAGACCAGTTGATAAAGAGGACAAATTTGTTTGTAACTTGAACACTATTTCCATAGATTTGCCATCCAGGAAATCTAAAGATATTCGTGAAGAACAATTGAAGGATGAGGATGTGAGAAAGATAATAGAGTGCTTTGAAAGTGGTCGGAAAGATGAAAACTATGTAAATTGGACTAGTAGAGGGTATCTGATGAATCAGGGAATACTGTATCGATATTCGCCTGAAACAGAGTCAGAAGAAGCACAGTTAGTTGTCCCTTGTCACGAGCGAGAACGTGTCCTACAGCAATATCATGATACTCCCACTGCAGGACATTGTGGAGCTGAGAACACGTATCATAAGATTGCTTCTAGGTATTTCTTTCCTGGCATGAGAAAGTTTATCGCCGAATACGTGAAAGATTGTGCTGAATGTAATCGGTACAAATCTAACAACCAGAAACCTGCTGGATTACTCAGAACGCCTATTTACTCACAAAGATTTGAGACGCTGGCAATAGACTTGTTTGGCCCTCTCCCAGAGACCCCAACTGGAAAAAATGGATTTTTCTTGTTGAAGATACAAGTACACGATGGGTCGAACTTTTTGCCTTAAAAGATGCTACAGCTATCAATTGCTCTAAAATATTGATAGAAGAAGTCTTCTTACGCTATGGCCTACCTAGAAGGGTAATCAGTGACAATGGCGTACAGTTCGTCAGTGCTGTAATGCAACAAACTTGTAAAATCCTGGGTATTAAGCAAGATCTTATACCGTTATACCATCCTCAAGCAAACCCTGCGGAACGAAAAAATCGAGACCTAAAACCCAAATTAGCAATTCTAGTTGGTGATTCACATGATACTTGGGAGGACAAACTACCCATGATACGTTTTGCTTTAAACACTGCAAAATGTGATTCTACAGGTCATACGGCAGCTTACCTTCAGTTCGGAAGAGAGCTTCGAACCACAGATGATGTCAAGCATGATATAAGAGCTGTCATTGGTAGCGATAACTTCGTCGCAGAGATAACACCTTACTTGAAAGAATTTGCACGTCTTACACCATTAATTAGAGAACGTGTAGAACAAAAACAAGATGCAAGAAAGGAGTACTTCGACAAGAAGCATAGACCCGCTTATTATCAACCAGGTGATAAAGTTTGAATCACTTTACATCCCATAAGCAAGTCTAAGACCAAAACAACTAGGAAATTCATGCCCAAACGTGAAGGACCTTATATTATCCTAACAAATAGATCACCAAATACATATGATGTTGCAGACCCTGCTGCCCCTGATCAAGTACTCGGTACTTATCATACCAGTATGTTGATGCCTTATCAACAATCATCTAGAGATAACGGTCCCGTTTTCCCTTTGAAAAGTAGAGGAAGACCACGTCGACACCCTCAGCAGCTTCCTAATCTCAATCCTGTCTCCTTGCCGGGACGTCGGCGTAGCCAGAGGGGGAGTCTGTAGCGCCCTCTATCTGCAGCGCCACCCATGGCATCGTCAACGAGAAGGCAGTCCCTCTCCAACAACCGACGGTGTGAGACATGTCCATATGACTCTCATGTTTATTTTCTTTTCTTCAAATTTAAATGTTTTAGTTGTTATTTAGTATTATTTGTAGTATCTGTGTGTATCTGTGTTGTGCTCAAATTGTACCTAAAATTGTAATAAAATATTTTGAGCTATTTAAGGAACCTATTTCTTTGTTCCTATTAAACCAGCTACATGCTACACGCTACACTTACTATTATTAGCGAAGTAACACGTATAACCATTTAATGAATTACTATGAAGATTCAATTATTATTAATGAATCAATAAGTCCGTGGTAATCTACACGTGGTAAAAAATTCATATATGAATTTTTAGAAACTCGTGTAATTAGGAAGGTTCATATAAATGGTATTCATTTTTTAATAAACATGAATTTCCTTTTTATAAATATGGTTGTTACTTTCTTAGATATATATCGTTATCAGCATATGTGACTGCTCATTGAAACCCTATTCAAGGAATATAATAACATGTTCTGTAACCAAAAAATATAGAAATCCACACAGCAATAGTCTTCGTATTCTATTTTGGAGTATAGTGACGCTACCTACGCATTCCTGCAGCATGCATGACAGTATCACAGTGACCAATAGTTGATCAATCATTTTCTTCCGCCATTCTTAACTATCGATGAAAGTCAACAAGCAAACACTTGACCGCTAAGACAAAAAGAGCAAGCGCTTAACGATTAGCAAGTGAAAGTTGCGAAACAATGATAATCGACTGCTGCGCTACCTAACGGTCTATAGGGGAATTACAAAAAACTATCCAATCAACAGGGCGGAATAAGTTTCTTGGTTTGTTTCATATCAACAATTGACTTATCTTTGCGAAATTACTTGTATTTATTTTGAAATTAATTGAATGGGATAACATGTGATTTTCTTGCAGCAATTTGCACAGTTGTACAAATTTGGCCTAAATGAAAAAAAATATCACAGTCAAAATGAAGAGATAAAAGTTTCAAATAGGAAGAGTATAAAAATGAATTTTTCATGAAAATGACATGTGTAAGTTAAAAAAAAATTTTTTTCAAGTTATGCGCTGTAAATTACAATATAATTTGGATAATGTGTTTTTAAATGAAATGCTCAGTAAATCGAGTGCACATTATTATCTCTTTGCATATTTGTTATTCATTCTACAAATTCAAAGAGTTCAATTCCAATTATTTACAGTTAATTTCATCAGATTTCTTTAAACTACATTGGATTTCTCTTTACATTTCTGAAAGTTTTATAAACTATGAGCGATGAAATTTTTGAAATTAACTATAATACATAAAGCTTGGTATATATTTTTTAAAAAAATACATTTTTTAAAATCAAATGAATTACTATGTTTTCAAAGAATAAGAGTATAAAAATGAAATTTTCATAAAAATGATATGAATAAACTGAAAATGTATATTTATTTCAATTATTATATATTCATAATTTTATTATTATTATTTCAATATTTCTGAAGTATTATTAAAAATAACGTTTTAGCGGCCAACGTTTTTTGAATCACAGTAGGGAACTTCATGACTCAGTCGCCAAGTATTTAAAACATTTTTAGTTCGTTTTTTCATTCGGAAAATGCTTCTTGAATTCCCTTCATCACGTTATTTTTGTGATTGCTTTATACCCTCTATTTGTTTATTATTTAACACAACAGTGCATCAAAAATGTTTCAATATTTTCCATTAATATCTGAGATTGAAATTATGTTTTTAAATTGCAATGCTTTATCAGTAAGAATAGATTAATCTATAAATATATAATGTATACATACTCTATCAATATCATAATGAATCGTCAGATGAAAAATGATAAATCTATGTGAAAAGATTAAAAACATACAATCACAGAAAATGATTCAAATTTATGACAGGATAAAGTTGTTAAAAACAATCAGCATTGATTTTCACATGGGAAAATGAACCTTGACACTTTAAATTTTATCATATCGTTGTTTTTTTATTTAACTCATCTAATACTTGAATATTCTTATTTTATTTCTCTTTTCTATTTTCAGAAAAAAAATAGATCTTCTGTCAATAGAGCAATTTCAAATGAGCGTGTATTTTATGCACCATATATTTTACTTCTCTATTTTTCTTTATTAATTCATGTAATTATAGCATTTTTATATATTTAAACATATTGTTTTTCACCATTTAATTTCATTTCTTATTATTATTGATTGTAGTAGATTGATAATTCTTAGAACCATAAAGTAATGAGTATATTTTAATGCTATAAAATCTCGAAAAAAAATAATTGATGGAAAGGGAAGCTCAGTGAAAGAGAGCGACGTGTATTGAACCCTGAACCCTATATAGTTTAACATGCAATTAACTGCAACAAAATAGACCACAGATCCGCAATCTTCAGCATCTGGGGTCTCTATTCCTAATGTTTAATGTCAGAAAAGACAACTGAACATTGATGACAAAGCCGCGATTTCCAAGCCCTTTGTGACACATTTTAAAGCTAAATGTCTGCAGTGTTATCACACTCAGAAAACCAGGCTGATTTGTGAATGGGAAAAAGTAATATGATCTGATAAAGTGTCTTCGACACAACAAGAGGGGTATACTCATGGAAGACAATTGCACAACCGTGTGGTCATGATTGTCTTCTCTTAAGTGTCGATCTTTAGCCCTCCATTGAGTTTTATGAGGCGAGAAAAGGTGTGAAAAGATTTATTGATACAGTTTGATAGTAATCATAAATTATGCAAGTCATAAACAAACCCCTTGCCAGTGTCATCCGAATTCAGTTCTTGCAATTACTGTTTATAGCATTTGTGATGCCCGAACTCAGTTTGGGCAGAAGAAAAATTAACGTTTCTACTTTGTGAAGTCCAAGCTGAGTTCGTTTCTACTTTAGGACACTTAATTACCTATTTTCCTAATAAATGACACAAGTGGTCCTAGTTTTTTACCAAATCCAACTTTGGTTTTGAAGGTAGTCCATGACTACAACAACACTATGGGAGGTGATGTTAAAGTCGATCAACATCTTACAGACTTGCCGGTTGCTAGAAAAGGAGGTAAAAAGTATTACTAGAAAATATTTTTCCATCTCCTACATCAGGCGTTATATAAATAACTCTTTTATTTTGCATACTTCAGCAGGAAGTGCGAAAAATATGAACTTCAGAAAATCAATTGTTGAACTAAATAAACCAAATGATCAACTACCAGGACCAGGATATCCTAGTGAAAGCTTACTGCGCCTCATAGGTCGACACTTTCCAGAACACATCCCATGAATGGGGAAAAATCTACTCCAACCAGGCAGTGTTTTATATGCTGTCGTAAAACCGATGAGCAAGGGAAGAGAATAAGGCATGAGACAAGAGTTTATTGTAAGCGTTGCAATATATAGGCTTTTGAACAGTACCATGTTTTGGGATATACCATACTGTAAAAGATTTGTGTAAAATTTATATATTGAAAATCATATTGTTGTGTTTTTATATTATACTAGTTATATTTAGCTTCAAAATTTCGTTTAATTTGCTCAATAGGAAAAACATGTATGTGTAATCAATGTTATATGTGTATGTAAAAATTATAAATATAGTAGTAATTGCATTTAAATCTTTATTTTTGTAATAAAAAAGTATTTTATAACTCTTATAGTAATATAAAGAATAAAATTAAATAGTCAAAAATTTTTCCCTTTTTGGTCCATTTTTCTGAAATATATGTCACAGTTAAGGGGTTAACAAACAGCGTGCCTTAACTACATCTCTCATTTCATTTCCACTTTTACCTTTGCGAAGAGTGGATATTAAACTAACCCACCTTCGTATCCGACAAACCCGTTTCACACATAAATATCTGTTTTTAAATGAATTAAAACCTTGATGTGAAATGTGTGATGAACCACATACAGTCTTTCATAATTTAATTTCATGTTCTGATTTTAACCGTCATCGTTTTAAGTTTTTTAAGATTGATCATTTAAAGACGTGAGATTTGCTGCGCAAACCTCCACATCAAAATATTTTTGCATATTTAAGAGACATCGGTCTTATATAGATTTTATTTAATTTTAAATGCAAACACAATTTAATTATAAGTTTATATCATTGTTCTGATTTTAGTTAAGTTTTTGTTTTAGCTGTTTTAACTATAGTTTATTTGTGTTGTATGTTGGCCATTTGTCTATTTATATTTTATAAATATTGCTTATAATTTAAATGATTTTTAAATGTTGATTGGGTGTTCTATTTTTTAAAAAATTAAACATTACAAATCAATTAAAATTTGTTTTTGGCGCAGCTTGTCCTTATGTTTACCTTGCCCCATGAAGCCCAACCAACCACCCTAACTGTCAATCATGGACGTGAGTCTGTCATAATATTCATAGCCATGTCGTATTTTTTCATTTCTTTTGCTATACCAATCATAATATTGGAAAGAAAGATTACCACTAAGAAGTATAGAAAAATGTTAACCAATCAGGTTCATCCTATGAAGCAAACTTTTTTCCTGCAGGGGACAGGATTTTACAGGATTATAATCAACCTATCCACTCAACGGGATCTTTCTGACTGCCTTAATAAACACGAAGATGAAGTTAATGATCTATCTTGACCTATACGTTCATCCAATCCCTATATAATAGACCTGCCAAAATTCTTTTTTAGAGCACTCTAAATGAAATCTATATTTTTCACTGACATATCTCCCGGATTTTCCACAATATATCCGAGAAAAATGGTTAACATCGAGTATCATAAATGGAATATTATGATGAAATGCTTTACTTTCATAGAAATAAAAGTTGAAATTTTTTCTTATTTTTTTAATTTGCACCAATCTTATATGAATGTCGAATCCTAAACATCAATAAAAAATGATTACGTCTAGTGCACAATTTGTGCTGCCTTACTTATTTCTGCAAAGTAAGTCTGTAAGTTTTATTCCTCTGTTTCTTCTAAAATTTAACAAATTCTTCCAATTCCCAGATACTTTCTGAAATAAAGAAATATTAAAAAAATTATAGAAATATTTATGTGTGAAATTTTTAACCATGTATTTTTGGATTTATTTATAACACATATTTTTCAAAGATTAAACGAAGTAAGAGTAATAGGTTATCGGAAGCTCAGCAAAGATTTTCTATCTTTTCCTGGTTACTTATTTGAGATGCCTTACTAAGAAATTTATTTTTATTCCAAAATAATAAATAAATAATGCAAGGTAACCTTCTGAATATGTGAATTTTTTATTTACAGCATATTTTTGACAAAAGTGACAATTTCCATGAGTTCTTCCTCTAAGGAAAAACGCTTGGAAAAAGGAGTGTTGAAGGAAAATTGATGTTTAGTTAGAAGTTGTTGTTAGTATGTTTCCGTGGCAGAAGCAACTTTAAAATGTTAAAGAAATCCAGCATGGGAATTATTTGGAAGATGCATCGTCCTTCTGATGTTGTCCAGTGGATATCATGATAAGAAGGAGTATATAGCATGTGTTATAAATTATGTGAGGAAATATGAATTGGATCTGCAGTTTGAGCTTGATACATATCAAAGTAGAAATATTTACAATGTTTATATCAAGGTAGAAATATTTACAATGTTTATATCAAGGTAGAAATATTTACAATGTTTATATCAAGGTAGAAATATTTACAATGCTTAATATCAATGTAGAAATATTTACAATGTTTATATCAATGTAGAAATATTTACAATGTTTATATCAAGGTAGAAATATTTACAATGTTTATATCAATGTAGAGATATTTACAATGTTTATATCAAGGTAGAAATATTTACAAGGTAGAAAATTGGATCCAATATTATTTTTCATGACAGTAAACCATTAATTGGTAAAATATTTTTAACCATAAAGTGATTGTTTTTTTTTCGTTACAATTGAGATCAGAGCTACATCACTTCATTATAATTCTCATTGGTTTAAAATATTCATGATGTCAGATAATGTTTTATCTTCGTCACATACAGTTAACGACGAAATCGTATTGAAAAGGCGTTGTAAATCTGAATTTTTGACGAATTTGCTGTCTGCCTTCAAATCGAATTCTTCAAGCGACAACAAACAAGGCGAAGTTCACCATCGAAAATCTGAGAATAGTGTCAAAGTTCATTTTGTTAATAAAACGATTTCTTATAAAAGGAGCTAATCATCGGTTCGAAAGCCGTTTAACAATAGAAAAAAAAGCAAAATGAAAAAGGCAAGACAGAACATGCACTTTGTGGTTAGTTTAAATCAACACAAAGATGATTTAACTTTTTAACAATTTCCTTATTTTATTGAATTCTAAATTGATAATTACAATATTTGAGAACAATCATTTTAAAGTCTTAAGAATAATTCCTTGCTTACTCCAACAATAAGTTTTTTAGTATTATTTTTCTGTTTATTTAACTTAATATAGGTAAATAATATTTTATTTATATACGCTATACGCTACAAAAATTACTCTGAAGTTTTAGTTATGAATTTATTCTAGATTGAAATATATAATGCTTACATTTCTAATAATATTTACAAACTTTAGGAAAACAGTTGTACTTAAGATTTGTTGATTTGAAACCATAGATTTTAACTGCAATTTATTTAATTGCGTTTAAATCACTTACATATACCATTAATTATATAACAATTAAAATAATTACATTTACAATAATTACGTATCTATTAAATAAGCAAGCTACAATAAATATTATTTAAAAAAATTTACATAAAAAATAATTTCTTATTTCGGGTTCGCATTTTCGCATGCATTTCGGGCATGCATTTTCGGGTTCGAACATAAAAAATAAATTTTACATAAAAAAATCTTATATAATAATCTATTTTAAATGCGTCTGTAATGAAACCAAATGATGTAATAATTTCATAAATCAACATAAGAAAATAATATAAATGAATACACATAATTTGTGTAACTTTTTATAATGTTATATAATATATCTTTGATAATGTGATATCTGGCATACATTTTCTTGTAAAATATGTTATAATGTTTTTCCTTTATAAAAATTACTTTGAACTAATTCGATATTTTATATTTTCGATTAATTTGTATTTTTATTGTATGTACTTTATTTTTTTAAAATACCGTTTACAGTTTCATGTTGATAGTAGTATTTTAATACAAAAGAAATTTTAAGCAAAATAATTATACTATGAATTAAATATTTAACTTAGGTCATATTAAAAAGGAAATTATTCAAGAATATTGTTATTTTAATCATTTAACACTTATTTTATACTGAATACAAAAAACTAGTAATATGAAAAAAAGAGTATATAATCATGTTAAACAAAAGTACTCCTGTTTTACATATTTAAAGAAATTGCTAGTTTCATTCAAATATTATCATTATTATTTCACCTAATTCTTATGATTTTCAATTAAATAAATTAAGTTTTTAGATAATACCGTAACTTTTCAAAAGATTACCATTGTTTTCAATAAGTTCGTTTCATTGTGTGAAATTATATATAATAAAATATTTTTTTAAAACTAACAGAATTTTAACTTCACTATAATTGCATTCTAATATTAAATTAGATCAAAAGATTTTACATTTTGCAAACATATATATAATTTTGAATATTCATAATTTCAGAAATTTGTTGCATAGTGCATTTTTTTAAAAAGTTTAAACCAATCATGCTTTTAAGTTGGAATTTGATTCTAAAAATCAAAAAGAATTTTATCATATGATGTTTCATATCAGATATATATATTTTTATAAAATTTGACATGTTTTCTTAGTGAACATTATTTCAACATATTTAAAAGTTTTAAATCCTTTAATCACTTGCATTTTCATTAGACGCAATTCATATTTTTTCTTTAATATTATAGATAATTTTATTCTTATGAAATGGATCTTGTAAAACAAATAAATATATTATTTATATATGTACATACAGATAACGGTTAATATTTTATTTTCAATTACAGTAGTGTATTTTTCCTAACACTAATAACATTCACGCATCAATTTTAAATAAAATCCCTTGAATCTATAATTACCCCATTTGTAAGTTTGAAATTTATGATAGAATGCAAAATTTTGCAACTCAATCAAATTTAATAAAAATTCCGACCGTTTTTCTGTATTAAAATATTTCTCAATTTTGTACTTATAATATTTTCATTTAATACACACAGAATGTCGACCGATGGCTGAGTGGTTAGCGCTCCTGACTAATTGTGGTCCCGGGTTCGAATCCCGGTTCGGGCATGGATGTTACTTTCTTTCCCTGTTCTCTCTGTGTTTCTCTATTTCTCTATCCTTTCTTCCGTGATGATATACGAATGTGGCCCACCCTATAAACGGGTTTGTGGTGGTATGACGCGGGTAACGTTACTCGCCTCCGTGACGTGGTTCACAGAAGTCCGCTGGGTAACGACAAATGAGTAGCAATTTCTGGCCTTGTTGTGGAATAGGGTTCAAGACATACACACAGAATTAGCAGAATCTGCAGGTAAAAATCTTAAATATGAAATACATTGTGTGTGTTGCATTGATTAGTAATATCAATACCTTTAAATACAATTATGTTAAATTTAAAGAGTTCGTCTTCAATTTGAAACTCATCATGTTACATTATATACAAATGCATGTGTAAAGCTAAAAGAATTCTTGAGCTTCAACATTAATTTAATGAAAAATTATAAGATTTAAATTTTTAATATTTAATCATTAATAGTAAATTACTACCATTTAGCTTTATATTGTTAATATTTATCTCATTTTTTAAATTTTAAGTCATCAGTTTTATTTTAAACACTCATAATTTTATAATGTATTCCATAGCATCTCACAAATGTGAAAAGATGAATGTAAGTTTTCTAATTTAGCTTATGGATTTTGAAATCAATATGAGTGTTATCGACTCCCTTTATGGACCAAGTCAGTCACTTAACATCAAGTGTACACAGGCCAGGATCACTATTTACACACGTTTCCTCTGCTATCGCTACAGCAACGCTACGTTTGCAGATTTCCTCACTCTGTGTCTCTGAATCAGTTTAAACGGTCTTTATCCCTTCCACAAACGCCAGTAATCTGAATGGACAATAGGCCATCGCTTAAGATAGTCCTCAGAACACTTGTGGAACAATGAACCTGGCGATGCCCGGATAAATGCCGTGGAAGCTTATCTGCTGGATACACAGCCTCAAACAGGTCACGGCTCAAAGGTCTGGAGATCCGGCACTCGGTTTACTTGTTGGCTTTTGCGTTAGAATTGGCTGAAAGATGTCATCACTTTTGTCTACATTGCTAGAGTTGCGTTTGATGTTTGATTTGAACAGTTTCCAATCTGTGTTTTGTTACAAAATTACATTAGAAATAATGAAATATTTTTATTTGTTTTAGTATATAGTTTTATTATTTTTGCATAAAATACTAATTTTTAAATCAAGAAATTGTAAACATTTGTTCATAATATTATTCGGATATTTCTTTTGCAACTTTCATTTCTTTAAACCTTCTTATTTAAGAAACAACAACACCAAGAATTATGTCTTCTATTTCATCTTACGAGAACGTAAGAAATGCTACTTAAACATAAAAATCAAGATATTACCATGATCAAAACATTAAACTTATAAATAATACTGAATTTTAATTTTAATAGTCGGAAGGCTATTGAAATCATTCATATTAAAATAAAGAAATGACAGCATTTTATCCACTTTTTGAGGAAGAACTCAAAGAAGGACCACCTGGTATCCCAGGAATAGGGTTTAAACTCACACATAATATTAATTATGATATGGAAGAAAAGATATTAAGGAATGCTGGAGAACCTTTGGAAAATAATGGCGTAACTACAAAATTTTACGTAGACAGATGTAGGAAGAATCTGAGGTCCTGAGAATTCGAGATTTATCCAACAAAAGTTTAGTTCTTTCAGAAAATGATCAGCAGTATGACGCAGAAGGAAAAAGATTAGCAATCTTTTAAATCCGGTTGAACAGTCCGATTTTGCAACTAGGAATTATGTAGATACAGTAGTTGACCAGTTGCGAAACATAAGTTTACTACACTTACCTCAAGGAAATTTTGATGCAAAAGGTAAAACGATAAATAATGTGAAGGATCTGGAATCTGAGAAAAATGTTGTGAATAGACGATATTTTGAAAATAATGTCTTGTCACAAAAAATTTCAGGCGTGAAAAGACCTCTATATTTTGATACAGATTGTGCTAGTAAATATTATGTTGATATTAAGACATTCTGTTCCACTACAGATCAAGGAGTAGAGTTTACAGGTTATGGTTTCAAGACTTTCCCGTTCAATACATTTAATTCAAAAACTTAAAACTACCATAGGCTCAAACTGAAACACATAGGCTCAAACTTAAAACTACCACATGATATATACATGAAGGTAATAATTTTCTTTGTCTGAGCTAACATGAATGAGAAACCAAAGATACGATTTGAAAAAGGTAAAGAGCTCCTTCTCGATAAGGAAATACGTGTCAATGAAGAATCAATCATTTTATTTGTGTATGGAAAACAGAACGTTTTAACTTTATCAGTATTGACAGGAGGACAATGTGAGTTGAAGCCCTACTTACACATCGAAATGTTAGAATTTTTTTAGCTCCTTAAATAAATGGAGAAACTTAATTTTTATGTATTAGAGCCTATATGGAATTGGACCAAGCATATCCGATTTCTGATATTGCAGTCCATATTGATAAAATTTTAATTCGCTTAGAAAATGGGTCAATGATTCACATATCGCTGGGCATATTAAATATGGAAGAGATAGATTCATTAAAAGAGAAACAAACCGAAGTTATAGGTGTGGATAAGTACATACTTTTTCGCCATATTAAAAGCATTTAAAGAAAGAAAAAAACTTTCTCATATAATAAGCACAAAATGGAATTGTTAAATAAATTAAACGCACTCAGTTCATTTGAAGATGGAGCAAAGACTTTCATAAAAATGAGAAAACTCAACATCCGTGAAAAATATCTTGTCACTGAAATTAAACAGATAACCACAAGATATGGAAATAGAATAGTTGTAGAATTGTCTGATTGTCTTGTATCGTTACCACAAAGATGTGATAAAATGGCGTCGGATTATTTAAAACTCAATGATTTGAAACCTCTTTTTTGTGCATTTGGGAAGTAAGGATGTCAGGAAGTCTCAACCAACGCAAATGTTCCAATTCAAACAGTAATTTTAATGGTTTTAAAAATCATTAAAATCAAAGAAGTTTGTCCAGTTTAGATAAAATATCACACCCCGTTTTCCGAACACTTTTGTTCTTCTCTTCATGCAGTATTTGATGCATTTGGATAACATATTTTAAAATTAGGGAATAAATTTCTTGATATTTATCAGTTTCTTCTTCTATGCATAAGATGAAGGTGTAGGCCGACCCACCCGAAGGTATGCGGCTAGAGTCGTCAGCAGTAATCCTTGAGAGGAACAGGCAAGGCAAGTGGCTAAAAATCTCAAACGCCCTATGGGCAAAGTATATTAAACTCTAATCGCTTATTGAGACTCGCTTGACTGGAAAATTCGCCTTTTTTCTTTTTTATTATTTTTATTATTTATTTAGTAAAACAATGATAAAGGTTACAAGTTAGAGTATTACAAGCAAACAAAATATGTACAGATGTAAGTGAACAAAATTGTGAATAACAAATGATTAGTTGGTATTTACATATTTACAATTAGTTTGTGACAATGATGAGGGTGGAGTTGTTAAAGTTTGATTAGTTTAGTCTTCATCTTCTACTTCCTGTTGGAGTTGGAGCTGTAGTTCTTGGAGCAGAATTTCCCTAATTTTGTGTCGGACATTGGGATTATTTAAAAGGCTCTGAATGTCCATTTCGTGGTAATTACTCGGGTAATGTTGTTGTCTAACATCATTATACTTCTGGCAATTATAGACGAGGTGTTCTGGATCTTGAGGGTCGCTATCGTGTGGACAAATGTCTGTTTTGTTGTGGAACCTCTTTCTGTAGGTTCCAAACGTTCCATGTCCCGTAAGAATTTGATTGATGAAGAAATCTGAACTTAATCTCTTTTTGGAGACTTTGTTAATTATATGAAATAGTCGTCTTGTCTTAGTCGAGTTGTCCCAGGGCTCCTGCCATTTTTCCATTTCCCATTCGTTGGTGAGGGTTTTGAATTGTTGGCGACTGAGTTTGACTATTCTGTTGATGGTATTAAAATCTGCGGCTTCTTTTGCGGCTCTATCTGCTTCTTCATTATGTTTGATTCCTACATGGGCTTTGACCCAATGTAGAAAAAATCTATTCGGGTACTTGCTGACAATGGAAATAATTTCTTTCAGAGTTTGGGTGGAAAGGTTGAATCCTTCTAGTGTCATAAGGACTGATCTTGAATCAGAATGTATGTGGCAGTTTGATAGATCCTTATGAATAATGAACTTCTTCGTTTCAAGTATAGCTAGCGCTTCAGCTTCGAAAACCGAGGCTTCGCAATTTAATTTTAGTTGAATTTTCTTGATTAGTTATTTCCTAATATAGATCACTGAGGCGCATCCTACATTGTGATTGATCTTAGACCCGTCAGGATAGGCATAAATTTCTGAATGGTTGGCATCACTGTCCCAGCCTATGTTGCATTTACTCCATGGTTCAATTATCGAGAGGTCTTATGTCCACGCATTGTCCCTGTTCCAGACTCTGTTATTCAGTTTCCCGCTGTCTTCCGTATTCCAGATTTGATATTTCATTTTGGTCGTGGCCGTCTTTAAGTGAATGGGGATGCATCCTGCTAAGACACATAGTGCATCTGTGGATGTGGTTCGGTATGTTTTCGTAATCTTAAGTAAGGCTGTTCTCTGTATTTGACTGAGTTGCTGATTAATTCTTGCATTGCCTTTATACCATGCGGGGCATCCATATAGAATGATGCTCTCTATCACCATTTTATAGAGGTGCTTGAGTACTGGTGGCTTCAGTCCCCAAGTAACTCTTGCGATTCTTGTGATCTTGTTCTGTATGTTACTAACCTTGTTTTTAATGCCGTTCAGGTGGGAAATCCAAGTAAGTCTAGTGTCGAATAATATACCAAGGTATTTAATTTCATTGGTGTATTCTATACTCTTTCCTTCAATTCGGATCGGAGTTCTTCTAGTAATGTCCTTATTGAACGTGAATATGGTATATTTACATTTATTGTGGCTTAACTTTAGTCCAAAATTGTTGGTCCAGTTGGAGGTGTAAGTCATGGGCTGAATGGCCATCTCTGTGAATTTGTAGTAGGACTTATTTCTAAGCAAAATTGTCACATTGTCAGCGAAGACCTGACAGTGTGCTTCTTGTCCGAAGTCCAAAATCAGTAATTCATTAATAATAATAAGCCACAGAAACGGTCCAAGGCTTGAACCCTGTGGCACTCCAATATTGTATGGGGTCTTATCGCCATTATAATTTAGATAGTGTCTATCTGCTAAGAACGAGCTGACCAATTGATATACGTTATCTGGGAGCTTATGTGTTCGGAGAAGCCTCTTGATGTCATTCCATCGTGCGCATTTGAAGGCGTTTTTTATGTCTAAAGAAATTAGGCATGTGAATTCCTTGTTCTTTTTGTGTGAATTTATTCTGTTAATAATCTCTAATAGTGCATTGCAAGTAGATTTACCTCTGGTGAATCCAAATTGTTTATCGTTGAGTAGGTTATTTGTGTAGTAAAAGTGTTTGAATCTTCTAATTAATAACTTATCTAAAATTTTTCCCCAGACCGGAAGAAGGCAGATTGGTCTGTATGATTCACAATGCGAAGGGTCCTTTCCCTCTTTTGAGATCAGTACAACCTTGGCGATTTTCCAGTACTGTGAGAAGATGTGATAATTTAGGCACTTTTTAATATGTCGACGAACCACTCCTTGTTACTTTTAAATGGGGCCTCATAAACGTCTAGACAAACATTGTTGAATCCCGGAGCTTTGTTTCTGTCCATGCTGTGTATAGTGTCGGTAACTTCCATGATGGTGAAGTTGGGCTGTGTGCCGTTGTTTATGTGGTTGATACTAGAGTAATCTGTCTGAGTACTCGGGAAGTGAAACTTGAGAATTGTGTTATAAGCTATGTGTTATAATCCAATCTAAGGTTTTCTTATTCCATCTCGTATTGTGTCGTGTTTTGATGGCTTTATCTTGTATTGCGCAAAGCATTATGTTATGGTCGCTCGCAGTGTAGCGGTCGTTTGGTTTGCCAGTCTGTGATTTCGTTACTGGTAATGTTGAGAGTCAATAGAATATCGATCCAGCTTTCGCCTATTGTACTTGAAAATGTTGACAGGCTGTGTGGGTTATTTTCAACAATTAAATTGTGTTTAGAGATAAAGTCTAATAGTGTTTCTCCCCTGAAGTCTGTTCTTTTGTGTCCACACGCAGTTGATTTTGCGTTTAGGTCTCCAAAGATTAATCATTTCTGCTTACTGTATTTTACAAGGTGTGGCTCGATTTGATCTAGGGTGTCTCGTATTTTCTTGGATGGTGGGCAATATGTAGATGTTACTATGTATTCCGCTTTATTTAATTCTAGTTTAATGATAACTGTATGCTTCTTAATCATGAGTGGGTAAAAGTTTAAATTATTCTTGATGATAATTGCTGCTTTTGGTTCGATGGTAGAAATAACTTTACAGTCTTTTGGAGATTCCTATAACTTGTCCATTATAATGAAATGGATCGTTAATAGATAAAAGTTTAATGTCCAAGTTTTTGATATCTTCAGCTAATTGGTAATTGGCTGCACGACAATGGTTTAGGTTTAAATGTGCGCAATAGAAAAGATCTTGTTTGACTTTAAATTCCATAATTAATTTTACTCATTAGATTGTTTATCTCCTTTTTATAAATTGGACAGCTCTTATCTTTGGGAACGTGATTTAAATGATACTTAGTTTTATGTTTATTATTTGACTCACAACAATTACTGCATTTAATTGGTTTATCGCAATTTCTATCATTATGATTTTTGCCGCATCTATTACAGGATTCTTGACCTCTACAGACATTGGCCTTGTGGCCGTACTTAAGGCACTTAAAGCACTGTGCAATCCTCAGATGTTCTTGGAATCTAACACTGTTCCATCCTATGTAAAGTCTCTTTTTGTTCATTATGTCAGTAAAGCTATTTGCGTCTACAGTTAAGATCCAGTTAACTCCATATTTATTATTATTGTTTTATACTGGTGTAATATCCGCGCTCTCATTTAAGTTATTTTGAAAGATTAACTTATTTGCAATTTCCTCTTTAGTGATGTCTTTATCGACACTATAAAGTATAATTTTTGGCTTCCTTTTTTCTGGCTTACTTGGATTTAATTCCTCTTTCGTATTGTCATTTTTCTTTACTTTCTCAATGATTTTATCGATTTCCTCAGCACTTTTGGTCTCAGTAATAATTCCACCCTTTTTGATGTTTTTAATATTAGTAATATTTAAACCCAGTTTGGCTGGATTAATGGCACTTTTAACAATTTTCTTAGTGTCCTCTGAAGTTTGATCCTTAATAGGATAAATCATTACTATGTTTTGATTTCTATGTCTCGAGCGTTCTCGTCTAGTTTTAATATCAATAGTTACTCTCTTAATGTTTTTAGCCTCTTTTGAGGCAACTTCTGCATATGTTCTATGTGGCTCTATCATGGCTTCTCTGGCTTTAACTTCGCCTTCCAAATGAGCATCTTTTGAAAGTTTTCTTATACATAGATATACTACATAAATGCTTATATAATTGCTGTAGGATTTACTACATAGTATTGTGTACTTTCTAGAGAATACTAATGCAAAAACCTTCGTAACAAAACTCTGATTGTTCATAGATTATAATAAATACTGATTCTTATTAATATTAGAAGAACGTTTTCACAATTTTTTGCTGTTATGTTTTTTAAATTTTGCAGACTTGGTGTTTGAGATTTGGAAAATATCTGAACTTTAATACTGTCACATAAAAAAATGTCTGTGTTTAAAATTGCTAATTATTTGCTAATAATAAAGAAGCAGGAAAATGCTCTCGATATTATTCCTTATTAAAATTAAGCTATTTATCATTGGAAATGTTGGCAAGAAATTAAATAGAATAACTAGATTTAATCAAGCATGTTGGATTTCATTACTAGTTAATTTAGTTGTTTATTAATGATTTGACAAATCAGAAATTTTGTTGGACTACATGACAAGAATATTAAATTTCATTTATTACTATGGACATTTTAAAATTTGAATATGCATGTTAGTTCCAATAGTTTTAGATTTGTAGAGATATATATCATAATTTTGATTTTACTGAAAGTTATAAGTTAAATAGTGGCTGTTGATGCTAAAAATGATTAATTTGAAGTTACTTAAAATTTTGGATGAAGTATTTCTTATAGTAAATTTATGTAAATTGGTCCAGTTTGCGTCGATATAATAAATTTCTTTATCAGTATTACAACCTTTAAATCCTGTTTGTCCTAACTAGCAGAACCTGTCTGCGATGAGCATTTGCCATTTCCTCTTTTTCAACATCTTGCGATATCTGTTTCCCATCTTTAAGGTGGTATTTCTGAGGATTTTTTTCAATAATTTGGAAAAAGTTAATTTTAACTTGGTTGGATAGTATTTATAATCGTATATAAATTATTCCAAGTTTCTTGGATTTAGCTTTTGTGTTTGTTACATTATAGTTTAAAATGAACTATAGATAATAGATAAAACCTTTGATTTTCACCAATTTTATTTTGATTAATTTATGTGAGCTGAAAAGTGCTTATCATATATATATATCATATATATATATATATATATATATATATATATATATATATATATATATATATATATATATATATATATATATATATATATATATATATATATATATATATATATATATATATATATATATATATATATATATATATATATATATATATATATATATATATATATACACAGATAGACAGATAGATATATGCAGATTACATCATTTCATAATTATTTTAAATGTGTATACACTCATAACATAATTAGGAGCTTAGTGATTGTTTTGTGCTGTTTAAGATTGTTTCTCAATTCAAAAACGTGTCTTATGTATTATCACTATAATTATTATCAACTATTATGCGGAATATGTTGATGGTTGGTAATGACACACTCGTATGAGATTGTAAATAGTAACATTTATCTTTGATACGTTAAATGTTTCTTCAAGTAAGAATTTTTATAAATTCTAAGTTACATTGTATTTTACATTTATCCAAAAAAAAAAACTTTTCATCTATGTATTTGAAATTTTTTAAAGTGAGCTGAAGTTCACAAGTCTTCCTTCTGACAGCATATCTATGACCAACATGCATTAATTTACAATGCATATAAAATGCTCGAAACTTGCTATTTCAAAATGAGCAATTAATTTTAAGAAGCCAAAAAGGAGGTAGGATATTGTTTCTAATACCTAGCTACTAGGATTTTCGCTTTTCAGCATTACAAGGGCTTAAGTTTTGACAGATTTATATCATTGGGCATCAAGTTGGTGTTCCATTATGAAAGAAGTAGTATAAACATTGAAAAACTAATATTTTTAAACTTTTATTTAAGATATTTAGTGTCATTTGCTTGTTTTAAATGTAGTATTAGTGTTGTTAATGTAAAATATGTGTAGCTTCAATTTTATGCATTATTTATTACAATAATTTTTGTTATATCCACTTCAGTTGTCATGTTGAACAACTATATTCATAAAAATCAAATAGTACTTATTAAACAATATTTTTATATTTGTAAATATTAGATATTATTTCTACCATAGAAATAATATCTAATTTTATATCACAAGGTAACAGGTATAAACATATTTAGATGGGATCTTTTTATTGTGCAGAATTCTAAATGCATCTGTACAATTTTTAAAATCCTTTCTGAACAAATTGTTTATTGCTACTTCAAGTTTTTGAATATGAAATATACAATTCCCAAAACTACAGATTTGTCAATTGTCCTAAAATTTTTGTATTGTGTACAAATTTCAATCTTGTGTGTAAAAATTCAAGTTGAACTAACTCTTAAAAAATATAAGTTTTTATAACAAGATTATAGAAAAATAACATACCTATTTTCTTATTTCAATCTGGCACTAATATTTTCAGAGCTAATATTTTAACCAAAAATCTTCTTTTGAAAAGAATAACACATTTCAGCCTTTTTATGAAAAGCAAGATGCATTGAATTAAAAAATAATTTTAATTTATAACAAGATTACGTGAGTACAAAATGTTAAAAAAGCAAGAACACTTTTTTTTCAGAATTCATTTGCTTGACTTTTATAAATTCTTTTCATAATATCATAAAGTTATTTCCATTTCTAATACGAAAGTCTGAAAATGGAAATAATTTAAATGACAGATTATCAACAATTTTTTAATTCACCCACATTTTCTGTCCTATCATTTAGAAATGATGAACAATAGTTTAAGTAGATTTTCATTCTACCTTACTGTTTTGAAATCATTTTTAATGTTATGAAAATGTTTTTTTCAAAAACTCAATGAATAATTTAACTGTAGATATATTGCAATTGTGTAAATTAATGTTGACGAAATTCAGTTGAGAAGTAGTACATGAAACAGTATCTTTTTGTATCATTGATAAATTAAAAATTTGTCAATTAGAAGTCAAAGCAAAAGTGAAAGCAATTTGCTTGGCATTATTTATTTTTAAATCATTAATTTTTAATTTATTACAAAAACTGAAAAAAATCAAGTACTACCTTACTTTTTTTCAAATAATTTGTTTTTAAGAAATATAATACATTAAAATTAAAAGTGAAATCATTTTTTTAAAAAAATAAAGCAATTTCGAATACATAAGAAACAAATCTACTATATAGAGAATGATCGCAAAAAATAATAAATCTCTTACAACATAAAAGAACTGAAAATGGAAAAATAGAAATGAAAAAAAAGAATCACTATTTGTTACTGTGAAACAATATTATTTTTGATCAAATAATAATTTTCAGTTTATTTTCATAGTTTCATTAAATATATATTTGTGAGAAACATTGGCTTCCCAACTATCTTTGTGACAGATCTCGCCCTACACTGATATAAAAATATCCCCTAGAGATGAAATTTTTCAATACTATATCTATATATTTTTTACAATTTTAATATATTCATATTTTATGCTTTTCACTGCTTTTATGATATATGCTTATTGTAGAAAATAAAACTTCACTTTGCTTAAAAATTATTTAGAGATACCAAATTTTACTTTACTTCGCTTCATATATAAGCGAAGAAAGAATCTCTAAAACGAAATATGAATGGCTGAGTTTATTCCCTAAAAATTCCCAATATTCCCCAAAATTCCCAAGCTTCAAAATTTCCGGGAATTTTACATCTCTACGTACAGCTACTGAGCCACTGGAGCTCAGTCTTTTCAACTATCAGTTTCTAATGAGGCGCTCAAGGAATCAGTAGGCCAAGAAGGGCAGAAAATTTTAAAAATTTTCATTCCAAAGAAGACCACAATAAATATCAACAGCGTTTCTAAATAGTTTGACTTCTATGACAGAAATTAGGGACCAATTTATTGAAAATGACCAAACTTTTGACAGGAGTTGAAAAGCAATACGGGTTGTTATGGATGCCTTATCCACTAAGCAACAACTTCTCACAGAGCACGAAAGGAAAACACAAATTAGATTCGATACTTACTTGATTATAAAGCAGATAATGGAAAATTCAGAAGACACTGGTTGATGTGAAGTGTAAACACAATGACTTAGAATTTTACTTTTTTATTTCTTCATTCGTTTATTAAATATCCAAATTTTCAAGATATAAATTTTTGTTTTATTGCTCTAAAAACAATTAGTAAATTTAATATTAAAATATCTGAGATCACTAAATTCTGATCTATACCTATAGGTATATATAGTATCAGTATATATATATATTATATATATATATATATATATATATATATATATATATATATATATATATATATATATATATATACATATCAGAAAATCTCTTCATCAAATGGAACTCTTTCAATAAGAACCGAAATGCTGAAAATGCAACAAGATGGTGGAATCAGCACACCATAACATATATGGCTCTTGCTCTTATTCAATTCTTTAAAAGTTCTTATTCTAGAAAGTTACGCCTGAGTTCCATATAGGAATTGTCAGGTATATAAACAATGTAAGTCACCACAAAAAGTAGAAAAGTGGAATTAATTGGTTTTGGTGTACATGATACAAAAGGGAATGACAAGGGGATCTGAGGGGAGTGGACGTGTTTTTAAGCTGCTCTTCCTCTATGACTGAAAAAGGCGGTTTTCTTTGGTTTTGTGTTTATGGAGTTATATCATTGGATAGGTCTCAAATTCTGCTTCAAAAGGATATTCATTTCAAAAATATTGGTTAATTAGTGAATTAATTAACGATTTTTAAGTGTTGCACGTGTAGCGAACTTCAAATATTTTCTAAGTCCCATACGAAAACCGGTCCCCACCGGAGGGGCTTCACCTTGCCTACGGAAATTCGTCTCCTTTCTACCGGCTCGAGGAGCGGACAGCTGCCGCTAGGCTTAGTCTCAACTTCCCGGTACCTCCGACCGACAACGAGAGCACCACATTGAACTAATTAAATACTTTAATTAGCGAATAATAAAGGACTTCAATCAACGGATTACTCTAGAACTGGTTATAAATGACCACTGGTTGTAATTCTACTACTGGATGTATGGAGGACTAAATTAACAGTTACTTGGACACTTACCGCATTAAGGACTGTTTTTCTTAGCTGAATATTAACGTATGTAACATCATTCGATCCAGTTTTCAAAGTTATAAACAGTACCGAAATTTCACGATCCAACATCTAATAGTTTCTTTGTTATTTACAAAAAACTTTGAAAATAATAATATATTATCAATGGAGTCTGAGTGACGCTACCCTTCCGGCAGCAACATTCCCCTCAGCAACAGAAGCGGCACTTCGCCTGCACTGCCATTGGAGACTTCCATTTGCGGATACAAAATAATTAATTTCTCATCACCTAAAGGTAACAGGACTTCAGTTTTCATCACTACATCAAAAGGATATTTCAAGCTTCTTGTAAATATCTCAAGAAAAACCTTCGAATCTTTTCATGAGGCAAGATTCTATGTTGAACTTTGAATTCATACTTCCGATTGAAGCATTTTCTAACTTCAAGTCAACATCAAAAATTATTGAAAAGCAGTAAGTGCCTAAATTCTATATCATATATTAGATAATTTAATACTTAAATAGCAACGTTTTGCGGAATTTCGAATTTTTAATTAGATCCAATTTTATAACTTATTTTCTGAATCTAAAATTCCATATTTTTCTCCTTTTCTTACTAGAAGATTTTGATTTTTCATAATTAACTAGTCATTAATCAAAAACTAATGATTGTATTGAGTGGATTTTAGCAGCTTTAATCCTAAAATTCCGGTGATTAAAATAATACAAAAAATTGTTTTCTGACTGCAATTGTTGATTTTAATTAATTTTAAAGTAAGGTCATGATTTGAGTAAAAAGTAAATATTTAGGTTTCTGAGCTACAATCTTTTGCTTTTAGTTTGTCATCATTCACTTAATTATTACTTAATCTTGTTCTTTTGGTATATTGTGTCCTTTTTTATTAGGATTTGATTGGTATTAATATTTTTACAATATCTTAAATATTTGATTTTATATTAATTTTTAAGTACTTGAAGAAATTGTGTTTTATTTGTTTTTCTCCCTACGGTTCTTCAATCTCACTCTTAGTCTTTTATGCTATTATCGTGTATATTTCTAAGTTCACTTTTAGCTTCCGCGCATGCTCCTTCTGCAGTTCGTATCTTAACCCTTTGGGCACTAATTATTTTTGGTTGATTACCATATTAGCGAATTTTAATCAAGCCTGTATCTCAACTGCTATTAGTTATCTCTCATACATCTAATTATCATCATCTAAGGTTGTTCTTTTGGTATATTGTGTCTTTTTTAATTAGGATTTGATTGGTATCAATATTTTTACAACATCTTAAATATTTGATTTTATATTAATTTTTAAGTACTTGAGGAAATTGTGTTTTATTTGTTTTGCCCATACGGTTCTTCAATCTCACTCTTAGTCATATATGCTGTTTTCGTGAATATTTCTAGGTTCACTTTTAGCTTTTTTTATTATCCTTGTATTAGATCCTTATTATCTTGTATTTTAATCTATTTAGAATTTTCAAATGCTGTTTGTATAAATTTTGGCAAGCAGTTCAACAATTCCTCAAGATCCATTTGATTTTAGATCCAAATTCTTAGCTATCTTTCTACTTCTACATTTAAATTTATTTACAAGATTATCTCTACAATAAAGTGTTATTAGTAGTTTCTAAACAAGATTAAAATATTAATTCATTTTTAATTATACCCATTTAAGCTATCTATTAAATAAAACTATTTGCTTTATAAATTAAAATAATTTTGGCACTTACGTCTTACCCATCAGCATTATTCATCGGAAAAAAAAATAAATAAATAAATAAATAAAAGGGAAAAGGAAAAAATAAATAAATAAATATATAATTAAAGAAATAAATATGGATCATCCAGAGAAGATTGATTTTCCTTCCCCCACCCCAACCGAAGAAACGGATAATTATTCTCTCAGACCTCGGCAAGGAACTAGAGCAAAAAGAATCTTAACCCAAGAGGCAAAAATGACAATCAAGCCTGTCGTAAACTTAGAGAGAGTTAATTTATATTATGAAGATGATATCTCGCTCTTCCCAGATAAAGAACCTAGCATCAATAAAGACAATGAAAACAACATGTATTACAACGATCAAGAACCTGAAAGTAAAATGTTGGAAAAGCTAAGGATGATAATTTGGCAACAAAAATTTTCAAAATACGTATTATCTGAACATGAACGTCTAGAATCAGACAAAATTCTTAATCATCTAAAAAATTTAGTGAAATTAAATAAGAGAAAACCGCACACACGTAGCATCTCTGAAGAATCAAATAAAAAACTCTCTACTCAAAATTATCTTCATGAACAATTTTCAAATATCAACACTAAACTAAATAAGATGTGCGAAATGCAATCAAGATTAGAAGTATCTATCACCGAAGAAGAGAGAAAACCAAAGAAGAATACCCAAAAACCACTATATAGTGAGGTATTAAAGAAGAAAATGGAAAAAGAAAAAGCTACCACAGTCATAGTTCTGCCCAAAAAGGGTATCTCTCCAGAAATTCATAAGGAAAAACTTGTTAACCTTTCCTGCTCAATTAAGCCAAAAAGGATTGTTTGGGGTAGATTTGCAACCAAAATTCTTTGCAAAAATGAAACAGACAAATCAAAATTGATTCAACAACTTACCGCAGAAGCTCACACCTTAGAAGAACCAAGAAACCCAACCAAAAAGATTATTCTACTTAATGTCCCAATTTCAATGAGAGAAGAAGAAATTATCAAAGTATTGGAGGATGAAGCACAAATACAAAGATTAGACAATCCCATAAATATAACAGAAATTAGAGCGCAAAGATATAGAAACAAGAACTTCACCACGTAGTTATTGAAGCTAACAAGATAATGACGGAGATACTTGTAAACAAAAATGATTTGTTCTTCGGACTACGGAGAGTAAATGTTTGGCCATTTAGATATATATGAAGATACTACAACTGTCAGAGCTTTGAACATATTGGCCGATATTGCATTTCAAAACCACTTTGAGGGAAATGCAGTGAAAACCATAGCATAGAAAATTACAAATCTGAGTTAAACTGCTGTATCAACTGTAAAGAAGCCAATGATAAAGGAAACAACTATCCAATAAATCACCCAGTCTATTCCAGACATTGTATCTATTATAGAAGTATAATTATCTATCAAAACCCAAGAAAACAATCAAACTAACTGATTCACAAAGACACTTGTAAGAATAGAATGCAGTAATCATTTGACAACTGCAAGCCCCAGTAGTTTCATAAAAACTCAAACTCTACTTAACTTGAAAATCTTTCAAATAAAGTTAAGAAAATCAAAACCTCCTACAGACCTCTTACAAGTCACAGCTGAAAAAGATGATGTGAAAGTTTTCCTCGTTCAATAACCCCACATCCTGAATGAAAGAGTTTTTGATTTTCCTGCGACATGGACGTACTGGACTTTGAAAAATTGCAAAGCAGCCATTATAGTTACGATGAGGGACTTTTTTTTTTACCAATTTTGAGAAAATTTGACAAAAAAAAAAACCAATTTTGGTTCATACCACTGAGACGACAATTAAAATTATTGTTGATTCCGAACCATTTAACATTATTTCAGCATACAATCCACCACTAAACTGCTGTTCTACCGACTCTGTCCCAAACGATATTTTACTCACTCTTAACTTGATACAATTGTCAGAAAAATACAACCAGAAAATATCCTCATCTGAGCAGATCTTAATATCCACAGTTTTAACTGGGGTTATCAACATAATGATGCAAGGGGTGAACTCTTACAAGATTTTATTATTTCTAGTAACATTTTTCTTCTGAATAACTCTAATTCATCACCAACATATCTTAATCGATTACAACAAGGTTGGCCTAATTTAATTTTAGTATACAATGGAAACTTAGCGAATACTATAGACTTTAACGTTTCAGAAGAAGAGACACTCAGCGATACATATCAATCACCCTTAACAAAGTTACCTAATGCTTGAAGATAAAAAGATACAAGACATCTTATGGAAACCACGCCAAATTTTAAAATCTGATCAGTCCTTATATTCAAAAATTCCAAAAGTATATTGATACAGCAAACACAAAAACAAAACTAGGAAACATAACTTCAAAACTACCGCATACAATTTCCGAATGCTGCTCAAAATCTTTCAAAATCAAAATGCAAAGTTTAAGTGTTAAACCTACTTGGTGGTCCTTATCACTGGAAATCAAAAAGAAAAAACTCAAGGCCATAAGGAGAAAAATTCAACGAGGCCAAAAAAATTAAAAAAGAACAGTTCTGTAACACCTATTAAAGCAAAGTGGCTTCTTATAATAAATTAGTTAGAAATGCCCAGAAAAATGCGTGGATAAATTTCTGCTCAGCAGCAAAAGACCCATTTCGAAAAGTATACAAATCAGTGTTCAACAAAAGTACTCCACTCTCCAACCTTTCGATTCAAAGGAGATTTTTGCTAAACATCACTAGTGTGCTTAAAAGGACTCCTACTGCAGCTCTTCGAGTTATAACTGGAATACCTCCTCTCTTCCTAAAAATAGAAGCCAAGGCAAAGTTTATAAGGCATGCAAGGACACAAATTCCTTGTGAAGTTGATCCTATTCTTCCTGCACCAAATTTGATTGAGAAAGTTATAAAAGAAGAAACAATCCACTCTGGAGTTCTTCAATATTGAGAGCAAAGCAAGAATACATGAGCAAAACCATATACCATATTACAATGAAGGCTTCCTAACAATTTTCACAGATGACTCAAAAATAGAAAGAAAAGTTGGATCTGGAATGGTCTGAACTCAGATTACAAAGTACTTGGAGTACTGGGCTAAAACCCTAGAACACAGTATACCAAGCTGAAGTCTCTGCTGTGCGTAAAACCATTCAAGTAGCTGCTTCACATCCTCTTCCAACAAACATCTGGTCAAATAGTCAAGCATGCCTTAAATCTTTATCCAATCCTCTTAACAAATGTCCTATGGTAAGAGAACTGCAAGATCTCCTAACAACAGCAGATAACTTCAAAATTGTTGGTTAAAGGCCCATCGAGGTACAGAAGGAAATGACGCAGCGGACAGACTTGCAAAAGTGGCTGCACTGTCAAATAATTCTTCTCTGGTCCTAACATTACCACGTTGTCATACCAAATTCTTACTTGATAATTGGATAATGGATCGTTGGTATGAAGATTGGGATAATGGAATAATTGGAAGAAGTGTTCACGAGAGGATACCAAAAGTTAGTTGGAAAACCCTTAACTGGACTATGAATGAGCTACTTTTCTTTACGGGCCACTTACCATTTCCATCTTACTTCCACACGTTCCATATTTCTGATTCCAAAGATTGCACTTGTTTTAAGGAAGGCAACCCTCTCCACTTATTGACAACCTGCTCCTTAACATTATCCTGTCATTTAGCCATACCCAGTGAAAATTGGAAGATCATCTGAAAGAAGCGAATTCTGAAAAATCGTACAGCGAGAGTAACATTAAATGAAACAGTTGAACTCCTAATAAGCAATGAAAAACTTATTTTGTTCGATTGGGAACACTTCTACAATTTAGCTAAGAACATGTTTTTGATCAAATTAAGATTCGGCTTTGTAAATATCAAAAAAAATTTTTAATATGATTTAAAAATTTTAATTTAATTATGATCAAGAACTTTGCAAAATTACAATTATTATGTTAACTGTATATAATTCATCATAGACTCTATTATTTTGTCATCTTGTTTTCGTCTTTACAATCAACTGGAATTTGATTGTATGTTTAAAGACAAGTTTTAAAATAATCATGTTCAACTGTTGTAAAAATTATATATATATATATAATGTCATTTTATAATATATTTTTAAATAAAAGTCCCAAACTGGTAAAGCTCCTTGGAGTTAGGTACAGGAGAGTTCGCTTGTGTCAACGTCAACATTTCCCAAGTGTTAGTGCCAGTTGTTCTTCCTTACATTCAGGTCTTGCCTACAACCATGTTTTAAGATTTCTTGAACACTCGTGACACGCATTGTCCAAGGCTTCTTTGTCAATCACCAGAAATATTTGCTTCCCTGGCCAGCTCGCTGTCCGCATCTTTCGCCGATAGGAAACATGTGGTCCATGATTGCTCAGAGACTGACCCAGATTACACCCCCATCTACCACACTAAATTAATTTTGCCAACGTGTGGAAGCTGCTTGGTCTGCTGTACCCCAAGAATATATCTAAAGTCTCTTTGAATCAATGCCGAAGCGTGTGGCGGCGGTGATTTCCAACAATGGCGGCTACTGTGGCTACTGATTTTGTCAGAAACCACATTTCATCGAAGTTTATAAATTTAATCATTTGATACATGGTCAACATGTTATGTACAAAATAAATTTTGTTGTGATATTTCTTTTCTTTCTTGGTGTTGTAATTCGTGAGGCCGGCAGTTTAGCATGATTTACTATAATGAAACTTGAGAATTTTTTTCAGTAAACTAGGGCTTAATTGCTGTGCAGTTTTACGTGAATTTCAGAAAAAATTGATAATGAAATCTCTCAAGAACTAGATTTCCAGCATCTTATACATTTTAATTTACACTCAGAAGAATTAAATTAATAAAAATTATAAAATAATCAAATTGTAGTCCAAAACTTAATTCACAAAAAGAATTGAAAACACCATTTTAATCACGGAATGTTTGCAAATATATGTCAATATGATTGCAAAATTGAAAGAAAAGTAGTTTTATGGTCATTTATTCTCATAAATAAATATTTTTAGGAAAACTTTATTATTTAAAAGAAATGTATTTGAAGTTTTCTAAGAAAATTGTGTCTAGACATATTTTTAGTATTTCAATGAGAATTGTTTCAGGTAGTGTTTTATATAAATTTGTAATAGATATATTAACGCAAAATATTGAAAATTATTGTTAACATTCATATTTATTAAATATATTTCTTTAAAATATTGTGCATACATCTAAAACTATTATTACTATAATTTTAATCTATATAAATGTATTATTTTATTGCAAAACAAATGTTTTACTAATACTTATTCTCTCTCAGCTATATTTTATATTTATTTTCCGATTTTTTTTATGTAAATCTAAAAAGTCATACGTAGAACACTGTATTTCTTTAATGTCTACATCTTAAGATGCGAGATCAAAGATTTAGGTAATGAGTGAAAAAATAAATTTCTATATAAAGCTGTATATTCATTTGATAAAATCTTATTGAATATTTTTTATTGTCGCTTAATACAATTCTGTAATGCCTTGATCAAATATTTTCTTTCTTGTATAGAAAAAATATTCAGAAATATTAAGCATTTGTGTGTATATTTTGCATGTATTTCTCTTTTTATAACTTAGATTAAATCAAATATATATAAATTGTAAATATTTTAAAAACGGTGTTCAGAGTTTTCTTTAAATTATGTCTTTCTTTAAACACTTGAAAATAATATTACTTAATAAATATTACACTTAATCATTCAATGATTAACTATAAAACAATGAAAACATACATAATATTAGGCATTGGTTATCGAATTATTCATTCAATTATTCATGTTTGAATCAAACTTTTATCAAATGCCCAAACAATTTTATTCATAATATATTATAAATACCTTCCCAAAAGTTCCATATAACAAAATATAGTTAAGTATCATTAATTATTATATTTCGTAATATAATTGAGACCATTAAGTATCTTAATGATCTTAATTATATTGCAAAATATAATTAAAAGTATCATTAAGATAATTCACTGGCATTTTAAAATTTTATAGAGTGTAAGTACATAAATATGTAATGTCGCTTTTTTTAATTCATAATTAAAAATTCTGTAAAGTTTTAACGATTTTAATACTCTAATGAATTTAATACAAATTTCAATTTAAATAGTTTCAACATTACATAATTAGCTGTAAAATAGACCTAAAATGGTTTATTAAATTTCCAAATTTTTTGATTGAGATTTTAATGTGAGTCAATTAACTTCATCTTTTCTCCAAAAATATGTTTATTTCTTAAATCTTCTATTTAAATCATGCAAATTTACTCCGCTAAATATCCTGAAAAATATCTTCATTTCCAAAGGAAAATCTTCTCGCATTCACTTTCCTTCCCTTTAACTAAACACGATCATAAAGTTAAGAATTCCTTAAGCAGCACATTTTTTCTCCATCCGGTAAAAATTTACAAGTATTTGAAGCACATTTTCTCGGAAGTGGAGGTCATAACAGACGATCATAAAATACATTTTATTTCGAATTTCTCAGGTATTTTAATAGAGGAATTCTAAAACCCTCTATCACACCTTGCATTTTTTCGCTTTCAATACTCATGTTACTCAGACATTTATGTTAGGAAAGAAAGTTTCATAAATTGAAAAACGTAGCTAGAAGGGTTTTACAGGCTTTTAATATCCGGATTTGATATATTATATTGATGGGTGTCACAAAAAATGTCACATTAAAATGGCTTTTTAAGTTTTATTTATAATTAGTGTTTTATTAATGTATCAATAAGCATGTAAACTATCTTATTTAATAACTAAAAGTGTATCTATCCTATTTCTTTATATTTACACGCACATATTTGCAAACGTAAACATACATTATACATACACTACAGGCCATTAAAATTGCTACACCAAGAAGGAATGCAAATAACAGAAAGATATTTATTGGACACATACATTAAGTGGAAAGAACAAGTTATTAGATTTACACAGAAAATTAGGATGTATAGATCTTGAGAAATCAGTACCCAGAGAAGCCACCTCTGGCTGCAATAACAGCATTTATCCGCTGATATTGTATGGCATGGAGTCAAACAGAGATTGTATGGCATGTACGGGGATCTCAGTCCATGCAGCTTCAACACTATGCCACAGTTTATCGACAGTAGTGAATGGTGAGTGATGGCGTGCCAATCGCTCGGCAACCATTGGTCAATGGTTGCCGACACGTTCTCAATTGGTGACAGATCAGGAGAACGTGCTGGCCAGGATAACAGTCGAACCTATTCTGTATCAAAGAAGTTCAGAACAGTACGGGCAACATGCGGTCGTGCATTATCCTGTTGAAACAAAGCATTAGGGAGGCCTCGAAGATAGGGCAGAGCCACGGGCCTTAACGCATCGGAAATGTTACGGTTGCTGTTCAAAGAGCCGGTAATGCGAACAAGAGGTGATGGAGACGTATATCCAATGGCACCCCATACCATCACTCCAGCAGATAAGCCAGTATGGCGATATCCAATGCAAGCTGGCAATGCGCGTTCTCCACGATGCCTCCAAACGCGGATGCGGCCATCATGGTCCTGTATACAGAACCGAGATTCATCTGTAAAGATGACGTGATGCCATTCCCGCGTCCAGGTTCGTCGCTGATCACACCATTGAAGGTGCTCCTGTCTGTGACGCAGCGTCAATGGTAGCCGAAACCATGGTCGCCGTGTAGGCAATCCATACTGCTGCAAACGTCATCGAACTGTTCGAGCAGAAACTTGTTGCCTTGCAAATGACTCCATTTCTCGACTCAGGGTTCGTGACGTGGCTGTACGATCCCTTGTGGCCATGCGGATAAGATGTCTGTCTTCCCTGCTGTTAGTGATGGGGGTTCGTTGAGATCATGCATGACGTTCCGTATGATTGTCCTTAACCCATTGATTCCATATTCTGCTAACAGTCATGGGGTCTCGACCGAAGCGAGCAGCAATATTGCGGTACGATAAACCGCAATCCCGGTAGGCTATAATCCTTCCTCGATCAAAGTCAAACACGTGCTGATAGCCATTTCTTCTTCTTACACGAGGCATTACAACAAATTTCTTTGCCGAAAATAACGTTGAAACGGAAATTGAGTATGAGAAAACTGCTGTCAAATCTCTGGTTTTAAAAACATTGTAGATGTCGCTACTGTAGCCTGCATTATATGAATGCGCTGAAAATCTAATCATTTGCGTATCACAGCAAGTTCTACCTGTCATGCAAATTTCACGTGTGTGGTGTGCCGCTTTCCTAATGTAGCAATTTTAATGGCCAGTAGTGTAGAAATACATTTAAAACATATATTTAAAAAATTCAAAATTTTCTATTTTTGTAATATTTATAAAGAATTTGTTTCAGGTATTTTAGTTCTCTTAAATAACTTAAAAACATTTTTTTCCAATAATATTTTTGGGCTAATAGAATATTAAAATTAAAATACGCTTTTTGATAATTTTCTAAACTAGTTAGTTAAAAGTATGTGCATTCTGAAACTAATTTTTTTAAGAACAAATACAAATTAATAAAAAGATAAAATTTCTTAATCTATAAAGAAAATGATAAAGCATTCCTTTTACCTATTTAAATTCTTATAAAAATAAAGTAAAATAAAAATTATTGTAAAAGGCAAAATAGTAATTTTTAATATGTTTTATCCAGTTAAATTTTCAATTTTAATACATTATTTATTCTATTGAGAATACAAACTGAAAAATTTAATTTAATTTATCTTTTGGGTGAATCAGATGACTGCTATATGATAATGAATATTATAATATGAAATAGTTACACAAATTTGCAAAAATAGGTATTTAAAATGGTCCTTATTAAAAATGATTCATGTCAGGGACGTACGAGTAAATTTGATTTCTTAACATTTTAAACATTTATTCTTAACATTTTTAACATTTTAACATTATTTCTTAACATTTTAAACAAAGCTTAACATTTTTTAAACAATCTTAGCTATTAAAACGATTCACTTAAGAATATCCGATTTTATGTATATTGTTACTTATGTACATCATCATTTCCAAAATCAATAATTTTCCCTACATGACATTTACAACTTAAAAAATCATTTTTAATCATTATGATATACGTATCATAAATTTTTATAACTTTATATTTTTAGCATATTAACATAAATAAAATTTAAAGTGATAAGCTGTCAGGAAATTAATAAATAAAAGAATTTAATTTCCTTGTGCTTCCTCAGAAAATTAAAGTATATCTATTGGATGCATTCTACATATTGAATTTATAAGTTTATTATCTCATAATTTATTCTCCATATTAAAATTATACTGGGTTTTGAAAAATTAAGTATTTTTTCCACTTTTATTGAAAAAATTACACTATAGAATGTCTTACTTTTTATCTCATCTTTTGTATTTTAATTTAATTAGATACTTTACGCACAAGTTCATTTATTCTTAGAAATATTGCATTAATTTTTATTCATGCAATTTGATTTTAAATTTAGTTGCTGAAAATAAGCTTAAATTTGTAATTAAAGCAACAATTACAATTTATAATTTTTAAATAAAACATTATAAATATATTTTACCATGGTCAAAAGAAAATAATGAATACAATTACAATAAGGTTTTGTTTAGCAAAAATTATTAAATTTAAAAATGTTATTCTGAAAAATGAGGATATTATAAAATTAAGTTTTAAGCTTTATTTGCTTTACTTTATGTTTGTAGTTAACCTAGATCTTTTTCTTTGTGGATTTAAGTAAATTCCTTAATAAAAAAAACAACATGAATTTTACACTGTTGTTTTTAATTAATAAGTGTAATATAAACACATTCAAATATTTTTTCTGATGGATAAATAATTAGATGCAGTTAATATTTAAATCTGTCTTAAGTTTTAAATATAAAAATAAAATATTGAACTTTTTCAGAAATTCATAATTCTAGTTAAATATAAAATTAAATTAGTTAAATCCCTTAATATTAAATAATTTAATAATATTTTGATCCTATTTTAAAAATATATCCACAAGTACCCCTTTGTCAAACTATATTCATTGAATATAACTATACATGTTGTTAATTATATATATATATATATATATATATATATATATATATATATATATATATATATATATATATATATATATATATACCAAAATCCCAAATATTATTCCAAATATTGATTATATATATTCACAATTGAAAGAGATTTACTTAATTTCTCTATAATGAAACCTAATTAGCAGCCGAATGGTTAGCACTCTTAACATCAGTTCAACAGTTCATGGGTTCGTATCGCAGATAGGTCTTGGATGCTTGTTGTGGTTTGGAGTCTACTTTAAACCGAGATCTAAGTTACTCTCGCATGCAAAAAAATAACCATTCAGTGACAAACAATAATTCAAATTGTAATTGAGCTAGCTCAGAATAGAAAGGAAAACATAAATTATTTGAAATACAAGAATCATATACCATAAAAAGTACTTTAATTAAAAATATATAGAAAACATAAGGAAAAAGTCTATCTTTATCAAATAGCAAAAAATTTTTATAATAATTTTAGAAAAATTTAAATTTAAATTTTTAGACAACATATAAAAAACATTTAATTTATTAAAACCAATGTTTGAAAGCTCCTTTTATTTTAACATAATGCATTTTGCTTTGATATACTTATTCCTAAGAATTTAAGCTATCGATCTTTGGCATTTACAAAAAATGTGCTTTAATTAGAACACAAAGGATCACTTACAAGATCTTCAAGCACAGTACTTGAAGAATTTCACGTGACAAGCATATAGTTAAAATAATTAGATATTCTATGATAAATACTTCAAACTTAATCTAAAGTGACTCTTAATCTAAAGATGTCTGAAAAATAATTTGAAAAATAATGTAGAAACACTTCTCTGGTAAGTTTTAATGAATTAATTTGCAAATTTATTTCTGGAAGTAAGTTTCAGAAAAAGAAAATGAGAGAACTTTGATTGAAATCATCTGATCAAGTGAAGGATAAATTTTAAAGAAAACATTTAGTTGAGGAAAAAATAAATATCTACCATTATATTTTATCACTAGAATAACTTAAATTTTTGAATATAAAGTTTTGGTTAAAAGCTGTGCAAAACAATAGTCCTCATAAATAATTTACATTAATAATTAAATACTTAAATAATTTATTTAAATATAGTTTTGCTTTCCATCAACATTATACTCAATATAATTCATATATATTAATTATATTAAATAATTATTTAAGAGAGTATTACTTTATTATTTAAATAAATATAATCAAGTATTAATTAAAATATATTAAGAGTGGAAAAAATATGAAAGAAGTGATTTTATTTTAATATTTAAATTAGAATATTTTAATTATCATTCTATATTGAGGTGGTTATCATGAAAATTTCTTGTACCAACTGATTTTTTATAAATTACTTCGAAGCATTTAAATTCTACTAAACGAATTTCGAAATATTTAAAATTTTAAAAATGTATGATACATAATATGAAAAGCAAATTGTTAATTTCCTAATCATTTTTTATTAAATTATTACTCTTTTGCATCATTCATAATGTTAATTAGGATACAAAATGTTTTAATTCAGTGATGTTTAAATATTTCTTTTTTTACCGCTATCTTTTAAAAGGAAAATAATATTTTTAAAAAGTGTAAAACAATGTGAAAAAATTAAAACTATAAATGTTTCAGAGTTACTTGAGCAGTAAAGAACAATCATTTATAAGTTATCATAATTTAAAAAGAATTATCAATGAAATATGTAGGTTTTGTAGATAGAATAGAATGATAGAATTTAAAATTATTATTATTACAAATCAAGTTGTTCCTTAGCATTTTCACTTTTATTTTATTAAACATAAAATTCAAGTAAACCATCCTTTGTTACAAAATACCGTATATGAGTGAATGAAAAAGCAATGTATTTGCTTACAAAGTATAGAAGAAATTACGTAAATCAAAACAAAATATTTAAACTTTGGGAAAACAAAGTACATAGATTTTAACTGTTAAACGAATATTTGTGATGAAATATATGGGACAGATTAAAGATTACCTATAATTTGTAGAAGAATTTAAAATGGTAAACAAAATCTTCATTAAACTTTTCACCTTTATGAAAAAAAATTATATTACAATGTTTATGCAAATAACTTTAAAATTTTCACATTTCACTTTTATGAAAATAGTATTAAAGAATTTAACTTTCATACCTATAATAACTCACTAAAATACTATTCAGAAAAGGCATAGGATTTTGCTGGATGCAAAAAGAGAAAATTGTAACGAATAGAAAAATTCATGCTTTAAACATCGCAACTAAATATAAAAGATTATGTTGTTTGTTTTTTCTGCTCAGTTTCTCTGTGAAATAAACTTAATTCTATAAAATTATTTATATAATCACTTAAAGTAATTATTATTGGATGAGTTTCCTTTAATAAACTTTTTGTGTGGGAAATGCAGAAGTTAATAAATTACTATCACTAACATTGTTAGCTAGTGCTTATATTATATATTACTTTACGATTTTCGAATAAGCAGATACTTTTGTGTGTGTGTGTGTGTGTGTGTGTGTGTGTGTGTGTGTGTGTGTGTGTGTGTGTGTGTGTGTGTGTGTGTGTGTGTGTGTGTGTGTGTGTGTGTGTGTGTGTGTGTGTGTGTGTGTGTGTGTGTGTGTGTGTGTGTGTGTGTGTGTGTGTGTGTGTGTGTGTGTGTGTGTGTGTGTGTGTGTGTGTGTGTGTGTGTGTGTGTGTGTGTGTGTGTGTGTGTGTGTGTGTGTTTATATATTTCATTAATACTTGAACATACATATAACATATTGGTATGTGTATTACTAACATTGCTTGTGAATTGTGTATATATGTACTTGTAAATGCATGGGTTATACAAATATTAAATATTAGTAATAAATTATACATTTATTAATGTTTTTATTTATATTTAACAACTAACAAATATGACTGATATGAACATCCTTATATATTATATTCTAAGAAAAGTAATTATTTTAAAATTTTCCTTTCATCATATATAATATTACAATGAATCTTTCAGAGTTTATAAATAATTTGAACAAATTTAGCTTGCTTTAACTGATAATCGTATAATATTATTAATATGGTTTAATGCAAGAGAAATCCAATTTTATGAATTTTTCAAAGCAACTGAAAATGTGTAATGAAAATTACTTCCCCAACATGTTTTATTCTACAATAATTGCTATCTCATTGTATTACTATCATAAAAAACTGCATAAATGAAACTGACTTTAATTTTCGAGTAATATTTAGATTGGAATTAAACATTTTTTTCATCTTCAGTAAAAATAAAAATATTCGCAAATATCATTTTAAAAAAAAAAACTACTTTGATTTCAAAATTAAAAACGTTTTTTTTTTTTTTTTTCAAATAAAGAAAACAAGCCAGTGATAAAATGAAATACAATATTTACAGCAAAAGAATTTAGAAAGAAATTGTAAAATATTATTTTCATTGGGAAATAAAAAATGTGAATTAAGGAATAAAAAATATCGTAAAATAAAATTTCTAAAAAAACTTAAAATGATTGCAAAAAATGCAAAAATAATATTTATTTTTGCCTAAATCTCTTTTACTGCTTTTAAATTATTATTTAATCGAAAAAAGAAAATTAAATAAGAATATCGTTTTATTTTATTTTAAGCAACGTAAAATATTCTGCGTGTGAAGAGTACATTTAGTTTACAAATTGCCTCAAAATCTTGTTCAAATATTAAAGAATGATATTTTTCCTTCAAAATTATTCAAGTTAATTTTTCCAAAAAGAATCATACACCTATTAAGAGGGGATATCTAGAAAATCATCCAAATGGAGAAACGTTTTGATCTTTCAAAAGAATACTATTTTAAAAAATTGCTTGAAAGCATATTCAATGGTTTCGTGTGATACTTTATAATTATTTTATAAAATAAATAAATAATCCTATAAATTAAATTATAAAATAAATCGTATTTAAATAGTAATAAAATCTAATATTTTTAAGCAATTGAAATTGGAATTAAAGTATGACTTTGTAAATATATGGTAGTTTCCATTATTTAATGGTCATATTAAAAGATACCGCTTTGTGAAGCTATCAGTTGGAATCCTTTTAATCTTTATAAATTAAAAGGAGAACTATGTGGATTAGAAATTCATAAAACATTTCCAACTTTCAATGGTACTGAAAAATATGGTTTTGTGAAAAATGCTATTGTCACAGAACAAATGCTATTTTTATGATCAATATTCTCAATATTTAGAAATTTGCACTAAATGAATTAATTTTCATCGCAATTTTAAATTCTTCTAACTGTAAAAAATTTTTTAATTTTTCTTATTGCAATTAAACTTTATTCCCTAAACTAATTCGCCCGTAAAGAACAGTATTAATTCAAGAACACCATTATTTCATGAGCGAAACATTTTTTTTAGAAGCATGCAACTTGTTCCGGTCTATTATGACATTTCTACTGATTGCGGAACTAAGAATATTTTTTCCATTAAATTAGTATTTTGTTCATATAATACATTACTTTTTATTCTAAATAAGATATATATATATATATATATATATATATATATATATATATATATATATATATATATATATATATATATATATATATATATATATATATATATATATATATATATATATATATATATATATATATATATATATATATATATATATATATATATATATATAATAGATAGAAAGACTAATGGCATGCATTCTATAAACTAAGATAGAGAATTTTCAAGGTTTACATAAACATTTGTACAGTGGCAAAATTCTTCTTTTATGACTATTATCTTATACAATACAACACTTGTTGAAAATGTAGAACCACAAATTTAATCAACATGTTTGTTTTTATTTTACGCTCGTCCTTAACATCTCACCTATTAGTTTTCACGCAGCACAATATTGTAATGATTAAGAATAAAATTAATTAAAATGAGCGTTCGTAGAGCTATCTCATGAATCTTAAAGAAAATGAAGCAGTTTCTTTAATATGCATGTTATAAATACTCTTGTTAATAATGCATCTATAAGTTCTTATTCAAGTAAGATTCTGGAAATTTTTTTTAATTATTAGTTTGTTTTAAAGCCGCATAAAATATTTTTTATTTTATTGAAAATTGAGGAAAAATAGTTATATTAAAAATGTAAAATATTTGAGTTTCGTGAACTGAAATGATGATTTTCGTAATCACTTTGAACTCAAATAACATTAACATCCAGTCTGACAAAATATTTTAGAAATGTCAATTGTTATTAACATTCTATAGTTTTTAATTCATGTCGGTATCTTATGAAATTCGCTCAGAAATAAAGAAACTGGCATCAGAATTGTACTGTAATACAGTTAAATTGAATGTCATGCAACACTACTATTAAAATCTTCTTCAACTATGCTGGTATTTACGATTATAAAGCTCTAGTTGTACTTATTTAGAAATAATAAACTATCGAAGAAACAAAATTAATAAATGTTTATGGAGCCTAAGTTAACTATAAAAGCATTTATTTGTTATATGTAATGATACTTTACATTATAGTAAATAAATAATACACTAAAAATTCAATTATAAAAGGAAGAAACAGTCATATAAGTTATTCTTCATCAGAAATTTTAAAATTATGTATATTTTTAATTGCATAAACAATAAATTAGTATTTTCTCTTATCCATACTTTTAAAATTATCAAACTAATAATATTTTTACAATTTTCTGTTAATCCAAATAGAAAAACTCTTAAATAGGAGTAAGCCTTCTAAAATTTTTTTATTTGCAAAAAAGCAGACATTTATATTATTTAACATAAATGTCTGTCTTTTCATATAAATATATATTATTTAATATAGTATGTTTTTGAAAATTACAATTGATTTAGCAAGCAACACTTTTTAAGTATAAAATAAGAGTTAAAAGTAGTGTATTGTGAATTGTCATATAACAAATATTCAATCATTTAATACGGTGATGATTCTAATATGTTTTGTTACCTATGTTTGTAAAGCATATAAATGAAATTTTAAAAATGTTCAAAGAATTCTCTAACAACTTCAATGCTCTTCTGCTCGATACTTTTTCACTGATTAAATATTTCAAATAATTTTTATTGATAAAATGATTCCTTAAGTAAAGTAGAAATTTAACCTCGTTTATTTATCTATAAAAACTTTTATCAATCTTTTTAAAGGAGCAGTTCTAATAAACCTAGCTTAAAGGGTCTTAAAAATGTAATACAAAACGTACAAGTTATTTATGCCTGTCTCCTGTCCTTTGAGCTCGTCAAAAAATAGCATACATAGTTTTCACCATGGCATGTTGTCATTTTACACACATTTTATGTATTTACCTTCAAAGTTTCATACTTTGTTTTTTTAGTCTGTTGGTACGTAAATTAATTGTATGTATGTTTCATCTCCAGTAACAATTTTAGAAATGATGTAGTGGTTACCATCTTTAAATAATTCAAGAATTTCTGATCTGAATTTGAAGCATTTTTCTTTTTTGTGCTCAACCAATTAAGGAAAGACATAACTCTAAATCAATTCATTCATATCCTCCATTTTCTGTATAAGTATGTTAATAATTTTAATTGTGGTGGTGGATAAAATGTTATTTTTTTTGTATTATTAAATACAAAGATTATAATTCATTAACATTTTCAATATGATAAACGCGTTATTTGAAATTTAAACTGATAATGGTATTTCGGTTTGCTCTTCAAAAGCATTTAGGAGAAAAAGATCATCTGCTTGAATAAAATGTTTCGTATTATCAAATCTAAATAATATCATGTCAGCACATATTGAAAATATTTTACCATTCATATAAAAAATAAAAGTATTGGAATGCTGAATTTTAGAAGCATCAGTTATTTATTTGTTGTTATACTATGAAATTAATATGCTGAATATACTTGAACTATTTACTATATATTTTTCCTTTACTTAAATAAATATCAAATTCAAGAGTAAAAATAAGAAAAAATAGGTTGAAATATTTTATCGTAATGATATTTTTTATCGTGTGGAAAAAAGAATGTGAATATTTTAGGAAATAGATTTTAAAAAAATTGGTGGATAGATACACAAATTGTATTTGATTTCTTGGCTGAAATCATGGTTTTTGTCGAAAATGGGAGAAAAAATACATAGGAGTCCTATAGAACAATTTACAAGGATAATATCATGAAGTATAATTATTAAAATGAGTCACTTAGTATTTTGTATACCTATTCTTCAAAATATGTTTTAAATACTGTCAATATTATCTAGACAGTTATAATCCAAAAAATGAAATATTTTTAAAAAAAGTTAAATTTGTTTTTAAAAAGTTAAATGGTTCTCATCTGTATTATGCCGATCATTGCACTGTAAACAATTGATACTGCAGGTCAAATTCTGCAACCTGCTGTAGAATAGACAGGTCGATTAGAAAAATATTAAAACAATCTGAATGTAATGAAGATTTAAATATGTGATTTTCAAATAGTACACAGGGATTATTAAAGAACGTGATTAGGAACACCAGGTCACTCTTTTGTCCACACTTCTTTTGATCATTATTGAAGCTAATATAATTATTTATAATATTTTTATATAATACGGTAATCAAAAATGTAGTAAAATCTACATGATAATTCTTGATATTTAAGAATATTATTGTCAGTTTGCTTATTAGAACTATTTTCTAATAAATAAAAGTAAAAATAATATTTATTTTTCAGAAGATACTCTTAATATTTCAAAAAATAATATGTAATTTGAACAATACAATGATTTCTGTGTTATTTTTGCAAAACTCCTAGCTTAGAATGGTAACTTCAGTTATATTAGTTAATAAACTAACTTAATTCAAATTTTCAAAAAATAAAAAATCTGTAATAATATATCATGGAACAAAATTGTCATTGTTTTATGTAGTTTATAAAAAGAGGAATCATACTTATCGATAGTATTTGTAACCCTTCCCAAATAAGCTATTATACAGGAAAAAAAAACATATCATCATTTCTTTTTCAGTTATTCCTGATTTGTAATAAAATTACAATAAAAATGAGCTTAAGTCCTGTATAGTAAACATCAGATTTTAAGATTCAATCTTTCTAATTAAACGTATTTAACACTGCAAAATTTTAACTATTGTATAGTGATATAGTAAACAATTTCACTTACTATAGAAAAATTATTAATATTGTCAAATACTAAGCACTTTAGTCTTTCTTATCATGGCAACCTGTGGTTGGTTAAACAAAGATAAAAAGTGTAATTTAAAATTTTATGAATTAGGTATATTACATTTAAAGTAAAAAATTCATGAAAAATATTATAATTTTTACTCGTGTTTGAAAACAATTACGAATATGATGCATGACTTTAATTAATCCAATGTAATAATTTTCAATTTATTATAAAGCAAATTGAATGTAAAACATTAATTCAAAGAAAAATATCAAATAAATTAAAGATATTGGTAGAATTTTGTTACCCAAATATGAAAAATTCGTCATAAAAAAGGATTTAATCTTCAAAAGCTGTCTATTATTTTCTTCAATAAGCAAAAATTAACAAATCATTTATCGGTACATTTTTCAATAAGTCAGACATTTCCTGAAAATTTATATAATTCAAAATAATTTTTGCCTTAATTTTTAAATATATAAAAATTTGCAAATGTAGTAGAATTTATATTCATATAACATACAGTATTGCAAAATGAATGATACAAATGAAAAATGATAAACAATGACTCAAATCGCTATACAGAAATAAAACCCGTTTAATGTTTTGAAAAAATTTGAAATTATTATTGAAATTTTCTAAGGTGAAATTAACATTTATTTTAATGGTTTAAATCAAAACAAATAATGTTTACACTCACTCGAGAGAGATACATTAATTAAATCCATTTCTTTTGACACATAATTATTAAAATAACTATAATTTTAGTTGAGAAATTTTATTCAGAGATGTGCTTTATTAAAACGTTTATAGTTATTACGCATTAAAATTTATCGGAAGATAAATTTTAATGCGGCATATTTAACGTTTATTGTTATATCATATATCAGTGGTTATTGAATATAAAAAATCTATCTTCATTCTTCAATTATAAATATTTTAATGAATCTAATTCTTTTTTTATCAATTTATCATTGTTAATGATCCTGGCAATAAGAAAAGCTTGCTCTATCGGTAGAGCATTTAACGCGAGTACCTATTCCGTAAACAATTCCCCCTCCACATAACTGCTTTTGACCAGCTGCCGAATTTCCCCCTCAATGTAACCAGTGTTATACTGTGTTTGCAATTAATTAGGTAGCATAGGGAGAATCCAATAAGGCTTGGACGCAAATGCTTGTTATCTAATGATGTGATTTCTCTTGTATAATAGGATCATGTATCAAAGATATATAGTGTTCGATTTATACACAGGCTCCGTGAAATTCTTAACAATTTATAAATAGAAAGCTTAAAAAACTTTAAAGTTCAAAATTTTATATTATTTTAATACATTTTTAATTAATCAAATTAATTAATATATTATTAGTAGTACAATTTGTAAGGATTAATAATTTTAAATTTCTTTGATATCATAACGTATAAATTTCTTCATCCTAATGTAACATGATTTCAAAATTTAACTAATTAAATTGATTTCTCTTGAATCAAATGCCTAGTTTAAGACACTCTTAAATATATAAAATTTTCTAAATGAACAATTTTTGTATGATGTAATATTTTGAAAATACTGATGTAATTTAAAATGTTATAAATTATTTATTTAATACGTTATTTATGTTTAACAAAATAAAACATTTTTATATATTTTATACGTGCTACACCCGATGCTTAAATTTGTTATTAAAGAATGATTTATAATTAATTTTACAATATTACGTTTTGTACCATTTTACTTAAAACATATAAACACCAGTAGGAGAATTGAGAGACGATTGAGAATTTCAACGAATAGCGTCACAAGGTTCTACACTTTTGAGCTGTCCTTTTATTAAATTAATGTTCATTTTTTTTACTCAATCACAGAGGTCTGCTCCTAAGAATGTATATTAGGTGTGTGGGGTGATATGCGGGATGGGATAATGTGCATCTGGGTCACTTTATGTATACTACATATTTCCTAATAATTATATGTCTTCAATAAACTACTACCTTACACTTCTTCAACGACTTGGACTATCAAGACAGTTATAATTAATTCCAACTCACAATTTCCCATTAACCCTGTTACGTCCAAATGAATAACTCTCATTTCATTGGTCAAATCATCTGTCGTTCTGTAAAACATGGAGAAATGTCCACAACCGTCACCAAGCCACAAAATTTACTCACCATGCCAATCTAATCAAGACATGGAAGGCACAGACCTCAACCTCAACTGCTCAAATTCCTGCTTAATAGTGGAAATAACGAAAGAGACGGAGGTTACACCAACCCGAGATAACGTTTGCATTACAGAAGCAAATCAAACACCACTAGCATTGGCAATAATCAATAAGGGAAAATTTTATTACCCTAAAGAAATTAGGACCAGCGCAAAGGAGCTAATCAAGGAATTCACTGTTCTACAGTCTGCGAAGGACCATCAAGAAGCCTCCGTATCCAACAGCAACCTGTATGAGTAACTCCAAGAACTAACTCAATTAACTACGATCACAATCCCTAATTTAACGAGTAAAATCCAGCAACTTAACAACACAATTAAAATTACCCAAACCTCACGGCAATCTTCTACCCCCCTAAACAATAGTACCAAAATTTACAGTGAAGCGATCAAGACAAAACCTACAATTTTCATAGGAAAACCAATCAGGAAGTCTGAAGGAAATTAAGCAACATCAAGACCTATATTCGCACAAAAGGGGTATACAACAGACAGAACTATATAGAAATTAAATGCAGATCCCATGAGGATTCCGTAAAACTCAAAGAAACCCTGACTAAGGAGAACCTGAGAGTCAACGACAAACCCCAGCCAACGAGGAAAATTATTATTCTCAGCCTTCTGAAAGACCTGAAAAATACTTGCTTGAAGCAATTAAATAAGACCTACAACTAGACAACCACAACCCCGAGATCCGAATTACGCAGATTAGGAAAACTCTTAGCATCTATAATCTTTGGAATTATGTTATAGAAATGCCTCGCTTCCTAGCCATACGACTTCTCAAAAATCGGAGGATCTTCATAGGAATCCGAAGCTATAGGTTAGAATAGGTTCTTAGCATATAGACGGTGCCAAAAACATCAGGATTTCTCACATCCAACAAATAACTGCCCTCATACAAATTTATACTGTGGACGCTGCGGTGAAAACCATAAGACACCGGATTGCCAAGCAAAAAAACCATTCTGCATAAACTGTCATGCAGAAAATAAAAAAGGCGAAAACTTAAATGTAAGCCACCTAGCTTATGACCGAAGATGCCCTACCTTATTAAAATCCTCAGCAACAACTAAGCCTTATTCCACACCAGTTACACAGAAACACTCTAAAGTTACTACTCAACTACCCTCTGATTTCATTCCATGAATATCTTACAAAGTTGCTCTTTGACACCATCCAGCAAAGCGGATTTCTTGCTTCCCCATCTCCAACTCCATACAAATAACAACAACCAAAACAATGTAACTGTTCTTCAGGTCAATCTACGTAGATCTAAGCCCCCAATGAACCTACTACAAATTACAGCTCTGAAACATAAAATCGACTTTTTCGTCATCCAGGAGCCTTTTCTACAGAATGGAAAACTGGCCTACATTCCACAGCGCTGGAATTGCTTGACTTCAATTAATAACAAAAACAGCAATCATTAGTACCTCCAGCAAATTTCAGCCAATCCTGGTGCATCAGTCAGTTTCCACCGTAACCATCAAACGAACTCTGGACCAGGCACATCTGAATATAATATTGGCCTACTGCCCACCACCTAATCACAGAGTTCGAGGAACACAAGCAGCTGAATTATCCGACATTTCTATCACCCTAGAGGAGCTGGATAATGGGTTGCGGTCTATCCATCTGGAGAATTCATTAAAAAGAGCGGACTTGAAAGCGCATAGTATTATCTGAGGCTATCCGTCAGAAGATTCTAGGGGTGAGCAAGTGTTGGATTTCATCCTTGCAAACAATCTCTTCCTTTTGAATTCCCAAAACTCTCCACCGACATTCATTAACAAACACCAATAAGGTTGGCCAGATCTTACACTGGTTACAAACCCAAATATGGCGAATGTCACGACTTGGGAGGTGCTCGATGATAAAACCCTAAGTGATCACAAATACATCAAGATTACACTTAACTGCAAAACTTTCACCTTCCAATTTAAGCGTTTTAAAACGAAGTTCGGTGACCACGGAAAGTTTTGTCATCTTCTGAAACCACTTATTCCAGATCTCACCCAAACAATTTCAACTTGCAATAACACTGCCGATCTAGAAAGAGCAACTATCTCTCTCGAGAAAGCTATTACCTCCTGCGCCTCCTCCAGCTTTAAACATAAAACACAAAACGAGACCAGAACTCCCACCTGGTGGTCACTACCACTCCAAACGGAAAGAAAACAATTAAGAGCACTGAGAAGGCGTTATCAATCCTCTTCCTTGCCAGAGAAAGAGAAATATTACAAGATATTTAAGGCAAAAAGAGCCACATACTTCAAACAAATCAGATTAGCAAAAAAGAAGACATGGAAGGAATTTTGCAGCTCAGTCAAGGACACATATGGAAAAATCTACAAGGTTGTCTTTAAAAAGACAGTCCCACCATCATATCTCTTCGTTGACAGCCATAGAATCCCCTTGGGTTCAAAACTGAAAAAGATATTCTTGAAAGGCTTTTCCCAACGACTTATAGCCATTCTTTCCAACACATCATCAGCTCCAACAAGGACGCTCCATTAAGCAGCCATGAAGTTGAAAGAACCATCAATTCACTAAAAAAAGGCAAAGCCCTTCTTTACGATGGAATTGATAACATTGTTATCCAAACTATCCACATGCCTTTCCTAAATATTCTCCTCTCTTTTTTCAATAAATTCCTGGAGCTATTTTATTTCCCTCGCTGGTTTAAGGTTGGTCTTATAATCCTGTTCCATAAGGAGGGTAGGGACAAATCCAGCATCGACTATTAAAGACCAATTTCTCTCCTCCCCACGCTTGGGAAGGTATTAGAAAAATTGACGACCAAACGTTTCCCTTTCCATCTCGAAACCAACAGACTCCTCAGTGACTTCCTGTTTGGTTTCAGAAAAGGCCGATCTGTAGACGATGTCCTTCTCTTACCAATAAAATACAGAACAATAGAAATGATAAGTTCCATACAGCAGTAAATACCAAAGATATCAAAGGTGCCTTTGATAATATTGATCAACTTCAACTAAAGAAACAATTGTGTCAAACCAGTAGCCCATCTAACATCACTAAGCTCCTAATCAACCATCTAAATGACAGATTTGTTATCCTACCTACGAATGCAGGCCTTGCAACTCGAGGCCAGACAGTGGGATGTCCCAAAGTTTCCTGCAGTTGTCCGATACTGTGGAATCTAGAAGCCGATACTCCTTTGAAAATTAACTGGACCACAATAGGAAAAGAAATCGATCAGCGCAGCAATATCCACCTGCAGACCTTCGCAGATGACTTTACTTTTGGGATAGGCGCTTGTAGTGAAAAGAAACTGGGCAGAGTAGCCTCACTAGCTTTTACTCACTTCAAATCATGGTCTGATAAGAACAACTTGAATATCTCACTTGATAGGACCAAGTTCATGTTAGTCGCTAAACTCCAATGTCGTCCAAAAATTCTATGTGGTGACTACAAATTGAAGAAGGCAAATTCCATCCAACTACATTGAGTCGTCTTGGACAAGAACCTGCATTATAAAGAATATATTGTGACCCAAGAAAACATAGCTATACTACTTCAAGAGAGGCTTCGCAGACTGGCTGGAAATTACTGAGGTTATAATCAGAAAAACAGGATTTTACTGTACAAAAACGTCACTGGGAGAATGCTTTGCCACGGAACAGCAATCTGGGAAGCCTAGTTAATAAATAAATTGACCCTAAAATTATTATCTATTCAACGAAGTTTTCTTCTTAGTATCACGGGAGCTTTCCGCTCAACACCCACCTCCGCTCTCCAGGTAATTACTAGCTTATTCTCCCCTGCATCTGATAATAGAACCAGAGGCAAAATACATACGACTCACCAGAGGCGGGATTCAGTGTCTCGATCCACCACTCTTATCACCTTCAGATATAGAAAATAAAATGAGCATTGATTTCTTCCACCATGGTCTCTTTAATCTGAGTGAAATAGTCTCTGTCAAAGAAACTGCACAGATGTCATGGCCACCAGCAAAATCCCTTCAAATATTCACAGATGGTTCAAAGTTGGAAGAAGGAGTCGGCTCGGTTTTTGTAGCTTATAAAAATTCAGTAAAGACGCATGTCTGGGAAACAAAACTGAGAGAAGGTAACTCAGTCTTCCAAGCCGAGGTTTTGGCAATAAGCGAAGCAGTTAAATTTGTCACGCTAGAGAACACCATTGCCACTATTTGGTCTGACAGCCAGGCAACTCTCAAATCGTGCTACAATCCCTCTTTATCAAGCCCGCTCGTCAGATCACTTCAAAGTTACCTGATGGACTTTCCTTCTATCCAACTTCGATGGGTCAAAGCTCATGTTGGAATAGAGGGCAATGAGGAAGCTGACATGGAGGCAAAAGCGACAGCCTCTTCTTCTCTTCATCATGTAGACATCCCCCTACCACGCTGCTCAGTCAAGCACACCCTACACAACTGGATGAAAGAGAAATGGCAGGACGATTGGTCCAATTCATCTACTGGTCGTCTAGTACATGAAATTATCTCTACAGTTTCCAACAAATCTTTAAATTAAACCAGGAATGAAATCCTTTTCATGACCGGCCATGGCCCATTTCCTACTTACTTCTACAGGGTGGGTCTAACGGACACCCCAAATTGTACCTGTGGTAACTAGGGAGACCCAATACACTACCTCTCGGTCTGCCCACTCACTTCCACGTGGCATTTATCAACCCCTGCAAAGCAGTGGTCATTAAGTGTAAACGAGCTGTACTCTTTAACAAGACCTCTAGATGAAAACTAAACCAACTAATGGACTTCCTTATTAGCCAAAAGTGCTTATTCACGTGGTTCAAGAAGAATCATCACTGACTCTCCTCTGTTAATATCCCAAGCCCAAGTACTTGGACTTAAGTACATAGCCTAAGTGTTTAGACTTTACAAAGCAAATAGCAGCTTCAAGCTGTTTTAATGGACTTTTTCCAATTGACTGTTCGTGATTTATGTGCTCCTCTTCAAATTCATTTTTTTCAGTGTGTTGTTCTTTTTAAAGTCATTAATTGTAATCCTTTGTATTTTCATACATTTGTAATTCTATGTATTCCTCTAAGTGCGTAATTCCACGTATTTTTGCAACTTTGTGATCCTACATATTCTTGTAATTTCATAATCCTATGTATTTTTGTACCATTGTTTCCCTATAAAATTTTATATCCCATCCCAAAATTGAGGCCACGGGGCCTGGTTAATAAGGGAGTCACTCTCACTTTCGGAAGGAAGTGAGACTGAATCCCAGGCTGGCCAAGGTTTTGTTCTTTTCGCTAAAGGTGGTCCGGGCACACTAAATCTGGCCGCAATGTCCTCCAGGTGAGGTGATGCATCTGAAGGTGGCAGGTCAAATCTTGGGAATCTTCTGCTGGCTCCCTGATTCAAAATCACGAAGACTCCATCCGCCTGCTTCTATCCAACTGGTAAAGTCCATCTCAGGGCTAGGTACAGGAAAGTATGCTGGTGCAACAACAACAACATTTTAATAATAAATTTATATTATTAGGTACAGGAAAGTATGCTGATGCAACAACAACAACATTTTAATAATAAATTTATATTAGCATTTATTTAATCACCATGAAAAAGTCTAATTTAAAAGAAAAAATTATTATATTCTTATTCTTATGAATATTCATATTCCTTGAATGAGTGCAATTTTAATTACATATGTATTAACAAAGTCAATACTAACATCTTAATTAATTTTATATTAGCTGATATTTAATTAACTTGAATATACTGAGATTCGTAAAATTTTTCTTGAAATATTTAAACTGCTTACAACGTACTAATTAATTATAAAATTTACATTTAAATGTTTATTTAATTTATTTAAAGTTGAAAAGGAATTACATTCGCTTTCTTCAAAGCTTAACTCTTATAATTGAGAAATTGTTTCCATTGCTATTTATTATAGTCTAAAAATGTTTAAATAAACTAAGTATTTCAGTTTTTCTTTTATATGAATAAAATATAAAAAAGTTTTTCTTAAAATTCACTGCAAGGAAGATTTAAAGTTAAATAATTTTATAGTTAATAACAATTGTTGGGGTGAATAGCGTTAATTTACCTGCTTTCATATAAATAGTGTTAAGGAAAGTATCGAGACTAAAAGTAAATAATATATGAAATTGTTTGCATAATTGCTATGGTTTCCATGACTGTAATTTCCATAAAAGGATATTTTTATTTATTTAATTGATGTAAAATAATGTTTGAGTCATGTTTAATTCGAGAAAAATTAATACATTTACTGAAATGAAAACTATCATTAAGAAACAGAAAAATGCAATTCTTCTTATCAAAATACAAAGTACTAAAATAATCAACAGAAGAATTTTTGCTTCATAAGCTATGTAATATCTTTTCAGAATATTTCAATAAATAAAATACTGCGCATCGATTCACTTACGTCTTATAATGCCTAATAACCATAAGATATATATATATATATATATATATATAAATATATATATATATATATATATATATATATATATATATATATATATATATATATATATATATATATATATATATATATATATATATATATATATATATATATATATATATACTATTCATCAATAATTTAGAATTGCAACTTATTACGAAGAATTTTGCAAATTTAAAATTGACTTTAAAATTTCCAATTAGATAAATTTGCTGACTATTTTCTTAGATTATTCTACTTGAATTAATATAAATACATTCTTAACCTATTAAAACGCAAAAAATATTTTTTTAGTCAAAGTAAACATAAAAAAGCAACTTTAACGGATTTTAACCTAAAATTAAATACATTGCGCTTATGTTTTACAAAAAAGAAGGGAAAATGATAAAATAAAATCACGAGCGCTGTCTGCTTTTTTATAACACATTGTATATTTCTCAACAACAATGCTCGGAAGCTCTTTTTTTATAAATTGTGTTATAGAAAACAACTGTAAAAATGTGAGATTTTCATATCTATGATAAGCCTTGAATAAAAAAATTTGTGTTTCATCTTATGTATAAAATTGCAAAATGTAAACACAGTTTGATTTAAATATATTGGCTGAAAAAGGAAACCATTTTACCTACACCATTTCACCAAAATATTTTAATTTATAGTTACATTTTACTAGAAACTTAAAAAAAAGACTTAAAATATCTAATATTTTTGCTACTCACATCACATAATCAAAATTTAAAGACGTAGTAAAGTCAATAAATTTGGCTTAAAATACATTAAAATTAATAATGTATATTTACATACACACATATATATAATGCATACAATTCATATATATATGTATGTATATATTTATGAATGACTTCTAAATGTGACTTGTCTAACTAATTGTATCACAATTAGAAACATCAATAAAATATAGATACATGCATTTACTTATTTGAGGAATAAAAATGACAAAGATGATAAAACTTCAGCGAAAATAATTTAAGGATATAAATCAGCTACATTATAAAAATATTTATCCAAATATAATGACGCTTCTCTATATTATATTATTTTCCTATTTTAAATGCAAATCAAACCTGATAGTGACAATATTTAAAACTCAAAATCTAATTTAAGTATACTGCACTCAATGAAAGCTATTGTACTATATTAAAGGAATGAACATATGCTATGATTAATTGGAGGGAAAAATTACTTAAATTTGCTTACTAACAGCATTAATTTATCCCGTAGTAACTTCATGCAGCGTTTCTCAACCTTTCAGTATTCGTAAGCCAATTTTCAATCATAACATTCATCGCCTACTCACTCATACAATAAATTGGATCTATAATATATTTTTTTGAGTATTTCTTGGGCTACGTCTACATTATGACCTTAATTTCAAACCTTATGAATGACCAATAATATTGAAATTTAATGACATTTTAAACCATCTTCAGAAATGATAAAACAAGAATTCGGTGTTTTATATATTGCTCTTGTCTCCACTATGCCCAATATTCTTGCGGTTCAGCGAGAAGTTTTGATTTCGACAGGAGTCCAGCACACTCAAAAAAAGTGAGCAAATGTTTCCTCATAGGGAGAAGAAAGTTTGATAACGTCAGTCTCTAACTCTAGAAGCGCCAGTCTCATTCGAGTCGAATCCTTTTACCGCTTTCGAATCTATTGTGAATGTGTATGTATTGTACATGATTTAGTTTGTTAATTTTAATTCTACTTATTAAATAGTAATGACAGAAGATTTATGCAAAATCATGGATAATTTTTAGGATGGAGTAAGCGAGTATTAAACGATAATCAAATGAGTACACATTATGACCGTAATACCGAAAATGAAATCAAGAATACTGAAAATTTGGGTTTCCTGGTATTGAAATAAATGAAAAAAGAAAGACCCTTGTATCATTAGCTCATGAATATTGGCAGTAGACAACATGAAGCCTGATAAATTAAAAAGACATTTGGAAATGTTTCACAGTGAGTACGTAATTAAAGCCAGAGAATTACATAAAATCATATGGAAAGCAAAAATTATTTTTTTTAAAAAATTTCATTTTAACTGTAAATAAAAAAGCTTTAATTGAATCTTACAAAGTTTCATTTAAAATAGATGCCGATATAAAAAGCCTCACACCATTGGCGAAAAGATTATTTTGACCCCAGCAACAGAGATTGCCGAAATTATGTTTGGAGATAATTTTGCAAAACAATTGCAGTCCGTTCCTTCTTCAAATAATACAGTTGTGTCCGTCGAAATGGTGATATAACTGAAGGTGTACTATACCACTTTCTCTTGAAATAGCGTAACAATTTATTTTCATTACAGCTTGATGAAGCAAGAGATGCTCATTTCATTACCTGTGTTCAATTTTTTCATGATATGTCAGTAATAGAATAATTACTTTTTTGCAAATCAATAGAATTTAATGCAACATCACTTGCATTATTTGCTGTCTTAAATGATTTCATGAACAAGGCAAACATTGAATGGAAATATTGCATCCGAATATGCACCGAGGGTGCTAGTTTAATGTCCTGAGGATTCCAAAGTATACAAGCACTTGAAAAATAAAAATCAGTACCGTGGATATTGACACGCAGGATGTACAGAGAAGCTCTTGCTTCCAAAGAAATGAGTCCTAGTCTGAATATTGAAGTAACTATGGTTGCAGCCGTAGTAAATTACATAAAAAGGAGACATCTGAAGTAAAGAATTTGTGCAGCACTTTGTAAAGACATGGGTCCAGTTCATTCAGCGTTACTACTTTATGGTGAAACAAGATATGTGATTTGTTTTTGCAATATATTAAGAATTAAGGGAAGAAATTTCTATTTTCTTATAAGAAAAAAAAACAGACCGGAAGCTGAGAATTTTCGTGAATATTTATTTGTTGAAATTAGTCGATTTGGTCGACATATTCGAGAAGTTAAATAATTTGAATCTTCAACTACAAAGATCAAATGCGCATATGTTGGATATTAGTGATAAAGTTAATGCTTTTTACATAGAATTTTTGCTTTTTGTTTAATGCGTTAGAATTATGGAGCAGAAATTTAATTCAGGAAAACCTGACTGTTTGAGAATGTAGTTGATATCGTTAAAACTTACAAAGCTGAAAAAAAACATATATAAACCACTGAAAATCATTTAGTCATGCTGCAAAGTATTTTAATAAATATTTTCTTGCTGAAGACAAACTGATAGCAAGTTACTAGGGTTTAGGATCCATTTCATATTATTCCTGAAGGACTCTCAAATGTCGAGAAAGAAACTTTCATAGACTTCATGACAAGTGATTAAAACCAAAAGATAACTTAGGAATAAATCACTCATTTCGTATTTTGTTAATAATTCCAATAAACTACTTTTGTGAAACTGTCTTTATTGGGGTATGTTCATGGAAGACAAAATATAGATCTCAGCTAAATATAGAAAAATAATTGAGAATGACTATTACTAATACTAAACCTTCCTTCGAAATGTTATGCTGTAAAAAACAGGCCCAAGGAAGTCAATAATATTTATTAAATTTGTTACTAATTTTGTAAGTTTTGATTAAGTAAGTTTTCATTTAGTAAGTTGTTTGCTTTAATAAATTAACTATTAAGATTTATGTCTAAATGTTGGTTTGCGTGCGTGCTTTCCTTATAGGCAGTTAATTATTGTTCAACTAATAATTTCTCATGCTCTCATCTCCAGAGAAACATACCCCACAGGTTACGAACAGATGACTTAACGTAATTAATATGTTTCAAAAAACCTGACTTCCCTCGAGCGACTGCAGTTGCTACATTTTGAATGCTGACTGGTCATGACTGTCTCCATGCACATCTCTTCCGTTTTAACATTGTGGACTCCCCTGCGTGTTCTCTTTGTGTGTCTGGACATTTGTCATGACTGCTTCCCATTTGGACGAGTGCTCTGCACTATCTGTTTTTTCTTGTCATGTTGCAAGATATTGGAGAGCCCATTTTCTAAGGTCTAGTGCCCAAACGACAGGCATTTGTAAACAATAATAATTTTTAATACACAATGATATATTTCCCAAAGGTGATATAATGTATTAATAGACTTTAAAATTAATCTGTGTATAAAATCTAAGACAGCCTTTTATAAATTGTAATAAAATTTTGTTTTCAAATTTAATGAATTTTTATTTTTTGGGTTAATGCATGATATTTATAAAATATATCTAATACAAGAAATAATGATCTTTCTGAACTACTTGATGAGTTTTTTTGCAAGTACATTTGTAAACTTATTATATTTTTACAAAACACATCTACTTTTATTCCAATAGATTATTGAGTTCTGTAAAATAATTTTTCAAAATAATTAATTGCTACTAATATAATAAGTGGAATCAGTCAACGAATAGGAAATCAATATTTTATATTATTTTAGTATAAAGCTGAGCTTCCATACGTTCTGCACTTACATTTTTTAATCCAAAAACTTGTACAGAATTACATTTTTTAATCCAAAAACTTGTATCTTCAACTATTACGAATACTTCATAGTGGCATGATTACAATATTGTTTTCCAAATCCAATAAGTACAACAGTTCATTTTTTGTATACTATATAAGCAACATCTGATGACAATCTTCAACAACGTATTACAAATGTTTTCGTTTAATACTGTTGGTTTCAGAAAAGGTAATTCTAATACTTTATTATTAGGTGACAATACAATTAGGTAACATCTATTATTGATTTTATCATACTACATCATCTGAGTAAAAGTGTTAATTTCCAATATCTAAGAAGTTTTACTTTTAGAAATAGCTAAAACTTATTTTTCTGAGGTATCTATTGTCTGCTTTTTTATTGTATTTTTAATGTTTTTGATTGATTTAATCCACTTTCGTGAAAATATAACTAAATATTCTAAATTTTTAAGCATATTTGTGTGTAAGTGTGTGTGTGTGAAAAATGTAGAACAAAACATTTTTTTAAATTTGTAACTTTAAATTATTTACAGTTTACAACAATGAACTACTCGTTGCTAAATTTTTAAGAGTTTTAAGATTCCAATGAAAATTCTAATTTCTGAAAAGCGTCTAAATCACTTAGTGTTTTACTAATCAATTTACATATAGATAAACAAATGTAAACTGCTAATAAAGACTCACAACATATTTTATTTATTTCAATTTTTTAGAAAAATTTTTCAATATAATTTATTTTCCTTATATGAATTATATAAGAAGAATATATCAATCTGCGAAATTAGAAATATTGTAGCTTAATGTTCATTGCATACGCCACAATCCATGGATATTGCAGGATGTTTTTAATTGCCTGATTAATTTATAAGCAGTTTAATATAGTTGTTATGGAGGAGTAAATTGTAAATAAATTATTTCTGTTTGAATTTACGAGAAATTTCCCAAAATTACTTATACCATTTTAAATATTCATAAGTTGTAATGTTTATGCATAACAATGATGAATTGTGCAGATTTGGAATTAAAATATTTTAATATTAAGGTTGTCGTTTCCAGTAGCTCAAATAAAGATGAGAGAGATCATTGAGTTCTGTAATTATATAATTTTACTTTATTATGTTTGAAAATAATTGTTAATTTGATATTTCAGGTGCTAGAGTAACTAATTTTTCATTAATTGATATTAATCATAATACATTTAGCAAATTTAATTATTGATATAAATGAACTTAAATATAAAACCAGCTCTGTTGCATTTATAATTAAATGAAATTAATTAGATTGTATAAAAATTTGGAATCGTCATATCCATTCCAAATCAATAGTTAAAAATCAAAATGTGTTTTAAATATACAGTACATAATCCTAAATTTAAGAAAAACATTCATATTTATTCATCAAATATTATTCATGAAACTGTTTTTCACCACGACTATCTTATCAGCCGGATTTAATTAAAATAATGCATCATTAATTCTCTCTTCCAGTAAAAATTTTCAAAGATAAATGAATCATTTCTAAATTTTAGAAATTAATCATTAATCTAAGGATATTTTTCTTCCTAGTTTCATGTTATTTTAAATTCAAATATTTTAATTATTGTTAGGAAAAGTGTGTTAAATGTTTTTCGACAGTAAAATAGTTTTTTGCAAATATTAGTTAAATTTGCATTTTGTAAATAATTTCTTCTAGATAAATTTTCCCAAAATGAAATTTTGAACTTAATTATCTGTGCATGTATGCAGTTTAGGAAACAGTTCTTTCAACTTTTCATATTTATTTAAATATTTAAGCATAACTTTGCAAAAATTTTAACAACTACTTAAATTAAGAAGTAATTTTTTAAAATTAGTTTCGTATTCAGAATTTTCTATTGCTAATATTTTCATTATGCTCGTTGATCTTTCTTAACTTTAAAGTTATGAACAAAACACTTATGTTTATTTTACTCACTTCATAATCTGTACCTTTTATTTTCTGCAAACAGAAAATATGTATAATCAGAAAAATTACACAATTTATTGATTATATATATCAATAAATTATTGACAAAATTGGTAACTTTATTTGATGAAATAATATATTTACGAAGTAAATATATTAAAGATGGGTACATGTAAGTATATTGGGCAATCGAGACTCTAAAGCTTTTTTTCAATTTTGATTTGCATGATAAATATATAATTACTAATATGCTCAATAACTATTATTTAGAACTTGTTGTCTCTACCAATTATTTATTCATAGAATAACTATATTGGTAAGTTTTAAATCTTTTTTTAATTTGAAATTATCTAAAGTGATATAAAATATATATTTACCGAATATATTTTACAGAATTTCAATAAATAATGTGAAAAATTTCAACAATATATAAAACTTAAATTGTCCATTTCTGCAATGGAAAATATTTTTTATTTATTAAATTTTCTAAGTGCAAACATATTTTTTGTAGAAATTATTTGCAGTTTGACAGAATCAAAACAATGATAGTTATCAGAAATAAGGGTATATAAAAGAAAAGGTATGTAATGCAGGTATGGATTGTTCAAAATGATGCTAATTTTTGAAGACTTGTAGAAAAAAATGTTTATTATAGAAGAGGTATAGAATACAGGAAATATTTACAAGAGAAAATGAAGAACAAGAAGATGGAATGGACAAAACTAAAGAAACAAATTGAAAAATAAAAAAATGAAATATAATATAAATTGCACAATCTGTGAAACAGATTTCCTTCTTTATATCATGATTATATTTTTATAACTAAATTTAAAAGTATGATTGCAAAAATATAACATCATTCATCCATTTTGTTAGAACCATTTGAAAAAGAAATATTTCTAGAAAGTAAATTTTAACATTTTTGAAAGTATTGCAAGATGTTTATAAAAAAATGAGCAACATTTTCAAGTTTTTTTTTTTTTTTTTTGAAAATGTTGTTTATTTTCAAAAATATTTTTAAAACATAGTTTTAACTAAAATCTTCTAAAACGTTTCTACACAAAAGCATATAAACTGCAACTTTACATATGTTTGGTCTATTTATTTACAATATTATTGCATAAGAAAATAAATTAACATTACCATAAACTCTGATGTTACATATAAATACATAGCAGACAGTATAAATAATTTTATAACTTGAGTTAACATCATTATTTCTCTATTATTCCTCTCAAAAATACATAAATCACATCTAAAAAGGTTACAATGTAAAGAGTGAAATATGCAAAGCTGTGTAATGAGGATTTATTAAGAAGTGAATTATACTGTTCTACGTAATTATCAATAAGTTGTAATAAATATGTAAGAAAATCGCATAAAAGCTACATTTTTATTAATTTAAAGAAGTTTTTAAAGCTAATATTTCAGATTAATAATGATTTAGGGTATTTTTAAATTGAAATGAAACAGTGTTGAAAAACTAAATCTTTTGAATGTAAGAATCTGTCATTGTTATTATTTTTATTGCCACTCAAAAATTGACAAAATGAATCGATTAAATTTTTCATATTTAGAAAAATTATAAAATAACTATATAGAACAAACAGGTGATTGCAAGTAATATTGCTTCTGAACAGATCCTCAGATTGGAATTTCGCCGATTTTACTCACTTTACAGGACTTTTAATATATATTGTTACTTATCGTGAAAGTTGTAAGCGAAAATAAGTATTTCCTAAACCATTAACTAACGTTAAAATTCTTGTAACTATTGATGGAAACTTTCAAACTCTCTTCAATGTATTCAATGTTTTTATGTACATTCTATTAACTTGGTAATTTACTGAGAATCCAAAAGTACTTATACACAATTGCACAATTGTTCATTTTCTTATAAGCATGCATTCACACAAGACTTATAATACGCACACACACACCACACACACACACACACACATATATATATATATATATATATATATATATATATATATATATATATATATATATATATATATATATATATATATATATATATATATATATATATATATATATATATATATATATATATATATATATATATATATATATATATTAAACTATAAAATATAATCGAAAACTTTATACCCTTTTTTCTAAGCAAAGTTAGGGAAATATTATGTATCAGTTAATATATTAATTAAAAATTGTAGATGAAGCAAAATGTAAGGACAATATTTTATCAAAATAATTATAAAAAGTAGAATTTAAAAAGAAATCAAAATCCTTTTTATACAAACTTATAAATTAAAGACAAAGGAATTTATTATTGAAATTATCAAGATTTTATGATTTATACTTTATTTAGTGATGCCAACTCACATACATAAAAAATATTTTGAAAAATGCTTAGCTTTATTTATTAGCTAATCATTTTTCAAAATATTTTTCGATATAATAAATATTTTATCATAGTAAATTTTGCAATTTTATATCAAAGTGTTTTACCCAACAGGTTTTTATGAAAATATATCTAACTAAAACAATTCAAGATAATGTTTTAAGTAAAATGTTTGAAATATATATTATTTTAAATTAATATTATTTCAGTTGAAATGTAAACTATATTTTTAAAAGAAATGTTTTAAATAAAAAATAAATATTCAATGTTAAAATTTTCATTTAAATTTAACATGTTTCTAAAATTTCAATAAAAATTAAAATTGATTAATCAAATTTACCTTTCAAAATTAACACAATTTACAATTCAAATATATTTGATGAAAGCCAAGAAAAATCATTTATTATATACTTAACTCTTCTTATAATGTAAAACTTCATACTTTTGCATACTTTCATACTATTTGTCATAATTTTATGCTTTTGTATAAGTTGAAAGATTCACTTTTATTTCTGGATGGTATAAGTTGACAATAAAAGAAAGTTTCAAATATCGGAAATTGTATTTCTTTGCTTGGAATGCAGAAAAGTAGCTCCATGATATATTCCTTCAAATTTTGTAATGTCTTAACTAATAAGTACAGAAAGAATTATGATTAGTAAGAATGTATGACTAATGCATATTAAAGCACAGCTCTGCGATGTTGAAACATAAGTGTTTAAATCTTCTGTAAAAATATTGTTAAATATACTAACTATTCTTTCTTAATAATTTTGAAATATAAAGCTTTATGTATCAAATTAGTGTTAATTTACATTTCATCAAACATTTCATTTAGATACCTAACTTTAACTTCAACAACCAAGATAAATAGTTTTATTCCTCACATAATAAAATTTATAAGATATTATTTATTGTAATAAATTTTTAAAAATGCATTTCCATGTATAATTTTGTGATTCATAAAGGCAATTAAGCAGATTTTTGTGTAAAAAAATGAATGAAACTATGTTTGTTGTATTAGGTTGGTGCGTATGAAATGTCGGATTCTCTTTACATGCGGACGTTTTCCTCCCTGTTTTCGTTATACTTTTGTATTTGGCATAACCTCATTCATGACCTCATTCATTGTCCATTGCCAGAGACTCATTTCAGCAAAATAGGTTTTCTCGAAGGTCTTCCCTTTTTTATTTCTTTTGAGTTTATTGCCGATATGAATTCTGCCGACATTCGCGTCATTTTCTTATATGAGTACAAACTTGGTAATAGTGCTGCAAAAGCTGCACGCAACATAAACCAAGCGTTTGGGGAGAATACGGTTAACGATCGGAAAGTGCAGCGTTGGTTCGAAAAATTTCGGACTGGCGATTTTTCACTGCAAAATGAGCCGCGCGGAAGACCCAAAACGTCTGTGAAGAATGATGACCTGAAGGCTCTAGTGGAAGCGGATCCAGCCGTATCCACGAGGGAACTTGCTATCAGGATGAAAGTTGACCATACAACGATATTGAGACACCTTTCTGAGATTGGCAAGGTTAAGAAGATGGACAAGTGGGTACCGCACGCACTGACAGAGCGAAATAAATCAATCACTTAAGAATCCGACATTTCATACGCACCAACCTAATATATTTGATAAACACTTTGTAATATAAAGTTTCTAATTATTTAGCAAACACAAGTTATTATTCAAATTTAGTAACAATGTTATTATATCATATCAAAGGTTAATTTTGCCTGTAATTTAATAATGCCTTAATTTTATACAAAAAATTCGTTTTTATTCTTCTGTGACATGATTGCAAATTATAATAGTTAAGAATTTTTAGTTGTTATTTTTCATCTACTAAATTCAATGACTGAATTCATAATTGAAGAACGTTTTTATAAGTAATTTAATGTGGGGCATATGTTCTTACAAAATTCTTTAAGAGCTAGAAAGTGTTTTACTTATACACACAAAATTAAAGGGTATCAGAAAATAAATGAAAAAAGTTGATTACTAATTTTATACTCGGTTCAGTAGATAATTAATTATTACTATAAAACTTTTTTCACATTTTTATTAGTCTTTGATAAATAATTCACAAAAATCAAAAGTCACTGATCTAAATTTAAATTTCTACCTATAATATACAAATATTCCGTCCATTTTTTAAGTAATCAATTAATGTTCAAAACATTTATACGTTTAGTTTTAATTAAATATTTATATAATTTAACCAAAACTTTAATTGAGTTTCTATTTCGATTCACGATTAGATTCCTCCTAAATAATGGTTTAAAGCAATAATGCTGCTTTTTCTAAAATTATTTTCATCATTACAACCTACGTTATATTTGCATTATGCTATTCATATATATAAAACGTTGTGATAAAATAATTACCAAAAATATTTAAAAATTACTAGTTAATTTATTTAATAATAATAAAAAAATTTTAATGTTCTTGAAATAAATTACTCTGGTGCCTGAATATATTATATACTTTCTTGCATATTTACATACATAGTGAAAATATAAAAATTTCTTAAGAAAAAATAAATTTTAAATTGGAAAAGGAAATTTCAAACAACAATGATACAAGCGAAGCTAATCATTTTGGAGAAAAATTTAAAAACTGCATCCAACAGTATGTGAATTTATAAAAAAATAATCATTTTCATTTTAATTACTTTTTTTTTAACTTATCTATCCAGACATTAAACAAAATCCAACATCCACACATTAATTATAGAAACATTTTTGTAACTAATTCTGAAACTAATTTCTTTTTAGAATTCAATATGTTTCATATTGATAAATATTAAGCGATATCAAAATTAAAACATTCATAGCCCTTTGATAATATATTGACAGCAAATCTAGAGAAATGTTCAATAATTATACATTTTTAAATGCACGCTTAACCACTGCACACTTAGTAAATTGCATTCCTTTATTACATATATATTAATTAGTAAATACTATATAAATATTTAATTAATTTATATATAATAAAATAAAATCATGCTAAAAGTTGAAATTCTTTTCATTTTTCAAAATACCAGATTGAGTTTCATTTAATCCTTATGAATATATTCACAAAATAGTAGTTATTCTTATTATGTTTAAACACACATATATTTATTATATTTATATTCTTATATTACCCAGTTTATATAGATATTAGACTAAGTCGTACTTATATTGTTTCGATTTGTTTGTATAGACATTTGTAAACATGAGATGAATGAAATGAAATCATGTGTTTTACATTAAATTTACAATCAGCTTAATTTAATTGAATTTATTGCATTTAGATACAGTTAAATAAAGTGGAATTGTAATTTCGATTACTACGATTTAATTCATTTTGAAAGCAGATAATGTAAATATTCACAAAATTTGCTCATAAAATATTTACTTTCTTTAATATTAAAATGCAATTTAATTAAATAAATGATATTAAATGAATGCAATTTAATTAAAAACAATACATAAGCATATAAAACCAGTTGAAATTATACTAGAACATGCATATACGAAAAGTAAAAACCCTAATTTATAAATAAAAATAAATATCAAATTTTATATAAAACGTTAAACAAATTTAGTATTTTTCAGATTATGTTTTATAAAATATTAACATACCAATTTGAAATCATTTGATTTTAGATATTATATACCAATAAAATTAAAGACAAAAAGTTGTTATTGAAATTTTTTCTCGCTCAAGTCATTTTTTCCTACTATTTTTTCAATCGGGAAAATGTCATTGGCGTTCAATATCTCATGTACTTCAAATCAAGCAGAATTTTACATTGAATTCTAGTTCTACAGATCTGTTAGTTTTCTCCAAATGCTTGCCTGTGTTTTGTGAATACTGAGATACTGAAACAATTTTTCGGGTACATTTTTAAGCTATTTATGTATTAATCATGTTGAAAATTGAATACTTCCTAATATTTTATGAAACTAAATTATTTTAGTACTTTTAAAGAAATCAATTTATTCCTTAGAATTCTTTTACTATGTTATTTAAAATTTCTTTTTGTGTTTTAACAATTAAAAGTTTACACCAAAGAACTTAAATACAAAAGCAATAAATGAAATTTATTCAGAAAATTTACTATATATATAAAATAAAAGATTTTCCTTCATAAAAATGAATTCAAAATCAAATAATGCAATTTTCAGAAACATATCTATAAAGAATGTTTATAATAATTTTAGAATTACATTTTAAAATTGATTTTGAAAATCATAAATTCAATCTAAGAATTATCCCTAAATCTCAACCAAATTTAAAAGCAACAAATAATTGTTAATAAATGTTTATGTAGAAGGAATTAAAAGCAAAAAAAAATTATTTGACATAGAAAAAAATGAAGTATTAACCAAAAATTTCCGGTATATTTTCTGAAATCTTAAAAGGAAGTTAAAAGAAAATTCCACGCATAACTCTGCCAGACGGAAATAAAAAAACGTTGATATATAATATAATTACATCATAAAATTTATATCATTTTGTATGAAATATATTCAGGAACAAATGGGAATTATTCCCATTTTCTGTTAATAACTAAGGATAGTTCCTTAGTAACAATAAAAATATTTAAACATAGCAACAATACTTACTGTACTTAAAAGTATACATGTTTCGTTTAAATTAAATGATAACCTTATACATTCAATTTGATTACTTTTTTGATCATTTGATTTCACATTTTTACATAATATCCAGTAAATCGTGTTTAACTGTTAGTTTTCTTATTTTCTTTATTGTATATGATTTTACTTTCTATAAATTAAGCTACTTAAAATATTTTATAATAGTATCCATTCTAATTAAATTTCTTTTATACTCTCCTAATATGTTAATATTTTTCCTCATTAATGTATTCCATGAAAATTAATAATAATAATTATAGCTCATGTTAATTTTTCCTTAAATTTCATTCTTTAATATTTATTTAATCATTTGAAATTTTCTAAAGTCAAAATGTTTAAAGTAACAAAAACAAGCGTAGAATCACCAGATTTAATTTTTACGATAGATAAATATGTTTTATGGATATATATTTCTGAATTTAAAAAATATTTTAATAATCTTATTTGTTTACATAGCACAATATTTATACATTTAAACTTAGGTAGATTATGTTCATGGATATTTTAATTTTTAAAGAGGTTTTGAATTATATTTAATCTGAAATTAGACAAAATTTAATCTTAAACGTAGAATTTAAATGAAACTCTGTTTAAACATTAATACTCTAAATTTATTTTTCCCTCTATAATTTATTCTTAAGATACACTTTTAAGAATATAAATGTTTAAACTATCAAATAATATTTTTAATCTAATGTTTACTAGCTTTATAATGATAATGACTCAATTAAAATTTTCTTACGTCTTTTAAATAATGCAATGCAATGCATAACATGATATTTAAAAAATTGAAAATAAACCCAATTTATATTTTAAATAAGTCATAAATAAATTTTAAAATGATACCCTCATTTTATGAGGAGAATTATATTTAAATGAATAAATTTAAGTATAAATAAAGATATTCTTTCTTTAATATTTTTCTTAAATTTTAATTTTAAATCCTGTATTTAAAAGATTAAATAATTCTACCTAAAACAACGTAAACGCTTTTATTATATTAATAAAAATTAAAAAAAGTTTCAAATCTTAAATTCCTATAAATAAGCTTATTTACTTCATTGGAATTTATCCGCTTTTTTATTGCATTTATTTTTATAAAAAATGGAAATTAATGAACAATATCACAAATACATATAAGTTAATTTTATTAACATAAAACACATACATTTCACAAATAATCAATACTTAAAATGAAGCAAGAGGAAATATTGCGTTTTATGCTAATTAAAGCTGATTTCAATTAAAATAGTTATTTGATTCACTAAAATATAAAAAAAACCTGGAACAAAACTCAAGGAAATTAATTTTAAACTTCTGAATTTTATTGTAATTCAAGATAATTTAATGAAGTTTTATCATTTAATTGCCTGTGTATAAGAGAAAATGTAGATTCAATAATTAATTAAGACTTTGAATATGAAGAAAAAACTTGGAAACATTCCATATTTAAAAGAAAAGGATTTAGAAAACAAAATAAAGTGTTAAATGAAGCATTTAATTGAGATTTCTATAATGAAATATAACTTATTCCGCAATAAATATCGCAAATATATCTAACAAAAACTTTTATCAAGCTACTCAATTTTTTTAATTAGAAATTTTAATCTCAGGAACGAAAAAAGTAATTGTTCAAAAAAATTAATTAATATTTTTTTACGTTTCTTTAGATTTGGAATTAATATTTTCCTCATTTTTATCAAGCTCAGCATATTTTATTGCTGGCTGAATAAGTAAAAATAATACATTTGTAATAAATCCAAAATTGCAAAGTGCAATTTTGGATTTATTAGAACTGTTAACAGAAAAAATATCATAGTATACAAGAATCTTAGAAATGAAATTTAGAATATTCTACACATCAAATTTAAAAAAATGTACACCTAAAATTATATTTACCAAAATACTTACATTAAAATTAATTTTGGCAATTTTTCATAGTAATTCAAAATTATTAAATTTATCTCTTATATATTTTTACATATTTTTTAAATAATGAGCATTTAAAATTTTATTATAAGCCAGTATACTAAGAAATAAATATAAATGACCAAAATATATTTATATTATCACTAATAGGTTACATTAAATGTTGAATACGTCAAATTTATATCTTTTAATCATTAGCACTTAAAAGTTATATGTTAATAAAAAATATGATATATTGTATATACAGAGGGATATTTGAATAAAATATTTGTTTTTTAATCAAATTAGTTTTCTCATCCACATTTAAATACAAAAATTACTTATATTTTTCTTTATTTTAAGAACTCAAGTAAATCAATGGATTCAGTATTCTCATTTGAATTTTACTAGACAGTAACTTTTTAGACTTCTTTAATTTTCTATAATAAATATTTGTATTTTCAAATTAGTATGGCATTATTTTAATGTAATTTAAACAGCTAAATTTGTAAAATTTGCATTTATGAATCAAATTTTAATATTTTTAAAAATATTAAAATCTTCGCAAATTCCTCATCACAAGCTCCAACAGAACTTGCATAACTGTAAATAATGAATAGATTTTTACCTGGGTTAAATTTTTTCTGGTTATCAAACTAAAAATACTAGCTTTTTCATGATTAGTAATATATGAACTTTATCAACAATTCCTTCATAATTTTAATCATCATAAATATTCAGAAAGTTAAATATGTTTTATTTGTAAGTAAATGAGTAACTTTCTTTAATTTCAACAAATTACAAAACATTTCTTCTGCAAATTCTATTACAAAATTCTTTTGAAATAGGTTGACAAATCAAATTACAGGTTTTTAAGAAATTGAAAGAAATTTATTGTGCTAAAAAAATCACATATCAAGAAATTTACTGTGCAAAGGCACATCTTAATCCTATTGATTTATTTAAATACTCGCAATAAATATTCTTTCACGAGACATTTTCTATGAATTACATATTATGTATCAAAAATAAATGGAGAAAACCTCTCTGTTTCAACTAATGCAGTATGCGTTCATGCTAAATGCAAAAATAAACTTTTAGAAATTTAACCGCACTTAGTAATCATACGGAATAAATATTTGAAATAAATTAGCGTTTCTCTGCAAACACTTAAATGAGAATCATCTTCTGTGTAATATGATGCATTCATAATAAAATTTAAAATAATTCTTGTGTATTACAATTTTCTTGAAAAATTAGGATAAAAAAGTATCGAAACATGTTAAATTTAAGAAAATTAATACATTACTTATGAATGAAACTTCAGTTAGTTTAAAACTGAAATCCCTAAGAAACCACTAAATTGTTTGTTTACTATGGTATTTAGTTTACTCTTTTAAAAGTTTTAACTTTTATATATATAATTATATATATAAATTATATATATAATTATATATATAATATATATAAATTATATATATAATGAATTATATATATAATTTCTCAGTAATATTATTCAATAATTTCTCTATTTAAATTATATAATTTCCTATATTAATCACTTAAATTGGAAAATGGTAACAACATTTAGGCTAAAACGTTTTCTTTAAGTTTAAAAATACCAACAAAATATTAAACACAATAAAAAATATTTTTGATGTTTATCAACTTGAAATATAATTTAATAACGAATGTTTTTTTTTCTCTTTTTACATTTAATTCGAATGTAGAAATTTTTACTTTAACATTCACATGCTGTTCTTCCATTCTTACCAAGTAAAATACTTATAAATTAAAATCAAAAAACTATTACCTAATATTAACTTTTACATTACGTTACGTGATAATTAATTATTTTTGAAACTTTTTAAATAAAATCTTGATTTTCGTTATTGTCGAACTTCATAGCAAAAGGAATAGGGAAATTTTTTTGTCATTTTTATATCTTAATTATTAATAATTCTTTGGTTAAAAATTCTTCGTAATTTTTTTACACTTCACTGTATTCTTTCACAACCCTATTTTGTAAACTGAATATTTTTACACTGGTAATCTACAGCAAGAGAAACAGCTTTTTTTATTTCAACTGTAGAAGAATTTCATGTCAAAGAAAGATCACATTCCATAAAATGAAACATCGAAGTATGATATTGCGTTCTTGAACACGGAATGCGTGGTGAAGAATGAAATATCCCTGTTGTAAATCCTTTTTAATATAACCTATATAATCCTGTTGTAAACCCTATTTTATCCTCCACTATTATATTCTTAGAACAAAAGATGAGCTGAAAACAGAGATAGTAAATTATTTACGGTAGTAATAAAATATCAGATTTACATCAAAAAGTTAGAAATTAATAAACTTTTTACATTTACATTTTACATAGTAAATACTTCAAAATTATACAGTGTAATGTGAATGGTCTTTCGACCCCGGCCATGAGATTCAATTGGATGAAATTTTGGATATTGCGGATACTCATAGCGTTCAAATCATTGCTCTGCAAGAAACCAAGCTCAAGGATCATTCCAATCTTAAAGTAAAAAATTTCTCAATATATCGTATTGATAAAACCAGAGGAGGTGGTGATGGTGGTGGCCTGGTCCTCCTCATTAGAAATTTAAATTTCAAAAAAGATCGACATCCCATCACAGAATGGTAATCTTGAGCTGCGGGGCATTTCAGTAGTATGGAAGAAAAAATCTATTAATATCTTCAATATGTATCATCCACCTGATGAGGCACATCTTCTGGTGAATTTCCTTGAATTGATAAAGAAGGGCACCCTGTTTCTTGGCGATCTCAATTCTAAGCACACATCATGGGGATGCTCCTCAAACAATCAAACGGGTAGGGATGTATTAGACGCAGCCGATGATAAAGCTTTGATTTTCCTTAATGATGGATCGCCTACATATACCTCATTTAGTTATGAACCTCAGAGGCTTTGGACATTACAATAGTTAGCCCTGAGTTATATCCGTATTGTAATTGGACTGTTCTCAATAACAGTGGCAGCGATCATTTTCCCATCTTGATTAATATAAAGGTTTGTAAATACTACTCGGAGCCCAATAGAAATTTTTGGAATTTTAAAAAAGATAATTGGGATAACTACAGACAACTTACTGAATCTTCTCTTGGCAGCCAACCTTTCAGCGATAACCAGGAACATGAATTGAATTTTATTAAAAGCAATATTAACCAAGCTGCATACCTAGGGGTATTATTAAGGGATTTAGACCTTATATGAGATTCAAGGATTCTACACTCACCAACCTTTTTGCAAAAAAAGATTTGTTGCATAAAGAAATTTTTAATTCTAACAGCATCACTGACAGGGTTAAGCTTAAGAAATTAAACGCAAAAATCAAACAGCACTATATCACACAGAAAAGAGAGTCTTGGAAAACCCTGTTAAAACTCCTAACAAATTGACGTTAAAACTCTCCTAACTCATTAAAGTTAAAACTCCTAACTCAAAATTAGGCGTCTTGCCAAATCCTTCAACAATGACCAGCCTCAGGTGAATAACATTAACATTGTCCTAAACAACAACGGCCAAGTTCCACAGGTTAATAAATCAACTGCTGACATTATGGGTACATTCTACAAAAGCATAAGTACATTTTCCTTTGACGAGAGTGACAAATCAATAAAAAAGATTGCCAGAAAAATGATCCATAAATGCTGCACCTCCTCTTCAGGAGATCCTGTTTTCTATGATAATTTCTCAATGCGCTGAGTTTCGCTCTGGAAACTATGGACTGTAGAAAATATCCTGGTCCAGATAATATACATGGCCTCATAATTCAACATCTAGGTAATATAGGAAAACAGAGATTATTGGAGCTCTTTAATCTTTCATGAAGAATGGTCATCTGCCCTGGGAGTGGAAAAGGGTCATTATATCCCAGTTGAAAATCCTGTAAAGAATGCTAGCTCCGTAGAAAGCTACAGGCCTATCTCTTTGACTTCCGTTTTTTGTAAGCTCTTTGAGATTTTATTATTTTTAATTTAATTTTATTTGTCCACAAATGGCCTGCTTCCTAGGTAGCAAAATGGATTTAGACGAGGTCATAGCACCATTGATCAGATATTATTTTTCTGCAGAATGTCAGGGATTTCCAGAACCTTCAGCCTACTAATCATACTCCTGCTGTCTGTTTGGACATGTCCATCTCTATAATTACCAACCAACTGTTTTTATGAATGGTAATCAGTTATGTTATACAAAAAATGCCAGGTGCCTGGGGTATATTCTAAACCGGGAAATATTGAGTAACAGAAATGTAGAAGCTCAGGCAGACAAATGTAAAAAACGACTTAATATTCTCAAATATATTTCTGGACGTGACTGGGATGCAAACGCTAGTGTTTTATGTTCTCATCTTTAAATGAAAAATGCGTGTGCTTCAATTTACTCTCAAAAATACATATTATTTATCAAATGCTAACAGAAAAATAATTAACATTAAAATAATATTAGAAGAGATTATAACACGCTAAATAATAAAACAATTTAAAACTGTAACTTGTATATACAAAATTTAATAAGCTCATAATAACGTAATTTAAATATGACTATAATAATTGCATTATACTTTGAGTTTTATTTATGAATATCTATTCAAATTCTTAAAAAATAAAAAAGAATCACAAATGCATTTCTTTTGACATAAAATTTTGAACAAAAATGTTCTGAATCACTTTCTAGACATTGTATACTGCTACAATTAAAAAATTCTTACCTGGAAGAGAAACTCTGCAAATTGTGTAACATAACTGATAGATTTTTTGTAAGGTAAAACACTCCCTGATATTTAATTTTAAGTTATTTTTTGTTTTACTATTACGTAGCTTACTATAGTCATTACGCAAACACAAATTGCTTTTTCACTTTGTATCTGCATTAATTTATTAAAATTTGGAGTGCAAATTTTATTTTATACATAGGTTTTTCTAGCTTATTAAACTATTAGCTGAATCTATGGTTATCACTTATGACATATTTTTGCATTTTATTTAGCATACTTATACATAAAATCCAATTTTTTTTATTTGTGCTAATGCTTACATAATCTTACATGAAAACTACATTTAAATATTGTTAATAAAAATAAACTTTAAATAGGTTTTGTATAAATAATGCAAATAAAGCAATTATTTTCTTAAGTGCTATTTTCTAAATCAAGAGTTATTCAATTCAATTGAAAACATAAACAAACAGTTATATTAGATATAATATCAAATAGTCAGTTAAATTTTAATCTTTAATTATTTTAACACTTTGAGTATCTGAATACCGATGTTTTTTGAATTTACAGCATGAGTTTTTAGTATACTGAAAAGAATTTTGACACATACTTCCGCCAAAACATTATTGCTTAAAATTCACCTTTTCCCCTGCAATAGAACATGATGACACACAGTTTAGAATTTCCTTAACATCACATTTTCTTTTTTATCCGATTTGAAATTTTAAATAATCTTTTGAGTAAACAGGTTTTGATGCTGAAATGGTAAAGGAGGTCATAAAATAAAATTTGCATTGAGTTTTATTATTTATTTATTTATTTATTTATTTTTTGAAAATGAAACCCTAGAAAAGAGAATCTTTTTCCATACTTTGTATAGAAGTATTTCTATAAAAAATATATATAAAGACATAGTATACTTCAAAAATTCTTACCTGAAAGGGAAATACAGCACATTATGTAATATAGCTGCGGGGTTTTTGTGATTTACTAATATCCGTTTTGAAATATGAGCTAAAAGTTAAATTTATATTTTATTATTAGGTGAAAATGTATAGTTATCACGCATGACATATTTTGGCATTTTATTTAGCATCTGTATGCATTTATTTGCTAAAATACAGATAACCTCTTAAACTAAAAATAAATCTATGAACTATCGAAGGAAATCATTTATAATTTCCTATTTATGATGAAAATTGTATTAATGATTTTAAATTTTGCTTAGGTTTTTAAAATACTACATTTTTTAAGAAAATTTAATATTTAATTTAATTAGTATTAAGAGATACAATTATTCCTTTTATCACTGGAAATCGAGATCATTTTTGTAAGCTTACATTTTCGAAAACACTTTGTATTACACAAGTAGGATAATATAGAAATCGAAAATTCACAAATAAAGAAAATTTTTTAAAATTCATTCTCAAATAAATAGAATAAAAAGAGCAGTAATATAATTTATTAATATTTTGTTTTGCAATCAATCAATATATATATATGTATATATATATATATATATATATATATATATATATATATATATATATATATATATATATATATATATATATATATATAATAATAATAAATTAATAAACATAAATAAACGCATATATATATATATGCGTTTATTTATGTTTATTAATTTTTAACTTATTTTATATTTTCTAATCTGAAAAATAAAATGAATTTTAACTATAAATTATAAAATATTTATTGCTCTCTCTTGTGTGAAATTTTAATTAAATAAATGCATTGAAAAGTGTTTGCGTTTAAATATTTAAAAAATTTTTATAAACGATACATGATTTTCAATTCTGTGGTAAGCGTTTTTTTTTTTTTTTTTGGTATTATTGTTATCTATTTCTAATGTTATTGCTTATTTAAATGATAAAAACAAGTTTTCGAAAAATAATGTAAAATACCATTTTAAAATAACTAATAAATTATATTACACTGCCTTCATTTACAGAAATGTTTGAATTTCCACCAAAACGGATTAAGTAAGTTTAATAAATATATAAATACTACTCATAATTCCCTAACTACATAAGTAATTCAGTGTACAATATCTATTGATTTCACTCGTCTTTGACAATATTATTAATTATTCCATAAATGCTTTTATATGTGAGAAAAAGTATACTTTATAATTTTTTTGAAAAATTTGCAAACATAGTTTCTAATTATAAACAAATGTGTAAGTTACTTACCTTGCAGATAAACACAACATAATAATATCAAAAGAATATATAATATTTATGCTAAGCAAATTTTCTAGTATATCAGTTGTTGATTTAATAAAAGAATTTTAAATCATTGGTAAATTTTTTATCAGTATAATTTATAGCATCATACCTGATGAAATATTTATTTAAATCATGCAGGAATACATACAAGTTTTTTCATAAATGTCACATACACACAGAAACACACACACAAATATATATATATATATATATATATATATATATATATATATATATATATATATATATATATATATATATATATATATATATATACATTAGAATGCATTAATTCATAAATTAGTTGAGAAGCAGTCAAGAGCAAAGTAATATGACAATGAATGCAAGTTACAAACATATTTTAAATAGCGTTTATTTAAAAAAAATTATAAAATGAAAAATGTCCTTCTTAGCATAGATGTGACCCTGACAATGGGTTGCATACATTTGTGTACTGTGCCTTAAAGAAGCAAATTTATTTAAAGGATGATACGGGGTAGTTAAATGTATAAGAAAGATGTTAATAATTCACAGGCACCTGTGTGTGTGTGTATTTTACGACTTCTATATAAGGAATCAGAATCATTCATAAATTCAGAATTGTATGAAATAGATTACATAATCAAAGATCTCTTATTCTATTCTATATATATATATATATATATATATATATATATATATATATATATATATATATATATATATATATATATATATATATATATATATATATATATATATATATATATATATATATATATATATATATATATATATATATATATATATATATATATATATATATATAAACTACACTAAACTTATTTCACGACAGACTTATTTCGGAACAACCCTTACATTGTTTCCTTTATCTGTTTTCCTCACAGTAGGCCTTGGGGTAAAAACATATGTGTCAGTAAATTAGTAAACCTAACGCAAAAATCCCAGTATTTATTCCCAAGCATGCTTGGTACTCAGTTTATTAACCCACTGAAGGCATGAAAAGCTAAGTCAACATTGCTCAGCGAGAGAATCAAATCTGTGCAATGATAGCACTAAATGCAACCACTAAGTCACCCAGGCTAATATAAGTGAAACATCTATGAATAAGTTATAAATTTTTATGATAAATTTTATTGGTGGAACACTATGTCTGTGTTCAACTTTATTATTTATTTTTGTGTGTGAAGAAAAATTCCCATTTAAAAATTTTTGCCTGTGAAGCCTTGAGGTTAACTGTTAAGAAAATAAATAATTTTTTTTATTCTTGAAGAAATTGTTAGAAAATTACTTTCACTGTTTAGAAAATAAATGAATATTTTAATTCTTTGAAAAAAAAGCAAATTATATGGGCATATTTTACCTGTACGGATATAAAATAACAATCTAAAAAATTTAAAAAAACCTTTGTCAAAACAACAAACAGAACAAAAGAAATGTAAATTTACTATTATGAATAAATTTCTTGCTGCTTCATATATTACGAACATCAATCTGTTTTTTATTTTATTGAAATACTGTATTAATGCCTGTATTTTATTTTAAATTTAAAAACCTTTGCATTAATCAAAAATTCAAATTGTATTCACATGAATTCTCATTGCATTGCTATTTAAGCAAAAATGTGCCATTAGTGTGTGAACAAATGTAACTTTGGTATATTGAATTCATTCCTCTTTAACTAATTAAAATTAAGCTTATTTGGAACGCTGATTGCTTTATACGTTTTGCGATAATTCTAACTTATGGGAGCAGGATGCCGTAAGCCCTGTAGGGATGAGGAACATAACTGAAAGTGAGTTTCGGTTAAGCACTTCTGAAACTTCTCTCACATGAGGTTCAATAAGTTTACTGACTAATGGTGGCAGAAGGGATGATTTGCCCTATTGATACAAAGCAATTTATTTCGCCAGTCCTCTGAATTCTGCATTGAGTGTTTGAGGTCATACATTATGAATGCCTTAAAATTAAATTCCAGCGGCTGTCATGTTCTGAATATTAGAATGGGATCGATCGATTGCTTTTAGGCATTAAATAATATTCCCTTTCAAATGAATTTGAAATTAATATTGTTTTATAAATATTACTGTGTGTTAATATATGAAAGTAGAATTAGAGTTGTATACACTAAACTAAAGATCAAATAAAATATTATCACATTTTTATCACAACATTTCTAAGATATGAAATATGTTCTTATCATTTTAATATATATATAGCAGAGAGAGAGAGAGATAAATGAAGTGTAACAGTACAACTATAAAAAAATTATTTATCAAAGAAAAATTGTATTTTTATTCAAAAATTAAGTTTTTATTATTATGAAACCTTCTTGAATGACAGTAAAATATGATTTTGCACATACTTGATTCTATTTCCTATCTAGATATGAATTATTTTTCAAAATCTTGCTAAATTTTACTCCACATTTCTCTAAAAAAGAATTAGAATCAAATGTAAATGTAAAATATCACAAATAAAATGGATTAACTGCCATGCAAGCCACTAATTAATATGGATTTTTAAAGGCATATAGCTTAAAATCTCAAAACTAAAACTTTATTAGATAAAAAACTTAAAAAACATTCAGTGGAAAAAAAACCTTATGTAGGGTATAAAAAAAATGCATTCCAGAAAAGTAAACCCTGAGTTGACAAAGACGCACGGCATCTAGTAATTTCATACAGCAAATTTAATTTAACAAATATAAATTAGTTTTGTGGTAGTTACGTATAAAATGTTTAGCTATTTTAGTGTTAATTATGTTTTAGCATAAAATGTTTGAAAATAATTAAATTCATTTCAAATTTAATGGTATAATATTTCTTTGGTTCAATGATAAAATTTAGTTATTTTATGATTTCATGAAATAAGCTTTTCCGCATTTTGATATACAAATTTATTTAAAGCTTTCAAAACCAAGGATATACTGATTACTATACTATGCAGAAATGATAAGATTACTATGCAGAAATTCTATTTTGCTGTGAATGTATCCTTAATATAATAAATGAATCTTTTTATGAATCAATTCCACGGTTATACCATTGAACTAATTGCAAACTTTATCAAAATTTTGTCAATTTTTATTTTAAGGTTTACTTTGATTAAATGCTAACATATTTCTACAATCAAAAGATTAAGTTGACATTCATTCTAAATAAGATAATGATGTATTTTCAATTGTAACTAATAATTCTAGTGAATATTATTGAAATTTCAATTAATTAATTTTAATTTTAAAAATGAAATGCAATGTGCTCTCTCTCTCTCTCTTGATATTTGCAAAATCATTCTGGTAATATTTCCTTGAAGATGTTTATTTCAGGGATTTTAGTTGTAGTTCCTTCATTTGTTTTCACAAGACATAAACAAAAGGAGTGAGATTAAAAAAAGATATTTTTAGGAGATGTCAAAAATGAAATAGATAAATTAAAGTCTTTTGTGAAGACATCTCATCCAATACATTTCGAAATTGATGGAGTCTAATGGGACACCTTTTCCTTTGAGGTTTGCCTTAGAAAATGGAAATTCTGTCTTCTTTAATGCCAGGCACACAAGAAGAATCATGTTGAGATAGTCCTGTTTGTTAAATGCAATGCAATAAGCTACCATCATATATCGAAACAAAGAGGTCAAAAATAGAGACAAATAATCAATTAGGATGTGACTGCAGTTTTTATCTTAATGCACAATTCTCAATATTTTTTATAATTTTTAAAATTTGAATATATCTTGTCAAAAACTAATCTTACATATGAGCATAATAAAAAAAATTGGTTAAAGTTTACAATCGAGTACCTATTGATTCCTTGGTGATTTTTTTGACCCTAAGATAGGCTCCAAGATGTGACTAACAAGATAACTGCTTCACAAATGCTATACAAAGATAGGATTACCAGAAATTAATATTTATCGCCAAAATGTGTCGCCAAACAAGTGGTACCTGATTCTACACTGAATCCTAAAAATTTAAGCAAATGATTCTAAAAAATAAATATAACACAACTTGTAAACTAAACTTACAATTCCATATGCATACCCCAGAAAATTATAGTAAAATTAATGCTTTTGCTTTCCACATGTACGTCTAATGGCATGGGTGCTCATGAGTTTTCCAAGTTTCCTCCCTTGCAACACGTGATTTGACCCATTAGCTATGAAAAATCCTACTGAAAGGGAACAGAACACAGCTAGGTCAGTTACTTAGATGAGCCAAATGCTAATTATATCTCGCAAACGCTCGCGTTTTGGAGTGTAAAGTTTTAAATTCAATATGAGGCACTGTTGAACAATGGCAAATGCGTGTTGTTCTTCTGCCTTCTTCATGAACATCTGTCGCGATGGATACCTAAGAAATTTCCGGTTTCCGCCTTTGCGACATGGGATGGATTTATTAAATTTACCCCATTCATAAGCACTACGTGAGACTTATCTCATTTTACATTGGATTTATATCATTTTATTACTAAAATATGAATGTTTGATCATGAACAACAATTATTTTTAATAAGCTATCAATTAAAGACAGAAGATTATGATTTCTGAAACATGGTGGAAATATTACTATGCAAATCATACCTAAGCAAGTTTTGATACTTAAAAAGTATTGTAATTTCATAATATATATAATATTAAAGTACTATTCTTATTTCAACTTAACATATTATTTTAAGAATTCAAAGTTAATTTATTAATTTAAGAGTCCATTCTGGTCTTGTAAAAAGTGGACTAAATAAATTTATTAAGTTCTATTTATCATTCCCATCGTAAATCTCTGAAATGTCATCATCAATCTAAAATTGTACTTACTTATTAGAATGATTGCTACCAACTGGTATATTTATGTATGCAAAATGTAATTACATAAACTATATGTATATAAATTTGTATTTCAAAGTAAAAGTGACAAATTTCTTTACCATTAAGTTTGTAAGTATACATATATGAAAGTGTTTGGGTGAAAAGTATAAAACATACAATTTTGTTGGGTAAAAGATAATAAAATTTAATTCTCAATGTCTCACGCTGAATGGACATTTTTTTTACCTAAATGCTTTTTAAACTGGGATTTGCAGTTCAAAGTGGATTTAAAAGTTGCAAAAAATCTTGGCTCGAGATGAGATTCGAGCCTACGGGTTGTCGAACTAAAAACTATAACAATAATGCTCTTAGTGAATGGAATCTTTTAAAATGCATTGCATAGCCATTTTATTAAAAAATCATGTAAAATTAAGAAATAACCACACTTTCCAAAACTGTGATTTTATTTAATAATTTTGAAACAGATTAATATGATATTAATATAATTAAAGAAATCAACTGTTGTTATAATATCTTCTGGATGCCCAATAGCTTTAAATAATTTTTTTCTGAAAATATTAAAAAATTTATTATGTTATACTCAGGACAATAAATCCACATTACAAATTAAATTGTTTATCAATTTAATACTCATATAATTTTGATAGTATTTTTTTAATTAAATTTAAAATATTGTATGAATATTATCTTAACACAAAAGAATAGATAAAGAGTTAGCATTATTTTAAAGCAAAATTTTAATCATTTACTTAATTCCAAGAAAACATTTATGGTTATTTATAACAGTTGGAAACAATTTTATGGTCATTTATAACTGATAAATACTTAATTAATATTGTGTTCTATCATTTATACTACAAGAAATTAATTGATATTTTTAATTAACAATATTTTGTTAATATTTTGTTAAATAATATTATAATGTTATCTGTTAAATAATAATATTACATTAAATAATATTTTGTTTTTTATCATTTTCTATCAAACCCTTTCACATTTCAACTTTATTACTTCATTCTACACCGTACTGAATAATACTACATAGAAAAAAGTAGTGGAATTGATGCACAGAATGAATTTGAAATGCATAATTGAATCAAAAAAAATCAAAACTATTATTTTTCTGTAAACTGTGCTACTTAATGATGCTCAAAATTTCTTCCAGGCCTACTTATTTTGAATGATATTATAATATTTTAGTTATTTAAATCTGAAGAGAGTCAAGTAGTTTGAAAATTTTTAGCTATATTTGATAACTTTTCTTTAATTCCATGTGATTCTAATTTATAAATATAAGAATGTTTTATTTGCTACGTATTTCAACTCAATGGGAGTCAAAATGAAAGGAAAATGTAATTATTCATGTGTTCTTGAATTCAAGTACAGATTTAAAGTTTCCAGGCTAAATACATTTTTTTCGATGTTATAGCACCATTTATGAAATATTGACACATAAGTAATTCATAAATATTTATCAAAAATCATGCTTCAATATTAGTAAATTCCAATAATTAATAATTAAAATTATAATTTGAAGAGATGCTTTTGAATTCAACAATTAAAATTATAACATTTTATTTTGTTTCAATGCTTATTTTATGTAAAATTTTATTAACTAATTAAAAAAATTATTCTTTTCAAATCTAGTTGTAGTTATAGACTTTGTTTCATTCTCTAGTATGCTAGAGCTCTTTTGAATTTAACTTTTTCTTTAAACACGAAGTCTAATTTTCTTCCACAAAATTTCTCAATAGTCTCAAAGTTTAAATAGTTTTAGCTTTTCCCATTTGACTGACTATATCTAAATTTTCTAAAAATAAATTTAAACTTTTCTACTTCAGAACATTCTAGGATAAAGAATAATTAATTAACTTACTAAATAAATTGTGAATAAACATTTACATATTTTTACACTATTGTCCCCTCTTAAGATTTTAATACTTCCTTATAATGTTTCAGAAGAAAAATTCCTTATTTTTTCATTTTTTCCTTCATAGGAACTTTCTTAATTGCTCTTTTAAAACAATAATTTTCATGTTGAAGCTTATCAACTTCTATCATTCACTTTTTAGTCACAAGTTGTTTTTTATGTTCTACATCAAATATTTGATAATAAACGTGATTTTATTTTTATTTAATATCTTATTATTTATACCATGGCAGGTAACATTTTAATTTTTCGATATCTTTTTTAATTTCTTTTTGATAATTTCTTTTTATCAAATCATAAATTATCAAAAAGAAATCTTTTTTGATAATTTCTTCTTATTTACTTATTGTGCAAAACTTTAATTAGCAATCAATTTTTTTCATTATAAATTGTTAATTAAATGCCTAACCTAGCTTTTCTTCATGCCTATTATGAGGAGTTTTACTTTTATTCGAAAGATATTCTTTACATTTAACAAATTTTTCAAATTAATTTAATTTGTATTTCTAACTTTATTTGAAATTTTGATGTAAGGAAAATATATTCAAACTTAATAAACCAACTCACTATGAATTCTCTACTTCAGATGGCTTATTTAGCTCTTATGAATATAAAAGTATCATAATAATACAAATGCTAGAAAGAATAAATAAGAAAATAAAATGCATTGCAATTTTTATATATCATTGGTTATCTAGAATGAAAATTAGATTTATTACTTTGATGGTTTTTATCATAAGATGAAGAGTTACAAAACTGATTAATCTTATTTATATACGTAACAACTGCACATTTTAATATTACTAATCAGTTAGTTCTTTATGCCCTTGAGAAAAACTAACCTACCCAATATATACGCTATTCTAAGAAAATTAATTTAAGATTCTTGGAAGAACATTTAATTAAGGTAGTAATATATAAGGTTTGATACGCTACGGAAATTTGGTTTGAAATATTTAATTTGTTTTTAACAAAATTACTTTATTCATAACAAATGCTTTTACGAATTCTGTTCCTTGTTTAGTTATTTGTTTTTAGTTATAATGAATGAAATGAACAAATTAAAATTATATTTAACGAAATTCAAACGCTCTTCAATCAGAATATTTAATGCAATACTTAAATTGTAGGCTGGCACAAATAGAAATTAGGGAAAATCTATATTAAGGTGTAATATAAATGTAGTTTAATTTTAATAAACTTAACTTTAATTTGTCCAACAGGAAAAAAAGAAATATATTTATGTTTTAATCATGAAGTAGAAAATTTTATTACATATGTTAAATTTTGATAATTTATATAATGCTACATAAAACTGAAATTATTTTAATGTGTTGTAATTAATAAATAATATGACTACTTTATGAATATAAAATTATAAACATGTCTTACATAATTAAACTAAAGTTAAATGTTTGTAGTGCTAAAAAGGAAATTATTTTTCAACTAATTTAGTGAAACTGTTTTACAAAATATGTTTCAGCAAACAATACTTAATTTGTAAAATTAATTGTAAGACTCATGTTCAACTAGAATATTTAAACTAAAAAAGTTATTTATATGCCATATTATTAAATGATATATTTCAAAGCAAATGTTAACATGACGTATTCTTAATTTACATTTTTCAAGGAAAGGGAAACTAAACATGATATGAAAGAAAAATTTCTAGTTTTTAGAGCATCTAATAAGCATATTTTCCCAATTCGTGTTAAAAGTACAAAAAGATTGAGCAAATATAAATTAAACTTATTATAAATACACAAATCGAGTATTCAGTATGCATTGCACTTTGCTTAATTCTTAATAATAATTTAATACATAGCTTGATTATATTATTAAAAAAATCGTGATAATATATTTGTTAAATAATATAAGGAAGAAATGAGCTACATTCGCATGCTTCAAAGTTTCAGTTTACTATATATAATTACTCGCAATCTGTATAAAATATATAATATATATATATATATATATATATATATATATATATATATATATATATATATATATATATATATATATATATATATATATATATATATATAATATATATATATATATATATATATATATATATATAAATTATATATTTAATACTAAGTATTAAATATATAAAATAGGTTAATATCAATATTTTTCATTATCTAATTTATAATGTAAAAATATTATGTTTTAAATATTTTTAATATTTAAATTTGAAAAAAAAATTTAAATTTTTAAATGAAGGTAATCTTGAATTTATTTATGTTTCAATAAACTGTGTTTCATTTGCCGAATTTGTAAATGTTTTGTTAAATTTATATTAATAAATATGTTTAAATTTTAAATTAATCTATATGCAACAATAATAATGTTCTATAATTCAAATTTAAGATTTTAAAATTCAAATATCTCGATTTTTATAAAAAATTAAATATATAACCGGAATTAAATAAATATTTGGAAGCAGATATGAAATTTGCAGAGTATTCTGATAAGCTTATTTTGTATTTCTGCGAAAAAAATGTATGGATTTTTAATGGACTGAATCGAATTAAATAAACTAATGCTAAATAAATATACAGCATGCAACGTATATTGTATATTTAATAGTAAATTTTGTTAATTTTCTAAATAAATAATCCATAAAATTACAAATGTCATCACTTAAGTAACATGAAGGGTTTTAGTTCTGGAATTTAATATAGATTAATATAAATTGTTAAACAAATGAGTGTTAAATAGACAAAAAGTTAATTTCAATAAATAATTGTGACATGTCCAGTACCATTTGTTTCTATTGTTAAATGATTAAGCCTAATTAAATTGAGTACATAAAAAATTTTTAATTTAAAATTATTTTTATATAAATACTGATATATGATTCAATAACTCTAAATGATAATGTTGCTCATACTGTATATAATATTTGTTAAATAATAATAAAATTGTCAGAATAAAAAGAAAAAGGATTTCAAACATTTATTGTTAAAATATTTTTTTATCAAATTTTTTAAATTTTCTTCATGATAATATTTAAATCTATATACAAAAGTAGTACTAAATTTGTACTATGCTTAAATATATTTGTTGATTGAAAAAGTGAATACATTCAAGCAAAACATTTACGATAATATTTTGAAAGTTTTCCCTAATTTTAAAATTTCAACTATGTTCTATGATATCGAAGTTAACAGATTTTTCACAAAGAAATTTGCTTTTGTTTTTCTCATAGGACAGATTAATTTAACAAAGATAGATTATTAGATAAAAAATTTATTTTTCAGCATTTTTTATGCCAATTTAATTTTCCTTTTTATTTATATTTTGTTATCAAGATGAAGAGCATCAATATTTAAACAATTATATAAAAATAATTTAGTATGATACCGATAAGAGTCGTTTCATTTTTGTCTATCGTGTCTTTAAAACTCTTAGTTGTATTCATAGTAAGCACCAATTTTCCTTTCTTCATAAGTTTAAAACCAAATAGTTATTATCTTAGTTACTCCATGAATGTTATATGTTAAATTTTAGCATAAGTGGGAATAAGCATTTTGTTTATAAATGCGTTGAAAAGATTTTTTTTATAAATATGTCCATACAATTTTTCTCTTTTGCTTTGGTTAGGGTTGCGCCCTTTCAAAGTTTATTTTTCCAAATAATTCCAATAAACATTTAACATCTAAGTCAAATTTTAAACTTAGAATTTTTGTATTAATTATTTGTATTACCATATAATTGTTTTTATTAATTCATTAATTTAATATATAATTTACTTTAATAAATGTAATATTTTTGTTCATACAAACTATTTTACTAATTTTAGAAACATAATGAGAACAAAATGAGTCGTATATACATTTTTAAACAATTCGATTTCATATATTCAAATATACAGGGTGATTATAAAAAAACTTTGCCAACATCTGCACTTCTAGCGTCCATTCTATTTAACCGATCAAGATGATACTTCAAATATAGTTCTTTTGAGATATGCGCTCGAGATTCTGTGAATGGCAACACAGTGGTGGCCCTCGCGGTTACAGTTATAGTGACAGAAACTCGAAATTTTCGAATGGCAACGTCTACTTTTTACCATCGCAAAATGTTAAGCACATGCGAAAACCCTAAATAGCGTTAAAACGGTACCGATATGTCTAAAAACGGACGTGCTCTGCAAACACAAAAATGAGTTCTGAAAACCGGCCAATAAAACACGATCTGGGCGCACGCAATAAATTTGCATGTGACAGAGTCAAGAAACCAATCACAGAACGCCGGTCGCCAGATATTCAGCGTAGGAAACCTACAAAATACCAAGCGGGTATGCGAAGTCGTCATTCGGGAACTCGCACATGCCGACGATATGAGTCTTCCTAGGAAAGTTCGCGGTGAATTGATCAAACTCTATTACCAAAATGGGATGAACGCTGCGAAAGCCTTGCGTGTGTATCGCCGCAATCATCGACAACGACGCGGCCCATGTACTCTGCAAGCTCTGCGTGATTTAGTGCGGAAATTCGAAGATACAGGCTGCACCTGTGACAAACAGCGCTCCGGACGGCCAACTGTTTCTGAGGACGTTGTCATGGAAGTGCACCATACAGTGACTGCAGGACACACAGAAACCGCAAGAGGCATAGGGCGCGTGTTGGATATTCCAAACTCAACTATCCGCAAGCTCTTGCGCTCGGTACTTCTCATGTTTCCCTATCGGTTCCTGCGTGTCCAGATGTTGGAGCCGGGTGACCCACAACAACGTCTGGACTTCGCAAATGCGTTTTTGTTACGATATGATGCGGATAACGACTGGCCACTTCGCATACTATGGACGGACGAGGTGCATTTCACCTTAAATGGCAGCATTAACACAAAGAATTGTGTGCACTGGGGAGAGACGAATCCTCATGCTGTGGCGCCAGTACCATTATTTGACGCCAAAGTGACTGCGTGGTGCGGAATTACAGCTACATTTGTTCTGGGCCCGTTCTTCTTTGAGGAAACGACCACGACTGGCCCTGCAACATGTTCTGTAACGGGCCCTCGGTATGCAGCCATGCTGAAAAATTATGTCTTACCGGAGTTGCGTCGGCTGAATGCACTCAATGACATTGTTTGGATGCAAGATGGCGCACCTCCACATATAGCGAGGTCAGTTAAAAGGCTCCTGGATCAGCATTTTGGTGATCGCATCATCTCACGCTATTATCCTTTTCCGTGGCCTGCGCGATCCCCAGATCTGACGCCTATGGATTTCTGGTTTTGGGGCTATCTCAAATCCAGAGTTTATCTGTGCAATCCTCAAACATTGTCGGACTTAAAGGATTCTATACGGCGTGAGACTGGAAACATCCCTCGTGCCATGTTGCGTGCAGCGACATTGTCCACCGTCTCCCGCATGCAATGCGTAACTGCCTGTGATGGCACTCATGTGGAAAATGTTTGAAATTAATAAAGATTTTTTCTCTATGAGTTCTCATCATTGAGCAGTGTCTTGTCTCTGTCGTATGCATTATTCCTTCGTGCGGTACCGTTTCAACGCTATTTAGGGTTTTCGCATGTGCTGAACATTTTGCGATGTGTAAAAGTAGGCGTTGCCATTCGAAAATTTCAAGTTTCGGTCACTATAACTGTAACCGCGAGGGCCACTGTGTTGCCATTCACAGAATCTCGAGCGCATATCTCAAAAGAACTATATTTGAAGCATCATCTTGATCGGTTAAATAGAATGGACGCTAGAAGTGCAGATGTTGGCAAAGTTTTTTTATAATCACCCTGTATATATATATATATATATATATATATGTGTGTGTGTGTGTGTGTGTGTGTACATATATCCGCTTTAGGGTATGTATGTTGTAATTTAAATCGTCGCATTTTGAACGTAAACTAAGGGTACTGATAAATTAATTGAAAATTTTCGAATAGAAGACGTTTTAACTACTTTTTAATTTCATTTAAATATCTCATAATTTAATTTATCACGTAGTTCTTGGATTTTAAATAATAAACAAATCATCATTTACTGAATATATTTTACAGAAATTTCAAAAATTTTATGATTGTAATCAGGATTTATTATTTTATCAAATTCAATGATATTCTCAATAGTTGTTTCGTACATCTGAACATTATGCTTAATTAATTACTCTTTATTTTTCTAAGTGAGTTTTTATTTATTTGTTGAAGAGTCTCTCTTATTAAAAGGAAATTTTAAATTAACTCCACCATATGAAGCTTTTTTATTGTGGATAATTACCGGAGGTTATTACGTTCAAGTAAAATTTCTTATGAGATAACGCTTAATAAACTACATAAATTAAATGTATGTTAGTTAAGAAAAAAGTATATTTAATAAGTAAATTATGAAATTTTCTACTTAATTGCTTCCATAATCTATATTTCAAACACTTTCAATTGTATATCTATAAAAGTAATTATTGTGTCTAGAAAAGTTATTTTATTTAAAATTGTGCTTATATTATAATTTTTGCACTAATTTCATAACTAATATTGAAATAATATAAAATAAAATTTATTGATCCAGAAGTAAACTCATTATTGCTTATGGCTATTTTTTAAAATTTGGTTATCCTATAAAATACAATATTAATACAATAACTCACTTCATTAAAATAGAATACATCGTAATTTTATATTTATCTCTTAAATTTAAAATATAATAAAATACTTATTTTTTTATTAATGAAGCATGTTTATTAAATGAAACTAATCACCTCGTTTTCAGTGGAATAAATGTAATATTTATATCAATTTTATGCGGAGATTATGAAAATAATTATTTTTATGAAAGTGTATATTATATTCTAATCTTATGTGTGTTGCAATTTTTTACTTGTAATTATATATAGAAAATTTAAAAATAAAGTAAAAGTACTTATTACATTTTTATAGCAGAAAATTGCAAGATATTTTACTTTAAAAAAATATTATTTTCTAGTTATGGAACGTCAAGAGTAATGTTTAACTTAGATTATTTTATAAATATATACATATTTAAAAAGAAGGTAATTTTGCTGAAAACGATTTATAATGTTTACTACCAAAAAGACTTAAATTACTAATTAGAGCCTTAATCTCACCCATAAAAAATTTTCAAAATGTTTGATAAGCGCAACATTCATTTGTTTTATTAAGGGATCAGAAAAAAATATTTTAAAATTTTTTTCATAATAAGTATAGTTTGCTTTAACATACAGACGATTAAAAAACATTAATTTTTAACTATAAAAAATGGGTTTTTCTATTTTAATTGGCCATTAATATATGTATGCACAATGTTAATATTTGATTCTTGTATTAATGAAATATTTATAGAGTCATATATTTTTGCTTAGTTAAATTTTTTGCTTTCATCAATATCTTTGTTAAATAAGAAAGTTATGCATTTAAATGTGCTGGAAATTATATATCAATGATTTGATTATTAATACTCTGGATATAATTTATTTTTGAAGTTTCAATCTATAAGAATATGTTACTTAAGCAACTATGAATTTAAGTATGCATACTATTACTCAATCATGAATACAAATGAGCACAATTATCATTTAATTTTATAATATGAAATAAAATTAATGCACACTTGTTTAGCAAACATATTTTGATTAATAAACTTTTGAGCAACTCTTTTTGAGATCTTTACTTCCATTACTAATTTTTTCTCAAAGAAAACAATGTGGTATCTAAAATAATTTCCATTTGACTGCACTTAATTTATTAAAATATATTTTAATAGTTGTAAGCATTTCTGTCTCTATAAAGTAACATTATTTCTTCTCATCTTAATTGAGATATTTAAAAATATACCAACAATTAAATATAATCTACTCTCTTAAACTTATGCAAGGGACGGCAAGATAGCTTCCTTTTTTGTATTCTAATAACACAGAAGTATTAAAAATAAATTTTTTATTCGTTTTTACATACAAAAGTTAACATATTTAAAATTTTAGTTTGCATAATTTTAAATATCATAATGGGTATGTAACGTCCACCATTGGCAGTACACTAAGTGAATTGAATTCTGCTGTTGTCATCCCTCACTCCAGCACATTGGCAAGAATGTTCGTTTTTCTCTTTGATTGTTTATGTTTAGATCTTCCAAAGTTTATGAGTCGTCAGTATAGGCACGTGAGTTTAAATATCCCCCGAAAGGAAATTACATAAGACCAAATCGAGAGAGCAAGCTGGTCATTCCAAATCGTTTCTCATTGAAGTGAAATTCCCGGGAAAATAGGCATCTATGATAAATGCATGATGTTCATTACTCTAACTCTTGATGGCGACTGAACCACAATGTCTTACAACTTTATGATCTGTTCTCTGAAACGAGACTACACCAACCCCTTATCTTTACTACTTTTTGTAGCTTGCCCCACCTTTGATACACTAAAATGATTTATTACAAAAGAAAATAAATACGTGAAGAAATACAAACAAAAGATGTTATTATTTTGACTCTTACTTTATATGGTGAAGAATGATTAAGAGTTTAGAAAATTTTGCGTTTCAGATCCAGAGAAGTAAATGCCCAAAACTCAGTTACTCTGTCGTCAGTAACAATACTCGTTTACCAAAGTATGGCTCTAAACATTAACATTTACAGCAGACTTCACTGCTTTAAATCTGAACCCGAATTAATCTACCGTAATATCTAGCATAAATTTTTGTGGTCTTTATTTGATAGTCATTAAATTGATATTTTTGTTGAATGTGCAGTCTCAAGGAATATCATAATAATATCTTCTTCTCCTTCTTATTCTTAGATTTGGGTTTGTATGTATCTAGTCTAGTCTAGTCTAGTCATTGGGAACCTTTGCTTCCATCAGCATTTTGTACCAATAACTCCAAACCCAATGTTTCTTAGTTCCAGTTGCTCGGGTCACCCACTTTATTAATAAAGTCCGATAACCCTTTAATGGAGTCTAGGTGTAACTCTCTAGTATGAATGATGTCTAAAAAAGTTAACCTAGGGAAGGCAAAGGCCTTACATTAGTAAATAATATGCTTGACCATTTCCTCTTGCATATGACATTTCCTGAAGATAGAGTCTTGCAGAAACAGTCCCATTTTTATGGAGGTGTTTTCTGAAATAGTAGTGCCCAGTTATGAAGCCTACGATTAAACGTATCTTATGCCTAGAGCATCTTAGAATTTCAGAGGCAACCCTCGCTGATGATCCACAGATCATACGTTTAGCGTGGGTTTGACCAAGAGTGTTCAGCCAAGCTTCATAAATCTTCCATTTTTCCCATCTAAGAACATTGTTTTTGCGGTCTTCAAATTGATCCCACAAAAAGGTTCTGCACCGATGGGAACAAAAGACGATCCTTGTTTAGCAAGTTCATCAGCCCTTTCATTAACTTGGATACATTTGTGCCCTGGCACTCATACAAGGATCACCTTGTTTCTAGTTGCCAGTTCTGTAAGAAGGTTTCCACATTCCAAAATCATTTTAGATTTAATTTCGAAAGAATTGAGCGCATTTAAAGCGGCTTGAATGTCACTAAAAATGAGAATCCGCTTACCGTGGTAGCCCTTCCTCATATTTAGTCGCAGACAGTGGATAATGGCCAAAACTTCTGCCTGGAAGACCGTAGCGTATCGTCCAAGGCTTACAGATAGGCTGGTATCGTCCAAGGCTTACAGACACGCCACATACTCCCAGTCCTAAGAGGCTGTTTTTCAGTGATCCATCTGTGTACCAGATTAGATCTCCTGTTTTAGTTTCAAACACGTTATTGCTCCATTCGTCTATAGTTAGAAAAACTATTTCAAATGTCCTTTCAAACATGTATGACTTTTCCATCAGGAAATTAAGATCTTGAATTTTCCCGGTAATACACCTGTGCCCTTTGGCAACAGGTTGGTCGTACCATTGGTTTTGTAGCTTCATTCTGTATGCAGTCATTCTGACAGTGCTACAGATAAAGATGTCTAAGGGAGTCAAATCCAATATAACTTCCAATTCTCTGGTTGGCGTGGTGGACATTACTCCTGTGATGTAGAGACAGACCAGTCATTGTAGACCTCATAGTCTGTCAATCACAGTCTTCTGTTCCACCTTACGCTACCAGATCACACAGGCATATGTGAGAATGGTTCTGACAATAACTGTGTGCATCCACAACATCAGTTTTGGATGTAGACCCCGGTTTTTACCAAGCATTCACTTGCAAACCATAATGCTGTTCTTTGCTCGGTTAATTTTATCATCAATGTACTTATTCCAGGTGAGTTTTTGGTCTAAATAAATGCCCAGATACTTTACCTCTGAAGCCACATTGATTTCAACATAAAAAAGTCTTGGTATGAAAAAGCCTTTCCGTTTCTCTTTGCGTGTAAAAGGTACAAAGTAGGTTTTCTGAGGAATCATAATAATATAGGAAACATGAATTGTTCTTTGTTAGGCTGAAATATAATGCTACGGAGGTTTTGAAGTTATAATATAGATATATATTTTGACAAATCAGAAATATAAAAATTTATATTTAGTGTGATGGGAAGGGTCCATGAAATTCTTTAAAAAAATACATGTTTAATGCCTGTTTTTTAAAAAGCATATTGTATTGATTCAGATGTATTGATTTTCAGCGACAAGGGATTTTTCCTCTATCTGGTTTAATTTTTGAGGTATTAATACTAATTTCCGAAATGTACTGCTAAGTGTTTTCCAAACGGACTTGTTTGCAGTCCTAGTAACTTTCCTACAGTCAGATAATTTTTATTATTACAATTGTGGCAGTATTTTAAAAAGAAAGCGTTGATTCACAGAACTTTATTTATAACCTATATGCTTTTAATTAAATTGAATTTTTTATTTTGTTTAAATTACAACAAACATATTTATTTGCAAATAAATTTCTCGTGTAGAAACGGATTTTTCATAATAATCACAATGATCTTTTGCAAACTAAAATGTATACATTAAAGTACCCAAATAAGTTTAATCTCATCAAAATTATTTTTTATCAGTTTATAACATTATTTTTACACTATTCAAAATATTATATAATGATGTAAAAAACAATATCACCAACTATTTTCCTGGTTTTGAAATTTTTGTACTACTTATCAACACAAGAATGCAAATGAATTATAAATGCAATGGTTAACTTTATCATTGAAATGGAAGAAGAAAACGAGTCTTAAGTATAACAAGTTAATAAAATGATTACTACTCTAAAAATAAAAATTTTCGAAGATTTCCAAACCATTTATGCGTATTTAATTTTACATTTACTAAGGGAATTTTATCAAAAATTTAAATTAACTATATAAAGCTAGTTAAATAATTTTTTTTCTACTTTTTATTTTTTGATAAGAATCTTAATATTATACATTGTATGTGTCATTTCATTTTAAAATTAAATATTTACAATGGAATACATAAGAATTAATTAGGTTTCATTTATTAGCGAGATCAAATTTAAACATTTTAATGTGAAAGACAATTTTTAAGAGATTTCTACTAAACTGACATTTTATTAAAGTCAGAATAATTAAGATTGTAGGCAAAGTTCGTTTGTTATGATTGTATTTTTGCTTATTTTATGACACTATATTTCTTAAAAAAATGTTTCTTTAAATGAAAGTACGAATGAAAAACAATAGATACTCAACATAGATGATTTAAAACTAAACATTCGTTGAAAATATAGCAACTGTTTTAATTTTTTCTCTATTTCTAAATATCAGATGGTTAGAAATATGAGATTTATGCCAAAATTTTAAATTGAACTACTGATAAGCGTATTTTACAAATTTTCTAAAACTATTTTGGAAAAAATCCTTTTAAAGAGTTTTTATTTTAAAAAATTATTAAGATACTAAATATTGAAACATTTAATGATGTACTCATTCTCGCTTTTATTAAATGGCTCTTTGCATTCTCAGTGATGCCATTGTTAATGAATATTTGTTAAAATGCTTCAAATATTTTTATAAATGAATTATATGCGTGATTCAAAATAGCCATAAGATACATTTTTATCTTGAGACTAATTTCAATGATGACATAACGACAAGATTCGTTTTTATTCCAAAATTAAGTGCAAAATTTAAAAATAAGAAAGATGCAAATGTAGTGTTAGAGCTTTTAAACTATAAAAAATATTATAAAAATTTGTCTTTCAGGCTCATGAAAATAAATGTATATCTTTGTATGCAATTACAAATAATGAAAAGTGTGTTATTTATAAGCTCTTGTAAATTTTATAACTATAACATACAACCCTTATGAACATAAATGTGATTATATGATGAAGTTCATTTCTATAGGTGGTTGGTTAAATTTATCCAAGTGCTTATATATAAATTAATGTGACGGTACTTTTCTGAGTGAAATGTAATAAATTTTGCTAAAATTACTTTTGAATAACGAAATATGTATGTTTTAATTAGCCCTGCAAATTTGTCAGTGAAAATAAAGGAAACGTTTCGATATTTTTTTTCTTTTATGGAATGTGAATATCACTAACTACTTAATAAAAATCTTATAAAAATAAATACATGTATTTAAATTTCTTTAAACAATAATTAGCTATTCAGCATCTCCTATGCTTCAAAATAGTCTACACGCTTCTTGTTACGAAACCGTAGGGATTGGTAATACATTTCAAAAAACAGGAAGTTCGTAAAATGAAAAAATAATGTATTAGATTATTAAGATATGATTTTTTTACCAAACTACTTTTTTAAAATGAAGTGCTATTAGAAAAAATTATTTAGAATGCATTATAAAGAAACACGTTTAATATAAAATTCACATTTAAAAACAACATTTACTTTCATTTTATTGATTTTCCTTTACCATACAATTTTCGTAAGTTTAAACCAAATCTTTTCATTTTTTGAGTCAAACATCTATGGCTTTGAAATCGTTCAATTTCATAGAAAATTAGATGGATATCTCTTTAATAACATTAACATCAACAGGAATGTTTGTTTTTTTCATTTTTCTCAGCAAAGCAACCAAAGTTTTTTCTAGTTTTAGTTGTTTTGACTCTGTATAAAATTTTCGACAGGGAGGTTACTGCTTCCTTTCACTGGCACTGTTTCCTTTTTCTGATTTTTATACGAGTTTTTAAAATTATCAAGATATTGTTCTTTCGAATTCCATACTTTTTGCTAATATTTGATTTTTGGTTTTTTCCGTCTACTTTCAGAATTCTGTGTTTTACTTTAACTGATAAAGACGTTTGTTTCTTTAATTTCGATAAATTACCTTTCCAATTTTTTTGACAAATTAAACTTTATAAATTGAGTTATTTAAATAAAACGAAACCAGCTACAGAACAACAAGAGAACACAAACATTTAAATAATATTTCCTCTTTCTAAGCTCCAACGTACAAAGAGGAGAAACAAATTATACCAGATATTTCCATCTGTACTGGAAACAAAGGAATTGAATTCGGCACCACAGTTATTTCACAAAAAATGTTTTATATCCAAGTATCTTTCACTATTGTATCCACAATGTCTGGAATGCTTTCATGTGTCTGTTCGTTGCTCAAGAATTAATAAAATTCCCAACGTTATATAAAAAATAATCAAATAAATAATTGAAAAAATATCAGTTCATAAAAGTAAAAAAAAATGGTAAATTATTTGTCAGAATCAAAAGTTCGTAGAAAAAGTATATTTCACAATCTTAATTCTTAATTTGTAAATATGGAGTAAATTTTTCTATAAATACATACATACATATAAATATATATATATATATATATATATATTATTCTTCTGACAATAAGATATGTTGAATATTAAGCAATAAAAATATGCATTGAATTGAAGAATTGAAGATTCAATTTAATAACTATGCTGAATGTAGGCAATCCAAATGAAAATTAAACATTGAAATTTTTGAAAGGTCATAGACTGAACAAATTAGTTAAACACAAGATAATTAATGGGAATATGTCTTAATAATAAAAGATGAAATTACTTTTATCTATAAAGTATGTAACTAACTCCAAAAAAATTCTTTTTAATTTAAAAATTACTGTTTTTAAAGATATTTATTTTCATAACAATAGGCAGGTTATGATAATACTTATTAACTATTGATGACTAATTTATGGACAACGCTTTCACATTAACAAAAATATATCACCTACAAGATAATTTTCTTATTGAAATTCTTTATTTTTGTTCCGCTCCAAAAGAAATTAAAAATACTTATGAATCAGATTTTGTAATAATATAATATAAAGCAATAATTTGCATTTAAAAAATCGATATGTAATTTAATTAAAAACAGTTAATAAAATTATATTTTATATTACAGATAACTTTATTTTTTAAAATATATTTAATTGTGAAAAAGTTTTCTTAGATATTTCATGATATTCATATAATGTATAAAATATCTCTGTGGCATAAGTGAAAATATTTTGAAATGAAACAAAATTCAAATTAAAGAATATTTTATTTATTCAAGTTAAAAAATTCATCTTAAATATAAGGATTTTTTCACTACTGATAGTTTCATAAAATTTGGTAAATAATAACAAAAATTTTTAGCAGTACACATTTCTAGAGTAAAATACTTCCACATCAAAAGCTCCATCTTTTCTGTTAACTGAACATGATCACATTTACCTTTATTTTATCAGCGTGTTTTTATATCCAGTCTTACAATTGCTATAATCTTTGAAGCATACGATTTCAAGAGCCAAGGTCGTTCAACAGAATGTTTTATATCGGATTTCCAACATCTTTTTTGATAACCTTCCAGAGAATCCATTACCACATGGATTACTTTTATATATTTTAAATATTGCTGTTGTTGAGACATTTCTGTGAGAAAAGGAAACTTTCGCAAATTATATTAAATGGCTTGAGAATGTTTTTGATATTTTCGTAGAATACAAGTTTATTATATGATTTAGAAATAAATTAGATAATTTTTCTTCATTTGTGAAGCATCACTTCTCAAAACAAGCTACATTTTATATCTTCATGCAGCAATTTTATTTAATTTAAAATATCACCTATGGAATGAAGATAAAGTAAAAAACAAAAAGTGATTTTTCTCCAAATTATACTTCAGTAACATGTAAAAAACACATAATACATTTACTAAGTTTTAATGATTATGAAAATACAAAAGTGTGGTTGCTTATGTTTTCTATCAATCGTTTTAATAAGATTTTTATAGAAATAAAAGCTATGAGTAAACCTTTGACATGTATCTCCATACCTAGTCGTATGTTGATAACTAGCAGTTATGTTTTTAGCAATAATTGGAAAGTTGGGAACAAGCTGAACACTTCCAATATTTGATCCACTAACCTCAGAGGTATCAGTTCGCTTGGAGGACATTGCATTTACACTCTTATTTAACATGCCACAGCTATCTTTAGTGAACACAATGGATTTTCAAATAAGCTGGGATTTGTACTCACTACCTTCTAATAATGATTTAACAAATTAGGACACAGATAAAATTTAGTTCGTAACATCTTTCTCCTTTATTCTCTTTCATAACACAAATTCTTTGATTTTAAATATTTGTAATTCTAATATAATAGCTATAGTATATCCGTACATTCCAGTATATATAAAATACATTGGTAGAGAAAAAGCTGTAAATATTTTTAAAATTCTCTTTTTTTATGTAGTTTTACTTGAAAAAAAGCATATAAAATCTGCACTTCAAAATGTCAAAAAGTAAATATTTTTTTATATTCAATCAGTAAAAAAATTAGAAAATGCATATTTCAATTTTTTTACTGATTGAATGTGAAGCATTTTTTTATCACAACATGTTTCTTTAAATGAATTTAAAGTAATAAATAATATAAAGTAATCCACCACACACACACCATTAATAAATACATTAAATAATATTTAAAAAATACAATTTTCAAATATAAATATAAAAAATATTATTTAAGTCTATTTTAATTAATAATTTAAACTATAATAATTGTTTTTAGTTAAAATTATTATAAATATAAGACTTATATTAATTTAATATATTATAAATTAAGTAAATGTTGATAACACCGAGTTGTATGCAAATCTTAATTCTTTCATTAAAGATTATGCAGTTTAATTTTCAGTAAATTGTTATGTTTTAAACATAGTTTGCTCTTTTTAATGCTTAAAAATATTTTTCAAAATATCATCATTTTAATTTTACATCATATTTATTTTAATTTTACATCTTTTTAATTTTACCTCATTATAAAACGTAATTAAAATAACCTCACGAAACAAATTCCGTGATAAAAATATATAAATGCATGTAAATATAAAAATTATTAAAGTAACAATAACTTTTAAATACATTTTTAACACTTTTAAGAACTCTAATCCATATTTATAATAAATGATAATTGAATAGTACTTAGATGATAGTACTCCAGAATAACAAATCAGCAGAATAGGAATTCAATATAATAATTAGCACTCTTTAATGTTTTTAAAAAATTCTTATTGTGCTTACTTAATATAATGTGAACACGGGAAAATCTATAACTTTATGTCAAATGAATCATTCATTAGTAAATAAATTAAAACAAGTATAATTTTTTCATGAAATTTGCTGGATAAATTATGTTTTTAATATATATTTAATAAAGTATAAACTGAAAATAAGCATGTCATGAAATATATGTTATTAAGTATTTGAACTACATCCTATTTCATATCAGTAATTTTACACTTATTCGAAAAACAATAACCTAAACTGAAAAGTAAATGCAGATAATAAATATCTTTAGAAACAAGACTTTGTTCCTCATTAGCTCTAAGAACTGCTGCCAATAGAATATTAACAATTGTGCTTAGGGTGAATTCAATTCATTGCTCTTTAACCAATTAAAATTGAGCTCATTTAGAATGCTGATTGCCTTCTGTATTTTGAGATAATTCTAAATTATGATCGCAGCTAGCCGCAAACCCTGTTGGAGAAAGGAACTTAGCCAAAGGTGGTATTTCAGTTTAATACTTCATCAATGCTTCGATCTCCTATAGAAATAGTTCAATTAATATACCGACTGAAGGAAATTTAAAGCTCAGACTTAAGATAAAAAGCAATTTATTTTAAGCATCCTTTTTAGCAAGCCAAATGTATATTAAAAACGCAAATGAATATACTGACTAATGCAAAAGGGCCATTTAAATCGTAGACTTAAAACACAAAACTATTTATTTTAAGCGTTCTTCTTAGCATCCAAAATATATAATATAAATAAAAGCATTATAATTTTCTTAGATTTTAACTTTAAATTTAGTAACATCATTCTTAATAATCATCATTACTAACATTACTACTTATTAAACATTAGAACATCATTATTTATGATAATTTTTCCTTCATTTAATTTCTTTTTATATTATTAAATTAATTGAATAAATAATTTATGAGTATTAACTTGATGGAAAAAAATTTATTTTATGTTACAGAAAAAAATATATGTGTGTGTGTGTGTGTGTGTGTGTGTGTGTGTGTGTGTGTGTGTGTGTGTGTGTGTGTGTGTGTGTGTGTGTGTGTGTGTGTGTGTGTGTGTGTGTGTCGTGTGTGTTCGTGTGTGTGTGTGTGTGTGTGTGTGTGTGTGTTTGTTTTGTATGATTTTTTTCAAACAAGTTGTAAATTTAAATTTCTGTTTAATTTAGTGATTAAATTTTAAACTTGCTTTCATTCCTCTTTTCTTGAATATTCTTTCAATCGCTCTGAATGCAGTTGTACTTATTAATAGCAGATTCATACACAATGATAATAACACAAACATGAAATTTATCCGTTGGTCCGGAGTTTATTTATAGTTGAATAAAAACTGACTTCGGACATACGGCAAATGCTCATGTCCGCAGGACAAACTGTAACATGACATTAATGACAGTTATATCACGCGTTATAACTGATTTCTGCATAATTTTGCAGATTTTATGTCAGCAAACATTACAAGGTAAAATCTTATTATGAAACGAGAAATAGTGGGAATACACTTTTTTTGTAGATTCCCTTATTCTATTCATCTTTCTTAACAATCCGAAAATTCTCCTTATTAATCTACATCTCTTAAAAATAATTATAAAAGTTCAAATTTTGCATTTATTCTATTAATCATAAATTTATAATGATAAATATTCTTCAAAAACCATGAAGAAACTTCGAAGGGTGATAAATCACTCTTCAAATTTGCTTCATAAGTTTTATAGGTAGAGATAGCTTATATAAATTAAAAATAATCAACTGTATAGAGCTCTTTGTATAAAGTTGATTACACTAAACTAAACTCCATGGCACGACAGCCCATGTGGGCCAAGGCTTACAGTGCCCATAACTGTTTTCATGACCGAGGGCCCTGGGTTGCGAAGCATATGTCCCAGTTAGGTGGTCAGCCTAACGTAAGTGTGTTTAGTTGTCAAGCATGCTTGGTACTCAGTTAATCGACCCACTGAAGGGATGAAAAGCTGAGTCAACCCTTCCCAACCCGAGGATAGAACTTCGGACTTGTGTCATGGGAGCGTGAAACGCTGCCACTAAGCCACCAGGCTTCATAAAGTTAATTACTTATAGTTTATATAAGAGTTATCTCTAACTAATACCTTACATCCAACGTTTCATATAAACAAAGCAAATGTAACAAATCTATTAGAAACTGAAGTAAAATAATCCGGAAAATTTCATGCAATAAATGTATTTTTTAATCATTTTGTCACATATATTTCAAATGATTTTTTATTGTAAATTTTTGCTTTCTAATGGTATTTTAAATTTTAAAGATTAATGGAGTTCAAAAAAATAAAGTAATTAAAACTAGTATTACTAAATTCATTATAATTTTATAGTTAGAATTTTATGCTGAGTTTACATTTTTACAAAGTAATATTTTCAGCATAACACAAATAAATGTATTTATTTGTTTGTAATTGTTACTAATTACCATTATTAAATACCATAAGCTTAGTTCTTTTACGGTTATATTAAGTGCGATTTATTTCAAGGTTAAAATGTATGGAAATCATTATAAGTACTCGACTGGTATTCTTATTTTTAAAGCTTACATTATTCGCAAATTATTTGTTAAATACTTTATAATAAGATCATTAAATTATTATAAGTTTTTTACACAAATCTTTTGTAATTTCAAGATTATAATTTACAGTCATTTCCATCCAAAAAATTAAAGTAAATATAATAGTTTAAACCCATAAATAAACAATGATTAAAAATAAATATAATAAATATTAAAAATAGTCATACGCTAAATTGTTATTAACTCAATGAATGTGATGTCATTTCACTTAAGTAGTTTCAAAGAATTTAAAATTTATAAGATACTTTGAAATTCCAATCAAAAATAAAAGATATTTTTTTTATTTCCTAAAATTGTGGATATTTAAAAATTAAAATTTATTGATGATTACCCACTAAATAAATTAGTTTAAAATTTCATCTGAAATACAAAATAAAATATTAACTCATTTAAACAATTACTTCAAAAAATATCTCCAAACATAAAAGTGAATGTATATTATTTTCACTTAAAATATTAAATAAGAAACTTTAATTTTTGAGTTATAAATTTGTGTTAATCAATTACACTAATCGTAAGGATAATTTATTATTTCAAAGTTCATTTAAAATTTCTTATTAAAATATTTATTTATGCTTAAGTATTTTTGAAAATGTTGTATTTTAAATATAACAACTAAAAGAAGTAATAAAATTTTCATAAGTTGAATCAAATATAGCATTTCAAATTGTATTCTTTAATAAATTGAATAAATTTAAATTTTGAAAATTAAGTTAATTTCAGAATATAATCTTCAGACTATTAAAAAGACAATTTCAATGTTGGTAAAGTAGATTAGCTTAGTATATTTTGCATTTAACTAAAGAATTTTAAATAAAATTGAAATTTATTTTCCTTAAAATTATCATTTTTTAATAAAATTAAAGAGTAATGCTTGTTTTCATCATTATTTAAATAAATTGTAATTAAAGTTTTACGCCAATTTTAATTTTAAGGAGACTATAAATTGATTTTATTTTGTTTAAAGGAAAAGATTCAATTAGTATAGTTTAAGATTAAAAAGATTAAAATCTTAAACTATACTAAGAATTTATTCTTAGTATAGTTTAAACATTTATTAAATATACTAAGAATAAATGCTTAAACTTTATAATTAAAACATTTATAAAGTTTAAAATTTAGTATTAGGAAGCTCAAAGAATTTTTAGTTTTAATGTGCTAATTATAAAACATAGTAAATAATATAGTTTAATACATCATTCAAAATAAGTATGATAGTTTCTCACGGAAAATCACATATTATCTTCACATTAAAATAAATATTTATGGTTTTTTCCAAGAATTTCAAAACAGTGACAGAGGTATAAAGAGAAAAAAAATTGAGTTTATGAAATTATAATGCATTTTCTGTTTTCGTTTAGAAAATATTTTCAATAATATAAATTACCAGAAGAATTTAAAATTAAATGTAAAAAAAATGACAGATGTATAATTTTATAACATTCAATTTTCAGTATTATCTACAAATTATTATTTGGATGTTTTTGTGATAAAAGTATTTATCTTTATCAGAACTAGAATGCACATACACACACAAGTTCTTATAAAACAAAAAAAATTCGATTTTTTCGGTTTCAGAATAACGGAAAATTATATAATAACATAGAATTGAATTTTATAAGCAGTTAGATTTCCTTAAGCCTTAAACGTGATTATTATGAATATAAATTTTTAAGCATTGTTTTTATCAACTTATGAATGTTGTCACTAACTAAGAATATACTTTATTTTTAGGGGAATTGAAATTTGTAATTTTTGTTTATTTGGTTTTGAAATTTGTTAAACAATTCTTATTTTTCAAATACATTTACAATTAATAAATATTTATATTTCAATAATACAATTTGAAGTTCTTAGATGGAATTGAAAATTTTTATTTTTAAAAAAGTTTTATACTTTTTCAATTTTATAAGGATTAAAATATATCTTTCATATTAAAACAAATTCAGAATCATTTTCACTGTAAAATTCTATTCATATTTTTAACTATACAGAATTATTTTAAATCGTTTTTACTAATTAAGAAAGTTGATAGTAACCATTGAATTAGCAATAATTATATATGAATATAAGGTTATATTACCTTCTAAGAATTAGGAATGATGAATTAGAATTCCAACCTCCACTGTTGAGATAGTATGAACGATAGAAAAAGTTGAACAATCAGGTATATTATTTCGTAAAAAAGATCGCATCAAATACTCAAAATGTCGACTGAGTGTGACATTGAATAGTTGAAACAAGCGAAGGAAAGATTAGTAGTCAAGCAACAGGTTCATCGCGTCTGATCACTCCCGTGAGATATGTGGTATTCAAGAATTTGCAAAAAGTGAGGAAAAATGTGCTAGGTTTCCAATTTGCATAAAATATGTGTCTCTCTTCATGGGAAGCGAAAAGGCCTGTAATAAATTGGGAAACACTAGTTTCAAAGAAATATGGTTGGTTGCACCAGTCAAACGGTTTAGCATGATTTAAGGCCCTAACCGGTAATCAACAAGGAAGCTCAGAAGTTCACGGAAAAATTCTACTGCTTTTATGATAGAAAATACAGTCGGGATTGCTATTAGTTGTTTATGCAAGCTAAAAAAAGCCTTCTCTTTTTACATTGCTCGTACTAAATAATACTAATTCATGAAACAATGGATCATTATTCTTTTTAGCAGCATCTACTGCACAAAGTATGCCCTGCAGGGATAGTCAGCTGCTGCAAAGATTGTTCTTTTTGTTTGTGATATTCATGCACGCGTTTCTTGTGTAAAATAGTCTACACCCCTAGTTAAGAAAAACACATTTCAGTTTACCTAAATAATAAAAATGAAACTTTTGGTAACGTTCAATTCTTTACTTAATTGTTGTTATTTCATGTTGGAATTCTAATTCCTTTTTCCAGCTTCTCACAATGGAATGCAAGCCTATGTTCTATTGTAATCATTATATATTTATAAATGTGTGTGTGTGTGTGTGTGTGTGTGTGTGTGTGTGTGTGTGTGTGTGTGTGTGTGTGTGTGTGTGTGTGTGTGTGTGTGTGTGTGTGTGTGTGTGTGTGTGTGTGTGTGTGTGTGTGTGTGTGTGTGTGTGTGTGTGTGTGTGTGTGTGTGTGTGTGTGTGTTTGTATAGTAATGTGTCTTATATATCTATTAAGATAACTTGTAATTAAAAAATACGTTATTTTTAGATGTTAGTTAGAATCAATTATAAGATTCGTATATTCTATTCTGTAAAAATTTATATCGTTATCATCATCATTTAAATATATATAATTATATTTTTGTTGCTTAATAAAATTCATCTAAATTCTGATAAATTTGATTAACCGTAGTCTATTATGTAGTATATTCGAAAATTGAGAAGTAAAAAATTGTAGTTTTAGCACTTGGATTTAAATTTCAATATTTCTTAAGCTAAGTGTTAAAAAATTAAAAGAAAACGATATGTCTTTATTTTTCCATTATAAATTATTTCTAATAAAATTTTCTTTGAAAGAGAAAGACATATTAGAGAATCAAAACACTCTCAGATGAATTTTATAATTAAATATTAAAATAATGAAAACGTTCGTTCCCTTAAGAAAAATTTTACTCAAAATTTAAATAAAATATAATACACGAATTATACTTATATTTTTAAAATGAACATATTAATATGATTTTAAAGCAATATTTTTATAGACTATAAAAATGTTTAATAATGTATGAATAATCTTAAGTCACTTTATAACATTCAAAACAAAAATTATCAAAAAGTTTACTTTAGTGATTAACAAATAATAGCTGGTAGCTTTAGAAGTTAGTATCCTTCAAAATAACCGTACATTAAAATATTTACATAAAGTGCTATTGGTGCCTTAAATATTCAAACGCAAAATACAAAATAACAAAATATAAGCATAATCATCATCCCGAACTAATAAAATTAAGGAAAATCACAAATAATGTGAATTCATGGAATGCTTAGTGAAAAAAAGAAAAACTAAAATAACTTACTTAATTCTTCTCATATCTATTTTGTGTGCTTAAATATTAATACAACTTTTTGATTAAGTTTTTTTTAACAATTTTATTAAATATAAAAATTGGATTTGTTTCTTTTATTTAAAATAGATAAGAAATAATCGAATATAGCACAAGTTTTATTGCAAAAGGAGAGATTTTCTATAACTTAAAATTTATATTGGCATTTAAGGACGAAAATTAATAACATACTCAAACACTTTCCTGCAGCATCAATGTTGACAGATAAAATGCACTCGAATATCAAATTGGATAATATTACAACTCTAGAGGACCTTTATTGCACTTTTATCCCTTTTTTTCTTTTTGAGTATCCAGAAGTCTAAAAATAAAGATTCCTAATTTTGTTAACTATTTCAATGATGCCTGACTTATCAAACATGAATGTTTAGCATAGTGTTTATATTCCATTTAATAATTTCCTTTTCAATATTTACATTTAATTTATCTAAATATCCGTCAATTTAAATACACATACATATGTATGTTTGTTTTGGTATCATATGAATACACACATTTATATATATTATTGTTTGTATTGAATACAGTAAACATGAATGTTTTCTTATTTAAACATAAATTATTTGTCAGTACGGCTGATTAATTATTTTTTAATATTACTTTAAGCTTATATCAAATCATTCATGCATATAAGTATATAATCCCCAAAATTATCTTGCAGTTTTTTATTTTGTTGATTTGTTTTTATTTGCACCCTAAAATGTTTCGAATGTTCTTGAGTAAGGAATAAAAAACATTACAAATTTTATCAAAAAATATTCACTCTAGTATGGATGACAACTGTCATAAAAAATAATTCAATTTTTGTGATACGTTTGAAAGATCTGTACGAAGAGCTTTAAAAATAATTAATTTAATATAAATCAATGATTCGAAACAATAAAGAAATCACCAAACAATACTTGAATATGCAACAAATGCAGGTACCATTTGCAGATCCAGTAATTTTTTAAGCAAAATTTTTTTATATCATTATAAAAATTTGAGTGTGCCCAGAAATTGATATATAACGATGTACACAATAAATTATCCATAATAATTATAATCGCTGGATCTTCATATATCATTGCATTCTAAAGTACAAAAAATTTTATTTTTGGTTACAACTAGGTTACAGCTATTAAATATTTATTCACACAAATTTTATTGATTTTATATTAAATGCGAGCGATGTATATATTTATGCTGAAATTTATTTTCTATAAATACCTAATAAGTTATTGGTATCATTATCATTCTACTTCAGTTTAGATTTAATTATTATCTTAGGTTGATTTCAGTTTAGATTTAATTCTTATTGCTAGGTAATTTATTCTATTAACATATATATAAAATGGGACTGTTTCAGCAAGACCCTATTTGCAGGAAATGTCATACGCAAGAGGAAACGGTCAAGCATATCATTTTCGAATGCGAGGCTCTTGCCCTCTTTAGATTAACTTCTTTAGGCATCATCCATACTAGAAAGTTACACCTAGACTCCCTTAAAGGGTTATATATCGAACTTTATTAATAAAGTGGGTGACCCGTGCAACTGGAACTAGGAAACATTGGGTTTGGAGTTAATAGTATAAAATGCTGATAAAAGCAGAGGTGCCCAGTGACATACAAACCCAACTCTAAGAAGAAGAACATTTATATTCCATTTTGGCATATGTTCCATTTCCACGTTTAATACTCCATTTTGATTTAAATTAGTTTTCTTTCCTCTTAATCAAAAAATTAGTTCTGTACAATTAAATAAGGGAAAAATAAAGTAGTAAAATACATAAGCTTTTTAACTTTCTTACGAAATTATACGAATTCTCCTAAGAACTTTTACTAAATAATAATTTACTAATTAAAAAAATCTTATGAGTCATTTTTAATCACTATGTGTTATAAAAATATTTTTTATTAACACATGAAATTTTTATGTACATGGTATTAAGAGCAACAGGAAATTGCTTTGAGATTCTTATTTCCATTATCTAAGACATCAGAGGCAATCAAATGAACAGAATAAACACAACATTGTTTAATGTTTGTAAATATATTTAAATGAAATTTGTCTCATTATGTTTTGCGAAATATATTACGTATAACACACAAAATATTTTTACTAATTAACAATAAAATTAAACGAAAACCTTAATAATTGCAAAAAAGTATATTTTGCTAATTACATTAAGAACGTAATTTAGCAAATTAATTGCCTTAATTAATTTTCGTAATTAAAGGTACTGTGTCTCTGGAAAAAATAATGAAATGAAAAATAAACATTGTTTCCTTTTTTTACAGAAAATAATTCTTGTAGATGAGAGTTGAATTTACTAGAGGACATAATTTGAAAAGAGGCATAATATTTATGTTTTGAATCTTACATTAACAAATGATTACTGATTCCGTATACTTGGGTTGAACTTAATATTATATATCGATTGGTAAAGTGAGTTGTGAAAGGTTACATTAATATTTCAGTAAATACATTGTTTTACATTTATTTATAAGAAATAACTGTGTATAACTGAAGAATTATGTGCTGTTAAAACTAGTGTTAAATTTAATGATGCAAAACATAATAGATAAATATCAATATTATTTATCCAATTTAAATAAATGAATTATCTAATCCTCAAAAAATAATATAAGTATATTTTTGCTTTAATATAAAACATTTAAAATTCGATTAACTAATATAAAAATGTTAATTATGCTGAATAATCTAAGTGAATAAAATTTAAATAAAAAGTTTAAGCAAATTTGCATTAACTTAGTTTATTTTAATCTAAGGTGTATTATTATATACATATTAATGCATATATTGCATACCAAACGCATGTTTTCCTACATGGGTTAAGCACTTTATTGCTTTTAGGATTTATATTTTATATCATTAAGTAGTTAAGTTTTACTCCGTTAAGGAAATCTTAACTTTTATAAAAATATTCAAAATATATTCTTAAATATTAGTTATATTTATTATTAGTTATTTGTATTCTTAAATATATTATATTCTTAAATATTTTTACGTTAGTAACTAAGCATTAATAATACAAATTCTCTTCTTAGTAATTTAATGATAAAACTTGAGCGAATAATCAATCAGCATATAGTTTGCATGCAAAGAATTAATAAATTTTAAGCAACAATTTTAACAAAAAAAAGTGTTTGAAAAAATTGTAAAAATGCTTGAAAATATTTGCCATGTTAAATTTAAATTATATATTATAAAATAAAAACTCTCTAAGATTTTAAAACTATTTTCTCTAAATTTATAGATAAACATTTAGTCACAAAATTCTAAAATCTTCCAAAATCTCAAAAAATTGAAAATATCAGCAATTATAGATACCAAAAAATGCAATAGTTGATGAGAATTATTAGAAATTCGTTCGCAAAATAAAAATTATCCCATTATTCATATTTGCAGCATACTTTTTACCAATTTTACTAAGAAAACAGTTCAACCATATTAATTAAATTAATATTAACGTTCTTAATGAAATGTTCTACTTGTGAGCTAGCAGTTGAGAAGAAAAGAAGGAGATGTTATTCCCCATCTCAAAATTGCATTTCCATACTAGCATCATAAAACTGTTTCATTAAATGACAGTTCTCTAGAGAACAAGATAATGCTGGTTATGCAAATGATATAAAATAATTATCAGTTTTTCCCCATCTTTTAGGAGAATATTAGCTTTTGTTCTTTTGAAGAAAAATTAGATTATGATTAATTTTAGTTATGATTAAGTCTCCCTGAGTTAATTAATCATCTCTTTAGCAGACAAATAATAAAAATTTCTTCCACTTATATGATTCAAGAAAAGATTTTTAAAATGTTTTATGAACACTAAACTAATAATTGAATCCCTTAAGTTTGGTCAAATATTGTATTAATATGTCTTGAATGAAATGTTCTAAAATAAGTGTAATTTCGTATATATGTCTCAAACTTTGCATTATATTGATATCAACTGCATGTTATGTGAAACTTCACACCGAATTTAAAGCTTCAAAAAAATTAACTTCATGATAAAAAATAATTAATAAATGAAAATAAAGCAATAATTACTAACTTCAAATTTTCTTCAATGTAAAATATAATAGAATAATATAATAAGACTTGTTTAAAATCGATGCTATTTCTTGACCAATAAAAAATCACAAAAATTTGATTTTCGGACTATAGTTCTATAATACGATTGCACAAAATTCATTCTCTTTCCTAAACTATAAAGCGATTTATGATTCTAAATTAATCTATAGATTCATATAAATTTTCCATGATATTTATAGTTTTACAGTAAGTAATTTGTCTCAGAGATAGGCTCTCTAAGTGTTTGGTACAAGTTGAGCTGGTGTGCACGTTCAGTTTTACAATAAGTATTCATTTAAAAATAAATAAAACTTGTAGTATTTTCTTAAAATTTATATAATGTTCAAAGTTATAACAAACCAGAATTTAAAGTTTTTAAATCATAATTATTAAAAAATACATTCTATTTTACCATTTATTTTAAAACTATTTATTATTTTAAAATATTATTATTTTAAATATTATTATTTTAAAACTATTTAATTGTTTAAAATGCGTTAGTATTTGTAAGGAAATAAATCATTCTTAAAGTTGTTAATACAAATTGTTTTCTAACTATGTAAATAAAATTATCGTTATACTAGTTCTTTTTAGTCCTAATATTTGAAACCAGTATGACTTTTTTTTACTTAAAGTAAAAACAAATTTTGATTAAATTATAAATAGATAAAAATAAAAATTAAAATTAAATAAAAAATAGTGTTAAAATATCAATATATTCAACTTTTTTATTTCACACTTCTTTTAAAAATCTATTTCATAATTTCTATACACATTTTTTTATAAATTGTTAAAATATTGGCAGATAAATAGTATTTATTTCCTTAATAAATGAATGATATTAATCAATATTTGTATTAGTAAGTGCAAATATTATTAGTTACCGCAAGTTCTAATTATTTCTTTTGATAATATAATTTTTATTTAAATTAACATTTTATTTTTATTGAGTGGTATTTTATGATTTAAAAATGTAACGAAAATATATTTTTACTCCACAAACAATTCATAACTGCATGAATTGACTATTTTCAAAAATACTAAATAAAATTTCCCATCATTTCATTTTCTTACTTTTCTTTCTAAGTAAAAGAATCTACCTTTAGAAATATTCTTTAAAAACATCATTATGATTTTTTATTTCAGTAACTTAACAAATTTAAAATAAATCTGCTGAAAAATGCGCTAGCAAAACATGTAAGAAAGAATGAATACAATTGAATTACCATTTTAAAATTAATATATTAATTCCAATAATTTCAAAATATCTGGAATAAATATTATATTTGTAAAAATTATAATATTCCTACTTTGTTTTGACATATGAATAGTTTTGATTGCATAAGTGTTTACTTAAATTTTATGGAGTTTAAAATTACTGAAATCTAAGATTTTATTGTATTATTTAGATATTCTAATCCTTAAACTTCCACTAATATCAAGATTAATGCTACTGTATGATGTCATTAATATAGATTACAATGCTTAAAGTGCTTAAAAAGTGATACGAAGTTATGCGTAATTTTCTTAAAAATCTTACTCTGTTGAAAAAAATGCAATTGTTCTATATAATAATACTGCCTTATAAAATTATCTTCATAATATTATGAAAGTAATGATGTTTCTAGAAAAACACATTAGCCACTTTATAGATATCATATTATGTCTTGAAAAATCTGTACAAAATTGATAATAGTTCTAGTTTCTTAGAGAAGTTAAACAAACGAACTTGATAGATTAGGGTTCAACCACAGTAGACATAAGCTCAGTACATTCAGCTTATAGAACATGAGTTATTAAGAATATATTATAAAATTAAAAAAATATTGACTGATATTTTTAAGAAACACTGCATATAAACATCCATAAGTAAAACTTTATATGCTCAATTGCATGAAAAATTCAATCACAAAATTATTTTTAGTTAATCCTGCTATTTTATTGTCCACATATTATTAACATCAAAGATAACTTGTGGTGTTCAATAATTATTCATCATGGGATAAAAATAAATATTCACTAATAAGTATGCTTAAGTTCTAGTATGTTTTAAAAACGCGTGAATGTTCAATGGCTAATTTAGGATAAGAAACATCACATCGGTTTTGCGAAAGAAAGTATTTAGTCAATGTGTCACAAACTATAATAGGATTTATTTGTGAAAATTAATTTTGATGTACTTAAAATGAATCCACCGAGGATGTCAATAGCTAATGATCTTTTTCAATAATCTGCAAAACAGAAACTTAATGCCTAGGGATATTTATTCTTCTTACTTTTCAAAAACTTATATGAAAAATTTATCGATAAAAGTGTGAAAAATTCCTTTATTTAAAACTGCATGCTCTTAGCTTTAATTTATTATTACATTGTTACAAATCGATAGTCATATTTTAACTTTATTAAAATCACTTAAAAACACTCTGATAATTATCTACAGCTCAAATTAGAAAGTAAATATCAATTACTAAATTCAAAAATATAGCAATACCAAGCAGTTGTATATATTTCACGCGGGTGCTAAAATAATAGTAAAATACTTATCTTAACATTCATTTTTTAAAGTTAAGATTTCGTAAAAAGTATTAAGTTGTTTTTATTTCTCTTAAAGAAAGAAACTGCTCCTTATTGCCTATCAACCTAAATTGATTATTCAATTTAAATAAAGGTAACTAATGAAACATATTATAAAAATAATTGATATCAACTTTATTTATTATATAGACTTCGTTCAAACTTTGTAAAGAACATAATATGGACTTACAGTTTTTCCTTAGTTTTTTCGTATCATACTTAAGAAAATAAAGAAAAATGTAGTAATAATTTGTATGTACTTTGATTAATTATGAATTTTATGAAGAAAATGCGTGATAAGTTTAACCAAGGATCTTAAATGTTTAAAATAAAATATGAAAAATAAAAAGTTCATTAGTAAAAAAGTTATTAAATTATATTATATCTTAGTTAATATTTACTTATTTATGATTTTAACCTAGAGGGTCATTCTGTATGTATTAATTTTTAAATTATAATATTACAGATCATAAATTATTTTTATCAGAAATTTTTATTTTGTTACACACATAATCATGTTATTATAGTCATTGATTTTAAGTGTTCCTATTAAAGTAAAGACCATTTGGAATTTGTTTGATATTATGATTCATATAATATCCATCGGATATTTGCATAAATTGCTATTATTTAAACACATGATTTAGGAAAATATAAATAAATATAATTTAATTTAAAATATATTATTCGTTTTTGTCTGTTAATTTAATCATTTAAATTAACCTCTTATTTTATGTACACAAAACATAATTAATATGCTGCATTTACAAAGTTTTTCCTTATTTTTCAAATGCAAGTTTACAAACACAAGCGTTTTGATTCAACTTATTTTTTACTACTTTCTCTAATCTTTAATATTGATCTCTTTTTGTCGAAAATCTTAATATCAACAATTACATAATATAAATCAAATCCCTTGCCTTCATATTCTAAATAAGCAACCTAGAATAATAAGTAAATAAGAATCCTGATAATCATTCCCATATCCATGCAATAGCATTTGATAATGACATCGAAAAGATCCAATTTTCTTCATAGCAACATAATATATTTGCTTTTATTTAGCTTCATTTATCTCGTAAACAAACAAATATCATTTTTAAATAGAATCATTGCATATTTTTCTCGATAATCTAAATGAGATAAAAGAGTTTATAATAAAGACATTGTTATAATTTAGATAAAAGTTTCACAGAGTTTCTAAGCCAGGCTTTTTTAAAATATTTAGAATTTCACAAAAGCACTGTAAGACGATCCACTTACAAATAAAATTCAATACTTATATAATAAGGAAATAAAGGAATATGTTTCGAAAATAATGATGTAATTTGATAAGTTTAAAAAACATTAAACAAATTATCTGCGATCGTATGAGTCCTGAGTAAAAAAAAATAGTTAATTAGGCTAAGGAAATACACAAAACTGATTATTTATTTAATATTTTCAAATAAATGGATGAAAGATATTTCATTTAATAGGCATAGTAGAGCTAATTCCAAATAATCTGAGAATTGAAAAAGAATATTTAAAATGAAAAATTAATAAGATTGATTTTGACTACGAGAAACAAAATATCTTTTATTAAAAAATTACTAATATTTGATATCTTCATTACGTTGACAAGAAAATTAATTTATATCATAAAAAGCTAGTTTAATTTCGAATTTTAATATTTTTTTCCAACAGTCTATTTTTTATTTTATGAATACACATTTGATTCTACAGTGTTCGAAAAAGAGTATAATGGAAAAAATAAGGAATTTTCATGATCAAAATTATATGTAAAAATAACTTTTTGAACATTAATAAAATATGTCTATTACAATCCATGTTTCCGGTTTCAATTTTACAGAATTGATTTACTAAGCAAAAGTTTCATTCCAAAAGTATTTATTAAAAATTTATTTTATTTGACATGATGTAAATATAAAAATGCATTATTTATATTTTAGATTTCAAACGTGCTAGATATCACAAGAGCAATCAGCTATATTGTTATTTAAAATAGAGTATTTACATTTCAAAAAGTAACAGCATAGATTATGGCAAAACATTTGAAATATTTTAAACATACAAATAAATAAATTCTATAGAAAAACTTTATTTAAAAGATTTATTTAAACAATCAAAATTATATACAAGGCATATTTGTACAAAACCAAAATTTACTGTTTAACCAACCTAATAGATTAAATTATTTTTAAGGAATCACATAAATAGTGTGAACAAGAAAGTTATTTTAGTGAATATAAGTTCTGTACTTTCTAAGTGATTTTAGAAAATATAATATTTATGAAATTTCTCAATTCTAAGAAAAATATGCAACACTCGTAAATAAAAGCAAAGAAATGTAACTGTTACTTTTACTTTTGAATATAGTTATATTAATATACATTTTGATGATAAACATAAAGGTCTAGTATATATGGCTATATCCCTTGTATAATGTCTTATAGTTTTTGCAATTTAATACATAGGAGAGATCAAGATTATTTAAATATTTTATAATATATAGAAAGTGTGATTTAAAACTACAAATCAAGGTAATGAACTCATTAATATAAGTAAACATAAAAGTTAATATTCTTGATTGTTAAGTAAATTAGGAAATTATGAATACTTAGAACGGTCAAGATAATACATAAACATTTGCTCTGCAGATTCAAGCACCTTTAGTTCCGCAATCTGACATTTCTTTCATAATTTTATATAAAGCTTAATTCCATTATCTAATTTTAAACTACAACATCAACAAATGATTAATTTGTAACTTTTTTTTCGTGATCAATATTTTAAGAGAAACTGATTACTGTAATAACACTGGAATTTAAATTTTTCAAAATAAAATACAAGGACAGAGACAAATAATTTCCATTAAAATGCTATATATAACTCCTTTATAAATAAAACAAAAAATGTATTATATTGATCTATAAAAAAACAAACCTTGTAGAAGAAAATAAAACTAGTGTAATATATAGAAGAAATTAATGAAAGTAAAGTCCAGTGAATTCAAAATGTTGTCAACATAATTTTTTTTTCAAAAAAGGTTTTTATTGATAATATCTTAAGCAATAAATTAATATGTTAGAGCTGAAAGTGATTGCTTAAACAATCTTGAAATTATATCTTAATAATACAATTAGCACATTTTATAAATTAGAAATTATGAAATTTATTACAGATATTCTTTTGATAAGTCTTTTTATGTTAAAAGGATAGAGAATGAAAGCATTATTTTTATTTTAAAATTTCTATTGTTGTAAAAAATGATTTTGCATACGATACCACAAAATGTACAGTGAAAGAATACAAAATTGTCCAAAGTAAGTATATCCCCACTTGATTTTGTTTCAAAAATACTGTCACGTAATGCATGATCACATACTTTTCTGTAGACATGAGTTTAAGATTCTTACGAAGAAAAGTCTTTAGATCTCGAGCTATAATATTCTTCATTCAAAACAATTACTTATGGCAAAAAGAAGGTTGTAAGCTAGTGATATGAAATTGTTTTGGCATATATTTACTCTTTACATTACTTATATTTAGAAATCAACTATTGTTATAGTTGTAATGTTATATAAAAATTTATTATAAATACAAATCTTATTACTAAAATTAATTATAAAATAATTACAAATTACAAAAAATTTCTCATTTAAGAACTTAATAGTTCAAAGCAGTGAATATTTTCTGATATTATTCTCCTAATCTAATTTCAAAATTTAAAACAAAATATCGTATGAAAATTGCTTTTATGTAAACAAAAAATATTGAAATCTTATTTTAAATTTATTACTGCATTATTTCCATTAAGAGAATAAAATTTCATTCGATAATGGATAGGATAGTTATTAATTGTACAATCAGAAAAATCAGAATTTATTTTAACTATAGAAAATATAAAAACCATGTCTCTATTTTATAATTTGCTATAAGATATATAATTATCGTCAATGCTTTTAATTCATTTCATATTCATTAAATTAATTTAAAATTAATACAATTTTGTCCCCAAAATAGAAAATATTTTATGAGAATCTGTTTTCAAGTAATATATAATTAGTTTTAAAATTGAAAATTTTTAACTGCATATAATACTATTTTCAGGAATATAAACTTAAATAGTTTATTTAAAAATAATTACATAAACATATAATTATGAATTTCGAAAATAATAAATTGATTTACTCTAACGATTTTATATAATTGTACATTATTTGTAAATATTTTCTAAAAAATGATATGTATGTATACCTTAAAAATATATAACACATTAAATTAAATATTCCAATTGATTCTAAATAGCTTGAAATACTTATTTTTACCAAGAAAAGGAACAGAAACTTTTAGAGACACTAAACTAAAAAAAGGTTTTAAATCTAGACTAACGAAGCTTAGTTGAACTCACTTAATTTTTTACTGGGCAAAATTTTTAATATCATTTTGCTACTTTTTGTCTAACATTAACATTTGTAAATACTGGTCTGATTTTGAAAATCACATGCATTTGATTCTTTACCATTAAAATTATTTGCTAAAAGGAAAACCTTCAGTAAAAAATGAAAAAAAATATTCGAGACATGGTCTTTCATTTTTTTAAACTTTGTTGAATCAAAAAATTTCCAGACATAATTTAATATATATATATGTATATATATATATATATATATATATATATATATATATATATATATATATATATATATATATATATATATATATATATATATATATATATATATATATATATATATAGGATATTTCAAAATGCTTGCGATTACTATTTTTTCATTGTATGTGTGCTTTTAAAAATTTTCCAAATTTTAAGCCTTGTGTGATATTTGGTGACGAACAACAGATAAATACATGTTTCTCCATCAAATAAAATACAGTTGAAATTAATAATTTTGTAAATGAAAATATGTTATATTTGAATTATTTATAACATGGAAATATTAAGATAACTCTAAGTTAAACCAGAAAGCCCTTGCGGTTTTTGCGTTGCCATTGATTGAAGTGAGAATAATTATACAATGAGGTGATTGAGACACAGGTCAGTCGAGAGTAGGAATATCTGTCGTAATAAAAGTAGGTTCACCGCGGACATCCAACTTGTACAGTAATGAAGAGAAATGAACATGTCGAATGAGCTCCTTCGGTGTTATTTGCTCTACGACTTCAAAGTGGACTTTTATGCTGCTGCATCAAGTCGCCAAATATGTCAAGCATTTGGAGATAGTGGCGTGAATGAAAGTAAGGCAAGTCATTGGTTTCGCCTATTCAGATCGGCAGATTTGTAATTCTGTGATGAAGCTAATGTCTGGTGAACTACTCATCATTATGGGCCGCTACAAGCAGGCCAAACATTCTCTGTGAACGTGTACTATTATCCATTTCAACGTGTGCAACAGGCATTGCAATGGAAGGAGCCATCAATGGTTAATCGGAACAGTTTACTGTTCTTAGCAGATATCGTGAGGCCGCATTTCACGCGGTTATCCAGAAATACCATACAGTGACATTTTTGGGAAAGTTTGGGTAATCCTTCTTACTCACTTGACTTTGCCCCATTAGATTATCACCTCTTTTCTTCCCTGGACATTTATCTTCATTGAAAATCTTTTACCAACGGAGCAGACTTGCACCAAGCACTCATGGACTTTTTTGCATTGAAAACCCGGGAGTTTTACCGTTAAAGGATTAAACAACTGGAGATATTTTGGCAGAAGGTGCTGTATGCCGATGGTAATTACTTTTAGGAATAATAATAGGCTACACTTTCTGTAAATCATGTTCATTTGGGTCACTTAAAATTGCAAAATCTTTCTTGTTCACCTTGTAAAACGTTAAAATTGTTTCAACAAAATTCATTTTTATTGTAAATGAATTTCATTAAAGCAGCTTAAATGTAATCGTTTTTGGTTATAGAAATCTTAGTAATATGCATAAATTTTAAATATCAGAGACGAACTAATATAAAACAAGAAACTGATATTAACGTGATATTATAATCAAATAATTTCAATTTGATAGAAAAATTTAATCATTGTTTCTGAAGTAAAGATCATTCTTAAGAATTTTATTGAATTTTAAATTTGTCTGCAGATGTATTTGAATTACATTTAGTTTTCTAATATTTAGTATAAAATGAAAAAATAATCTAATTTTAGATACATTTATGTGAAGGAGATCTCCCCGTATTTGCATTATACTATATTTTTCAAAAGCGCTTAAGAAGATTGGTGAAAAGTTTAGAGTTTACAAGAAAATAATTTCATTTTTGAGCAATGAGACATTTATACATAAAACCGTAAAAGAAATATTACAAAACATACAAACTAAAGTTAGAAAATAGACGTTTTATCAGCTAATTCATTTACCTCATAACACAGAAAAGAAAATAATTTTCATTTCTCTAGGTCTGAGATTTAGCGATTTAAAAGCACTCTTGATTTAGTAACTAAGAAAGATTTGAAAAAAATCTAATCATATTGTTATAATGTTACTTTGACAACAAAAACAAACAGTATCTAAATTAATAATTTGTATTAATTTAAATGCTGTTTACTTTATTATCAGAATTACAATGTATATTTAATAATGTTAATGTAATTGTTAAAACTTATAGGTAAATTCTAACCCCACGAAAATGAACATATTCCAAAATACATGAGACTAATTAAATATAAGAATTAAGTCGTAAATAAATAATTGTTTGTTTAAAATCGTTTTATAAACCATTCGATTAATTTGCGATAAAATTTTAAACTGCTAAATATTTGGAAGCGTTTGCTGACAAATAAAGAGTGAACTTCCTTAGTCCTTGGAGTTATTAAGACACAACGTATTATTAATAAAAATATGAAAAACATATAATAATGTTAAAGTAGAACATTGTTCACTTTGTTTCACAAAACAAATAAAGGGAATCTAAAAATAGAAAAACACAGCATTCTTCAAAGAATTTAGGGAAACGTAGAAGCAAGAGTGCAACTGGGCGAAACTGAAACATCTGGTCGAGATCATTTGTTCAGAAGTCGAGATAGCGTGAAAAAGGAAAGAATAAATTAAAAAACAAAACAAGTAAATCCTACAATGTATCAGACAAACTTTTCTTTGCGTTACATTGTCTGAAAAATTAGTTTAAATGCAGAAAAATAGTTTTGTTTTCCAAGCCTTTACAAGTCTATTAAATAAAATTTTAATTAATTCAAATATTTTAATTTATGTTGCCATTTTGCTTTATTTTATTAGTAATTTTATATTTTAATTACAAAACAACAATACAAATTTCCCACTTTTTTATTATTAACAAAAATTCTTCTAATTAATGCATTTGAATTAACTTTTACTGTCCATAAAATGTTTTTAAAAAATTTAATTCAATTTTAAAATTGGCATGTAAATATTTTTTAAATTTAAAGAAAAATATAAATATTTAAGTTTGAATAATCCAAAATAAAAAAACTACATATAGAGATTTTATTCATAAAAATTTTATAAAAATAATAGTGTTAGTGTTCTTAAAATATAGTGTTCTTTTTTTAGCAGGAAGATTTTCTGTTGCTAAATAACAGTTGTGTTTGCTTAACAATTTAAGTTTTCTGTTTATTTTCTTTGTCACAGAATTAATTCAAACTGTGTTTTTTATTAGAATTATTTTTAGTTTACATTTTAAAAAAGTCTGTATATTACGGAACTCGCTTAAAACACGATTCTGATAACATTTAAATTAATTTATATAATTATTGCGAAGAATTTTTAGCTCTCAGATTTTTCCCTCACATTTGCAAGGCTGCATGAACACAAAAAGAAATATCCTTGAGCTAAAAAATTTATATTCCCTGAGCTGGGCAAAAATTCCACATTAAATAATCATTAATAATAACTCTATTCAAACATAACAAATGTCAACTATTTTAATTATTTAAGTATAGGTTTTACTAATTTTCTTAAAACGTATATATTTTAAATATATTTGTTATATTATTTCATTTATAGCAAAAAGAATTTTTATTTAAATTGGATAAATCAGTAAATTTAATCATTTTATTTGCATACCTGAAATTGTTTATTCTTATAAGGTTCTTGATATTATAGCTTAAAATGTAATAAAGGAACTAAATAGCTTAAAGCAAATAAACATAACATTGTTATGTAAATAAGAAGAGAATATTAAAATCGTAAAATGTTCTATTGCTGCATACATTGATTAGAAATTTATCTTGATATGTATTTATCTTGAATTTATTTATCTTGAATTCATCTTGATCATGATAAATATACCAATATGTATAAAAATGCCTAGAAATTTCATCATTAAATTTTTGCATCGCAAAATCTACTTAAAAACAAAACATACAATTTCAACATTGTATTTTCACTCTTTACTGAAAAATTAAATTTTTAAGATAATGAAATTAAAAAATTTATCAACGGATAATTCATTATATTCTTGTTTTAACTAGAAGCTTTGTTACGAGAATGTTAAATTAATGTTTAATCCCTTTAAACGCAACTTTTAATTCTACACTGTACTATCATAACAGAAGATTAAACGTAAGCTTAAAAGCAAACATGAACTTTAAAAAGCATGTTTTACTTAACATAATGTGATAATGCTTCGGAAAATAAATTAGTTTGCTAAAGCTTTCCGCTAACGTAAATTTTCTCATATCAAATTGTTAACAATTTCGCACAAGCTAATTTAAAGCAATTTTTAAAAGAATCCTTTGAAATGGATTTACATACACATACATTAATTACATTTTTATTAAAGTAAACAAATAATATAAATTCAATGTTAAATGAAATTCTGCTTCAAAAATTTAGAATATATATATTTTGCGATTTTTATTTTATTTGTCTAATGTTCTTCTATCGAACTGGAACTGTGTACATAATCCAAAGATAGAAAAGCCAGGAAAAATTTAAATGTGTGTAATTTAAACATCATTTATTATATTTTCTTCCCAATATGTATGTAATATGTTATTATGCTAATGTAAAAGCAAGAAAAATGAATCTCATTTAATAACTCACTGTATATCATAAAATATTTAGAATCTATTAATATTATATATATATATATAGTGTGTGTGTGTGTGTGTGTGTGTGTGTGTGTGTGTGTGTGTGTGTTTGTATGTGTGTGTGTATGTGTATGTGTGTGTGTGTGTGTGTGTGTGTGTGTGTGTGTGTATGTGTGTGTGTGTGTGTGTGTGTGTGTGTGTGTGTGTGTGTGTGTGTATTACAGTGAAAGTCCAATATCAGGTGAATGTTGACAATAACCATGTACTAATGTTGAATAATGAGCATACTGGAAATTTATGCTTTCTTCTCCGTATTTCAGTTGCAATAAAATGTCACAAGGATGATGTAAACCTTTCCTCTTTTCATGACAGCAGTGACCAAGAATTTAAAATAAACAATGTATTCTAAACTGGAAAACAAAATAACAGTAATAAAAAACTTAACCTAATTAATGTGATTCAATTCTTATATATTATAAGAATTTAAAGTATTATAATACTTTATACGGCACAAGAGTCCTTTGCTTTTAAAATTGCATTTATTTGCGGAACTCTTCCTTTTGCAATGATGGCTTGCATAGTCTTACCTCCAACTTTTCGAATTAACTGCAGCTTCTTCTTATCAGCGACATTGAAGAAAGAATCTTGAGAAGAAATCTGATCTATGTGCGGCAACTTTTCTTTACAAATTTTTGTGTTGTTCTTCGGTTAGAATAATTGCCATTTTTCCATTAGGCACAAAGATGATGCTATGCTTTTTTTTTTTTTTTTTTTTTTGCTTCAAAGCCAAACATGGCTTCATGAAGACTTGGGAATATTTCTTCGAGGTATGTAGGGCTCTTGTCAAATTGAATAAAGGGTAAACTATCTCACCATTTATTTATACCATTATCATTCAACTATGCTGTTAGAATATTCTGTAAATCCTAATTGGCTCTTTCAACGGAACTTTTTATTTGACTATGAAAAGGCGTTCGGTGAACTATCGTAATATCTTTCCAAATAGCACATATTTTGGATATGACTTGATTACTGAATTCTCTGCCATTTTCTGATTGCAATGCTGCTGGAGCGCTAAATGTTAAAAATATTGATATAACGTGTTATGCTTCTTTATCGGCTTTTTAAGTTTTCAAAGGACTTAGCTGGACAAACTTCATTTAATGATTTTGATACATTATTATGAATATATATTCGCCATGTATTTGACTGCATGTCTTTTAGACTGATTTGACATTTTGAGTTTAACTCAGAATTAACCTTTGATTTTACAACAAAACCTTTCTTAGATGCATTGTGTATTATTTGACACTGTTTGCAAAGATTAAAATACAGCATTACAGTTTTATATATAATATTTTTTGCGTTGAACTTGCTACTCATTAAGCATACATGTTCTTTTTCCGTGGACTATTCTGGTGTGATTTTCATATAGTGCGCAGAACAATTCCTCATTGGTAAAATAATACTATATATTCTTTTCTCCTGATTTTAATGGTACAATTTTTAACTTCTATTCATCATTAATTTCTAAAACGTCAAAACATTTCAATCCATTGCAAGCTAAAGATGGGCTGCACTTAACATTTTGAACAGTCGGCAAAATTAAATATAATGATCTTTCTAGTAAAAAGTTATTAGGCGTGTATCATAATAATTTAAATTTTTTCTACAAAGATTACCTCCATGGTGGAAGAAAAGAGGAAGATTATTTTCTTCCCAGCAAACACAAGTCTATCTATCGGTACCTTTAAAGCCAATATCGGCAGTGTCCGTTATAAGTGGCATTGGCAAGATGATTGAGTGATGGTTTTGGTTCTATAAGGCAAACAATATCAAGAATTTGTACTTTAACATTATCAGAAAATGGTTATGGCTCTAATACGGAAATCTGATAGCAAATGGCGACAAAGATCTGATGTATTCTATTTGCCAAGATTTCATGTGACCGTGTGACGTCACACATAACTGCTAAATGTTTTTATTGACCGACTGCCATTAAAGTTAAACAGGGAACTTCGATACATAAGATTTGTAAGACAAATACATATTTGTTTTTATTACAGTATTCCTCAGAACAGAGATATAATTTAAACATGAGTGATATACGTACTGTATATTAAATTTATTTAACTGCTTGCAACAGAAGTTTACTAAGCTATATATTACATATGTAACGTTAAAGATAGTTTGACAAGGAACTTGTTTATGATTTTTTTTATTTTTGACAGTGTTTTATTTCTGTATGATTATATTTATTATGTTTGCGTTTTGTAAAGTGGGACGTAATAAAACATAGAAAATTCTTTTTTCTTCTTGAAAATTATTTGCAATGTATTTTCGACTGCCAGCTTTGCTGACGATTATTATAACAAACTGTTGAAAATATGACTGTTAAAAATAACCAATCATCTCATAATTTTAAGTAATGCTCAATAAATTGGATCAACACTTGAGATGGTAAACTTTTCTACACAGAGAAGGGACATTTTGACTGTGAAAAATTTTACATGCTCCAGTAACCACTAAAAATATGAGGAACCCCAAATTGAGTCAGGAATAAAAATCTTAATCTTAAAAAAACATAAGACGAATATTCAAAAAAGCTAAAGATGAATTATATTAAGGTTGCAGCACAAACAAAAGTGAGGCTGTCGGTGTTTAGTGGGTTACAGAAGGTAATGACTTTGAATCCAGGCTTAATCGAAGATTCTTCCTGTTCAATAAAGTCTACTAAAGCACGTTGAATTTGTCATGGTAACAATGAGCTTTAAGTAAAATTATACCTTTATGGGTATCAAGTCAAATATTAGGTGGTCACTGCTTTTAAATTACAAGGACTTCCACCCGGCTGCTCCCCTTGAAACTGTTAGAGCCCATCAAGCTTACGTACAGAGAAGCATTCTGGTGCAACAAAAACAATATAAAAAAAATTCGATATCAAAAAATCAATATATTTGAAATAAATTTAAAACTTTGTAATATAATATCATTAATAACAGAAAATGGAGTTTAACTCAGTAAATGTTTAATGAAATAATACATAAAATAACCAAAATAATATAATATTGCAAACTAGAATTATTGGAATTTAATGTATTGAAAGCTTTTCTAGTATTTTCAAGCTTCTCATAAAATATTCAGTCATTTTCTATATTTTGAGGACTTTGCTTTTCTTCACTTTTATATATACTGCTCTTAAATTTCTTACTAACCAAACAGTATTTGATTGAATTTATTGGCATATTATAATTTAAGACAATGATATATACGTGTTAAAAAATTTGTTTTCTTACTAAATATCAAAAGGTAAGACACCAAACGGACCCACCTCTGCAAGATGTATGAGAATGTCAATTAGGTGCTGGAAAATGATGCAATGCTAAGATGCAAAACCTGTATACTCCTGCGCCATAGCCAGCTGATTAAGGATCCAAAATTCAGGTGGTATTACTCTATCGAGGTGTTTCCACACAATCTCGATTAGTCTGAGAATTTATCGACCAAAGAACTACGGTTAAATAGTCTTGGTGCTCTTTGAACGAAATACAATGCAAGCAGAATGTCACTTCGCATTGCTGGGCTTCCATCGTCTGTTATGGAAATGTTTCACTAGGAAAGATGATGTAATACAAAAAACGTATTCCAGACCATAATGTTCCAGATTTAACTCTTTCATCAAGTAGATTTCAGGTGCTCACACCGCATATGACAAAATTCATTGGTTCAATGGAGCATAAAATAGGATTTGTTGGAAAAAATAAACTTATCGACATTGAGTTACGTCTCAATGGTTTATGTTAAAAACATTAACTTTTGTTGTTGATGAACAGCAATTATTATATGTGCACTAACTAGGAGTCTATTGTATAGATCAGAATGCAAATATTCACTGAACCGTATTTTTGAAAACAGTTTTGGTAGCCTCTTAGTTCACTTACATAGTCAATGCCCTGAGTTCTTTTCTTTCGTCTATTCTTTCGAACTCATCTCCGTAATCTACCGTTTTTTGCTATGGCCTGCGGAGTCACACATTTGCCCTGTTCTTGGTTTTGGAAAATTTGTCATTAACGATATGCATTTACTTTGAAAGCATGGAAACAGTTTACAAAATGAGCTATGTAGAAAATACTTTTACTCATCACCTGAAAGCCAAATTTCCAGTCTTTTCGAACATTGAATAAAGTATTCTGTTTCTGCAATATGCCAAAGGCAGAAATGCTTTCCGATTCTATCAGACACCATTCATGTACTTTCCAATGCAATGTGCTGCCACATTTATTCTGCAGGTTACTTCTACTTGGGGTCTAAAGTACACTGCCCAAATTGAAAATAAAACACCAAGGAAAAGTTGTCACTAACTGAAGAAACTCGCCAAATAGAGAGAGAGAGAGATAGAAAAGAACAATAAGTGATCTGTATTTCGAAATGATATGCATAATAAAGTGCAAAAACAGGGTCAGGCATTAGGTTGTAGGACCACCTTGGACTTCAATACACGAAGCAGCATGTCTAAGCACAGAATCAAGGAAAGTACAGATGGCATCCTAAGGAATGGCTCTCCGTTCCCTGTCAACCATTTGCCAAAATGCGTCTTCTGAAGGAGGCTGTGGTAGGGTCTGCAAATGGAGTAAAATCATATCACAAACGTGTTTCATTGGTGAGAGTCCTGGAAAGTACGGCGGTGGCACTCAATCAACGGCAAATGGTTCTGTTCGATATGAGACCATTCAAAGTGTCTTGCACATGCTGCTGAATTTCAGTAGACTTGCTTTACGGGGTCTCCACCACCTCCCTTCAAACACGATGATCCTCGTGTGTTGAAGTCACTGTCACTTTGGCAGCAAAAATTCAAAGGTTCCTTCAATCCAATTATCTTCTCACAGTCAGTACACAGTGGACGCGTTCAGGTATCCTTCAGTTGCGATTTGTAGCAAGGAACAACTTGTCTCTCTATAAGTCCGATCAACATGCCGTTCATAAAATCGTCTGTCTGCTGGAAATGACTCTATCAACGATGGCCATGCATTCTCAGCAATTGCACGTTTCCTTAGAGACAAGAACAAACTTTCAATGATTATTTTTCAAAGCAGCTTTAATGGCGCAAATATTGCCCACTCTGCCGATTTCTCACCTTAAATCATTTTCTACATACACTGATGAGCTGAGCATTTCACAACATTTGCATGTATAACTCGGTAAGGTGCGTCTATCCTGGAATTTACATAATTTTTTGGCCATTCTTTCTTGGTGTTTCATTCTCAATGTTGAGCAGTTACAAGTGGAGGACTCATTAATGTGACTGGGCAGAGTGAATTAAGCCAGTTCACTAAAACTCACATTTTCATAAATTTTAATAAAAATTCAAGAATTTTAATACATTGTGACGTTAGCAAACTAATATATTAGTTTCTTAATATTAAATTAAACGTGTGCTAAGTTTCTTTTAGATGTAACTTCAATATTTACCTTAATACAATCTTTAGATTTATTTTCAAGAGATTTTTCAATCTATATTTGTGTGTGCAATGCAAAGTCTGATATTAAAATGTTAATGTGATTATAATAATAATGATATAGAAAATATCTATCTGTTACCTAATGTTCTGTTAAAAGGAAAATGGATTGTTACCTACAATTCTATAAAAATAATTGAATTTTCTTATTAAAAACAAATCTAGAAAGAGTTTTCTTAAAAAAATATTTTTCCATTTATACATTAAAAGTGAGTACCTAAAAAAATAGGTAAAAGTAACTAATAAGATGATGATAACAAAATGAGTTTCAGAATTTGTATTAATAAATTGTATGATTTTGTAAAAATAATTCAAATTTTTCAATATTTATGCAAAAATGTCTATTTTCATTTGAAGACTTAAAAAAAAATTCTATTGAATATTGAATAAATTATTAGTCATAAAATAATGAATATTTTGTAAAGCATTGTATAATATTCATGTACAGCATATTATGACACTCATACATTTTCATATTTTTAATATATGATATAGTAATTATTTTAAAAACACAATATATTAAAAATATTATCCAGGTGTTCCGATTAAAAATTGAAATATTATTATTGCAAAGTTGTTGGGGGTATATTCTGGTCGACATACTCCAGACATTCCGAATATATTGAAAATATCCATGATTAGAAATATTGCGTAGCAATGTCAGAATCTAAATTATGAATAGTGATTCTGGAGCTGCTTGGAAACACACACAACTCTCAACATGTTGACTGTTGCATCAACCTTCTTTAACCTGTTTAGGTCCTTTGAAATATATAATGGACTTAAATTAATGTAAGTGATCAAATAAAATGTTAACATATCCCTCTCTTGTCAGATTCGTCTTTACATATATCAAGACTTTGATATCATGGTGGTAACGCAGATCCCACACCATCACAGAAGACCTATAGATTAAACAGTCTAATGGTAGCATGTTAACCCATAGATGCATAAGATTTTCACCGCAATCGCATATATCTACCCACAGTATGTAACTGCAAATAAGATTTATAAAACCAAGTATTGTATTTTTAATCATCGCAACAGTTCAATTCGAGAATTAGTAGACCAGGCGAAGACATGCCATCAACAACGTTTCATATGTGCGCTTTCAGTTCTGACAGGTCAAATAAACGATGATTCGCTAAGCATTTCCCATGCGTGATACTTGTGGATGATCCACTATTGAAATTCACAGCAATTTGGGAAAAGTCTTTATTGCACGTTTACCACGCTTAAGAATTCCAGTCGACTGCTTGTGATTCCGATATTTCAAGATATTTTACAGTCACACACCCCTTTTTGGAATTGAGGGCTTATATAATTGATGTTCACAATACAGTAGTTAAGCGATCTTATTTGAAAATAGAAATTCCATTGTTACCTTGAGAAGGATATTTTGGTATCTCTTGTGCCAATTATAACGCTCTTAAATTATTTGAGCACATAGAATTATTAACCAAACACTTGTTCGATATAGGCACTAAGTACCACATCTCATTGTTGATTGGTTGCATACCTATGCATTTAAATATGTATGCATTGACTATAACGCTTCTTCGTTTTATTATTAACCATGTAAAATAAACTTTAAAAAAATTTCACCAACAATAATTCTATAAAACTAACCTTTAAAAGTTTTAAATTAAATTTTCTTTTTGTATTAGTTTAATCATTTGGTTTTTTATTTAGTTTTCTCTTTCAGTATATTAATTTTCTTGATCTCAGGAAAACTTTGAGAGGTTTCTCATGCATTCCTTATAGAATTGTTCAATTTATTGAAGTCAGTATTTTGCTAATTTCTTCTTTCTCTCTGCATGGAAGACAAGAAATTAAAGAATTACATGCCTTATATTCTTTTACAATTTTTCCTAAATTCCTTTCATAATTTTTTTCTTTCACTTTTCTTTCTAAATGACATTTAGATAGAGTTCTCATTACATCATCCAACGGCAAATATATTTCTGTTTTATTTAATAGCAACCGTAACATTTCATTTGGCATTTCCAAAACATTATGGAAATTCTTCTAATCTGTAATTTTCTATTATGTTGGAATCAAAATATTTAGCTATTTATTTTGATTTAATTACTAAATGTCCCTCCTATTTTAAAAAGATCAAAGAAAGCTAAATTCTTGGCTCACCATTTTTTAATTCAAAATTAGTAGATTTCATCACAAGAACATTAAGAAATAATAAAATCTCTAACCATGACCAATATATGCCCATGTAATGATCTGTACATCTTAGACATTGGTTTTTATAGTAGTTTAGAGGTTATATCTAATCCTAGAATATGTAGTCAAATTAAATCAATTTGTACAAGCAAAATTGATGTTCAAAGAAAAAGCTAAAATATTGGTAACAAGTTAAACGCAAGTACACCCTCTTCAAATTTAAGTCCATCAGTAAACAAATATGCATCATGATACATTATAATACAATTTTTAATAAATTTCTCCTTATAATGCACATAAATTTTCAATCAAAACTTTTAAAATAATTGAATAGAATATTGACGTTAAAGTACACTAAGCATTAAAGATTTTTAAGACAGTGAAAATATCATAACTATATTAAGTTAACTTTAGTACAGCTTTATTTTTTAACATTTTCATTTTGTATTAAATTTTACGACAAAAAAATTATCATTTTAAATAAAAATATTTATTTAATCAAATTTAAACGTTTGTTAAATCTAGTAATTTAAGATTCTAAAAAAGGTTTAAAATATATTCATTTTACGTGCTATAAATGTTGTTATCAAGTTTATAAACTAAAGTATATATGCCACTGTTAAATGAAAAGCGTTGATATTACTTATGAATTAGGATATTTTTATCGAATTCATAAGACTAAATAAGCTTTCAATCTTGAAAACTAAATCAAATTCAAAATTTTATGTAGTCAATGATTTTCATTGTTATTTTTATTATTTGATACTGAAAATTTCGTAATGCTGTCTAGTTAAAATTATTGCGCATTTTATAAAAATGAACTATAAACGTTAAGTTATTTATCTTTAACTTAAACATATATATTAAAAATAAAATTAAAATAGTGTATAACTTTTAATGACATATATGATGTGATAATTTACATTAAAAAAATTTTTCATTCAATGCTATTGTAAAATTATTTTTCAATACATGACCAAACTCATTACTAATAAACAATCAATGCATACTACTGTGATCAATAAATATCCCGAAAGCTTCATTTAAAATTCATCAATAATAAATATCATCAACAATTTTTTTTCATATTCCGACTATTATTCTTCAGCCTTTGGGAAAGCTTTTGACAATTACGGATCCCAAGTGCCATATTTAATCTGATATGGTTCTGTGCGAATTTTTCTAAATCTAATGTTTGAAATTGCTTCTTTGTGATGATCATTTTGAGTACATTTATTCAATGAAAGAAAATTCGCTATAAAAAGTCTAAGAGACATATAAATGATGATAAGGTACTTTTTAATGATCAGAAAATGATGGTTGAAAGACTGTTTAGTATAAGGAGAATATTTTGAAGAGTATGAAATAAATTTTAATTAATAAATTACTACTTTATGTTTTATGTCACCATTTCATGAACTTTTTTTATTTTAATTACAATAGATCAAAGCTATTAAATTTTTCTCGTATTCCAAGGAAAACAATTTTATCATTATAATAACTGACTATTAATTAAATTGAAAATGATTAAATTACTTCCAGGGAAAATAATTTAATCATTTTCAATTTAATTAATATTCAAAAGTATAACATGGCAAGGTAGCATTGCTTCGAGTTTGCGTCACTTTCAAATTTTAAATAGAATTCTTGTAAAAATTTTATTTTACAAATTTTATTGACATATATGCAATTTTTTTATTAGTTTATCCTTTAACTATACCATAAAATTGTAAAATGTTTGATGGATATATAAATTTCTAATGAATGTGTTGAATAATATTTGCTATTGACAAAAATCAATATAAAAGTGAAATAAAAAATTTATAATGATCTGAAAAGTTTAAGTATTTAAATTTATTTGATCATCACATCTCTATTGTGTACAATTTTGCCCGTCTTGCACATTTTTCAGGCTTAAAAAATTAAAAAAATTCATTAAATTTATTTATTTCAATATTTTCAATAAAACATAGTAATTAAATAATTTTTAAAAGAAATAAAAGCATTAACACTGAATTTTTTCAAATAAAAATCTCATAAAATTTCAAATATTTATATTAAATTATTTTGCTACAAAAAAATCTAAATTATTTTCAAAACTCTGAAATTTATTTTGAATGCAATAATTAACTTCATAAAAGAATCATATATTCATTCTTTCGATCAGTGTTATTCACAAATTAATGTTTTAAAAATTATATAAAAGCAAAATTAAAGAAAATATACTTAAAACTATTTTTATGCTTAGCCCGTATTTATTCGATTTAATTTAAAGGTTCTGTGTATATTTTGTTTCTGTGTTAGTTTGTGGATAAACATTTTACTGCGCTTACTTCAGCGAATTCTTCGACAAATGAGATTATTTTGTGGCAAATCATATTTATTCAACAGAAATAGTATATATCAGAACAAAATTTATTCAAGGTACAACATTTATTTCAATTACATGAATAAACCAAAGTTTTAGTTAAGGATAATGCTAACTATTAAGGATTCATAAAGATTAAATGATTTTAGGTGATTGATCTAAGACCATTCTATAAATATCTAATGTAATAGCAGAAAATAATATTTCTTATTACCATTAAATTTAATAATCCAAAAATTATGTATGTGGTTTAAAATGTTTTTTTCAATTTAATACTTATGAGGTATATTTGCATAATATAGAATATATATTACCTTACATTTTAAAAACTAAATATTACAAAACGCTATATGCTCTAAAACTTACTAATATAAGTTAGGATATATTTTATTACTTAAAATAAATGTTAATCAAAATGCTCATCAAAAAGCACTAAAATCTTTTTGCGCTAACGGAATTTCAAAATAACTATAACTCAAAAAATATTATTAACAGATATTGAAAATAAGATTTAAATCAATATTCTCACTATTCATAAGTATATTTTAAATTTTCAATAAAAAACAATTATATTAATATAAGTTCCAAAATAACATAGATTGATAACATATACTGAATAAATATCTTTTTAAAAATATAAGATTGCATTTGTAATAAAAATGCTATATTTTTTATATTATATTGCAGTTCTCATAAATTCTGTATCATCAGAAATTTCTTTTATTTTAAACTATTCATTCAATTAATAAAAAAATATGAACTTAATTAAAAAACTAAATATTTGTTAATAATCATAATTTCAGACTTGTCGGATGTTCTAAAATGAAATTCATTTGAAATATTATAAATTAATTTATAAATTATATATATATATATGTATGTATGTATATATATATATATATATATATATATATATATATATATATATATATATATATATATATATATATATATATATATATATATATATATATATATATATATATATATATATATATATATATATATATATATATATATATATATATATATATATGAGGAATATTTGGCAAAGTTTTTCCAATCTTTATTATATCATGTTCTTTAAATTTATTGCGGCTGCAATTTAAATAAACTTAAATATTTTACGTTAAAATCATGCTCAAAAATATCCATATTTGTAATTTATTAACAATATCTTTTTTCACAGACTTTATCAGTACATATAATCAAAAACAAATACAAAAAAACAAAAGATAAAGAACAGAGTTAATGTTGGAAGACAGCATTGTGAATTTCATGCCCTATGGAAAAAAAAATAAAATTCAGTTTCATCCAAAACAGTAGTGGGTGTTTCTGGGTAAAATAATCAAATGTTAAACACAAAAAAATGTTTTTATTCCATTTTTATTTTCTCTAAATATAAAATTTTATTTTAATACGGCCTTTTACCTTCATTTTTTCTAACATTTTCTCTACAAATGTTGGAATGCCATATCAATTCTGAAAACGAATTTTAAATAAAATTACCTTAAGAAGACTATCCAGGGCATTTTCTTCTAAATAAAGTAAATATTACTCGATCTTTTTCATTGTGAACCTATGTTTATATAAATACAATTTATTTGAAACAGATTCCCTGAATAAATTCAAACCATCATTATGATAAAAACATTATCATAATGATTAATCTGTTAATCTGTTTCATTAATCTGTTTCAAGCATTAATCTGTTTCAAATAAAATGCATAATTATGCATGATAATCTCTATGATATATTGTAAATTTATGTATGATAATCTATTGTGTATGATGATGGAGAATGATATTTATTCTAAAATATCCAGGAAATAAGGTAGCACGGGTAACTAAAACAATGAGACAACAAGACACTTATAAGTTAAAAATACATATAAAAGCATAAATTTTGTAACCAGAATCTAGGCTAGACTCTTGAATAACTAAAATATAGTTGAAATTATCTCTTAATTTCAAAACGCTAAAACATTGTTGCAAGTTTGCGTTATACTTAATTCATCGAATTTTTAATCATAATTAATTCATATTATTTTGTATGAAATTCCTTAAAATGTTTTATATTTTCTTGCATTTTCAAACTTATTTGAGAAACACTTGCGCTTCCAAATTGAAATTGCAATTGAAAAATACTACTAAAAATTTAACATTAGAAAGTGAAAAGTTATGCAAGTACTGTGAATTTTCATAATTTATTGTTGTGTTTAATTTATGTACACTAGTGGTTTACACTGGTTAATTGCTTAGATAAAAAACTAGTGTGGAGTTTCAAAATATTTAAATATATTTTGGACACTTATTTTAAAATTTAATCGCAACACTTCTTTGGTTAACAATCCTTTTTCTTAAGGCTGCATACAGTGTGCATCCTTCAAAAATAATCTAGCTTTAAAACAAAACTGCATAAGATTTAAGAGATATTTTCAAATACTCCTATCTATTTTAACTTAAAATATGATTTCATATAAAATGGGTTTCAGATTTCATTTTATTTCCTAATTTAAAATAACGTGTAATCTTGAATTCAGATGAGTTTTGACACTAATCCAATGATATACCAAAAATATTTTCGTAATGTGCAAATTTAACAACTGTTTTTTTTAAAATTAGATACTGAATGCTAATATTTCATGTGACAGTGTAGAAATTAAATGCTTTAATATAAATCAAAATCAATTAATGCAGAATATAAAAGTAGCTCTTTTAAATCTGAATTATCTAATAATTTTTTAGTCGTAAAATTACAGTTGTTTTAACGTTTTAACATATTTTATAAGTATTTCATTAGTAAATACATAAATTACTAAATTTTATGAGTTATTAAATTCATTTAACTGAAAGTTTATCTGTATTATAGAACTATATGTAACTCTCTCTCAATTGGTATGTAATAAATAATATTTGTACAAAATGCGTGTTATTTATTTTACTTCATTGCATTTTAAGATGTGGTATATTTGCGTTGATTGATTTAACTGGAACTGAACATAAATTATTTTAAACGATATTTAATAAAAACTGTTCCTATGAATCTGGTTTTCAATATTCCGGTCTTAATTTTATATCAGGAATAAAAAATTTCTATAAAAATGAATTTTATACGTTTTAATTTTCTTCAAAACAATTAGGAAGAAGGAAGCATTTTTTTGCAATAGAAAACATTAATTGAAAGATAAGTTTGCATCAATGCATCTTAAGAAATGGTAAAAAATTTGCGTCGATTGATTTAATTGGAATTGAACATAAATTATTTTAAATGGTATTTCATATTAACTGCTCATATTAGTCTGATTTTCAATATTTCAGTCTTAATTTTACATCAACAAAATTTAAAAGAGACAATTCATCATAAAAATGTATATAAATGTTAATTTTATATATTTTAATTATCTTCAAAACAATTATGAAGAAGGAAGCACTTTTCTACAATAGAACATAGTAATTAAAAGATAACAAACTCATTCCTTGAAGATTAAAGAAACAAACACTTTTTTATTTAATCTTTTTCAATCAACCGAAAAAATTGCTAAATTCTATTTCCTGGAAACTTCTAAACTTCAGTTCATAAAGAAAATAGTGTTAAGCTTTCAATATTATAAAAAAATATGTTTTAAGTAATGTAAATATTCTACTAAAAGAATTGCATGTTTTATATAAAAACTGCGAAACAAATTCTTTACCACCTACTCTTGTGGGAGCAGAGATAAAGTGATTATGTCAAAGCTCGGGAATTAAGCCTTTTTAACTCTAGTCTATTCTCTCTTTTTTTCTTAAGCTGCGATCTTTTCTGTTATCATTGCAACAAAAAAATAAATAAAGGAAAATAAGCGTATTATTTGCTTGATAAACCTTTTGTCTGCAAATTTATTTTATACTTCATCAAATAAACGGTAGATTTGCATCTTTATCCCTATAAATAAATTAAACCAAATTTACATAGCTGAAAACTGGTGTAAAGTATAATGAAATAAGATTCATTTTAAGCCCCGTGTACCAGTAACTAAATCACTTAATTCAACACACTATTCTATTAAAATCCATATTGGTAGTAACTTTAATCCATGAGATAATAAAATATTTATGAAACAAATTCAATTGTTTTTAAAACAATTGATTAAATATTTTGAATTTCATTGGTTTATTATTTGCAACACCATAAGTCTAATATTTTCATTTCAATAAACGAAAAATTAAATTAAAGTCAATAATGCACTTTATAAAAATGATAAATAATTGTTTTTTTATTTTTCAATTTCTTTCTACAAGATCATTCTCAGCAATCCTTCATTTAGCTTCTACGGATTACTAATCAACAAAACGTATCATTCTCTCTTTTGCTCTGTGCATATATATTAAATATATGTAGAGAATGAATGATAAACTTTGCTAAAAGATAATGAATATAATAATTGTTTATATATTATATTATAGAAACCCTATATAAAATCCTAATTAATTTTCAGGATGCAAAATCAGATTTCACATTATAATTTTATATCATCTCTACAATAAAATTTCACCTTGTTACTTGAAAATTTATCCATTCAGTTTTAACTTCATAAGTACTAATTCTAAAATTACTGTCAAAATGCTCTCTTGCTTTAAGAAATTATATTTTTAGCATTTATCCAATTATTTTTCTTTCTTTAATATTTCAGTTGATGGACAGATAACAAAATTAAAGAATTTTATTAAACAATACGATTTTTGTAATGCACACCCAATAACAATTTTACTCATGCTTTAATATGCGAATTGCAAATGGCATTTTTATAAAAATAAATTTGTAAAATATTTTTAAAATTTGAAATTATGATACAATCATTTAAGTAATAAAATTTTAGAATTATAAACAAATAATATGTTTATTAATTTATCCCATTCAAAAAAGTTTCATGTATTTTAGGAAATCTTTCGACAAAAACCAATGCATGCAATAAGTTAAATCTTTAATTAGCAAATTTATTTTTAAAAACTTTACATAAATATATATATATATATACTATATATATATATATATATATATATATATATATATATATATATATATATATATATATATATATATATATATATATATATATATATATATATATATATATATATATATATATATATATCATAATCATAACTTAAAATTAATAACATTTACTTCAAAAATAAAAATAATTTAAGGAACTTTTTCAGTTGAAATAAAATATATAATTTTAAAAAAACCCGTTTTTTTACAAATATTCTTCAGGTTTTATGAATACATGATTACGAGATGCAAAACGCTTGCTGCGATCATCTATTCTCCTAATTTATCCCACAATTCAAGAATTAAGTTATGTTTTGTAATGAGCTATTTTTAAAATTTGTAACCACCATTACTTTCATTTTTACTTTATCTATTAATTCGAAAGATTTTTTTTTCTCTAGAAATATATGAAAAATTCATCTTTTCTGATGATATTGCATATTTCTGACTTAATGCCTTTTTCATAATAATTATTTGGAATATTCAAAATTGTTTACATTGGGAAAATAAAAATCCTGGGAAAATATGGCAACTCATACATTCTGAATACAAGTCTTAATTTATAACACATGAATTCATGTCTTTTTTCAGTTCTTTAACTCCCTATTAAAATAATGTCCTTAATTTTAATTGGTCTTCTTGTGTATTAAAACAAATATGACTATTTTGTTTACTTCTTGGCAATCTGTTCAACATTGCATTACATAACTTCTGGACTTCAAATGATATTTTATTTTTATAATGGCAACATCTTAAGAAACTCATTAAATATTCAATTTTATTTATGCTCAATATACTATCATTTACGCAGAAGAATTTTCATTTCTGTATTTCTCAGTATTTGATTTCTCATCTACACAAATATCCTTAAATTATATCATAAATTTTAGTTATTAATTTATATTTAGCGTTTACAATACGAACTTTTACATTTTGTTTGGATTTAATCCATTTTCATCAGAATTTAGTACATTTATTATGATAAGCAAGCAGTTTTATTATATTCGCTTTCGATAGGTAAGTATTGATTCGTACACAATTTTATTAAGAATATTTAGTTACATCATTTCTACGTATTGCATTTTATTTAAATTTATTGGAAATTAGAAAGCATTACTATTCTATAAAAGAATATAATATATGTAATAAAAAAATCATAAAGAATTAAATATTCAAAATTCTATCAACAATTACGTCTTGTATCCAACAAGCTAATCTTAGTCATGACGCATTTTAAAACTAATATGAATTCATAAGAATAAATAATATATTTATTTATTCTCATAAGTACATACTAACTTTATATATTATAATATCATTTATAATATATTATGTTATTATTTAATATATTTATTTATATTTAATGCATTTAATATTTTTATTTTAATTATAATTAAGTTTTAAAATTAACTGCAGTATTTACAGTACATTCATTTTGCATTAATAACAATTGTTTCGTATTAACAGCAAAGTAATTATTCTTAATGAAATATATACATATATACACTACATTTCTTTTAGTTATATATATATATATATATATATATATATATATATATATATATATATATATATATATATGTATATATATATATATATATATATATATATATATATATATATATATATATATATATATATATATATATATATATATATATATATATATATATATATATATATATCCTTTTACTACAAAAAACATTATATGTAATTATTATACGCCATAAATTCTTCCCGAAGCAGTTTCAGGTAATAAAATATAATCTAATTTTCTTGCAGTTTCATTGTGTATTTCTAACAAATATTCAAGTAATTTTTGAATAGAATGTATTCATGTTAAATGGCATTTTTATCAATAAAAATTTCTCTTTCTTTGTATTCTAAGTATTTCATCATAACTGCTAATATATTTTCATTCGTTTTAATGCTGTGAAGCAACACACTTTTATTAAACTATAATTTAAGTTCAAGCAGATTATTTGTATTTATTATGCAAAAATTTTAAGTTAAGTGCAATATATTGTAATTAATGCTACTGATGCCACAAATATACTAATCATCACATGAATAATTTGGATTATAAGAAATATAGGTGTCCATTTATATTTTATTTTTAAATTCTTACGTAAGCCTGAATTCTTACTTAAGACATGAATAATAAATTTCAACATTTTGTGTTTAATTACTTATTTTTACGCTCTATTCATATTTCGCCACTCAATGTTTCTAAATAATTATAGCTTTCTTCTTCCTGTACCATTTTCCAAAATTTTACATTTAATTTACAATTTTAAAAATGTGAAGTAATAAGTAAGGAATAAAATTTGCTTGGATTGCTAAAATTTTTAATTTTGTCTCTCTAAATTATCTTCCAAAACATTTAAGAAGTTTATTTTGTTATATATTTAAATTCAACTTTAAAATAGATGGTTTGATTATTTAGAAATCGAACATTCCTTAAAATAACGAAATATAAAAAAATTTTCATGCATAAATGAACAATTATAATAAAACAAATTATTTTACAGTAAGTGGATGAAAGTAGAAGCTCATAACCGAAATTTGAAATGAAAAATATCTTTTAAAAACCTTATGAAACCTTAAATATTAATCTTTTAAAAACAGCACATAGAATACTAAGTGAAGAATAATTAACTTTAAATATGTATCTTAATTATCTTGTTGAAATAAGCACATTTATTGCATATTATACAAAAATTACTAAAATCATAATTTTCTTAATAACAAAATCTGAGTTTCAAGATTTGTTCTTAAAAAATTATAATTATTCCTTTAAAAACATTAGTAAGAATTTTTCCTGAATTCTGTGTTGGTAATTTATTTACTGATTTATTACTGAGTATACGAACACATAATCAAGGTAATAATTTTTATAATGTGCTTAGTTTAAGATTGCTTGTTTTCTCTAGCATAAATGACTGAAAAAAGACAAGAATATTTAAAATTCATGGAACTTATCAAAATTTCCAATCACTGCACTAACCGACCATTGTATATGAATCAAAACAATTTTAATACGTATGATGTATTTCATAATATTTCCATCAATAATTTCTTTAATTACACAGTCATTGTTTCCCTGCTACTATTATATACTAATCTTCATTTTTTAAAGTATAGAAATATATATATATATATATATATATATATATATATATATATATATATATATATATATATATATATATATATATATATATATATATATATATATATATATATATATATATATATATACATATAAGGGATCATCAAATGAAAAGGTACGAAACTACACGGTGGGTACAAATGAAGATTTTATTCAAAATATACACCATCGGCTTGAGCACAATGATCCCACTAATAAACAAGCCGTAGAATTCCTTGTTACCAGAATTACTGTGGCCGTGACGAGATCCAGTCTTTTACAGCGTTCTTGAGTACATCGTTCTAATTGAAACGCTTCCTTTTCAGGTCTTTCTTCAGTGGACCAAGCACATGGAAATCACTGTGCGATTTGTCCGGACTGTAGGTCGGACGGTCCAACGTCTCTCACTTGAATTTGGTCAGTTCCATGGGTGTGACTCTGGAGAAGTGTGGACGCACGTTATCATGGAACGGAACCGCACCCTTCGTGAGCAGCCCCAGTCTTTTATTTTTGATTGGCCTGCGTAGGCGTCGGAGTGTCTCACAGTACACATCGGAGATTATGATTTTGCTGTGCTCGTGATATTCAATAAGTATCGGATCTTAAACGTCTAAAAAGATGGTGAGGAAACACTTTTCCTGCTGATGGTATGGTTTTGAACATTTTAGTGGGAGATGACGACTCATGCTTCCACTGGTTTCTCAGCTTCCGCTGTCAGAAATCGGATAACACCTCGCTACTCCTCAATCGTCGAATATTGCAATGCGAACGACATCCTGTCGTCATACGGAATGCCTTATCATTTGGACGCTGCTTTTGATAAGAACCTCTGCTCTCTCCTGTGCACGTGTGCGCGAGCATGCTCCAATCCCAATCAGAGATTCCAATCACATCCCGAGATGTCTCGCTACGTTCTCCCATGGCGCAATATGCAAATATTTAACTGCTACGTTTTTACGTCGTTTCGTACCTTTTCATTTGATCACCCCTTATATATATATATATATATATATATATATATATATATATATATATATATATATATATATATATATATATATATATATATATATATATATATATATATATATATATATATTAAAATAGAAATAGAATTATATGGAAATACATTTAAAAATTATTCTTATTCAAATTTTCAACATAATTTTTATTATAAAAACATACAGTCATAATTGAAACAAAACAAAAATATTTTAGTAACTGATGGATAAAAATTTAACATTCTTAAATTTTTTCGACGTTGCATACATACTTATTCTATTTTCATTTAGAAAAACTTATTTTTGTTTGCTTCTTCTAAGTCAGTCTTGTCAAAGATATAAAGCCCAATAAAGCCCGCGATCAATAAAGCCCGCGATCGCAATGTCTCACGGAAAGAATAATCCTGTTTTTTAGAGCATTTAGACTTCACTCGATTCCTCTACGGAAGTTTTAAAATGCGACACTAAATTTATAAGTAATTTCAAGGGCAACGCGCTTAGACAAGCAAGAGTGATAGACAGTACCGCCATCTCTGAGCAACAATCGGAAATACCCTATTATTTTTTTATTGAGAACAATAAAATCTTCCACTCGCTTCGAGTCTAGAGTAGAACTTTCCTTATCGATATAAAAGGAGTGCGTCGGCGCGACGTGAGTCAGTTGAGTCGAGTAATGTAAGCGATACGGTCGGAGAAGGATTTTAGTTTACTGCGAAGTAGTGATAGTGAAGTCCAGTGATTGTGAAAGTATTGTGCATTTGTTTGTGTCGTGTGTGTGCGATATCCACAATTGTGGTGTCGAGTTCTATAATTGTTACGATTTTGACATAATGTCACAAAAACGTAAAGTTGATAGTGAATGCAGACTTTTTCAGTCTAAATGGGAAATTGTATATTATTTCATAGAAGGGAAAAATAAACCACTGTGTTTGATTTGCAAAGAGTTGCTGTTTGTTAGGAGTTTAACTTGAAGAGACACTATGATACGAATCAATTACCAAAATTCGATTATTACACTGAAAAAATAAGAATGGACACATTGTCTTCTAAAAAATCTAAACTTCAAGGTCAACAATCAATGCCGATGTTTCCTTTCCATTTCAAAAGTCAATAATTAATATTTCGCTGTCAGGAAACACTGTTGCATCAAGAACAAATGATTTAACTCAAAATTTGGTTCTTCAATTGAAGGAGAAAAATTAAGAAATTTACCAACTTTTCACTAGCTGTTGATTAGAGCATTGATACTGTTGATGCAGTTCAATTTGCTGTTTTTATACGAGGTATTAACAGTAACTTTGAAATAACTGAAGAACTATTAAAATACGTTCCATTGACAGGTACTACAACAGCAAGTGATACTTATTCTGCAATTGAGCATTTGATAGTAGAATATAAACTCAAATGAAATATACTTAGCAGCACAACTACGGATGTAACTACATTAAAACAGAAAATATTCGGGAATTTCGTGGGATTTCACTGTATAATTCATCAGAAATAATTGGCATATCCAAATATTTAAAAATAGACCATGTCATGCACTCTGTAATTAAAATAGTAAATTTTATAAGGAGCGAACGACTAAATCACCGACAGTTCAGGTTGTTTTTACAAGATTTGAAAGAAAAGCTTTCTGATGTCCCTTATTTCACCGATGCTCATTGACTCAGTCGAGAAGTAGTTTTAGAAAGATTATTTGTACGTGACTAATATTCAAGCTTTCATTTTAGAAAAGGGCAACCCAATTGATTGTGACAATGACTTGTGGGTTGATTGTGACTTTTTGCTAGATATGAATAAACACTTGATTGATTTGAATGTAAAGTTACAGGGTAAAAATCTGATTGTCACTCAATGTATTCATATATTCAAGTCTCTGAGGCTGTGGGAAAATCAGGTAAAAAATCAAACTTTCGATCATTTCCCTCATTTAAAATCATTTGACACTGTGAACCAAAAAAATTGGATCAATATTCACAACTTCTGCAAAATGTGATCACATAATTCAACAATCTTTTTTAAAACTTCAACAAAGTGAATGAAATGAAATTCCCAACCTTCAATAATCCATTCAGTTATGAAGCTTCACTGGCACCAGTTCATTTGCAAATGGAGTTGATAGATCTTCAATCGGACAGTATTTAAAAGAATAATTTAAAGAGATAAATATTAAAATAAAAAAAATTTGGATAAATACCCGGAATAAAAAAAGCATGCAGCATACATTCTGTGCATGTTTGGCAGCACCATTCATGTGAGTAGATGTTTTACGTCATGAAAATAAATAAGAACAAGTATCGCACAAGACTTGCGAATGAACATCTCCCATCAATTCTTAAAATAGCTACAATGAATATGATACTTGACATCAATGAGCTTGTCAAAAACAAGAGAAGTCAAGTATCTGGATCCTCAAGCTCAATATAATTACCCTCTTTTATAACTTTAACATGATTTTTAATAACCGTATACTATATATTACATAATTAAATAAATAAAATGTTATAATAAATCAGTATATATTTTGATGAAAATATATGTAATAAAAATTTATTACATGTATTTTTATTTATTTAAATCTGGCCCACCTGCACATTCTAAATTTAATATATGGCCCTCCGCAAAATTGAGTTTGACACCTCTGTTCTAAGTAATGTTTTTTAATCTATTCTTAAATTGCTTAATACAAACAACCAATTTTCTTCTACAAAGCATATTTGCATCACAAATATCAATATTTTTTTCAAAATTTTCTCAAATCTGATGTGGTTATGTGTATATATAACTAATATACTTAATGCATTTGCTTTTTTACTACAAAATTTCCATTTCGTTATGCAATAAATTCATTTAATGGTTTACTTAATTATTACATTATAAAAAATTTATAACAGTTAATTGCTACAAATTAAATAATAAAAATAAAAATTACTCTTAATGCCAATTTTAGTTAACATGTTAATTATAGCGGAGATCTATATTGAGACAACACAGTAAAAGAAATTTTTTAATTATTTTTGAAACGCTCATGTGTGTTATTTTAAAAATTACTAAACAATAAATAAATTAAATAAACTATCTGTTGTCATAAAAAATTAATTTAATCTTATAAAACTGAATTACTTAATGAAAAAATTCATGAGACTATTTTATTAAATTCTTCTACTTTTTTCTCATCATTTAGAAAAAAAATAGTGTTTGACAATTTTCCTTAAATAAAGTTAAACAGGAAAATTATGTTTATAAATTACTTCAATGATATATATTTTTATTAATAAGGTTGCTTAATTAACAATTTCATATATTTTTCTAATTAAATAATTTTTGTTTAAAAAACGAATAATTTAAGCAAATTTATTTTTGCATAAACTATTTTATTTTATCATTTAAATGCTAACTTCAAACATATAACTTTAAACAAAGCAAAACTTTCTTGAAAAATACATTAAAGTGTTCATACAAACAAATTTTAGATTCAAAAAGAATGTCTTAGAAATTTAAGAATATTTTTGGTGAAAGAATTTTTCGTTTAACGAAATATTAAATTATAGTTATTTTCCTTTTGTTCCCTTTAAAAGTTCTAAAGAATTTGTAGAAGTTTGACAAACTTGCACAACAATTGTTCATTTCTTTTCATAGAGAACTTTCTAATGCATTGTTAAAACATAAAAAGCGGTTAAATTTATGCATTACGTAGAATCAAACAAAAGTTAAGAAAAAAGAGCATTATTCTCTTTTGGTATTGGTTCAAGATTTGCCTATCACTCTCAGGAAAAATGAAAAAACTCGTACCGGAAAGATTTGTTCATTGAGCTTCCTACAGCAAAAACAAATTTTATAAAGCTCAATATTGTTTTGAGAAAAAGAAATTATAAAAGCAGGTAAAGATTTATCTAAGCAAAAACTAGGAATATATCAAGCATTGAAAATTTTCATTTTTATTAAAAAAATATTTTTTAATTTTTATAATAAAATAACATAATAATTTTTTTACCGAAAAATAAAAACGAATTTTAATTTAAATTCAATTATTTTTGGATTATATAGTGCGAAAAGAGAGTATTTTTATTTACATAAGTTGAAGAATCTAATAAAAATCCTTAAATCAATTTTGAAAAAAATATTTAACTATGGACTTTTTTTATAAAACTTAATAATTAATACTGAAAAACAATTCTACAGTTTAAGAAAAAAAGTAATAATAAAATAAAAATTAGCAATGAAATGTATTTGCTTGAATCAAAATATATGAAATCGATTATAACATAGGAAATATTGTACGTCCAAATTTCAATTAACTGTCGAACATGCTTGTCAGAGGCATGAATCTAATATAATGGTATCTTCAAAGGTCACTTACAAAATTTTAACTGTCAATAAAATCATAATCTAAAATTGTACTGAGAAATTCGTGTTTAAAATCATCAGCTATAGTAATTAATGTTTAATATTCCACAAGTTTAGTATCGCAAGCGAAGATCATTTTTAACTGAGATTACTGAAAAGGAAAATCATCAGTTCATCAATATCCTATGAACAGGTCGACATTATATCAATACCCTATGTGGACAAAAAAGAATCACCTGTGTTATAAGTGTAATGCGATCACATCATTTTTCAAACTGAGATTTCTGTTCAGAGTATTGCAATAAATATAATGCATCAATTTTTTTATTATTATTATTAATTAGACATATATTAGTAGAAGCAAATTAATGGACACACGTGAGCAGTGGTATCATAAAAATCGAATATAATTTCTGTCTTTCTTCCAAACTTTATCACACGTGGCACTATATATTACACAACATTCTTCTATTTACAAAGATGATATATGGATTTCCATTTTTTAATTAATTTTCTTAATAAATCATATTGCTTTTGTCTTAGTTTGATATTTTTGACTATCAGCCATGTTTTCTTTTATTTTCCAAAGAGAAATAAATATGTTTTCTTAATAATCTAATATACTATCACGCTGAAAATACTAATAACCTTTTGAAACATTTTGCATAATTTTTTTATGATTTAAATTAAGTATAAATAAAAAATATTGTAAAATTAGAAAATGAAATTTAGCACTTTCCCATAAAATAAATTAAGCAAGGGCAAAAATCATGTATTAAAAATAAGAAAGTAATTTAACAAAGAATATTAAGTATATTAATTAAAATTATCAAATTAAAATGTCAATAAAGTTATATTTAAATATATATTTTAACAGATGCATTTTCAGAAAGCATTTCTGCACAAATATAAAACAATGACATATACAAACTATAAAGTAAACTATAATGGGCATTATGACATACAAACTATAAAGTGTGTGTGTGTGTGTGTGTGTGTGTGTGTGTGTGTGTGTGTGTGTGTGTGTGTGTGTGTGTGTGTGTGTGTGTGTGTGTGTGTGTGTGTGTGTGTGTGTGTGTGTGTGTGTGTGTGTGTGTGTGTGTGTGTGTGTGTGTGTGTGTGTGTGTGTGTGTGTGTGTGTGTGTGTGTGTGTGTGTGTGTGTGTGTGTGTGTGTGCGCGAGTGACTCACTCACTCACTCAATCAGTCAGTCAGTCAGTATTCAAAATTATCTCTTAACTCGGTAATAAATTATTGAACATTCATAACTTCTAAAGGTAAGTTTATGAAATCCACAACTCATAACGGAGAATATATTAAACTAGGATTATTTTGTAGAGAAATGATATCTTAATTTAAAAAATAAATATTTAAAAGGAGAATTTCTTTTTTTAGAATTTCAACAATTCATTCTTAAGAATTTGAGGAACATCGTGATGACATAGAAAAAAATTCAATTTAAAAAACGTAAACTATATTTAAAAATTTAAATAACAGTATCTTTTTTCACGTTTTATTCTGTAGATATTTTAAAACATATTTATTAGATAATAGCATAAATTATATATCTGTGATAAAAGTTATTGAAAAATACAATAAATGATTAAAATTACTAAAAGTTAATTGAAACCCTGCCGTATTTCAGTTTTTTTATTTGTTATTTGGTTATATCGAAACAAAGCAGAACTTTAAATAAAATAATAACTATTACTTATTGGTAATCCTTATATCTTGTTAATTAAAAGACTTAATTAAAGAAAACAATCTAGATTATTAGAATTTACAAAAGAAATTTCATGTCAAATCGAACTAAACTAAATTATAGAAAAAGTGCTTACATATATTTTCTTGTAAGTTTACTTATTTATAAATTATGTCATTTAAAATTACACTTTTTTCCAGATTTTTTACATTTGCATTTATCAAGTTTGGACTCTGTTTTCCTCCGATATTTGATAAAGTTATCTGGAAAAGACGATGTTTCCAAACCTACTTTTAATACTTAAAAATGTTCATTTTTTAAGGTTAAGATACCATTTCTCCAAAAAAATAATAGTAACTTATTAAATGCCTTGTTACGAATAAAGGATTTTATAAACTTTCCAGTAACAGTGATAAATATTCAATAAATATAATATAATAATTAAAATTTTTGAATAATTACTGGTTATTATATCTAATCACTAATTGATCTCTTATACTATAATATGTATAGATAATAAACGCATAATAAGCTTTTAACAAATTTACATAAATACTTAGATCGATATAATTAATGACAATTAAGATGATAATGATTCAAAGCATAATAAGAATCAGAAGAAAATATTTATGTGCAAACTAATGTTCTTGTCATCAGAAAATAGAAAAATTATAAAATAACTGAACTCATAGTTCTGTAATTAAAATCTTCATTGACTTTTTCTAAAGATTCATCTGTTGAGTTTATATATTCTAATTTAATAATGCAATAACTAAGAGATTCATGAATATATTGTACTATGGATTATAATCAAGAGACTTGGATGTGGGCAAATTGAAAGAAATGCATCTTAGGCTGTTGAGATTATAATGGCTGTCACGTCAAATATTTGGAAAAAAGTCCTTAACAAAAAAAAATGGTAAAGGTCAACAATGATAAATTCTAATGAAAAGCACAGCTGTTATAAGAAGCTGTTCTTCATCTGATTATATTTACAATTTTTGATCAAGTACTTTTTGCTATAATTTATGAAGATAACCTTATCAATTCATACCTAATAATCCATTCTGTGTTTTAGTACCACATAGAAACATATATTAAGGTTAATTTTTATGACATATTGCTGATAACAGTAATAAATACAATTTTCTTGCTTTTACTAAAAACAATTTAACCGAATAAATATGCTAAAATACTAAGAAAGAGAAAAAAATATATGAAAATCATTATATATTCAGATAGTTCACTTACTATTACTTTACAATAAAATAGAAAGAAGAAAAGTGTATTGAAACCTCATTGTGAGAAATTCGTTATTAATAAAAGATAAAAATAGAATTGCCTTCCTGCTTGATATTTTTCCTTAAATTCTTTTCAAAATTGAGTATATGAAATATTAGTTAAAAGTTATTTTTAAGTTAAATTTTTCAGTCTATAATTTTATTCTTATGATTTCCGAAACAAGGAAACATTTAGGTTTGTTCTTGTTATTATTACCTTGAATAAAGATTTTTGAATTAATAATAAGCTCAAAATGTGGACGAATGAATTATGATAGAAATTAAATTTAGTGAAATCATTATTATTTTGTATCTTAAAGTCTTAATCTGAAAATGTTTTTCAAAAACAATTATTCTATAAAAGCCTCATAGTAATTTTGGAAGTTGAATGCTACTACATCCTTCATCTACACTGAAAAAATCTTAAGAAAATTAATTGTTCATAATTTTTTAAAAAAAACTTATAATTGCATTAAAGGACTTATTTTAAATTATTTAAAAATATTTATTCTTATTTTAAATTTTTCTTCCAAACTGTAGAAACAATTGATCATGTTTTCAAAATATTCAAAAATACCACTGATAATATCAAAAAGACCGGACATTTGACGGACACAAAATTCCAAAACTTACGTCGTAAAACAATTTTTTATGCTGTTTGACATATGAGACTGACAATAAGGAAATAAACCTGTCAATCATGTGAAACTAGGTATGACAGTAAAGTGTTATGACTTTGAAATATTTTTTTTATAAAAAATGATGCTTATGTAAAATTATTAGTTATGACTGATGACATTAAAATATATACATGTCAAATCATAGCAACAGATTCATAACTGAAATCTATTTCATATACAAGTCTAAATATTCCTACTTATAATCATTTAAAAAAGCAATTTCAAAAATGATAAAATAAATTATTTGAATATTAATAATCAAAATTCATTTTTAAATGCAAATATATTTTAAAAAATAATGGATTTTAATTTCAAGTGAAAGGATCTCAAGCCTCATATTTAAACAGAAATGATGTTCTAATAGGATTTAGGGCGCTCCGTGGCTGAGTGGTCTAAAGCATCACCGCTAATCGCTTGAGAGCGTAGGAGTGTGGGTTCGATTCCCACCGTGGCCCTGGGTGTTTTCTTCGTTATTCTTCTGTGGTTGTACACCTGTCATTGTGCTATTTGTCCTATTATCGACGAAGACTTACAAGCGGATCTCAAGAATCAAGCATACAAGTCTGAATATATGTTATGTAATAAAATAAATAGGATTTATACTTTTACATAAACATACATGATTAAAATTATAAACTTGCGAGCTTTTGAATTTTTAGAAAACTTTTATTTGATTACAAATTCTATGTAATCACAGAATAGTTAAAAACCAAACTTTATTTGATTTTTATTACTTTTAAGTAATATAAAATCTCGTATAATCTTTTTCTGCTAAAATAAATATGATGACATATTTAGATGGGAATTCCAAAGTTAGACCTTAATATTTTATCAATATTCATATACTGCATTAGAAAGAACATTAATATGAAATCTTTAAAATTTGATTTTTGGAATTACATCTAATAAGTTAAGGTGAAAAAACTTTTTTTTATTTACTTCATAATCCAATAAGTTAAATTAATAAAGTTTCAATAAATTTAAAATTTTGAATGATCTAAACATGGAAAGCATTTTTTAAATTTTAGTTTTGGAGGAGTTTTGAACTTATCTGAATTAAGACACGTTTTTATCTTTTGCTTCTGATGTAAGAAAAATGAAGGGTTGAAATTTATTGCTTGAATCTATTTTGTATCTTAAAGTGTTGCACTGAAAACGTTTTTTAAGAAATGTTGTTTTGAGTGCTCTAAAACGAGTTTCAGTTTTTTCTCGATTTTCAATCGAAAGTGCTTAGAAACTCAAAATTTGAAGTAGGTTAGCCTTGAGCAATAAGTCACAAAAAAAAATTTCCAAGAAACAAATGTGTACTTCAATAGTGTTTATAGGCTAAAATCTATTTTTCTCCATCCAAAAGGCTTAGAAACTTAAAGTTTATTGAAAGTTTTATTTGATAGAGCCTACACAAGTACTTCAAGAAAATTTTTTTTATCAAATTATGTTTTCAATATGCAAAAAAGAGTCTTAAACTAAAATTTATGTTTTCGTATTTTTCTATTCAAAGCAATTAGATTTTATCCCTAATCATTTTATGAATCGAAGATTTACTTGAAAAGAACTTTCTAAAAAGTCCATTTTTATGTGGATTAAAGCATGTTTTCTTCTTGTTAAAAGATACAAAAGACCAGACACAATTGAAATACTTTGTATAGACTACCCTCGAACTTTAAAGACTCTTTTAGAAAAGATAAGCTTTCATTTATAAATTATTCAAATTTGGCAACCAGTGAGTTCATATTTTAGACATTTTTGAGTATGTTTACAAATAAAATTTAATTATGAAAACAAATATATGTGTTTATATACAAGATGTTATGAATAGTACTGACATAATATTCCCCTCGTCTTAATCTTTCTAATAGAAAGCTGCTTAATCAATTTGACACAGCAAACTAATTTAAATTCATGAAAACATTTTCTCTAAGGGCGTAACTGTCAATCAGATATTTATAGCCAATAATTTCAAACATTTTCATTGATTTAATTTTATAAAACAGTAAATGTAATTGAACCAAGAATACGCACAGAGTTTTGTTTCGACAATCAAATTTTAGATTAAATATTAAAGACATTTTAAACACAAAACTTATAAAAGGTGAATCTTCATTAAAAAAAACAATATTTGTTTAATGTATGATTGTGATAATATATTGACTATTATAAAAAGATTCTTCTATTTTTCCTGCCAATCAATAGTTTATTACTGTAAAATAGATGACTACTCACGGTATGAATCTTCTTTACTATGGTAGATTTTTTATTTCATCTTATAACTGACAATTCTTTAAAGTTGGAAAATGTAATCTTATTTACCATCTAAAAAACGAGCAAACCATTTGATTTTATTCGAATAATTTTCAAATAACATTTAGGCTTCAGATGCATCGGTTCTCAAGCTGTTTCATTCTAAGAAGATAAGCTTATTTAATTGACTAAAAAGATAATTTATCACACAACTTCTTTGAAAGATCATTATAAGAAACTGTAAGGCAAAGACACAGCAAATGTTCATGTACTTTACAACACTCTTCGGCTGTAGTAATTCTATGAGATGTCAAAAAATAATGAAACGTGAATCTAGAGGTGAGACAATCTGCTTTCAAGAAAAGAAGTTATCATGTTAGATCCCAGCTATTGCTAAACTACTGGAGATTGATAATGAGTCTTTGCTTTCTACTTCTGGAGTGAGTGCTTGTGAGTTTTATGGATTTCATTTCTTGTGACACGTGAATATGAATTTTATTTATTGGCAGAGGACATTCCACTGTCAATGAAAAGTCCTTCTGATAAATAAAGTGCATCAAATGTTCAAATAATTAAATAACTTTGTCCTTATACTTTGATTTATATCAAATTTTATCAATAAGTTTGGGATATGGGGTTACATTTGTTTTGTGGTAGGCCAACTTTCTCTGGAGTCGAAACTTACGGGTTTGATTCAAACTAATATTAAAAAATAGGAGACCTATGCTGCATTTCTGTGTATAGATTTGACGTAAAGCCTCAGGGATTTTCCTTCTTGCCCTCTTCTGACATGTGAATACAACACACTTTCAATAACTATCTTTTCAGAAGAGAAAACACCAAGAATGTACAAATATATTACAATGAACTACTGTAAAGATTCTCTGTGACCTAGTACTTGAACTATATTCTTCGGAATTTTAGATTCCGAGTTTTATGTTAGTCACTTTTAAACAATCTCGTAATATATGCGTGCTTTATTTCTGCGATCAACATTCGCATCTTTCGGTCATCTTCTCTCCTCAATGTGAGCTATAAGCAACTTCAGCAAAGAGCTCCAAAACTGCCGGCCACAACCCAACCCAACCCTCTTTCCGTGTAGGTATCTTATGGATTATCAGGTTTTCAGCTTGCAGCACATAAATATGAACAATCACTTATGAATTGCTCTCTATTCCGAAGTTTATATAGATTATAATACACGATTGATGTCAAAATGCCTTATAACGGACTTTGTCTGACAGGACTTTCGCAATATGAAATCATAAATTTTCAATTAATTGGCTCATCATTATTGATGATATAACAAACCTCTGTGAAATATTTAGGTTTTGATTCCAGCAATGGAAGATAGATGTTATATTTCTTCATTTTATATCCACATCTCTTAAAATAAGATCTCGGAAGTTTACCTAGATTTCACCTCCTTGCGAATACGCTCTACTATCTATGAAAAGTCTTCCGAAAACTAATAATGTATGTCAATATGTATGTTATGTTATAAAGTTTTAAAACAGTTTCGATTTTTAGGTTACTTATGACATGATGCTAAAACATATCCCGTATCAGAAACTCAACATTGCTTAATGGTAAGATAGCACTTTTAAGAAGATAATTTTCAATTCAGTCGTTAAAATTGAAGATAAATGTTACACCTCAACTTTCTGAATGCATGTCTATCATAGCGATGAGAGGAGAATTTCCTAAGTATTTTTGAGCATCGTTTGTATCTTCTACCATCATACAGGACACATTGGATATTCAAATGATATACAATTGTAAAAAAATTATACAAAAATAATTTGATTTTCAACTAATTAATAGCAATTCAAAGGATGAGATGAATGATTTGCTAATTAATTATTCCATTGCAATTATATTTGACTAAATGATCATTAGTAAGTTTAGAATAATTTTTAATAAATTTAGAGTTTGTTTAAACAAAAACAAAATTTTTTATGATAATAGCAATGTTTTCTACTAAAACAAAATTTATTGACAATTTGATTTTAAATTCTAACGAATAATCAGGATCAATGTTTTAGACATGACCACTACACTAAAATATTGATCAAAATTATGCCTTTAAATTTCTAACAGTTTCAAATGTGATTGAAAAATTCGTATCTTTGTTACGAATTTTTCAATCACATTTGAATTTTTAACTTTGTATTTAACACTTTGTATTTTTAACAATTTCTAATGCAGTTAAATAATCCATATGTTTGGAATTTTAGCAATTTTAAATACGATCGATAAAACAATTATTGATTAAAATAATTTTATTTTTGGGATTTAAAATAAAATTTTCAAAATAAAACTAGTTTCTGTATCATCAACAATTTCTTGGCCTTTTCTCTGTATTTTTCATCAATTTGCAAATTGAGAGTTAAACCCATTATAAGCATGAATATTTATAATCACCCTCTGATTCATTTCAAACGATTATTTCTTTATTCTGATTCAAAAAGCCCTTGTGAGCAAAATATGTTCATTGAATGATACAGTAAAAGATTAGACTTGATCAAATAAAAATGAATAATTCTTAAATTAGATCAGCAAAAAATCACATAAAATTGAATAAAGAAATTATGAAAGTTTTTTTCTAAATTAATTAATGAGATGCAAATATTTCAGAAATAAATTGATTAAACTTCATATTCATCATCATATAAAATCATGTTACATAATTTAATATTACGATTGCAATAATCTTATTTCGGCAGGTTCTGAGTACTTGAACACATTCAGAAAATGAATTAAATTATATAGCAGAAGTACTATCCTTTAAAAAATTTAATAATGGCATTAAATTTAATTAAAATTGAAATATTTCATATTTATAAACAAAAAATGATTTCAAGAAGAAAAAAATATTATTTACTACACATTTACAACTTAACTCCATACAAAATCTTCAGTAGTCTTTTAAAATTTACGACGAGAAGAAAAGCTTCACTAGAGTTGAAACATATTTTTTTACTAAATAATGTACTTGATTGAAAATCGGAAAGATTTACTCAATAGGGTGTTAATAGTTAAAAGAATAATTGAGATTTACTTCTTCCTAGACAAACGAATGAATCAAAAATTTCATATTTTTATTCAACTGTCTTTACCGTATCAATAAAATATATTTTACCATTCAAATAAACATAATGTTTCCTTTCTTTTGTAGCAACATCACCATAACTCAAAGAAGAGCATTATATTCGGGAAACATAAAGAACTATGTGGAATAAATTGGCATTGTTAAAAGGGGATATATCACTATTATATATGTAGACTTTCTGTAGTATTTTAGTAAATGTAACCTAAGTAGATTATTACTAATATTCATTTTTATAAATTAAAATGTACTTTTATGTGTAACTGAATATATTATATATATGTAATTTAATGAAATAAAGCATAAAGCATTATGGATCATTTTAAGAAAAGAAAAAATTGAGAATTTGAACTGTTTATAAAGATTTATTACATACAAAAAAATAACGTTCACAATTTATGCAAATGAAACATGATGTTTAGTTAGTAACATACAAATAGATCTGTCGCAGTTAAATCGTATTAAAACACTTCACGCCTAAATTTTTCCAAATACTTAAAGTGATTCAATAAATTTAAATTACACAAGCAAGCTTTTTATATCTAACTTGAAATAAGATGAAAGTTATAGATTCAAATAATAAATAAAAGTTTATTAACGAAAAAGAATTTTACTTTACAATAAATTTGATCGTTTACTACACATCTTAAAAATCAAAAACTAAAGAAAAATCAATATCCATGATGAAGGAAAACTAATTTGGTCTGAATCAAAATATATTTTGGGCCTACATTTATGAATTTCTGAGTATTTGTCTTGGGGTACTTTATTTATTACTATAATTCACATCTTTATTCAATCAGAAGAAAAAGATGATATTTTTGTGTGAAGAAATATATTTATCAGACATGAATTCAATATTATTTTAGGAAAATTTTATTTTTAGTTCAGCTTGTTAATATATTTTTATTTATAATTTAAGTTATTCTGCGAAAAAATCCAAGATTTTATTTATAACTTAATTTTACTGGGTAAACTAAATCTAGGAATTTTGTATTTTATTTACACAATAAAATAAAGTTGTTCTATTTATTCAATATGGTTTACAATTCAAACAATTATCTAATCATACTTGAAAATAATAAAAATTCTATTTTTAAACTGTTTTATTATATTTTTTTACAAAAAGTTCAGGCAGTTGCATGTAAATATAAAACTAAAGATGTATTTGACTAAATGACCGAAACAACATTGAAAATGCAATGTACGATACATGTGACAGATACTTAAATTTTAAATCAAAGAAATCTAAAAATATGCTTTTCATAAATTAAAAACATTATTTACTTCGAAAAATATTTGCAATTAAATTAACAAATAATAAAAGTTAAACTAAATGAAGGAATTGTGATCAGTAAATAAGTGTTTCTCTTTAGCAATAGTTAAAAAATATTTCTATTCTGAATATAAAATTTTAAATATAATAACATTTATATGTACTTTTCTTATAATAATTTTATAAATTCATTCTACATTTCAAATGTACTTCAGCTTCTTTTCTAACTACACATTTCTAGTACATTTTTGTGTGGCTAAAACTCATTAAAAAAATTACCTAATTTGCTATTGAATTTTTATATTTAAGCAAAATACTACTAAGACTTTACTGTCTATGAAAAATTTATGCTTAGTACTAATACATATATATTTAATTATTTGGTTTGAAACTAAATAGTAAAAAAATAGCTTTGTTTATCAAAAAGAAACTCTTGGTTACTTCCGTTTTGTTTTTAATGAATATCAGAAAACATAAAAACAAAAGGCTTGAAAAAATAACATTGTTTTCCTTTTTGATATATTTGGAAGTTCATTTATTAAATTCATCAAAAAATTGTTTTTTATTGATTTTTTACTAAACTAAGTGTGTGTTTTTTTAAGAATAAAGTATAGAAGAATTTATTTACTATCATTTACAATTAAATCATAAATATTATTGAAAGAAATTTTCTCATAGTTTTATTCTAATTAATAAAACTTTAAGACAACATAAAAGTTTACTCGCAGCACGCATATAATACTCCTTTATTTAAATAATACATCTATTTTTGTAATTCCTTAATTTAAAGTAAAGGTAAGAATTTTTTCCATGTATTTTTCCTATACGCACAACTAATTTATGGATACAAATAATTTTATCATTAATTATGAAATCTTTTGCTTGATAAACAATTTAAATTTAATTGGTGTAAATGATTAAATGATAATATTAGTGAGAGAAAGATTTTTTACTAATTAAGTATACTTAATAATCACTGTCAGAAACACTTTACCTTAATTTTACTGAGATAATTTTAATCTGAAATTGAAAGCAGTGCATATTCCTCCTATTTTCATCTAAGAACAAACATTAAATAATCGCATTTTAATAACCATATTTTATTTCAAAACTTCTTTTCAAATGAGAATACATATTTTTTCAATATTTAATCTATGATTTCATTCTTATTTAAATAACTAACTAAATGTATAATTCATCATGGTTACAAACGACAACATGAATTATATTAATTTTATTCCTTAATTTTAGCTATTTTAAAGCTAATAATAATTAGATACAGTTAAAAATCTATTTATCTTTATATGCTTTAGTCATTATAAATTAAGATATTCTTCGCCAGCGGATCACGTCACACAAGTAGTTATATTATACAAGCAGTAAATTTATTGCTCTTAAGTAATAATTAACTATTATTTTGTATAATAATTTTCTTGTTTTAAAAATATTAGACTGAATAATAAGAAATAACTTTGATTAATGTTCCTGAAGAAGGAAAATATAAATACGCATGCAAAATTATCCTATACTAAGCTACATAAAAATATTTTGTTATTGTATTAATTTTTCAGGTTAGGTTAACAAACATTCGAAGGTAGACATCTTGAAATTCTAGAAGTCTCATGGATTTCGAAAACAATTCATGAATTTTAACAAAAACGTTCATATCTGGTTTTTGAATTTTAAATGAAATCCTTTTATATTCAAGCCTGTATACTAATAAGCAAAATAGTTTGCACACCAGTTGTTTATTTTTTTTTCCAGTTGAATAATTTGTTAGTTAACTCAAACTCAGAGCATCAGTTTTTTTGTGTTTCGGCTTATGACTGAAGCAGTAGTTTTAAGAATATTTTAAATCCAAAGTGAGACTATAGGAAATGTAATTATATTTTGACTTTTTTAACAAAAAGTTTTGACTGCAACCAAAAAATTACTATACAAGAATAAATTTTTTTTAATTTGATTAACTTTTCATGGAGCAAATTTTACAGATTATTTAAATTTATTTTACACATTTTTTACGTTTATGTTAATTTAATAAACATTTTATGTTACTTTCCAATTCATTTACACATCTGATGAACAGACCTAAAGATCCATTAATCATTATAGTCTTTTTCAATCAAATTTCGTGATATTTAATTTATTTTACGCTAGTAAATGAGATTATTTATAAATTTTAAAAAAAAAAAGCTCTAAATGTAAAGTTTCAACCTAAACTTTGATTAAAGTTATTAAGGCTATTTAATAAAGGTTTATACTTCCTGTTCTTATGAATAAAATTAAACATAACTATCCTCACTTTCTAAAGCAAAATCAAACTGATTTTTGATAATTAAAAACTCTATATTAATACATTGCCTTCGAATCTGATTTGAAAGCATTTGGTTTTAGCTATATTGAAGTTTTAAAAAATTTTTTGGTCAATATATCCATAATAAATGACTACGTTACTCAAAAAACAAAAGTAATTGAACGCATATCCGATTATTGATATTATGAACAACGAAAGAACAGACAGACAACGGGAAGAAGAGGCCCTGTTCTATTGCTATTGGCCATCAGGTTGTGCCTCTACTTCAGTCTAGAATGTCGGACACCCTGCACGGAGTGCCAGGTGCCCGCTGGGAACTGTAATCTGGGAGCGAGAGCCTTAAGAGGTTCTCCCGAACGCACGACACATTTTTGAGAGACGAATGCTTTACAAAGGTGGGGCTTTCAAGCCTACACACACAGTGATCTACGCAGTAGACCACTATAACACAGTTCGGAAAACGAATTTGAAATAACAGAATTAATGGGATAGGATCAAGTGAAACAGAAAAATAAATGTTAACAGGATCTAAATAAATTTAAGTAAGGATGGCTGTGAAATACTTACATAATTTACGAACAGAAATTGATTATAGTTAATGTAATTTAGAAGTTTATAGGAATAAAATGCAATTAGTTCTTTACGCGTCTTGAAATTTAGATGTGTACTAAGTACTAGTAATTTTGGAAATTGAAAAACTGGTGATTAGTTTGTTTGTTTGTTATTTGAATCGAAGAATTTAGTTAATTTTCGAGATCTGTTGACTCTGCTTCTGAGTTATAAGATTTCTGTTGGTGGACAGCCAGGTCTTTACACATTTGGAGTCCTTTTTCATGGAGGAAAATAATTAGTTGTTTTAATTTTTGTGTTCTGAACATGTTCGTTGTGCAGAATTTTAGGAACTGGTAGTTGATTTGAATAGAGGATTTTTTGATGTGTAGATCTTTGGTTTGAGGACATTCTGTGATATAATACTGTAGTGTACCAATTGGCCACAGATGCAAGATAGAGGTCTGGATTTATTAATTCTGTGGAAGTAGCTGGGGCAGGGCACATGGTTTGTTAAGATACAATTTAAATAGGGATTGGACTATCGAAAGAACAAAAGAAATCATTACGAAAGAGTTAATTACACCCTTTTATTATTTCATATATATATTAATAATCTTAAAACCTAATTCCATGGATGACAGTATAAAATTAATTAATTAGACTATTTAGTAATAAGTCATAAGAAAGGAATGGTAAGTCCCAAACTATTTATCCATCAATTTTACTATAATTTTGAGATCTTCCCTACAAATTTCATGTATTATTCAACAGAAAGACCTAAGATAATTTCTACAGCAGTGCTTCTAGCTTATATACTAACCATGAGTGAGCACACACATGTACATATACACATAAGCATACACAAACACAATAATAAATTTTAAAACAGCTCAAATATATAAAAAAAATTTACTAGAATTTGTGTTTTTGAACATCATTAAAATTATTCGATTGTATTATATTTTTAAAAAAAAAATTTTATCCTGAAATATTACTGAATGCACGCAATTGCAAATGCTTCATTAATTACATTTACTGGTATGAAAGATGTATTTTAAATAATATATTCTCAATGTATACATTGTACAATATTATCGATATATGCTAATATACCATAAAAATAATGGTCATTGCAGATTTTATGGGCATTTAACATTTTATCACATAACCTTGCCCCTACACCACAGATTTACAATTCACGGCAATGTTCATATTTACATTTATTCCTCCTAATGAAAAGCATTTGTAAAATTTTTAATCTGCTATTAATTGATTTAATTCATTGACATTAAGTTATCATACATTAGTTTCTCTTACGTTCTATTAAACATATATTATTATTTGAAAAACAACCATCTCAAAACAAACATTTAGACATCACACAATGTTTCACATTTACACAAAGTTTCGTGTTATTCAAATAAATGCTGTCAAATACGTTAGTTCGTTAGATATTCTCAATCAAGAAAATAGAAATTTTCACAGTTTTTTTCTTAATCTGCACATAAAAAGTGTAACTGAACTTTAACTTAATTAGTTTTTGGCGATGTTGGTTTTCTACAGTTGGGGTCTACATGCACAAAAGTTACTTTATCTTAAGTAAATTTTATTTAAAATTTTAACTTACTCTTATAATTTGATATCCATTAATATTATTTTAGAAAAATGCATTAAACTAAGCTGTTATTTTGTTTTTAGAATTTATTTCAGATAATAGATGAAGTATATAAATTTTAAAGAACTTTATAAATTCATTCCAAATTATGTAGAAAATTGCCTTAATTATCCTTAAAATAATTATTCCAGACAGTTTCGTTCAGTTTGACTTGAAAAAAAAACGTGTATTTTGTTAAAAGAATAAATAAATAAAATAAAAAATAAAGTTTATATATTAAAAAATAATGGTATATTTTAATATTAAAAAAGAATTGTATATTTTATTAAAAAACAATTTTCTTAAATTTAATAGTATTATTATAACCTATAATATAAATATAATCTAATAATGCCCAAACATCTATATATTGCTTCGCTGGATTATCAAAGAAACATCAAATCCCTTTCATATGTATGAAGCAATAAAAACATGCACTGCATTAGAATGATTTTCCCAAGTTTCAAAAAATGAAGTCAAATTATTATTTATTAATTTAGCTTATTTATAAGCAAATCGTACTTTGAACTTTTGATGAATTGAAACTGATAAAACTGTTCTAAGGTAAATGGATCTATACTCATGGAATAATAAACTGTAGTTCTTACAAAATCTTTACTATAAATATTTTCCATTGGTTTTTAGTTTGGAAGACTCTACCAGAAACGTAATGGATGCTTATGGTCATCCCACATACATTTTCGCCTCTGTGTGATATATTGGAAAACTTTGCAAAGAATCATTACTTCATTGAAACGTGAAATTCGATTATAGGAAAAATTGAAATTATTGATCTGTTATGGTCCTCCTTGCTCAGATGAATTGTTCTTTCTATGTTACTTTATTTTCTATCCTTCTCAGAACAAACTAGTATATTTTTGTTTTGAAGCTAGCAAGAGAGAATCGGCTACATTCTAGAAATAGAAAACTTGCGTGATATGATTATTTTTTCTTATTGAACAAAAGCATGATTTCTCAAATTTTCAATGCAACGTTATTTTGACGGATACCGAAAAACTATTGCATTTACATAAGTATTGAAATAAAAAAGGAGAAACAGCATAGAATTTTTAATAATATTTGACATTAATTTTCCTTTCAAATATTTTATACAATATTTAATCAGAAATAGTTGTTGCGTTATTAATTTAAATTCCGCTTAATAAAACTCGGAGTTTCTTTTAAATAGTTTTTATTCATAAACAGACTTTGAAAGGAAAACATATAGGGATTATGATATCATTCTTCAGTAAATTAATAATTTCTGTAACAATAAATTTTATAACTGAACTTTTAATATGAAACTACTTCAAGAAATTGTGACGATAAAAGAAACCTTATATTTTAAAGAATATGATTAAAAAAGTAGCGCAAATTAATACTAATAAAGAATATAGTATTCAATTATAAATATATTGTATCATAATTTTTCTAGCAAATGATTTTTCATGTTCATATGTAATATTAAAAAACTGATTAATTAAGGATGCAAATTTACGATGTATTATGACTTGTATTTTTTCATGAGTTAACTTTTGCCTAGTAATAATTTTGCCTAAAATAAAAAGTCATATTAATTAAGCCTAAAAATGTTTTTTAAATAAAGAAAGTTGTCTATATTTTAAATGTATAAATATTATTTTAAGTAAAACTATTAGTGTTACGCTTAACATTGACAATTACATCGATAACGTTAATAAATAATGTACTGTTTATAACATATTATCGATAAATTGTAATCTTTTGAAAAAGTGCATCAAAATTTCTCAGCTGATTAAATGGATGTAATAAGGATGATTACTGTAAATATTAGGAAAGTCATAATAGTAGTATATTTTGATTATATCATGGTAAGATTCTTAACTGCTTCAGCATTTGCTAAGCAATGCTATAAATTGAATAAATAAAAAAACACCAAGAATGCCTTCCTCGTATGCTTAAATATATATATATATATATATATATATATATATATATATATATATATATATATATATATATATATATATATATATATATATATATATATATATATATATATATATATATATATATATATATATATATATATATATATATATATTCTTATACGTTCTTATATATATATTCTTATACGTAATTCATAATCATCTAATTTTTGGAACCCAAAATTCACAAAATTTAAGGCAAAATTATAATTTTTCCTAAGGCTTAAATTTATTTTAAAATTAATTTAACTATCATTTTTAAGAAAAATTGCAAATATGTATCATTACAAATACTTAGATTCAGCAATAAAATGTAATCAATTTAAAATAAAAAGTGAAACAGCGAATAGCTTAATTTATTTTAACGAAACAATTTTATTAAATGAGTAGGGTATGATAATTTAATAAACATGAAAACTAATAGAATAACAGAATATATGTTAGTAACATGAGCATTCTTCTTCAACTGGCGAAGAAAAATATCACTCAAACATTGTTTTAAGAAAACAATCTCTTATGTCTAAGAATCTTAAAATGTAATTTGGGAACCTAAAGGCATTCTTCGCTTTATGTAAAGGATTTTCAAGAAGGTTATGCATACAGTAAAACTACAGTATGATAATTTTCACCAATGATTTGTAAATACGTTAAAAACAGTTGTAAATTGATTTGAAGAAATCTTATAAATAAAACTAAAATATGTTCTCATTTTTTATATTTCATTTCTCTTTTTTAAATGAGTTTTATTTAATATGAAAAGATATTTAATATATGTTTTGAAATAATTGTAAAACTTTTCACTTGTAACTAATTATATTTATTTGAGTATAATTAAGCTTCTATAAATAACTGATTACTACTTTATAAATTTGTAATCAATACGAGGAGACTATTGTTTTTTGAAAACTACAATCTAATTCAAGAAATGCTTATACTCTTCGTTTTCTTTATCTCAACAGTTCAATCATCATTAAAATCTTGTATTTCACTAAATGTTTTTACTAAAATTTGTCGTTAAATCATTTTCCTTACACGATTATGCACTTTTCTATGAATGTTTAAGGTTAGTTTGAATGGGACAGATTTTTTTAAAATATCAACAGACGTGCCTATGAATATTAAGATGAAATTACAAAATCATATTAAATAATATTCACATGCCAACAAATTCATGAAGAAAAAGCGATATGTTCTATAATTAGTTACTTGAAATCCAAGTTTACATTTTTAGTAAAAACAGAAATCAAAACATACTTCTTTAAAATAAATAGTTTTAACAATCAGAATGCGGAATATGGTTTTTAATCTGTTGAAAAAATAATATGTTATAAGATGAAATAATTTTAACTGAAAATATTAATTATTTTAAATAGTTCAAATTAACAATTTATAACAAGTTTTGAGTGTTTAAAAGTTGAATTTAATTTTTTTCCCCTTAAACATATCTTAATGTGAACAATCGGAGAGAGAAAAACATTTCTGTTTAAAAACTCATCTCGCAAAAACGTTAAAGTATAATCCATCAAACGATAGTCATAGATAGAATGATAAAACAGAAAAGAATAGAAGATTTCTACTAGAAAAAGTTATTTTCTTGTTATTTGAATTACAATTCCAGTCACGTAATAGACATTGCATACTTCAACTTTTGCATATCCAATATAGATAAACCATCGCATCTGCAAAAGATGGAGCTTGGTTATCGAATAAATGGAATTCATTTATCTATTATTTTCTTCCTTGAGCTGGTGTGTAGTTGCCTTTCTCTTCAACTCTTTTCATATCGCTGCAAATCGAGTTATATGTTTTCGTTAACTGAGTCAACTTAAAAAAATGTACTAAAACTGAAGAGACGAAAACCTTCAGTTATGGAAATATTTTTTCATAAAAATAAGCAAAAGCAAATGGCTTCTTCCAAAGTTTGAATTTTCTATGAAATAATACCTCTAAGCGACCACTGAGCACATACATTTTTCAAAATAAAAATTATAATTTGTTGAACTTGAATTTAAAAAGCAACTTTCATCCTCAAAATGAATTTTGTCATTATAATAATTTCTATTAAGAAAAACCTATATTTCCTTAATATTTCCTATAAAATGGCTTCAATCAATAAAATTTATTAGAAAGCAATAATTTTAGACATTTTTTATCAATTTTCATTTTTATTGAATACTGTGATTTTGTGTAAATTTAAACATTTAGCTGTAGGAAAAATGTAACCCATGTAGAGATACAGAAATATTTATTTTATGCATGATATAAATGTATATTTACATTTGCACCTGAAAATATACACATTTTGTCTCAAAATTTCAATATTTACAATTTAAATGAATTTTAAAACCAAATAACTAGATTTCCATTATTCATTAAAAAATCTTATTATGCGTATTATTACAAACAACTTAATATAATGTTAATAAAGATAATTTTCAAAAGTTGGCCTAAATATATATATACAGAACCATTCTTTTTGGAATTATATCTTGTTATGAAAATTAAACGTTCAGTTTAAGTACTCTTAATCTCTTATTAGCAAAAGCACTCCCAAATAAATTTGAAAGTAAAGAAAGAACAATATTTCGTTTATACACAATCTCATTTGTATTATTATTAGCTTAGAATAACGTTATTAGGATGCAAATAAAACTCCTAAAATGATATTAATACAATAATGCATGAATATAACTTAAAGAGATAAAATTTTATTTAGCTAATCTGCAGAAACTTGGGTTTGTTATGGTATTAATAAGATTTCTCTGGAAATATTTTTTCAGTTAATTTTCATTAAGTTCAAAATTAAATTAATCATATTTTAGAGAAAGTATTCATTGATTGCATAAAATGTGTGTGATTAAATAAAAATATCCATTAACAATGAAAACATTAATTTTCAGAAATGCAGGAAAGCAAGATATACAGGAATTAAAATATAGCTTTTTATTTTAATTATTTTTCTGATTGTCGTCATATTACCTGTTTCCTTAAAGCAATATATATATATATATATATATATATATATATATATATATATATATATATATATATATATATATATATATATATATATATAAGAAAATTAAAAGCATATATTAAAGCAACACTAGAAACAACTACTGGGTCAAGACCATTTTGTAGTTCCATTATAGGATTAACATTTTTACCACTTCTTATTATTTATTAATATTAAATACCTTCAATATTATTTATTAATATTAAAATTTGATTTTGCAGTTATCTCTTAGAAATTAAAGAGAGTTCTTCTTGCCGATTTATGCTAAAAGATACTACATTTAACTTTGGATGTTAGCAATTTATCATAAAATAAAATTAATTACTTCAAAGTTTCTTTTGCTTACTCTGCATATTTTGTAATAAAGATATTTTAAAAAAATTTAAATATTTTCTCCTTCCTACCATTGGTTATCAAAAACATGAAATACATTGTAAGCAGAAACTATGGTTAAAATAATTTCCTCTTGTTGAAAAAAATCTAAATAGTTCATAACATTAAAAAAATAATTAAAAAAAGTTTAATTTTATGTTTTTTAAAATACAGCAAAAATTCATTTTTTTTTTTGAAAAAACAATTAAAAATATTTTTGACATTCATAAAACACAATTTTAAACAAATTATAATAGAAATCTTATATAATTATGAATATTGTATTAAATATTTTTAACTATTTAAGGATAGTTTAGTTATTAATTTCTTCTCGAATAGGTAACTCACACACACAATAAATACATAATTATATAATATATATGTATATATATATATATATATATATATATATATATATATATATATATATATATATATATATATATATATATATATATATATATATATATATATATATATATATATATATATATATATATATATATATATATATATATATATATATATATATATATATATATTCAAGATATATATGTATGATTGAAAGATATGATTATATCTACCATGCATATACATATAAGATATATTATATGTATACAAAATATTTTACACATATTAAAATTTTGTCATTCATGACATGTTTCTTAATAGAAAATTATAATATTTTTCCTATTTAAACAATTTAGTTTTATAATTTGTGATTGTTCTCAAAAATATCAAAAAAAATTTAATCATTTATTGATTAAGGCAATTGTTGAAGTTGCTTGAAGTGATAATTGAAAACAATTAAACATGGTTATCATTTAAAAAGTAGTTACTATTCTAAGAAAATTTTAATTTAAGTATTAATATAAATTGTAAAAAAAATTTAATTTACTGCAGAGTGGTAGATAAGTATATATGTCACATAATTGCAATTTTTTTGTAGTGTCAACAAAAGGGATTTTATAAAAATCCAAAACACTTTATGATTACATGAGTTACTTGTAAGTGCGAATAAAAGATAATCAGATCTTTGGTTCAATTTGTTTTTAAGATAAACACTTTTCTATGACTTCTGAAAATTCGTACAAAATTTAGATTACTATTATGTAATTAGATATGTTAAAACATGATAATAAGTGATAGATGCTGTTTAACTTTTCAACGTACATTCCTGAATTTCTAAATTGTGAGAATTATCATAACTCAAGCAAATTGTTGTTCAAAAAATTATGTCTGATCACCCAAGGTTTGTGACCCACGAGAAAGAAAGATTTTGCTGCTGTACTCAAGATGAATTGAAAAGCTATCCTCTTACGTTTTATATCTGTGTCTTCAACTGATCTTGATAAGGCGAAATCTCAGATGAATGCAAAATCCGGCAAACAAATATGACACAGATCAAAGTATTATGAAATTGTGTTCACTTGTATTTCCTATTCAGAACATCAGATTAAAATAATGTCGCTAACAGTCATTTAGACAGCATCAGAATGAATAACTTCATTCTCACAAGTCAGTTGAAGATTGACCTGTTCTTTGATAATGTAAGAGTTAAATGAAGAAATGCACAAGAACAATCTGTCCCAAAATATCAATGAACAGCTTGCATTTCGTGGTAGAAATATCATGGTTAAACAGAAACTTCGTTGCGATATATCACCAGCTTTTACATCTAAATTCTGAGAAAGTTTTGAGGTATCAGGATGAAATTGCAGACCTCATTGTAAGTAAGTATGCTATAGGTATTAACCTTGTTCAGGGTTTAAAAAATGAGTTGTCACATCACAGTGTTGACATAGGTAGTGATTATTTACACAGTGAAAGTATTGCGCTTATTGCTTGTCTTGAACTAAGTTCCATTAAAAATTTTGAAATACCTTTGGGCTTATAGTATAATTCGCCAAAAATAAAACATTTTTCTACAAAAATAATTCATATATTTACTTCTGTTGTTGTTGACTATTTCATACTAAGATCTATATTTTTATACTTCACATGTGTTACATTAGATGCTCATATATTCTATTATTATTGTCTTTTTGTGAGCTTTAATTTTAGTTTTTTTTATTTAATCTAATATGGGATGATCTTATGAAAATAAAATTATGCTGATATTATTGCTATGTAATATTTAGAAATGAATAGGCATATTTATAAATAGGTTTTTATTTTGGTATGACAACTTTTCAGAGCATCTATCATCTGCTCTTCAGATTTATCATCTCTGTGACTGAAAAATGACTAATCGTGAAAACAAGACTAGATTCTTTAAAAGACGTACAAAATATTTCTTAATAATTCTTAAAAATGCGTAAGACCTCTCGACATTCTAAATAATTAATCTAATTTCATGAAATTTGAGAAATGTGTAAGAATGTATTAGAATATTTAAGATTTTAGAACACAGTTAATGCAAAAGTATTGAATTTTAGCCAAAAAGACCTAATGGACGTGTTTGACTGGTAGATCTTTATTATCAAACTTAGGTATACATTCTTAATCTAAAATCGAATTTTGATGACATTCCAAAATACGTGTTCTGGTATATTTAGCAGCCAGTATACATTCTTGTGATTTTGGAATCTGTTTTCTTTCCTTAGATATACGTTTTATATGAAGGTTATGAGGTCAAAAATTCATCTTATAAGATGAAAACATTGTCATTATGAGATGAAACAATTAAAACTAAAGTAAGGTAATCAAATTCAGTTTTAATATTTTGAATTTATTTTATCATTTTTAATGATAATGGATATGATTCAAAATAAAAAATGTTTAAGAGAAACGAATTATATAATCTTCAGAAATAATTCAAATACACTTGAAATAAAAGATGCAGTATAAGAAAACTAAAGTATATAATTTACAGAAAAAAGATGACGATATATTTAGATACTAGTAGGAAAAAAAATTACAAAATAGCAGTGAATTAGTATCTGTAAAATTTTACTTTTACAGAATATTGTTCCTTATTCTGTAAAAGTGCTTATATTTTAAAATTATTTACATTAACTAGAAAAAAAAGACAATTTATCTCGTAAAAAATAAAACTTAATTCAGTCTTTGAAAATTCTTTCTTAAGTATTATCCGATTATGATTAAATAAACATGCTTCCTCTTTGTTTGCGCTAATTTCTTAACTGTTCAGTACTTTTTATTATTATTTGTAGAGGTTACAAGAAAGAAATTTAGAAAATTTTTAGACGACAAAATGGAAAATTTTTCAAAACTGGCATAAGAAAAAAGAAAATAGATTTTGAAACTGTGACCATATGAATAAACTTTTGCATAAAATGTTCTGAAATGTATGCAGGAAGAATACAAATTTTAGAGAAACAGCAAATTCTCTAAACTAAAATTCTTTCTTCCCTTTCTGTTTTTATTTACAAACTCAGTCACGTTATGAACAATTGTATCTTCCACTTGTAGCACTCCCTGAAGTACATTCTCTCAAAAAATATTGATAAACATCGTTGAGAATCTTCAGCAGAAGACGGAATTCTATTATAGGAAAAACAGAATTATATTCTCCCAGAGGTGAATTTGAGAAGAATCTGCTGAATTCTTCCAGATGTTGCTGAGATGGTGCCTTTTCCCCTCGATTGTTATCTTTCTCCTCCAGCAGGACGACCAAGCGACTTCTTCTGGTTTCCTGAACTAACAAGTGAATTTGAATCACTCTTAAAGGGTTACAAGAATGAGCGAAGTGGAAAGTAAAAATATCGAGGTTGGGGAAGAATCAAGAAAGAAAATAGATGCTGCATTTTCTTTCATAAAAGTTATAAAGCGGAATATCTAAATATTTCTCTTGCCTCGGATTTGCAGCAATTCTGCTTTTATATATTTAGTAAATATAATCAAGAGAAAATTAGAATGTATTCTATACTAAAATTGAATTTAATTAAATGAAAATTGTAATTTCATTTAGACATCATTTCATTTTTTAAAAAAAAATACGAAATGATAAAAGGTATAGTTTGATATTTATTCAAATTTTCATCTTTTCTGTTCCTACTCTTATTTTTCACAAAATTAGGATTTTCATTACTTTTAGTAAAAAATATAATTTTTATCTAAGATACCACACAATAAACAATTTATAACAATTAGTTTTCCCACATAGGATTCATTTAATTTTTTCACTTTTACATTGTTTACACCTTTTACTAAATTAAAGTCCATTTTTTGTTAATTGTTTTTAAAATAAAAGTGTAACTATGCACCAAAAATATTCTCTTTTATAAAAAATGAAAGCGAATGTTAGTGAAAACATCCAATCGATTGCTGTTAAAATTTATATAAAAATGTCATTTTTACTTTTTTCTGTATTTTCATATTCAGGGAATAAATCATAATCTATAAAATTCAAGATATTTTTGTGCTTTTACACTTCAAATGATTTGACTGAGACCTTTAATTATAATAACGCTACAGCAGGAGCGATGTTATATTGATTATAGCAAAAAAACCTAAGTCCATTTTAAAGTGTAATTACACACAAATGTAATTTTCAATGTTCATAATATCTTTTAATGATCTTAATTTTCTTTTTCCTTCTACTTCATTTTCGTAATCATTACCGATCGCTTTTTTAAATGATTTTGCATAATATTAATTATAATAATATTAATCATTGGGTAAATTATTAACATTTCAGTTTAATCACTTCTTTATATCTTGGATGTATCTTTTTTAATTAAAATTTTTAATGTATAGCAATTTCTTAAAACTTTTTTTATTATAGGTTTCTCAATTTTAACAATGGGGTTCAAATTTAAGAAAACTAAGTACGATTAAGCTACCATATTTTATTTTATCCTTATTTAATATTTCATAACGCCGACTGATGGTGGAGTGGTTAGCCATCATAACTTCGAAAATGTCTGCCCTGAGTTCGAATCCTGGTTCCAGCATGTGAATGTTCCTTTCTCTGTATTTCTTTACCTTTTCACTTTCAGAGAGAAGATAGCACACCTGCTGCACCCAGTGGACCCAAATCACGTTCGTTTTTTGTAGCATTAAATAAGACTAATTTCCTAAAGGCAACTGGGAATTGGAAAAAGTCATTTCATAGATGATTTAATTTGTTTTATATCTCATTAGAAGTGATAGAGTAATATTCAGAAAAAATTCCAAGTTAGTGTTTCAAAAAGTGCTTTTAAGCTGAAGCTTATAAACATACAAAGAACATTATACTAGAAGTACCTATAAAATTCTTTTTTTTTTTTTTTTTTGCTGTAAGAAATATTTTATTTACATAAGATGAATTCATTATGTAACTATGCAATACGCAATCAATACTTTTCCAAATATTTGCCAAATTAAAATTTTACCGTTCATGATTTAACTTTTGTGGATGCTATAATGTATAGCATAAAAAGAAATTTCTTAAAATATTGCCAAATATGAATGTAATTTTCAATACATATAAAAAAAATACATGATGAAGTTTTAAAAACTTTTATGTTTAAAAAATTATTTGATAAATGATCTGGATTTAAATCAAATACAATATTGACTATTAAAATTCTATATAAAAAAGAAATGTAAACAGTAAAATGATATTTAACGGCCAAATGTTATACTAGAAAGAACACTTTAAATTTTCATGAAATTTGAATCTGAAATTCTGAGAAATCAGTTTCTAGACACTTACTTCTGAATCAGTAACAATAGTTATAATTCTGGGGCTTTGAGTACATGAAAATAAGATGGCATCGCATTTACGGTTGCAGCTAGCTGTTTATGCAGTTTCAGTACGACTGTGGTTACTGCTGTGTTGTGACGAAACCATCACTGGACAACCATTAACCAAATATTTTCTGTTGATGAGAAATCTAAAGAACATGCAAACTAAGTCCTAGTCAAGTATATTCTGTACCCAAAATGTCCTACAATACGGATACTATACGATCATGCTTTATTCAATTCATACGTCATGTTTTGCAAGACTCAAACAAAGATTGACGATTGTTCTTTGACATTACAAAAAGTTGAAATCATTGTTCAAAGTATATTCAACATGAACAAAATAGTGACTAAAATGTCTTTCAATGAATTAAAATGCCATCCCTTTATGCGGTGCAATAATGTGATGCTGTAAAAGGCTTGCTGGCAATGCACATTTTTCACGAAGCCTCCATACACAAATGTGACCATTCTCTGATTCCATGAATGAAACCAGAATTTATCTGAAAAGATTAAATCACGTCATTCTAGCTTCCCGGTTCGTCGCTGATCAAACATATAAAGGTTCTTCTGTCAATGATGAAGTGACAAGAGTAGTACTTAAAAACAGGACATATGACTAGATTGTACGAGTTTCTAAAGTTATATAACTTAGCTATTAGTGACAGCAGACTGGTGAGATCCACGATAACGTCCCATATTAACATCTTGAAACCATAAATTCTACAATTTGAAGAAAATGATGGAATCAGAACACAACAATCTCAGTTCTGATAGATTGAAATTTGATTTTCGTCAAAGTCAAAAATGCATTTTTTCTTATATGAAGATTATAGCAACTTTTCACCAGGCATCAATGATAAATGAAATTTTTAATTGATAAACCTGCTAAACATTTTGTCATTTAAACTCATTGTAAGTAACTTTAATAAAAAAGTGCTACAAATATGTATTCAAAATCTAATCATTTGCATATCATAGCATCTATTTCTTGTAATTCGAATTTCATGTATCATTTTAGTACCATAGTTTTAATGGCTAGAATGTATAGTAAATTTTAACTGCTTTTTAAAATTATAAATTTACATATTTAGAAAAATTACATTATTTATTTATCCTTGTTAATAAAATGACGTTGTTTAACTATTAACATGCATATGAATATATATACCTATATAAATGTGTGCTTATATGTGTATGTGTATTTTCCTAATAGATATTTTTGTAGTTACATATACAAATATTTTTATATGCATATAAACAAAATATATTTTAAATCCAAAGAATATAAGTTAATCATTAAGGCAGGATAAAAATAACCTTAAAATATTTTGCTATTATTCATTGATTATAAAGCTACATGTTTTTTTTTATTTTTTATTATTTTTTTTTACTAGATATTATAGTAGAATCCCTATGAAATTTTTTCTATTTATTCCCCCTCTTGAGTTTTTATTCCATTGAATTTATTAACTTCCTGTACTTAAGCTAGTAGTTTGTAATGTTGAAAATTAACTCAATATATTTCCTTTTCATATTGTAGAAAATTTTTAAGAAATTATTTAGTAGGAACATGAAAAAAAATCAGTTAGATATATGAAAAGGAATAAGAACATTGAGGAAATAAAATCGGTAATTTTTAGCTTTTGCAAGTAAAGAAGCTTACATTCGAAATATAAAATGTGACTTAGTTTTTGTAAAGAATATTTAATTGCTCATCAAAACAAAATAGAAAATTCTTCCGGTATTGACTTAGTTAAGATTCAAATATCTCTTTCACTTATTTGACAATATGAACTATTTTGATAGCTTGATAATCAGGTCTTAAATACATGCCAATATTTTTTATCCCTGTCTTCAGTAAAGAAGAAGCAATTTTCCACACTGTGGCCACTACTTGCAAAAAATGAGTTCACAAAAAATTTTATTTTGGTTAGAAACAAAAGAAGACTTAACTCTCTTCCATATGTCCCTAAAGTTTGAAATTGCCCTTCTCATGTTAATATAAGAAACACAGTAGTACGACAACAGTACATTTTATTCATTTATTGACTACTCTAATTATACTGTAATTAGAGTTCAACATGATCACCAGAGCTTTATACGTTATTAATAATTCATGTCACAGTATCCGCCATTTAAGCAATTCACAATGAATTACACAAACTTCAAGCTACATAGAAAGATTGAATTTCACTAATATCAACAGAAATAAAAAGACAAAAATGACTTGAAATAATCTAACTGCTAAAATTTGAACTGATTGAGATCAGGTGATATTGGAGCTCATGGAGTCTTGCAATGTTGATTAGTAAACTTTTTTGTAATCAAAACTGATTCCTATTGCATTATTTTGGTAAGTATTGCGATAGGGATCTTTTCACCATATTGGCCTTGCACGGTGAAGGTGAAGCACCTTCCTGAAAAACGTTGATTACAAATGACAGACCTCTTTGGTTTACTGCATGCACGATTTTGTCGTATAGAATAAGATAATAAATATACTGCTGATCACCAAAAAATTATTTCTGACTTCATTCGGGTCTTGGACTCCGCTATGACAAGACGTGCCTAGCCACGCTCCTCAGCTCTCCTATTCTGATACTGCTCTCGTAGCGTATATTCCTTCGGAGAAAAAACAGCAGTTTTCACTGCTACCAACCGACCGTTAGGTTAAAAATTTAAATATATATGTACATCAACAGAATGTTAAGCTCCGGACAGTGACTTGATAAAATGCTGACAGTCCTGCGTGAAGCTATGGAATACAAGGCTGAAAATGAAGTTGAACTCCAACGTCATCCTAACTCGGAACAACTCAAGGAAAACAACGGATATTGGGATCAAACGATCCAGTCACTACATCGTGAAATTGAAGCTGCACAGGCCGGCCAACTCCAGAGAAACTCTAAAGCCAACTAGTGAAGGTAGCTATACTGTTTCTGATCTGGCATTCCCCCCTCTTACAATTAATGATAATTCTATTACTAACGTTAATGCTAATTCAGCTAATATTGCTGCAACAACTAAAAATTAAAAAGAGATCTTTAAAAAAGCCAACAGATGAGTTTGTGCAACCTAAAAAACTCCTAAAGTTACATTGCAGGAACCATCTGTCCTTTGCTCAACTTGACTACGCCCAAGAGACAGAGCCGACCCCCGTTACAGCCGCCCCCAGTTGAGGAGAAAATTCCCCCAGTCCTTGCTAGGTACGGAGTCGATCCGATAGAATTTATTCGCAATTTAAAAAGTAACTTCAAATTCGAATTTGATACAAAAATTGCTGGGCGTAATCTTAAAATTTTCGTAAAAACCCCAGAAGCTCATAGAAATTTTATCAAACTTTTTGACGATAATGTAATATCTCACCGTCAACTTCAGATTTTAAGAGCCTCTGATAGGGGAGGGTAGTAGGGAGACGGTTGGTGCCAGGAAGTCTGACGAAGCTGTGTTTTTGTTTTTGCTTTGTAATATTGAGACTTACTCGTTGTACGCGATGCAGGCGAGAGAGATGTTAGCGAACCCCGATATGACTCCTGTGTAAATTTTGTTTCTTTATTAATTAAATGTGTTTGCTTCAAAATTTATGGAGTCATAAGTTTGTTTCATAACAAACTTATGTTTTGATGGCAGTGGTTACGATGCTTATATAATGCTTTGCATTAGCATCCACTGTGGAAATTAATTATGTGCACTATAATGGATTACGTGCCGAAATGTTGGAATGCAGGTAGGCCATTTTGATCAATCTTTCTCTGGCTACTATTGAAAATAAATAGTTTGAAATGTTATATTAATTTATAGAATATTTAGTTCCAATCTTATTTACGTGGTTTTTCATGTTATATCAATTAATTTTGCTTATAAGTTTGTAAATGGTGTATTTCATATTACAAAGCTAATTTCTGTATTTTGTGTATTCGAATTTACAGTGTTCATGCTATATCAATTTATTTTGTTTATAAGTTTGTAAATGGTGTATTCCATATTACAAAAGTTAATTTCTGTATTTCGTGTATTCGAATTTACCGTGTAATACTTTTTATAAGAAAAGTGTATCTTAATATATATTTGTATTTTATAATTTTATGTGGTTGATGTATTTCACACACACACACAATTCATATAGGAATATGTTAAAATAACTATGTTTTTATAGATTAAGGTGTAAAATCAAAAGTACACTTACATTCATAATTTTTTTAATGTTTCACTGATATATAAAGTAGATTTTATAAAAAAAATATATATTTTAAAAAGGTGTTTTGATTTCGTTATGTGAAAACGAAAGTACATGATTACAAATAGGTTTGACTTTAAAGTAATGTCAGATTTATTGATTGTTTTTGATTTTTGTTTGCAAAGTATCAAACTGTGATTTATTTGATATTTAAAACGCATATTTTTCATTGATAAAGATTTGAAAAGAAATTTTATTAATGCTTAAGATATCTTACGTTATTATCATTTTGATGTCGTGTATGATTAACTAACTAAGTTTATTGATTTGAAATCGAAAGCAGATTTCTGGTTTAGATTAGTTAAAGCTTTTAATTTATATTGTGGTTAAGAATTGTAGTGTTCTATATTTTGAATTAAATAAAGATTCAAAAATAATATAATTTCCTTTTCTGTTTTAATATAGTAGTATTTGTATAAGAATCTGATTTTATAAAATTTATACATTTTTGATTAATTATTCAATTTATCTGAGTATCAAGTATTAGCTTGGTGATAAAAAAACTTGAAATCGAGAGTAGAAGATTTAATATTACACTTGTTCTTCTTTTCAAAATATATGATTTCCTATCTATACACTATTTGTTGTATTACAATATAGTTTGTTTTCATTTAAGTTTTTTAAATGTTATGGATATGTTTAATATTAGTGATTGTGTTAAATAATTCCTATAGTTATTTACGAAATTTTGCATATAGGTGGGTGTAGTCTGTTTTTTCTTTCATTATTGCATCTCTTCTGAGATAAAGCGTTTAATAAATAAAATGGCTTTTTTAGCACGGGGGAAAAGGGAGATTTAGTAGAAGTAGCTGAAGAGTTAGGGGAAATGGTTCCAGATTCTTTTAAAACCCCAGATATTAAAAAATTAATTTTAATTAGTAAAAACTTTATCGAGGAAGAAGTAAAATGTATATTAGATAGGGTAATCAAGGAAAGAGTTAAAAGGGAACAGGAAGAAAAAGAGGAAAGAATTAGGCGAGAAGAAATAGAAAAAGAAGAAAGAATTAAACGTGAAGAAAGACAACATATTTTGGAAATCAAACGTCTGGAAATCTCTTCAAATGCTGCAATTTCGCGAACACAGAATCAGTTATAAATAGGACTGAACATGCTCAAAAAATTCAATTAATGCAAATAACGCCAAAATTCGATGAAAGGAAAGATGAGATGAGTTTATGCTTAATAGATTTTGAGCGTAGAGCAGAAATGGCTAGTATAACAAAAAACGAATGGGTAGTTTATCTTGTAAGTGCTTTACCTTCAGAAATATCTAACATGTTAGCTAGAGAACCTCCAGAAAGGGCTGATGATTACGATTACGTGAAGGAACTTATTCTTAAACGATTCAAGTTAAATAGCGAAAAATTAAGACAATTGTTTCTTAAACACCAGAAAACGTCAGAAAAATCATGGAGAAATTATGCACAAGAATTGAGTAGTTTACTTTACGGAATGACTTACGGAATTAGAAATAACGACATTTGAACAGCTTATGGAACTAATGGTAACCGATCAATTGAAACGTCGTGTGCTAATTGAAATTAAAGAACATTTTTTGGCGGAATGGCATAAAATAAATTCTCCGTATGATCTGGCAGTGAAAATAGATGAATATGAAAGTTTAAGAGATAGTTTTAAGACGAAAGATTTTACAAAACTCCCTCGAAATAATTTTGGTTTTCGTCAACAAAATGAAAACCGTGCCTTTAAGTTTAATGAAGTCGTTCAGAATCACAATTCTCATGTTCCTAAAAGAGACGAGAATAAAAATTCTAATTATTCACATGAAAAGGAATTTGAAAAACGGAAACAACTCCGATATTATGAATGTGGTTTTTATAGTCATTTGCGGCCTCAGTGTGACAAAATAAAAAAAGAACTTAGAATCGGTAGCATCCAACGAAATTGCTAAAAGTACATTTAATGAGTTGATGGCCCCTTACACTAGTATTGGCACTGTTAATGGAATTCAAATGCCAATCTTAAGAGGCACTGGAGCAACTCTTGATTTGATTTGTGGAAAATACGTGAAACCTGATATGTTCACGAAGGAAAAGGTTTGGCTAAGAACACCTCTTGATGAAACTTTAGTATGCTTACCTATTGCCGAGGTTGAAATAAATTGTGAATTAGGTCACATTTTGGCAAAGGCAGCAGTTCATCGAGATTCTTTGGATCAAGGAAGATATTTACTGGGAAACAAAACAGCGGCTTTATTTGAGGAAATTAAAGGGCATGAAGAGGTGAAAATACATAAGATAAATGCTATAGAAACTCGAGCTCAAAAAAGACGGAAGGAAAATAGCACGAATAAAGGGATTTTTGATTCTGAAATAAAATCCTCTAGGTCTTGCCTCAAAACTAAACACAATGAAGAATTAGAGCAAAATGCAATTTTGCCACCATTAGAAAACGAAGTTGAAGGGATGAATTTGATAACGACATCTCCAGAAAAATGTGCTCGGGAACAAAAAGTGTGCGAAGATTTGAAACCTCTTTTTGAGCAAGCTAAACGACAATCTTCAAAAGACAATAAATATATTATAATAAATCAAATGTTGTTTTATAATAAAATGGACAATGAAAGATTATTAGTTGTGCCCAGGAAGTTTCGCAACCAGCTAAAAGGGATCTGCCATGAGATTACTGCAGCTCATTTAGGTATAACTAAAACAAAGGATATGCTGTGCAAAACTTTCTACTGGCCTAACTGCTTTAAAGAAATTTAAAATTTTGTTAAATCTTGTGACAAATGTCAACGAGTAGAAAAGCCTCAAGATAAGAAAAAAGCTCCTTTGAAACTGGTTCCAGTAATTCCGGAAATTTTTACAAAAATTAACGTTGATGCATTTGGTCCTTTACCTATCACTTCCTGTGGTAACCGGTATATTATAACAGCCATTTGCATGTCATCCAAATATCCAGATCCCATCCCAGTACCAGATATACGTTCTACTACTGTGATTGATGCTTTTCTTCAGATATTTAGCCGCATGGGTTTTCCTAGGGAGTTGCAAAGTGATCAAGAACATCTTTCATGAGTGTCCTGACATCAGAATTTTTAGAAAAATTCGGAATTAAAGTAGTGCATAGTTCTGTTCAGCATCCCCAAAGCAATCCTGTAGAGAGATTGCATAGAATTTTAAAGAGAATACTGAAAGTCCTTTGCTTAGAAAAAGGTACAGATTGGGAGAACATTTTACCTCAGGCACTTTTTGCACTCAGAACTTGCATTCATGATAGCACTGGATATTCTCCTTCAGAATTAGTCCATGGTCGGAACTTAAGAACACCCGTAACACTATTATATGAAAATCTAACTGGTAAAACTATTGAAGAAGGTAGTGTGATTGCTTACGTTTTTAATCTTTTAAATAGAATGAAAAGATGCCAAGAATTAGCTGTGCAAAATATGACCGATGCTAAAGAAAAACAGAAACTTTGGTATGACCGTAAGGCTACAAAAAGAGAATTTTTAAAAAATGGTCTTGTGTTAGTTGTTGCACCTTCTAGATCAAACAAATTTTCCGTTGATTGGATAGGTGCAGGAAGAGTAGTAAAACGACTACCGGAAACAAATTACATAATACAATTTCCCGATAAGGAAAATTATATGCATACCATGTAAATATGTTAAAACCCTATTTTCAGCGTCCAGAAGATGTTAATTTAATTTTTACCTCGAATTCCGATAATGAAGATATTGAGTCTGAGAATGAAGATATCCCAAGTTTTGAAATTAATTCATCTACCCTTTTAGAGACTTTTCCTGAAAGCTGTTTTAATGAAAAGTTAGAGGATGAGCAGAAGAAGCAATTGAGTAGACTTTTGATTCAATTTATTGATATTTTTTTAAAATGAACCAGGTTGTACAGAACTGATTGAACTGGACATCGAGTTAGAATCTAATAAACCTATTATAGCTAAACCATATCGAATGTCCCCATGACAGACAGAAATTCTGAAATCGGAAGTAGACAAGATGTTGAAATTAAAGGTGGTGGAACCAGGTGAATCCGATTACACATCATCTTTAATATTAGTTGAAGCTCCTGGAAAAGAACCTCGTCCCTGCATTGATTATCACAGGTTAAATGAGGTTACCAGAACGCAATATTATCCATTGCCAAATATTGAAGAGCACGTTGAATCCGTTTCGAAAGCGAATTTCATATCTTTATTAGACTTAACACGAGGTTATTGGCAGATACCTTTGAGTCCTAAGGCTCAAAAATATGCTGCATTTACGACGACATTTGGTGTTAATAAACCCTTGAGAATGGCATTCGGTTTGAAGAATGCCCCTTACTATTTTAGTAAGTTAATGGCTGATTTATTAAAAAATTGCGAACATTTTGCTGTGCCTTATTTAGATGACATAGCTATATATTCACTTACCTGGTCTGATCACATCCAACATCTTAAATGTGTTCTGGAGAAGATTCGATTTGAGAAATTGACTGAAAAACTCCTTAAGGGCAAATTCGCTCAACTTCGTGTTAAATATTTGGGACACTTTGTAGGCCAAGGTCAAAGAACACCAGGTGATATTAAGGTGAAAGCTATTACCGATTTCGAACGTCCCTCAAGCAAAACCGAATTACGTGCTTTCCTAGGTCTTGTTGGATACTATCGCGAGTATATACCAGAATTTTCGGTAGTTACTGCGCCTTTAACCGACCTGTTAAAAGAGCAGTCCAAGAGGGGAACTGTAATATGGAATAATAACTGCGAAAAGGCATTCATAGAACTAAAGAACACTTTAATAAAGAAGCCTGCACTTTACAGTCCAGACTTTCAAAAACAAATTATTATTCAATGTGATGCCTCAAACTTAGGAATGGCTGTAGTTTTATCTCAGAGAGATCAAAATTAAAATGAACACCCTATCCTATTTCTGAGTAAAAAATTTTCAAAGTCTGAGAAAAATTATAGCACTATAGAAAAGGAATGTGCAGCAATAATTTTTGCTGTTACTAAATTAAAATATTACTTAGATGGTCAGTATAAATTTACTATCGAAACTGATCACAACCCTTTAGTTTGGTTAAAACATCATACAGGATCTAATCCCAGACTTTTAAGGTGGGCTTTCGTACTTCAAAGCCTAAATTTTGATATTGTTCACAGAAAGGGCAAAGTACATCAGAATGCCGATAGTCTGAGTAGAATGCTGAATAACCAAACATAATTATTTTCCTTTTTTTCTTAGACATTAAATTAAAATGTTTTTTTAATACAAATTTCAATTGTTGTTACATGCGTACATAATAAAAAAAAATTTTTTTATAATAATAATGTGTCTATTTGTAAATTTAGTTGGTGTTGAAAATTCTGTTGTGTTAGATAATTATTTTGTGCTATTTTGATATATTTTTATTTTATATTTAATATTATATAATTCCATATAATTTTGTTTATCAGCCAGAGTCCAATTTATCAGGGCTATCTGTAATACTAAATTTTGCTCTTTGTTGTTTGTGTGTTTTTTCTTTTTTATTTGCATGTTGATTTCCGTAAAATGAAAAAAAAAACTCTGGAGAAGGAAGGAATAATTTAGTCTGTAATGTCTCACCGTCAACTTCAGATTTTAAGAGCCTCTGATGGGGGAGGGTGAGTAGGGAGACGGTTGGTGCCAGGAAGTCTGATGAAGCTGTGTTTTTGTGTTTGCTTTGTAATATTGAGACTTACTCGGTGTACGCGATGCCGGCGAGAGAGATGTTAGCGAACCCCGATATGACTCCTGTGTAAATTTTGTTTCTTTATTAATTAAATGTGTTTGTTTCAAAATTTGGAGTCATTAGTTTGTTTCATAACAATAATAAATGCATCGGGTATATACTCACCAAAAGCAAAAACCAAAAGTCCAGGAAATATGTCATCCCCATTGCCGCAAAAACCCAAAATATTGAAAATAATTTAAAACTCATAGGATTCCAAGTGGACAAAGTCAGCCAAATGGTTAGTCCAAAAACTTCTAAACCAATGCCGCTCTTTCTTATCACAATTTTCTCAGAGCCCGAAGGGGCAAATATGTATATGATAGGCAAGCTCTGTCATATTTCTGGCGTGACAGTGGAACAGTACAGAGGATCCAATTCGGTGATGCAGTGTTTCAACTGTCAACACGGCCGATACGTGCCGTCTAAAATCCAAAAGTGTAAAGTGTGCAGGAGCGCACAACACGACGGACTGCCCTCACGATAAAGTAAACGACCCCAAATGCTCCAATTGTCAGGGTAACCACCCTGTCAACTACAAAGGATGCCCTAAATTTCCTAAGTTAAAAGCAGTAAAAACCACCGAAGCTAAATTGAAAATAAAAAATCAAGCAAAAACAAATATAATAAGACCTGGCGTCTCGTACGCGAGAGCCACCTCTTTCACACTCACTCAAGACAATGAACAAACTCCTCTGTTGTATTCTTCAGGTTTACCTGATGACTTCTCTGACTTAATATTTCTAATGAATGAAATTAAAGCAATATTTAAGGGTATACTCATTAAAGCTCTTATTAAAGAACTGAAAGAAATTAAGTCCCCAATGGATAAGCTTTTTAAACTGACACAATACTTTCAAGATACAGAATAACCTATTTTTATCTATGTAATTATTATTTATAACTCTGTATTACCCTTTTTTAATTAAATCACTCTTGTCACTAAACTTACTATCCTTATTTTATTCATAATTACTAATATAATTCAATAATAAATAAAAACTAAAATTCTTTAAAATAGTAACTAAGCTCCTCCCACTCAAGTTTTCAACCAATGATATGCCAGTCAGTTACAGCTATAGCTCACCAAATCATCTTCAGCTCTAGACCAGGGTGAGGGTCCTAGGACCCAAAAACCTCATCATCAAGGCTGAGCCCAGCCAAAGAAGCATAAATATAACATCCTGAAGGAAGCATGCAAATAATATGAAATTTATCACATGCATTAGCTGAGGTGATACATACAAATGATAAGAATTTCAGTGCAGACGTACAGCAAGCGTGCCTGTGGCACCATTTCAAAGTGCTATTTAAGACTTAAAGGTTTCGACGATTTCAAGTTCGGCAATTTTTTTCTTGTGTTTTTTCAAAAGAAAAAAACCGATTAATTATGCCTTGTAGAAAACAGCTATCCTGTTTTCCTCTAGTATTCGAGTTCAACAGGCGAAGCATACTGATCTACCGAGATAGTGGATTATCTTTCAGGGAAATCGATAATCATGTTGGACGAAACCAAACAACTGTAATGCGGACATGTGATCGTTGGATGCAGGAGGATACTATGGACCTACGCATTCAATCGCATCCACTTAAGTGCGCAACCGTACGTGATTACAGGAAAATTGTGCGCATGGCAGTGAGGGATTGCTCTATCGCATCAGAAACCAAACACAGCACATTCAGTTTGCAATGCTTCTTACAGTGTCTGCACATACCATTCGACACCTTTTACAGCTAAGTGGTCTGTCTGAAAGACGTCCATTGCTTCGACTACCCTTGACGCAGAACCACAGAGTTTCCGCCACCAGCGGTGCAATGAAAGAACGATGTGGACAGTAGAATGGAAGGAAATTGTCTTTACTATCGCGTCTCGCTTCTGTCTACAAAACCATAATGTTTGCATTCAAGTCTGGAGACACTATGGAAAGTGAACAGAGGTTTTATGCACCGCCACACTGGTCCTGAACAGGGTATTATGGTATGGGGCAGTATTGAGTATCATTCTTGCACTCCTCTGGTACACATTTCAGTACTTTAAACAGCCAGTACTACGTCTCCGAGGTGTTGGAGCCAGTTGTCCTTCCTTATCTTCAGGACTTGCCCATTCCCAGATTTCAACAAGATAATGCACAACCACTCATTGCACGCATTGTCCAAAGGTTTTGCGTCAATCACCAGATTGAATTGCTTCCCTGGCTGGCTCACTCTCCACATCTTTCACTCTTACAAAACATGTAGTCCATGGTTGTTCAACGATTGACACAGATTACCCCCAGCTGCCACACCAAATCAACTTCTGCAACGTGTGAAAGCTGCTTGGTCTGATGTACCCCAAGAACACATCCAAAATCTCTTTAAATCAATGCCGAGGCGTGTGGCAATGGTGATTTCTAACAATGGCGGCTACTCTGGCTACTGATTTTGCACTACACAGAAATCCTTAAATTTAATCATTTGGTAACTGGTAAACATGTTAATTACAAAATCAATTTTGTGATATTTCTTGTCTTTCTTCGTGTTGCAACTTGGGTGGTCAGCAGTGTACTTACCGATCATTTTATACGTTTTACAGTCAAAATTAGGATATGGTGCTGAGAAAAATCACCCAACCATGAAAGGAACGATGAAGTGAAATCACACAAAATTGGCTACATAGGTAATTACACTGGCTGCGTCATGAATTCACGAAGAGACACCTCTTAAGTGAAGAGATACGCCCATATCTGAATTTTTTTTTAGTGTTGAAATCTCCATATGGTGAGAAGAGTGCCTCATCCATGCACAAAATATTGAACAACCTCAGATCCTTATTTGCACCAAGGATTCTTTATTCGTATTAAATGTTATTTAGAAAATAGTTCTTTCTTGGCTGTTTCATCGGCTGTTGCTCTTGCAGTAATTCCACATGTTAAGGTAGAAATGCAATATTTCCTTGCGAATCCGTCGAATCTCTTAGTGAGACGCATCCAATGTCGTAGAAGCTTTGAAAGTAATGTTACTACCCGTGGACGATTCCATTGTTATATCACTCACAACATTTTCTGTCTCAGTAATTATTTGACAGCTTCATTACCTCGAGAAATGATATAGAACCATTCTTTGTCATCAGTATATTTGTCATTTATTTTGCCATAGTAAAAATTGTTGTTTCTTTAGCCTGCTTCCATGTACTTAGTTTTGAATTTGGCCCTCCCAGTAAGAGAGATAACAGCTGGGGGAATCTTTACAAACTTTAGGAGATTTAGAAACAGGACGTAAGCAGAAGAACCCGAATACTTGATCTGCCACCTAAGAGTATCAATTCACTTGGAAGATACTGAGACCATGATATATTTAACAGGTTCCAGGTCCCTTTAGCAAACACGATGAATCTTCGGTAAAGCCAAGATTCAAATACATTACCTTTTCATAATGAGAACGACGGCCTGAGCAACCATAGCACAGCATTATTATCATTATTGTTAAATATGAATTCCACCAAAATAATATCTTCATTTTAATGCTAAAAAATAAGAATAATATCAATAATTTTATTTATTGCCATAATAACAGCAGGCTTCTGCTCTTCACTAATTTAAAACATTTTTAAATTTTCTGGAAAAAGAAATCCACAAATTATTTTTTCAATGCAGAATAGTTCATAAATAAAAGTAACATTATTGTCATTATTTTTTATGATATCAAAAAATTTCGGTCAATCACTGATCTAGTAAATAATCAGCATTTACAGTTCCTCTCAACATCATTTTAACGTAGGTGGGAGACATTTATACGAGGGTTACTCTGAAATTTTTGAGATACGTGTAGACGAGAATTTACAAAATAAAAATAACGGTTTGATTTTAAAGTACAAAGTATTTTAACACAGAAGACGATTTTTTACTGACTTACTTCAACTAGTTTAGCGTGGAATAAATTTTAACAGAAGAGAAAATGGAGTTGACGTGACAACATTTTCGCGCTATGATTTTCTACGATTTCAAAGCAGGATAAAATCAAGAATAATGCGTTCAACGGTTGCAATTAGCATTTGGTGATGAATCTCCAGCTCGTGCTACTGTATTCAGATGGCTTAGAGAATTTAGAAAAGGTAACAATTTTCTTCAGGATGAAGAACACACAGGAAGGCCGCCGTCGGCAGTTATCCCGGATAATGTGTCTGCCATACGAAAAATGTTAATGGATCATAATCGCTGTACCTATCAAATGATACAGTAGGAACTTAACATTGGATCCGCAGCCATACACAAAATCATTCATGAAGAATTACATGTGAAAAAAGTAGTTTGCCGTTGGGTTCCCCATAATCTAACTGAGCATCAAAAAAAAAAGGAGCGTGTCAGAATCAGTAAAGCAACTCATAATATGCTGCATGATGGTGGCCACCGCATCATTTCTAAAATTGTAACAGGTGATGAAACGTATATACCGTTTTTTGACGTTCCAACACGTCGAGAAAGTAAAGTATGGGTTTTTGAAGGGGATCCCACGCCGACAATGGTGAAAAAACAACGTGCACTGAAAAAAGTGATTCATGCCGTTTTTTTTCAGAAGTATGGGATTGGTCAAAGTCATCAAGTTGGAAGGACAGAAGACAGTAACAGCAAACTGGTATACCACTAAATATCTTCCAGAAATTCTCAAGAACTGAATGTGAGGGGACTAATGCTTCACCATGACAATGCCTCTTCAAATACAGCCGGATTAACAGTTGAGTTTCTTAAACAAAAACAAATTAAAGTGATCAAACATCCGCCGTATTCACCTGATGTGCGACTTTTGGTTATTCTTTAATCTAAAAAAGAACTTACGTGGATGTGGTTTTCATTCAGAAGAAGAGATTGATGTGGCTATAAATGCATTTTTTTTCATCTATTCAAAGAAATGAATGGCTTGAGGCATTTAATCTGTGGAAAATTCGTCTACAAAAGTGCATTGATTCTGGAGGAGACTACTTTGAACACACCTAAAAGTTTGTAAGTATAACTTTAAAAACCTAGTTGTATCTCAAATATTTCAGAGTGACCCTCGTATCTAAGGTTGCAAACTCATTTTTTGAAAGTTCTATAATTAATAATACATTTATTGAAAGTTCTATAATTTAAATATTATGATTCAAACAATATTTTAACGAAAGAAATTCACACCAAATTGTACATGTCATTTCTATTTCAGAACATTTAGAATCATAAATAAATTTACTATACTGGAAACAGCATTCAGCTTTATTAGAGTCAGTGCTTTGGGTATACTAATAATTGCTTTTCATTTTGTAGAAACTGTGTCCTAATTTTGAACTATAAACTTCAGTGACCATAAATAAAAATAGACAGATATATATATATATTAATATATATATATATATATATATATATATATATATATATATATATATATATATATATATATATATATATATATATATATATATATATATATATATATATATATATATATATATATATATGATAGACAGAAAATAGACAGATATATGTATATATTTATATATAAAAATAAAAATAGACATATGTCTATTTTTATTTTTCACAAATGTAATGAGTTTTACATTGAACATTTCATTTGTTATATTAACATTTTTTTAGTTATAATTTCAGCAATTTATACTTATTTAAAGTTTCTTGTAGTTTAAAATACAATTGGCAAGGAAAATAGTCTTATTAGATTAAAACATCTATCGTTGATATCGTAGATTTCTTCCGTTATATGATACAAGTATTGTATTCTGAAACAGGTGAAGCAATATATCAGAATACTAAAAACTTCGCATCATTTGCAGGGATCAGTACGCTGGATCTACCCTTCAAATTATATATTTATAGTGACGCATTTTCATTTCCTTCTCAGTATATTTTAAGCCGTTGAATATCTAAGGCACACATAACGAATCATTTATAACATTGAGTTCGAGCTAAATTTTAAAACGTAATCCAGTTAATTGTTTATAGAAAACAACTAACTCTATGTTAATCTGAAGAATATTGACATCATATAACACCACGTGTCTTATGCGCTTCTGAAAGCTCTTGAGTTTCAAATAAACTTTTTCACGGTGGTAATTTTTAATTTTAAACTCTGTTCACACTGCACTTTCAGATGTGCTTAAATCTCAATCAAACTTTCTTACATTGGCAACTTGTGATTTAAGTAAGTTAGAATTGATGTTAAATCAGTTTGTTGTGAACTGATTTAAAAAGTTTCTGATTAGTAATATCTTGTATTTTGCTATAATGTTATCAATGTTTGATGAAATCTCAAAAGACAATCAAAATAGATATAAGAGAAGCAAAATTTGAAATAATAATAATAAAAATATTAGTAAAAATGTTAACATAAACGTTCTTTGGTAATCATAGTTATCAAAAAATTATATTAAATTTGAGATTAGAGGAATATTCTATGGTTTTATACTTCTCATTTGAAATATCACAGTATTTTAACCAATGCCATTTTTAGTCTGTAAATGCTTAGTAAATAATATATTTGTATAATAACGATAAACAATGAAGGCTCTGAATAACCAACATATCTTTCGAATATGAAGCACTGCGAACGCTGTTCACAGCTTAGTGATTAAATTAAATATCAGATTTAATTTTAATTTGTTTAAAAAGTACAGTGAGAACGGGGTATAAATAATAGGAACTGATTATATTTCGATTAATATCTGACGATATTAATTTATGTTTAATGTTTGATTTTAAAATAATTCGCTAACGATTTTAACAAGAACTATGACATTAATTTTAACAAATGGAGAGCTATTTGTTGCTCCCGCGCTGGCTGAAGAACGAGACCTTCATCCCGCCGTGTGCATGAGCTACCGCTCTGGTAACAGTGAAAGTGTAGAAGTGGCTCCACTCCGGATTCATCTGATTTAAATATGGTTAAACTGATTTAGTGCCCTCTTGTTACTGTTATTATAATCAGTGTTTGTTGAAATTTTTAAAGCATATCAAAATAAATAAATACGAGTAGTTCAATTTAAAAAGAGAAATTATTAAAACAGCAATATTTATAAAAATATTGACTAAACATCTCAAAACTATGTAAGGTGCCTATGTATATTTCTCAGCTTCATTATTTGTTTCGTATTCATCATTTGAAGTATCATAATTTTAATTAGAGTCATTTTGGTCAGTAAATATTTAAAATCCGAGTTTAGTTTCAAAGAAAAATAAATAAAAATATATCATATAATTTATAAAGTAAACGAACAGTGAATAAACCAGAGAACAAAACTAATATTACTCTAATGAGTTTCGTGGTTACGGCAGTGCAAATATTGTTTTCAGCTCAGTGCTTCAGTAAAATCAAATTTAATTTTAAATTGATTTTAAAAGTGCAGTGCGAATGCGGTTTAAAGGAGTTTTATTTCTTTCGGAGAATATTAACTATTTAGAAATCTACAGCTTTGTCGCGGTTATTAGCAATCTCTTTAACTGGAAATATTTTTAAAATCTGGCAATGACTCTTTGGAAGGAAATTTCATCGATTAACGATAGTTTCCATTTCGAAATTTGTTTTGTTTTTGTCTTGTGATCATAGTGGTTAAATTTTTATTTCAAATTAATAGGACGAAAAATAGTCTGTGATAACTCTCAAAAATGAATATGATTACAAAAGCTAACTTGCCCTGCAAACTAAGGTAATTTTTATTTTCTAAAATCTTTTTGAAAATTTACATTTTCACTCATTGGTTATTTGAAAAAACTCAAAATTGTATTTAGAAATAAATTTTGAATTACAATTTTCAGTGTGAATTTGTATTTTAAAAATTATAGAATTGAATATTGCGTATAGCTAAATCAGATGCTAATAATATTTACTCAAATTGCAGTAAAAAGAGAAAGCAAACTTCATTTAACTTCTTTGAATCTATTTCAATAGCGATTAAGTATTATGTAAATCATGTAAATATATTGATGATACAAAGTTTAGATGAACACTTAGATTCTGAATTAGCAAACTAAGAACTTGAAATAAACAACTGCTCTTGAAAGTGACTGTAATTTGGTTTTCTACCTTTAACTTTTTCATATTTTACATTTTTTATTATTTTAATGTACCTAGTTTATGCTATCACTTTATTTTTATTGCTGAATCTTAAATTTAAGACATTTTGTTATTCTTTTTGGAAGAAAAAACATCCTTAAGTGTAATTTTAATCTTAATGCTGACCGATGTTTAAATAGAAATAAAATTATTAGAGATTTTAATTAAACCTTGGTACCTGATATGTTTGCAAAGTAAACAAAATCTAAATTATTGTGCTAAAATAAATATTTTTAAATGATGAATTTTACTCTTGCATTTGAATTATATTTAGTTTTGTGACATGGAAAATTCTCATGAGTAAGGAATTTGATTGAAGTTTTTGGCAATTTCAGAATCTTAAAAGATGCTCTTTTTTTAAAAAAAAATTGAATAAGTTATTTTAAAATTCTATTAGAATGTTTCTTAATAGAATTTTAAAATTGAAATTCTACTTGAAGATCTTTCAGAGTTCTTTTCAAAAATTTCTTCTTAAATTCTGCTCAAAAATTTCATTTAAATTTTTTCAAAAGTAACTTTCAGAATTGTGTTTGAAAGTTTAATTTTAAATTCTATTTTCTCAATATATACAGTCTGTACTGATGTTAAGTTTGGAAACTGGATTTTGAATTTGGCAACAAAACTAATTGCACCAAATACATACTAGGTACTCAGGTCTTGGGAAAGTGAAGGGCTGGCTTAAGTGCTCTCCAAAACTGATACCAGAAATAGTCATTGATGACATAGTCAGGCATCAAAGGAGAAAAAGCTCCTGGAGTTTCTAAGCAAAATACTTGTTTTTTACTTCTAAGTTCAATTTTCATTTAATCAGAGTGTTAAAAAATACAAATGCCTTTCAATTATTAAGTAAATTTGCAATTATTATTTAATAAACTCTTAAAGATTATTTTTATTATTTTTCAAATTAGAACTAAGTAACTAATATAAAAATATATTTACCTATTAGCTTCAGTTTGTCTTGATATTTTGACTACTGATCCATTTCTTGTTTTTTATTTTTATTTTTTGAGCTTTATTGTAGGATACTATAGCTGCATTTTTATTCAAATCCTGATTCATATAAATGTTCTCAAGCTACAAAATTTTTTAATTGCCTTTCAATTTGCAGTAAGAAAAGAAGTTTTTATTTCTTTTATTAAGGTTGCAATGACACTCGCCCTTTGAAAATTGTGTTGCCATGAAATTTGTGAAAAGTTATATATATTTGTTTCATTTCTCCGTCCATGGTTTTGTTGAAATAGTAAGTCTTTCAGCAGAAATAAAAGTAATCCATTTGGAATGATTAAGTATCTCAACTCCATTTTTTAATATATTTCTAAGTAAATTATCTTCAATTTTATGAGCAATGTATACTGCCATAGAAATCATAGCTTCTTCTTCAAATGGAGATATTTGGAGCAGTTTGGATTGGAATGGGCAAGTTTATTTTTCCAAGATAATAGTAAAGGATTAATTTAGAGTTCAAGAATTAATTATCATCATCTTGAGAATCAAAGAAAAAATGATGATTTCTTGATGTTCTTTTGCATTAAATGCAGAATCTAACATTTAAATTGTTAAATAAACGTCGTGTCCATTTTTCAAAGAGTTTACTTTCAGTGACACATTTGGTAGTTTTCTTTAACTATGTGTTTTTTTAACAAATAATTATATATAATACTTCAGAAGGGAAAAGATGGATCTCGTATCTTGAGTTAAGTTTATTGTTAAAATATAAGTTGTATTTATAGATTTCAAGTCTTCATATAATCTATAAAAAGAATGAATTGAAACAACAATTCTTTTCTTAAAAGGTAAAGCTGATTTTTTCCAAATACATGTAAATTAAAAATGTCCTCCTTGATTGTATTTAAAGTTTTTTTATTTTTTTTAATTTTGAGCATCAAAATATTTTTGCACTTCCAAAGCAGCTTTTAAAGGCTTGTTACTAGGGACAGGTATTGGTACAGAACTGTTCATAATATCAAATAAATTGTTTATCAATGAAAAGAATGCAGCCCCTTTAGTGCTTCTAGTGAAATGCGTTATAGCTTAAGCAGAGTAGTTTTTCAAAATAGCCTTTGCAGGTACAACTTTTTGTCTTTCTTTTCTTAATAGTTAGAAGTTGGGACTTCAATTTATGACAGATTTTTATTTCACTGACATCTTTATTCAGTATCTTACAGAAGATTCTAGAATTTGTTACGGCATCTTTGCACCCATTCCTTTGAAAGTATTTAATTTTCTTTTGGAAATCGGTCAAATATTATGTGCTTTCCTTTTGTATTTCGATATGTATTTGAATGCAGAGCAACAGCACATGATGTCATGTTTTCTTTTTTAAAAATACTCTTAAAATTAATATATTAATATAGAACAAGGCAAAATGAAGGAGAAAGTTATGATCAAATGCAAGTTAGTATAGATAATGCCAGTCAGTCGATGCCCAGTGATGTCATGCTCTTTCCCTCTCTGGGGTCAAGGTAGCATTTGTCAACTCAAAGCGATGGAGCCAGCCCTGCTAGGTACTAGGATTTTTCAAGTTTATATATTAAATATGATTAACCATAGATAAAATTAACATGTTCTCTTATAGTGAGTTAAAATATTTAATAATTAATCAAAATTAGATAATATCTAATTTTGATTAATTATTAAACTACTTCAGAAATTGGATGATACAATGCGTATTTCCATTACAACCTTGTACGATAATCATCATAACAGGAAAGAAAAAATTGCTATTATGGTTATGAATATTTACATCACAAATTGTTTGTAAAAGCTTACAACTTTAGAAACTACTATAAATAGTATAAATGTTGTATTTACATTTTATAAACTAAATAATTATCATTTATTGACAAAACTTTATTTAAACACCAAAGTTAATTTTATTTTTGATGAAAACTGACTTGCAATCTTTTTGATGATCGTTTGCAGGGGTATAATGGAATAGTACTTAAAATAATATATACTTATTTTTCTGAAATAATTGCAGATATTTTTATATAAATATTTTTCACTTGAGGAAGCATGGATAGTATAATCATTTAAAAAGTAGGAAACTTAATGCTAAAGATATAGACAGAAAACCAGATAAAATATAAAAAGACTAATAAAAATAATGTCAAGGGATAGTATAAATTTGAGAAACAATAATTGTTCAAGAGTTAATAAGAAAATTGTTTTAGCTTCAATATGTTATATGTATGAATTAAATTTATAAAAACATAGAAACTTTTGCATGTTTTAAAATTCTAATAAACATGAAAAATATTTACTAAAATAAAATTGTCCAAAAATTTTAATGACGTGGATTTTAAGAATTAGACTTGTTAAAATTAGAATGCAATTCTATATAATTTTATTGAAAGTATGAAGACTGGATTGTCTAGACATAAAAAAATAGTATAAAAATGTTTTTGAATGAAAATTTATTAAAGAGTGCAAAGGATATTTGTACCAGAGATAGAGATGTTTTCATATTCATTTTGAAAATGACTTTTTATACTTTGTAAATAAAAAATTTAATCCTTTTTACATTTTGATGAAAGGAAATAATAATTATGCTTTCACTCTCAAGGTCATTGTTTCTTTTAATTTCTATCCTAATAAATTCTCTAACTCATTGGCTGAGGAAGCTTATTAAATTTATTGGAATAACTGTCATTTATTATACTTCTAATTGTTTACTTTTTCATTATTAGAACTTTAGATTAAGTAATGAAAACATTTTTGGTTTTCCTTTTTGTATTTTATAAATACTTATACATATTTTAACTTTACTATTATTTGAAATAATATTTAAAAGTGTTTTTTAACTTGTTTGGTATTTAATTAAATATCCGACTTCTCAATTTAGTTATTTGGACATTTTAAATTTATTTATGAGAAAGTTATTGAAATACTGACTAGTCAAATTTTGTGATTAATAAGAGTAGATTTTCCTAGATATTGATAATATTTAGTGATTGAGTACTGTACAAAAATTATATACCCCCATTTATGTTTTGAAATATAATTTTCTTAAATTTCTTGAAACATCTTTTTTTAAAAGAAATGTTTGGTGAAATGCCTTTAGTCCCTTAGTGTTTTATACTGCATGTTATTTGTATATTTTTATAAACATTTTTTTAACTATATTCACCAATGTTTTCTCAAACATAAGATGTCTTGCTGTCCTGTATAATTTGGAATATGAACTTGCAGGAGGAAGGACTCCAAATTCAGCTTGAGAGTATACATGAAGAAGAGAAGGTCATTTAAAAAAAAGATGTTCTCCAGTCTTTTACTTATTATCATAGAGAGGGCAGAGTTACCCAATCCAATTTTAAATAGATGGTCTTGCAGATAATCACATCCAATGATAATTTTAAAACACACCACTCCTTCCACTCTAAGGAGGAAAGAAAATTGTGCGCGTCTCTAGCTATTGAGTAGGCTGGTCCAAAATTTACCATCAGTCAACCTTGAATGAATATAAATTCCTTTTTTTCCCTGAGAAGACTTGACATTTTGAGGAGGAATTAGGAGACAAACTAGATGGAGTGTCAAGACCTCTTTGACCAACTTGTCGGGTTGTTCATTGCCATGTATACTATAATGGGAGAGGATCCATTGAATAGCGATCTCTCTTCCATTGCTGAAAAGTGTGTCATTTACTTGCATTTAAATTTGAGTTTTGATGGTTAATGTTTGTAATCAGAAATAGTTATAATTGCTGCCTGAGAATCTATAAAGATGACATATTTTGTTTAGGGGTAGTAGCAATAGACCTAAGAGCCACAAGTATTTAAAAAAAATTCACTATCTAAATTTTCGATTAGGCTTTGAAAGGTTTCCTAAGACTTGCGAAGTCAAAGACGAAGCCACCAGAGGGAACCATGGCAGCTCCTTCGGTATATACACGCAACCAGTCTTGACCTGAATATCTCTCATGTATAGTAGCCAATGCGAAATACCTCAACTCTGCTTGAACAGAATTTTGCTTACATATTGGTGGAATTAAGCTCAGTTTGGCAAAACTCATATTACCCAGGAAAGAAGTGGCTTAGAGGCAAGAAATCTGATACCTAAACATCAAAAATACTTGCAAATCTCTAGATTTTAAGCAAGAAAGAATGTTGAGTTTTGAGTCTCATTTGGGAAAGAACATACTCAAGCCAAAAGTGCTCCTTTATCTATAAGCTTTCTCCAATAAAAAGCAGATAAAAGATCTCTGTTAGATGGACTAAAATTTCAGTCTAGTTTTATTGTGTCAATGTGGTCAAAGCAGCTGTGATAGTGATAAATCTAAGTTCTTTATTTTAAGCAATATCGAATTTTGACAATGCATTATCAAATGTAGTGATAAGTAACTTAGCATTAATATGAATAACTGGTTTAATATTGGATGTGAACTTGGAAGTTGGAACACATTTAAAAGACCCACACTTAACACCAGCTATTCATTTTAAAATATGAAGTCTATTTGTTATATTTTTTACCACTTTGGCTATATATTTTCAAGTTTGTCTGAAATCTAGGTTTATATCTAGGTAAGCAGCCCAGTCAATCCTGAGTAAAGAACTATTACCACATATCAGGTTTATGTTATGTTTTTTTTCATATTCAGAGTGAAAAGTTTAGAATTGGATTTTATCAAGGTTTATCAAGAAATAATTTTCGAGAGATCATTCTGCCAAAGCCTCCAATGTCAAATTTAGGGTTCCCACCAATTTAAAGATATCTGAGCTAATTTTAGAGAAACACTTGTTATTATTAAGATCTCATGAGGAATATTACTTTCTTTGTGTTTCTTTCATTAACCTATTTTTTTTCTAAGTTCTTCACATTGAATTTTTGTCATTGCAAGTACTTTTAACAATATTGTATATAATGTTTTATTTCTTGAGTTGTAAAATATTGACAATGTAAAATTTTTCTATGTTTATTGCAATATAGAATAATTTGCAATATGTTGATAATATAGAGTTTATGCAAAATCAGTGCAGAGTATTCATTTGACTAAAAGGATTTTTCATATTTTCCAGAAGCTCCATTTCAATAATAGTGCTGTAAACTAGAGAAAAAACTGTCTTTTTCTTATTGAAAAAAGTGTTAAAATTGCTAAAAACTATTCTTTAGAAGAAATAATAAAACCTCATGTGATTAAAGTAGCCATAAAATTATTTAGAAAGGATCCATTCACATTTCAACAGGATTCGGCATCTGCCTGAAAAACAAAGATTGTTCAACAGTAGTGCAAACACAATTGTCCATTCTTTATTTCTGTAGAAGAATGGCCTTTATTCAGTCCTAACCTCTACTCACTGGATTATTCCATATGGAGATGTTTAGAGAATAAATTGATAAACTTAAAACTAATTTTTAGAATTAAATTTAAAAATTACAAATAAAATATAGAATGAAATTCCATTCTCTATGGTGCATGCCACTGCAGAAGCCTTTTCTAAAAGATTGTCACTTGTAGTTAAAATTATAGGTTTGAGAATATAAAGCAATAGTTAATTATATTATTAAACAACAATGATTTTGGCTTTACTTATCAATTTTTAAAAACTTGCTTAATAATACACTTTTTTAAACTGTCTATTGCAAATGTAAATAGCAATATTTAAGTATTTAAAAAAAAATCCGTTAGAATTGTCTTCCTAAAGTTGTTATTATTGGTAATGTTTCTCTCTTGAGTGTGTAAATAAAGTCTACCATACTAATGTTTAAATATGTTTAATTAAAATTTTTGTGTAAATAAAGTCTACTATAGTAATGTTTAAATATGTTTAATTTAAATTGTTATATGAATTTTAATTAAAACTACTTTTATTACATTTCAAAATTTGGATATTATTTACTGGTGTCGGCAATAAAAAATTTGGGTTGGTGACTTGATTCCTCTAAGTGTTAATTCATACTGTCACTTATTTGTGAGCATCCTGTATCCATGTATGAAACCACAGACTGAAGACACCCTATAGATTTTTCCCTAAAAAGTTAATTGCTGAACTTTTTATTTGTAATTGATCTTCTGATCACAAAGCAATTATCACTGTATATTTTAGAAATAATACTCTTAATTTTATTCTAGTTTCAAAACATATTGAACTCAATCAGACATTACTTAATGGTAAATTAGTTTGCCCAGATTAAAAGAGGGGAAAAATTTGTGCTACATATAGCAACTTATGGGGTAGCTAAAAGGTGAGGAAATATTTGCTGACCAAATTAAGTTGTATTTTTAAACAAATATTTATGCAGATAAAAATAAAGAAGGTCATAAAATCATAAATAATACAGTTAAAATTTTTGATGAATAAAAGGAATTGATCATGTACATCTAGATTGTAAAAGAAAAAGAATAGCAATTGAAAAAAAATATATGCTAAAATAAAAGAAAAATTTCTATTTAGATTTAGTATTAAAGTAATAAATTGTTTATTCAGTATTTATTTAATAATGTGATGAATCAAAAAATGATGAAGAAAATGTTTCCTGTGAAAAAAATATATTTGATAGTAATTAGTGATTTTGAAATAGATGGGAATATTTCTCGTGAATTTCACATTTTGTTGTGAAATTTTTCTTTTGGATTCTGAATGGAAAAATTAAAACTTTTACCATAAGCATCCATTATTATATTTATGAGTCTCTTAAAATATGACATTTGTTTCTTAAACTGTTCATATAAGTTATACTTTACTCATGGAATTTTTTAATTTTAAAGTAAACTTAATTTTATTTAAAATCATCAAAAATAGTTATTTACAAATGTTTTGTGTGTGAAAGATTTCATAAGTTAAATAATAGATTAAAGTTAATATGAATTATTTTTTGTAAAATTCAGAATAACCTGTAGTTAAGTAATTTATGAGTATGTGAGAATAAATGTGTCTATACAGAAAAAGAAGTCACTTTAATCAGTCTAGGAAAAATGGTATTTTGTTATTATAATTTGGTCAACATAGAAAGAAAACTTTAAATTTATTCCTAGATATTTTACTTCATTTTAATAAATTAGTGAAATTTCAAATTTAAAGAATGGCTCATTTTAAATATCCAGTATAGTAATATTGGGACAAATGTTGGTATATCTACTTGTAAAATTTTGTAGATTTAAGTGAAAAGGACTAGTTCTGAATAAAATTATTATATGGATCCTCTTAAATATCTTATAAGTAAACAACTGCATATTCATAAGAAAAATTTATTATTTGATAATAAAAGCCTAATATATGTTTGCATTAAATCCAAAGTGCAGGAAAGAAAATATAAACATATCAGATTTTATCAATTGAGTTCACCTCTTATTTTCTATGATTTCTGAAGAATTTTGATAATGAAAAGTTATGAAATAGTTGATATGATGAATAAAATGGATAATATTAAACTATCAAATGGAGATTAATTTAAAATGCTGATCACATGTCTTTAAAATGATTAAAGAATGTGTTCCAAAATAAAAATTTAGTATTTTACAAAATGCTTGTACTGAGTTTCATGGGTTCGTGTTGATTGAGAGTTGAATAAAGCAACCACTTAATGAACACAAGACTCTTATTCGTAAAAACTTCACTAGATAAACGAAATTCCTGCTGTAACAATCACAATTATACAGCTACAATTCGTCAGATATAATAAGAAACAGCTTCCAATCACAGGTCTCAAATACCTCAGACAGAGAACAACTAGCAGTCACAACTAATCGTCTTCACTCACTTACTGTCTTCACAAAACTGACTCTTCCATGTCGGGCTGCGGTATTTATACCTGACTTGGCGGAGAAATCTACCAATTTCGCCAAGGTTCTGGAACTTCTAGGCTATCTCGAAAAATATTGGTCCTAGAGCTTAGGTGATGGATGTTTCCAGAAGTATCGATTTCTCGCCAAGTCGCCAATAATCTCGCCAACCGTCGCCAAATCATTAGGAAATCCGCTTTTAAACTACAACACGTCTAAATGCCGCAATTTTTGCCCAAAATGTGAGAATTTTCGATCTGTCTGAGATATTTTAAGACAAATATAATCATTTCAGAACCTTTAGATGAAGGTTCTTTCAATATTATGACTGATGTTAAATGCAGAAAAATATGAAAGTATCAGCATAATCAAGTGTTTGTGAAGTCAAAACTTTTGAAGCAAAGTTATCATACTTGATTAAAAAAATTATCAAGCTTTTCTAAAAAGAAAACTAATCTGAATTTGACTGTTTTTAATGAATTGAAATCTTTTTTCAATCTAGCATTTTTTTACATGTAATCTGTTCTTATCTCCACACAAAAATTATCTATAAAATATTAGAAAAAATTCACTGTGATTTGGGTCTAATGTTAAAAAATATAGCAGTGCAAAAGAAATTAATATTTTTCAAGGAAACATTATAATATATATATTTTCAAAACCCTGATTTATAATGCAATTTAATCATATTGTAATACTATAAATGATAAATATATAAATTTAAAATTTTACATCATGGTAATTTTTTAAAGTAGCATACTTGAAATAAATCATTTGTATATTTTTGAATAAATATACCCCAACTCTTCTCCGCCAATATAGATTTACAATGCAAAAAATTTTTACTCTTACAGTTTAATATTTTTTTTGGTTGTTGCAAATTTTAAACTGGGTGCAATTGCTTTTATTTAGTAATAATCAAAATAATTGTATCTATAAAAATTAAAGTCATGTTTAATAATTTAATTCATAGTACATAATTTTCTCTAATATGTGCAGTTGTACATTATATTTGAATAAGAAATTCCTAATATTTAGGAAATAATGAACCCAATGTAGCTTATTTTTCATGGTAATTTATGATTATGTAGATACTTTCAATTGTTTTTCAGCCATAAGCAGTTTCGTGCCATGTTAAAGAAATTCAAAAGAAAGAAAAAACGCCAGCAATTAGCTCAGGAACGAGAGCGTCAAGAATTATTAGGTATGAAAGATAGATTAAACCTAGAAGTACTTTTTGATATAAAAACTATCATAAATTATTTTATCTTTTAATTTATATCGATTTTTATTTAATCAGAACAACAGAAAAGAGAAAATTCACCTAGCTTTAAGGAAAGAGAAGAAGATAGACGTCGAAATGCTCAGTTGTATGAAGAATTTGAAGAAAGAGAGAGGTTATTAGTAGAAATAATTTCATTTCAGATATTTATTACTATGCATTTCTTAAAAAGATGACATTATGTAACAAAAAAATATGTAGCATTTTATTAAATAGACAAGTAGAGGGTAGATGACCCTAATAGAACCTTATACTATGATCAATATTATTGTACCATAGCTTAAAAATGTAACATTAAGTCAAAAATTAGCTAATTTTTTACTAGGATAAAATTTGATGGAATGTTTTTTTTAAATTTATGTAGTTAATATTAATTAATAATTGTAAAATATTACACTAATTTTATTCTAATAAATGTCGTTTTTATTTCAGAATTTAAACTTAACACACACAAATTTATATTTAAACTTTTTGTAATTAGTTATATTATCTATTCTGATCTTCTGAAAAAGGCTGTTATATATATTTGTATTCTAATTATTAATTAAATCAGTATATAATTTTTGTATAAAAATCAGTATATAATAAGTAAATATTGTTTACTATTTTTCATTCTATTATTACTAACATGCATGTAAAATATATTTTATCAATTTTTTCTCTGGAATATACAATAAGTTAATTGATGCTGACATACAAAAAATATTTAAAATTTAATTTTTTCAGGGTATTAATTTTTAATTCAATACATTTTGTGTTATAACAATAAATATTTTAAAATTTATTATATATTACTGAAAATACATCATAGTATTCAGCCTTTAATATATGTATTTATTTTCATGTATTAAAGAGTGAATACAATGATGTGCTTTCAGTAATATATATTTACATAAATGATATAGGGAAATGATTAAACCATCACACTTAATAAAAAATAAAAGACGTTGAAGATTTAAGAATATGAAAAAATTTATATTAATTTTGCTTAGTGAATATTATTTACTGTTTTGAGAAAGTAAAATGTATTTTTCATTTCACACTTACATGTATATGTTAATGTGTCAACAGGATTAATTAAAAAATGCTATAAATGTAATAAAATTGTTAACATTTTTGCATTTTGTATTTTTTATATTCTTAGCCATGAATTCATATTATTTGTATTCTCTTTTAAGTATTTTGCTTCATTAAGTTTTGAAACTTAAATTTTTATTTTTATAGTGCAAAAGGTATTTCTAGTTATAAATTATTCTCTTTGAAATGTAATAATATGGGCTATATATATTGTCATTTCTTTGAAACTAACTTTTAATCTTCTTAACAGATCTCGGAGACATAAGGAATGGCTTCTCAGAGAAGAGTTGGCTCAAATTCAATTCAAAAAGAAACAAGAGCAATTAAGGTTGGAAAATGAGCGAAGAGAAGAAGAAAGGGTATATTTTATTTAAAATATAGTTTCTGTTGTTTCAATGAATTTCATCATAGGAATTATATTAGTTCTATCAAATTGGTTTGTTGATACTTATTTAATTCTTTAATAACATGTTCATGATGGTTGTAATTATGAGGTATTGTCATACGCAGAAATGATCATTGATCCACAAACAAACAAAACCTTTATGAGATATTGATGACATTCTTAATAATGTTATTTGCTCAACCCTATTTTTGTGCAATAGCTAAGGACTGTATATAAAAAGCACATAAAAAATCACACAAAGTTTCAGGTGAACTGCTATAAAAGTATTTTTTGTCACACAATTGGAAAGTATTTTTAAGGTTGTGAATAAGGACTGCATAAAAAGTATCCTAGAGAAAATAACTCAGATCCTTAAGAAATGACTAGCAATTACTTTTTGAATCAATATCAAGACACAAGACTTGTACTCTTAAGATAGCAGTGCCCTGTAAGGCAAACAGAAAAGTGAATGTAACAAAAATAATGAAAGCATTTTAAATGAAATATAATAAATTTAATGATAAGGAAACATATGTAGACCAGTACTAAACTGAAAATTTGAAAGTACTAGATAATAAAAAATAAAAAAAACTAATTTTTACATTGGTAACAAAACATGTAATGTAATTGGCTTATACAATACTTATGTAATATATAAAATAAATATAAAAAATTAAATGTCTCATCAAACCACTTAATTGTTATTGACAGTTTTGTCAATTATGTTACAGTTTGATTGAAATTTTCATTTAGTCCATAAAATAACTGTACAAATAAAAAATCCCGCCCCAAAAAAAAGAATGCATGAAACATGTTTGAGTGAACTCACATTGCATTTAATTAAAAAACATTTTATAAACTAACTATACTTTATATTTACTTACAAAGTAATTTTTTTCTGGTTTAAAAAATGTTGTCTGAATTTTTTTTGGTCATTTTTATGATTTTATACATTAAAAGTTACAGAAAGCCTATGAAATAAATTGTCTTCGTAATGTAAATGTGTAAAGTAATATGTACATTATCTATTAATATATGGTGTAAAATGTTATTCATTTCAACTGAAATTTTATCATTTATAAATCCAGAAAGATATATGAATTAGGAAATCTAATATCATGAAAAGAAATTGTTTTTATTAACTATTTCTTTGTGTAAATTTTTTTAGTATTTTATAAAAAATTATTTCAAATAATTAAATGTTAGATAGCTTTTTATACTTATTAAAAACTTATTAGAATTTGGCTTTGGCTTTTTAAATAAATTTATTTCTAATTGTATTTCATAATTTTATTAATATTTCATTTAGTATCTGTTTAAAATTAAATCTAAACTATGATCTTAATACCAACTTATTGTCATTTCCAGTATCTTTACTAATTGATAAAATCAAAGTTCTAACTAAAATTTTGAGTATTTACTTTACATTCTCTATAAGAGGAATTTATGGGTTGGTGATAAAAGTTGAATTTTCTGCACTTAATTAAAAACATATTCAAATTAAGTATGTTTCCAAAACAAATTTTTGCTGCTTACAAGCATTTTTTTTATAATTTGATTTTTATTAATCTAGCAATGGTTTGAAGTATTGGAAAATATTTTGTGTAGTGGTACTAGTCTACATAACAATAACAACAACATGGATGCCAAGTATATCAAACAAATAGCACTTGAAGGAATAATGTGAATATCTCCTTTATTAGCACTAGCTTTAACAAACATGCTATGTGAATGCTAATTAATCAGTTTAGTGCATTGAAGCTAATGTTTATATTATTAGTTACATACAAATTATTTTGATTGTATAAGTTTTTTTGATGTTTCAAAAAATCTGTCAAGAATCAGCTACCTAACTATAACATTAAAATAATGATGGTAAATCTAATTTTAAACAGAAAATACATACTTCTAAGAATAAATACTTTGTATCATACTATCATATTTAGTATTACTTAACATAAAATCAGTATAACATTTAACTCATATATCTTTAGTAAATTATGTGTTTATAGATAATAGGAGAGATTTTGTGATATAAAATAAAATCTGAAATTCTCATTGATGATCATTTGTAATTGCTAATCAATAATTTTACATATCTTTAACTATTTTATGTTATAGAAATATGTTTTAAAATACATGAATTCAACACAATCTTTCATTTGTTTTTAAATTGCCTAATTAAGTTTTTTGCAAACTTTTAATAATCTTTTTTTCATTTAAGATTCATATATAAAGAGATTTATATTGTTTTATAAAGAATAGTTTTTAATATATTTAAATGCAACATATACATTTTTAATTCATTGTATAAATAACAACCAAAATATATATTAAATATTTTAACATTCTTCCCCTTCTTTATTGTACACTTTGAGTGATAGAATGGTTATATAAATTATGCATTAATTAAAAATTAAAAATTCAATACAAAAACCTTTTTTGTCTTTATGAATTATTTATTGGTATTAAATTTATGAAAAAGCTATTGTCATCTAAATTTAAGTTACTTTTTCTCTTTATAACCTTGTTTTTTATTAGATTATTTTGTAATAAAGATATTTTGTTTTCTTAGAAACGTATTCTTGAAGAATTTGAAAGACAACAATACATTGAGACTAAAGCTGAAGAAGAGAATCAAAAACTGAAGTCTCAGAAGGAGGTTATAGTCCAGAATATATATCCATCTGGTTTAATTATTTCTTTAAAAATAATCGCATTTTACATCCTAATGTCATAAATTTTTATATTTATGTATCCCTTTAACTAGTTTTTTGCTGTATTAACTTTTTAACTTATTTAATTTTCAAATAATTTAAAAGTATTTAAGTATCCTTAGATTTGTGAAAAAAAAATTTTTTTTCTGAGATAAATTCTAAATGGTTCTGATATTTATATAAATTTTTTATTATTGGAGATGATCTAATATTATAAAAAATTTATAATTTTTAAAAATGGGTATGGATGAATAGATGCAATTTTAAATTAATTGATAGAAAATAGACTGAATTTACGTAATGAAAATGATGTAATGCTTCAATATTATTGAAGATGGTACTTAATGATCTGAAGATGGTACTTTTCTTTATAAAATTAGCAAGCTTCAAGTCAATTCATCTGTCAGCACTACAACTGTGAAATTAAGTACTAAACTATTTATGAATTAAGTAATATAAAACAGGAATATGTTAGTATTCATCAATTATCAGTGTTAAGAATTATTAAGATTATTTGCAATTACCCTTGATTTCAAGATTTTTCATTTCCAAAACTTGCAAAAGATGTCAGACTGGCCTCTCTGTGATTTATTGGTTGGACAGTGCTTTTTGAAATGAGAGATCCTAAATACAATCCTAACCACTGTTGGAACAATAATAGATGGGTATTACATTACTGCATTTTGCCTGGATGTACATGTGTTCAGATGGGTGTTGTGGAATTTCTAGATTTCTTTTCTAATGAAACATGAAAGTTTCATACTATTTACAAAAAAGTCCTCTTATAACATATTGTGAGAAACAGATTGAATGCTTCTCATTAGTTTTTCTTGTGTTAGGATGTTACATTATCTTTACTGAGTTTGACTGAAGAGAGGGCTAACATAGGCTAATGAATAACCTGATCGTATTCTAACATTAGAATCCTGCTTCTTCAGACTGGAAGGTCCCAATTTCAATATCAGATGCTATTGAACAATACATCTGTTAAGGTGAATATTTTAAAACCTTATATCCTTTTTAAAAATAAACTGAGTTTCCTCTCTTGTAATACATAAATACAGCCCAGTACTTAAAAAAATCTTCCTAGATGAAAATATGTAATAGATGTTCAGATGTCATACAATTACCTTTGTTTGTTAGACTATTGTCGAAGAAATATCAAAAAATTTGAAATCGAGTTATTTGGTTAACCAAGAATATGGAAATCAGACTATACACAGATTTGTAAATCTTGAGTATAGAAGAGATGGCACAGACTCAGTAATATATAGAGTGCCTCCTTTTCCAAAAATAATTGTTGATAATAAGGTTTCACTATCTGTCATTTGGAAATTCTGGAATTGTGCTATTTTTTTAAGTTTTAAAAAAGCTGTATACTCAGTGATAATAACTGTTTTTAAATTATTCCCTCTTTTTCTTCCTTCAAATAAATGATTTAATACAAAGACAGCCTAGACGTTACACATAGAATTGGTTACACTTCAACAAATGCTTGTGGTTTATCTGTCAACAACATATGACAATTTTCGTTTATGCAGAGCAGAATATGTTTCATCTGTGTCTTAAGTATAAGGGATGACAATCCTGCTAATCTTTCCTTTTGCTGAAGAATTCATTTTTATTGAAAATAATGACAAGTGATAAAATTCTTTGGTTTCAATTCTTATGCTACTAATTGTAGTGACATTGTTTTAGAGAATGTTCTTCATGTAGCTTCTTTTGATATTTCTGCTTATCTTGAAATATCTGGAGTACTATATTTTCAGTAATTAGTTTCTGCCTATTAATTACTTTGTGTTAATTAATTATTTTTAGTTTCATCACAAAATCTGAATTTATTCAATGTAAATTACATTTTATATCTTTGATTTATAACTCTTAGCTCAAATCTTTTCACTTGATTTTGGAATCATCTTCTAATTCTGTGTTATTACTATTTAAGTATAAAACAAAAGCAAATATATACAATTCAAAATAAATGTTTGTTAACGCTTAAGATGTTACTTCATATTAATCATAGAACTGGTAAAAATGAATACAACCTTTTTGGTGTTGAATCTGTTAAAAAGTTTAAGATTCATATAAAAATTTATTCTATATAAATATGAAGAAGACAAATATAATTTTTTTAGTATAACATTTTTAAAAATTTTTGGTTCTTTTTTTTAAAATTTTTTTGTTAGCTGTATGAATTAAAATATTTGCCTCATTAAAAAAGTTATAAATAAAATATTATAATGTTTAAAATATTATATTTTATAAAAACATAGTTTTATTTTTATCTAAAATTGTCATGTTTAATAGATTAAAATCATTTTCTTTAGTATTATTTAATTACAGAATTCTGTCAAAGGAGAAATACTTGTATGTCATTGTTTTATATATTGTTATTGAAGAAAAATGTAATTATATGATAAACACAATATAATTTAAAACTATAGAAAGTGAAACATTTTTACATTTATTTATGCAATGCTCCTTTTTAAACATTAAAAATTAAAAACTTTAAAAATAAACTCAATTGAGTTATTTGTTATATATATATATATATATATATATATATATATATATATATATATATATATATATATGTTAACTAATAATTTTCTAATCAAAGAATAACTATAACTTTCAATTTATTGCCTTTAGTGAGCATTAAATTTAACTTAACAATATTCATGTAAAAATTTAAATAAAATTTCTGTATTAGTTACTTGCATTATTTTCATATTATTTTAAACTAATATTCACTAATTAGTTATTTATTATACATTATTTAAATTGAATAAATATTTCATTTGCTTACATAATCCTTAACTATGTTACAATTTCCAAGTTTGCATTGTGGCTTCGCAAAGCTCTTGGGCTGCCTTCAACATGTATCTTTTAAAGTGATTTTGCAATGTATATATTTAATTGGTTTTTATTAATAAAAATATTTTTATTAAGAAATAATTTCGTTTTATGTAATTAAAGGAAATCAAAATAAATTTAATTGCTATTGTTATTAATTGTGTTTTACTATTCCAAAAACTAATTAAAACATTTGATATTCTTCAGAGCAAATATTTTGTTACATATATATATATATATATATATATATATATATATATATATATATATATATATATATATATATATATTTATAAATATTTCATATTCATGATCTTTGTAGTATTGCTCTGTTTTTCTTTATTTGAATTGGATATAAACTACATAATATTGCAATCTTAGCAGAACTCGCATATTTTTCATATTTCAGTTATTTATATCAATATATTTTATGCAAGTACTTAACCATATAGTTAGAGTTTTTCAGTCTTTGAATAATATAACTCATCCATTACTAGGAAGTTCTTCAAGAAGCCTTAGCTAGCTTACCTGAGGTATGTCAAATTGTTTCATATTCAATCAATTGACTTTCAACTTTCAATGATTCTTTAAATACATAATTATTATAAATAAAATGTGACATATTCATTGGTATAATAAAATATATCTATTATGCAATAAAGTTATAGTATTTACTTAGAAAAATGCAATGAATTTATCACAAAGTAATGTGAATTATTTTTACTGAAAATTAGAGATTTTATTTTAAGAAATGTATGTAATCTTATTTGATGGTTTTCATTATAAATTTTCAAATGTATAAATAAGTAATCTGTTGCAAATGTGTTATGCAAGTATCTGTGTACAGATGATTATCAAAATAATGGAAACATGTGTGAATAAAAGTGACCTCTTTGAGTGTACTTTGTAAGCATTAAAATATAAAGATAGCTATCCATCTCTTTATTATAAATAGAGATGTGTATCTTCTGGTAATATATCAGAGCTTTATTGAAGTTCAGTAAGTCTTGGATTTTTTCAAAAGCTTAAAATGTTAGACAACTCAGATTTTTAAAGAGTCCAAATTGTAGGAGTCTATTTAGCTGGAGTAAGTGTGACCTCTACTTTTAGATGTTTTTAGAGGTATGATGTTTATAGTCACAACAACATATATACAGCACTGCAAAATAAGCTTGGCATAGCAAAATAATTGATAAATCAGTGTTGTTTATCAATTATTTTGCTTTGCTGATGATGATTTCAGGGTGTATCAAAAACTTATAGAACCTGGTTCAGTTATCTTGTATCCTCTTGATACCATTAATAAAATAATCAACTTTCTTTATGAATTGTGATTCTTATTTTTTCCTTTCTATAGTGCAACAAATGGTATGTCATCAAAAATATTTTGTCATTAAAAAAATGGAGAGCAATTTTTGTGATGTTTCTCCACTTTTTGTGAATTGTTTGTGATTTTATATGTGGAAACGTGAAAAATGATCATAGGATGAAATATGCTGATCTCTCAATTGAAGCCTATTCAGCTAAATTGCTTATATTATAGTAAAACTTAAATGTCTTGGTATTGTTGATGTTAAACTATCTGCCCAATGTACATTGAATTTTTACTGGGAGTAATCTCGACTGATGATTTGCTTAATGTTTCAGGGGGAGAAATTTTGATAATCTTTTTGACTAAATAGAGTTTGTTGTATAGAATACATTATAATTAGTACAGAGGGACAATTATGAAATAAAACATCCCATACTCACATTTGCAACTCTTACACTACTTCAGTTTAATAAAACAAGTTATCTAAATTACTATGTTTGACCTAATGTCCAAAATCTTTTACATTGCTCTAAGTGTCTTTTGTAAATACTTTTAGAGGATATCTGCTTGATATGCCTTAGTCTTGAAATATCAGCAGTGAATATTAATTAAAAATTTTAGTAATGAACATTTTTAATAATCCAAGTCATGCCCAACAATGAATATTAGAGAAAGAAACTATTATTGTGAAATTAAAATAAAGCTTATCAGTACTGTGTCACATCATACTCCCTAGCAAGTTATGAGTTATTCACAAATTGCTGCATCTTAAGTTTTATAATAAAGCCATACACCTAAATAACTGCAATTGCAAATAGCTTTGTTTCAAACCAAAAGTACAAGTCTAGGATCAGATACTATATAATATGCTTTGTCATGATTCTTTAAAAAACATTCTTATTCTATTCAATAGAATATGGAATGATTATGCTTATACTAGTTTATAGAAAAAGCAATATGTATTCCAATATTGGAAACTGGAAAAGATCCAGCAGATCTTCTGAACTAACATCCATTTTCACTCACAAGTTGTCCTTCTAAAACTTTTTTGAGCATATGGTTAATGCTCATTTTGTTAAAATAATTAAAGGTAATTAATATACATCATTGTACCAAAGTAGTTTGCTAAAAGGTAGATACATTCTTGACAACATCATATATCTAGAGACAAATTAGGAATTTTCTTTGTACAAAGGCATCATTTGGTGTTTTTCTTTTATTAATACAGATTAGACCTATGATCGCACATGATGTTATGGAACTAACACTTTGTTCAGTTTCAAAAGAAATTTACCCATTTTTAAACAGAGCTTAAACGCATATCCTTAATGTTTGAGTAGAATCTGTGTTTTATTCAAACTGAGGGTGTGTCTCTGGGAAGCATCTTAAATGTTAATATTTTTAATATTTGCATCAGCAACATTCTTTTATTACAATCATCTATCCATGGAACTCTTTTTACAAGCTGTAGTATATAGTTTCATTCATGATGTAATGAAAATGGGCACACTTAATCATCTTACACACATTATTGTATTCATTTTTACAGAAGAACTGAGCTTCATCCTAATCCAGAAATTAAAATATCAGGCACAACTAATCCTGTAGTTAATCAGATTTCTTTTCTGTGGATAGTGTTTGACAAAAAATATCTTTTCTACTCCACGTGTTAGATTTGTTGTAGATGTATGAAATGTCCCTTAATATTCTAAAAATTCTCTGACACCTGTTGTGGTGCTGATCATAAATCATTAAGCAAGTTATGCTTTATGATCTGTACCTCAAAAGTTATTGTGTCTCAAACTAACAATGGTAGTGCTATTTAATGATCTGCTAGATTATGTTAATTATATTATGAAAAATTTTACTCTGTACTTATATTATGAAAAATTAGACCCTGTACATCACACAGCTTAGTGAATATATTCTGGAGCATTCTGAACTCCTCCAATTCAGAGCCTTTATGTAATTTGCAATATCTGCTTGACCTGAGATACAAAAAAATTGTCTCTAAATACTCTTTTAAAATACACAGCATCCTTTGAGATCTATTATTTGTTCCTCTTTAAGTAGACTATATAAAGCACAGTCATTTAATACATCACCAATATTTATGATTGAACAAACTTACTTCTGTCTTAATCTGAGTTCCCTGATTTTCAAATCTGGATTGCAGGCAATTTGAGATTTCCACTTTGGAATATCCCTATTGTTAATCCTTTCATTGGATTTAATAAATGAGCCACATCCCTCTTGTCTACAGAAAATGTTCTTAAACATGTTATCAGTTATTGATGGAAAATTAAGTTGTCATGTAGGTTGTAGTATTCTAAGAAAACCTATACAATTATAAATTTCATGCATCATGTTCTGTTTACATAGCTGCAGCTGTTGCTAATATACATACTCTAGAAGTAATACAATCTGACTCTCATCAGAAATATTGTATCTATACAGATAGCTTGTGTATGATCATGCAATAAGACTATTTTAATAACAGATCCCATCCAGTTATGGAAATAGTAGATATTTTTAATATACTTAACAATAAAGGTTTTGATATTTTTTAAATTTACTTAAGAATAAAAGTTAAGAATATATGTTTTGTCAGGTTCCAAATCATGTTGCCATTGCTGGCAATGAGTTTGCACATAATGCTTCTATAGATGTCACTGATCTTTTACATGAAACATTAACACTTTTTTGACATTAAATAAATTATCAAAGATTTTATATTCTTATGCTGGAAGAAAACCTGGGATTTGCAGAAGAATAACAAGTTATAATGTATCCCCTTGCATTCTTCTGTTTCCATTTATTCCCATGTGAAGAGTTGATGTAAAGCTTGAATTCCTTTGCATTGGACATACTGGATTTGCATCAAAGCATTTATTCTTGTCCTGGAGTGTTCCAATTTGTGATGCATGTAATGTATCATATACAGTGCATAATATTTTAATTGTCTGCCCTAATTTTAGAGTGATTTATGCTTGGTGTCATTTTAACTGCACAGATTTATTTTTTTCAGATTTAATTAAGTTTAAACAGCACAATTTGTTTGCATTTTTATTTGCCATTGTTTTTTTTCAGTTTTTATCTTTTTCATCCTTTTTATTGAATTTTTTTAATGTATTCTCTCTTTTATGTATTTGAAAAGTCAGTTATTACATAGGTTTTACTTCTAATTTTAGACATTGTACAGTGCAGATTTGTTCAATTTTGAAAACCGTACGAAAATCAACCAGGGTTAATAATTACAGTTGTAAAGCACTTTCATAGACAAATGATATGTGTCAAAGCAACCATTCTCAAGCCATTTTTCACAGATATTAATGCCAAATGTTGTCTACAGTGGTATTTTACTGACAAGACTTGTATATTGATAAATAGAAGAAAATAATATGATCTGATTAGTGATCTTTCTCACTTTTCTCCATAACAGGTCAGGTGCATGGACCACAAATGCACTGTAGTTGTCTCCTTTAAATCATCAAGTATGGAAGTAGATCTATCAGGATACAGGAAGCCATGTCATTGTTTTCAGTTGGACTGTTGCAGCCATGAAAGGAACAATGACTGAGTAGAAATATAGGGAACTTTTAGAACCAGGTTTTCTATCAATAAAATTTTTGGAACTTGTTTAATCATGGTTTTAAGGAACACAAAATTAGATAACTTTGTCCCACAAGTCACCCAATCTCTATAGTTGAATTTTTGTGATCTGTTAAGAATATTCAATATGGAGTCACAGTATCCTCCTTTGGCATCTCTCCTGAACTTAAACAATATCTCCATGAACAATTGTACAGTAATTCAGCATTTGTACGAATTGATTTCTATGCAAATCCAAGCTTTATTACAGGCTAAAAGTGTTCCTGCACCTTAAAGGATTCTTTATAAATCTGACATCTTTCCATTATTTTGATAAATACTTGTGTATTTCCTATAGTTTTATAGTTGAGCCAGCAGGTCATTGGTTTGTGTTTGGCCTATAGTTATAGTTTGTGTGTTTGATTTTTAAATTGAGTGTATGTCATTAGGGGTTTGAAATTCAACTTAAACTTTAATTTCTGGTCAAATTAACCCACTTGCAGAAAAAAAACATAATTTTGAACTAATTAACCGACTCAGCGTCCGCGACGTATCTGATACGTCGCAATAAACTGGTCAATTAGCGGCGAGCGACGGCAGAGATCCGTCACAATTTTCTAGCCTAAAAGCGTCCAGCAACGTATCTGATACGTCAAAGGTTTACCCCACAAAAGCGGCCATGATGTATATTTTCGTACAGTAGAAACTGCTTCCTTTTTCTTTCCCCTAAGGGGTGGATTGATGGATGGGTCTTAATAACTCTAACCCCACTTCTTGAAGCCTTCTCTTGAAAACTAAAACTGGGACTGATTTTCATGCCAAATATCTAAATCATTGATTATTATCGCCTAGATTCAACTCTAAAATTTAATATTTATAATTTTACAAATGAAATGCAATTTTGTATAGTAAATACCTTTTTTAAATTTTAGTCTTAAATATTATTAAGTTAGGTGATTTGATTAGGACAAATATTTTAAATTTCTATTTATTTTTTAATTTGTTACAGTTTACTTTTGCCTCTTTTCTGCAGTCTATTTTTGTCCATTTTCTTTCTTTTCTTAATTACTAACATTTATTTTAGTTAATTTAATTCAGTGTTTGTCGTTTTTATGATATTTTACAAACTAGTTATGATTGAGATAAATGAATACATTTCGTAAATGTTTGATTATAATTTAAGACGTAACTGTGTGATTATAATTTAAGACAATATTATTCCATAACTAATAATATTGTCTTGAACTATAATCGCCCAAATTAATTTAATTTATAGTTTTATTATTGTATATTGTGGAAAAAACTTATAGAATAAATTTATTGCATGTTACATTTTAGTTCATTATCACTTTAATTTCTTTTAAAATGCATTTGAAAATTTCCCATAAAATAGAAGTATCATTTTAAAGCATGATGGTCATCTGAGTTTAAGCCAAGAATATTATACTTATGTTTTGACTATCATTTCTTTTGAAAGAAACATAATATTGAAACTAAAGTGTACCAAAAATATTAATTGTTACACTAAAGTCATTATTTTAATATATCAATATTTAATTAGTAATATTTTTAACATATCATATGATTAAAAATTTTCAATAATAAAAATAAACATATGAAATTACGATATTTCTGATATTATTTCTATTATGACTTGAAAGTCATTTTAATTTTTATTTAATTTTTTGTATAAATTTCATATAATTTTTTTATATAATGTAAGGATAATATTTTGGAAATGAATGTTCTATAATTGAAATTTTTAATATTTTAAAAGCAAATTAAGTTTATGATTCAATAATTTTTTGAACAGTAAATTGTTCTTCAGCAAATTCAGTGAATTTGATTTAATTTAAATATTGATTAACATTTTTATGTCTAAAATAGTTTTATACTCTTCCGAAGGTATTCTTTTCAAGTAGTGTAATAGTGATTAGTTGAAATCACAAACATACTTCAGATAAAGAATTAAACTTTAAACTTACAGAAAGTAATTATTTTATTATGAAATATATTTAAGTAATTATTTTATTATAAAATTATTTTTAAACAAACAAATTACTAATATGTTTGTTCAACAAATAATTATCATTAAAACGATCAATATTAGATACAAAAAGAGATTTTAAATTTAATAATCTTAACTTGTACATTCCGATAAAAGTGGATAAAAATAAAAAGCATACCTCACATTTTTCTGTATTATTTTTATAAAGTAAAAATAATATTTATAGTGTAATATAAAATAGAGAAAATTTTCAGTGTTTTCTTGTTAACTTAGTGAATAGTAGGAAGTACAAAGGATAACAATTATCCTCAAATCATTGTTATGAACTTTTTATGCTCTGTTCGATTGCTTAACGTAATTTTTTGCTTATTTAAAATTGTTAAGGCAGAAATTTATTAGCTAAATTGCTTTTTCTCTACTCGAAACTGATCAATCTTAATAAAGTATCACTTGTCATATATTTTAGGAAAAAAGTGCATGAAAATACATTTTATTGGTTGATCTCTTTTATCTAATTTCAGTGCATTTACTAAGTAGTTTAAACTGTTACAGTCAATTTACTCCAACTTAAATAGAAGATTTGTTTATATGAGTTTATTACTTGAATTATTTTTCTATATTTTCCTAGCGTATATGAACTAATATTTAGATATAATTAAAAATAAAAAGTAAAATAATCTTTTTTACTTAATTCGCAAAAGTGTAAAGAAGAAATGATAAGATTATTATGAGTTACTTTTTTTTGTATGTGTACGTGAACTTATGATTCAATTCCCTTAAAATAATATCTAACAATATACTAAGACTCCATTTTTTTTATTATAAAAGAGTATTTTTATAAAAATGTTTTCATTCATAACATAATAATACTATGAATATGAAACGTTTATAGATTCTCAAATTCAAAGAGACTTTGTGTAGGAGAATACTGTCTCTTATTTAAAAATTTGAATCTTTATAGAGAATTATAAATTTTTGTTGCAGATTTATTCTTTTTTAATTGATTAGATACTTATTTTACTATTATTCATAAAAAATATTCCAATAATATTTTTAGGAAAAATTTTCTTTCCTTTAAATACGAAATTATATATGGTTTAAATCTGAAATCCTTTCTTATGCTTATTTTCTTTTAAGAATTTCATTAATTAGATTTTAAGTTTGCATTTCAAAAATTTTAAACATCAAAAATTGAATAGAAAGTGTTTATTTATAAATTTACTTAGAATTTTTATTGATCTGGACTTTCACAATGTTCTCAAAAGAAAATGTGTTCGGTTATGAGTTTTTTTTTATTGAAAATAAAAAATAAGCAGTTTTGTACTGTACAATTGAAGCAGTGAAAATTTTATATAATTTTTTGAACATATTTATTTTTAGTAATTATTCCCTGTAATATCAGACCGAAAAAAATTTTCATTTCTTGAATGTCAGTGGGATACCACTGATGTGCTCTTGATTTTAGGGTAAGAGTATTCCCTTGTAAATAATTTGCAACATATTTTTTTCCTCCCCAATCATTACAATTAGAGTCTCATACATAAATAATTCACAAAATTTCAACAAATCCTCCGGATTGGGAGCTGGTATTTTCATTCCAGGGGAAATCGTGGATGAAAAACATGGTGGGACTGGAGTTTCGTTGTTCACGGGACATTATTGTGTCTGACATAAATAACATCATTGTCAGAATCTTTTGATTCAGAGAAAAATACGTCAACCATAGTTAAAAGAGGAACTTCATCTTCATTGTCATTAGCAATTTTAAAATGTTTCTTAAAATATAAATTGACAAAAAAAGTTTTAAATATTTCACTTATAAATATCAAAACTTATATTTCCTTTGAGACTTGAAAATCATTCAAGAGAAGAAAACACACTTCTAAATTAGAGAATAGTAGTGAATCAGAGTAAGAAACGAGTTTCTCATCTGTCTACTTCAACTAGAACAATCGAATACCCCCTTTCATTCCTTCCATAACTAACTGGAAACATCCGTACTCAAACAGGAAGTCACACGTGTGATGAGTTATCTTCCTCGAAACAAATTACTGACTTATATGGGAAACTGCTTGAAATAGTACCATTGAAAACTTATGAAAATTGTAGAGAAAATGAATTTAATACCTCATCCTTTAATATTCAACTTTATATGATCATTAATTTGTCAATATTTTAAAGAGATCCAATGGGTAATAAATAAGTGAAAAATATTTGAATATTTTAGGAACTATCTATAATTTCTGTTGCAGAATAAAACAATATAATATTATCAATATGATAGAAACAAATTAATACAAAACAAGCTTTACTTATTAAATCATGTAAGATTGTATAAATCATAATTGTATAAAAATTATAAACTTTATAAACATTTTACCTTTTCATAAGTTAAGTAGAATTTTGAAAAGAAAATTTCCAAAGAACAATTTATTTTAAATATTTATAAATTCTGAACACAGAAAAACTACAAAAATTATGTTAATCAATCAAATTTATTTTCTTTAACTACATTTTATTTATTTATTTATTTATTTTTTTGAAATAAAATCACAAAGTTAAATTTTATTTTAATTTTTCTTATTGTGTACAATAATATTTTGTTAATACTAATAAAATACTTAATGACTTTGCAGATAATTATGATGTCTGAAAATTTTTATTCATTTTTATCTTCTTTTGTAAAAATTATCTCAATATGTTTTCAAAATACAAAGACATTTTTATATTTGACATTTTAATATTTATGACATAAATTATTTGTACATTTTAAACTTTTTTCAAGATAGGGCGAGCCTATAAAAAATTTGATTATCAAAGTTCTGAAATAGCATTAACATTTCATCATGCTGAATTTTAGAAATTTATATAACAATTAAAATCAAAAATATTATGGAAATAGGAAAAGTAATGATTTTTTAAATTGATAGGATATATTTTTAAAGACTTAAAAATTTACGAAGTAATAATTGCTGTAAGCATCTATTTTTCTATTCTTCAATATATCTAATAATAGTTTAGAAAAATCTTAATGTTTTATTTTAACAAAAATTTATTTAAATCAGAAAAGTTGTTTTTGCATGAAAAGATCCTTACTTTTTTGTTAAATTTAAAACATACCTGCAATTCTAAACTAATCGGAATTATAAACTTTATTGATAATATTCAATATATTGAGATTTTTTAATATTAAGTCTTTTGGTCTTCACATAACTAATATATGCCCAGACTTTGTTGCTATATTTTAATATAGTTTATTTTTACTAATACAAATAACATTATATCCTTGCAGAAAAAAATAGCTTATAATTTAAATATTCTAATATCTTATTTTATATTAAATAAAAACTATTTTGCGAGTTTATATTCATGTGTATTTTTAAAAAAAATGTGAAATAATTATTGCAGAATTTGAACAACTAATTAATTTATTTTAAAGCTTATATTTCATTTAGAATTGAATTTTAATTTTGTAATTTCTACAATTAATTTCGATATTTTTTAAAATCAAATTTAACATTTTTATGTTATTTGAATCTTGTTATAAAATTATGCAGATTGAGAAAAGAAAACTAAGCTTAAATATTCCGTGACTTCTGGTCCTATTTTTTAACTTACTCTTTCATTCAGATGTTTCTGCCTGAGTGAATGTTCTTTGTTTTTATAACTTAAATTCTTAAGATAATTTGTTCAAAAAATATAATATACGCTGATCATTACTTTTTAGATTTTAATGATACAGTTGATCCTATATTGAATACACAATTTTATTTTTAAAAGGTAAATGTGACGGATTAATTTTTATTTCAAACAAGAATAGTTAGAAAGAATTGAAAACCATTTTTCAACAAGAATTTCATTCTAGCAAACTGCTAAATGTATTCAACCCTACACAGGGTAGTAAAGTGGAAAGTGACATCCTCCTCCCAAATTCTCTGCTGTGACAGTTTTCGTTTGAGTAAGAAATTTTCCCATTGAGAGCGAAGAAATAATTGACGATTTTTGACCAGTTCAAGGAAAGTAAGTAATGAACGGAGAAGTACAACATCTGGCTTTGAGGAGGGAACACTTTTCGCAGATTCATAAAACATTCTGAGACGCTGAGTCGGTTAAATAAGCCCATAATTTTGATAATATAAAAAGAAAGTTATATAATTAAAATTTAAACAGTGATGAATGAGTTTTTAAAATTTTATATCAGTGATAATAAAAAAGTATCTTAAAAGTTAAAAGAGTACCACTCTTTAATGAGGTTTATATAAAATGTCATAGTTTTAGATGATTTTAATCTAAATAAAATTGAACTATAGAAGAATTTTTTCAGAAAATATTTTAGTTAATAAAAACATCTTTAAAAAGGAAATATAAGCAAACATTTTTTTTCATGGATTGTGTAAGATAATTATCTGTTAATTCAGTTTGCTCATTTACTGAAACAAATGACACTTCCATAAACATATATTTTTGTCCATTTAAAGAGTTCAAATAAACATTAATATTAGGACAAAATCCTATGCAATATTATTGAATTATATTCCTTCCTTAATAAATTGATACTGCATCCTTTCTTTTTGCTGGAGCAATCAACCACATCTTCTTTATTACAATAATTACCTTAAGTTGAATTTGTAGTAATTTCTTCATTACTTATCAGTCTAAAAACTATCACATCACTGTGAAAAATTGTAGTTATGTAGATTTCTCCTTCAATTTTTTTTTTTTTTACTTTTCTAAAAGCAATAATTCAGGATATTATAATGAGATATTTGCTTATCATCGTATTTTATTTAAGGTCATTTGAGTTCAGAACTAATTGTTTTTTTAGGACATTTTAATATTTGATTTAATAATTTCTTAATTTTTAAAAACTAAATATCTAATCTCATTTTTGTAATATTTTCATGTAAGTGTGTATTTCTTTAACAAAATCTTCCATTAATATGATTATGTAGATTTTTAGTGTATTTTTCCATTATATTATTTTATTCATTATATAATTTATTTATCAAATTAATTTCTTTAAAATATGTGCTTATTGATTAAATATTATAAAGGGATATATTTAAGAAAAAAATTTTTTTTGATATCATTAGGATGGTCCATGGCATAATCCCATTGCACCAGATCACTATAATTCTGGAGAAGAACGCACCCAGTGTCAATTTTTTGCAAAAACTGGTTGTTGTAGATTTGGTGAAAGGTAGGGAATATTTTTATAATTAGAAGATAAAATTATCTATGAAAGCTAAAAGCTTTTTTAATGTGTTTTGTACTGAAAAAGAGAAAAATTATTATTTTTGTATAGCGCCTTATGTAAATTTTTTTTGAAAGTAACATAATTAGTATTAAGTATTCTGTTATATTTACATTTAAATAAACAAATATATTAAAAACATTTGAAATTTTAACTTTTCTTAGCTTTCTGCAATATAAATGTTTCTATTTGTTGCTCATACTATTTAAATAAATAAATCTATACATTATGCATTTTTTTATATTTAAATGTCTGTTAATAAGGAAAAATTATAATTATTTTATTTTTAATTTAAGTGTTCTAAAGTTATATGGTAAAATTTTTTATTTTTACTGAAATATTGATTTTTATTATATTTCCGTGTATGTAATGTGCTGCAGCATATATACTCTCTGCAAGAACCTTTTTTCAAATAAAAGAAAAAAGAAGCGTCACTTAATATTCGGCAATTTTTTCAGCGTATATTCAAATGCTGCTTATAATGTGGTGGCAAATAGAATAAGAAATACACAGTGCGATTAAAAATATAATAAATTATAAAGAAAAAATATTTATTATAAAAAAGACCTGTTTGTATCCACCTCAATGCAAAGTGCTATAAACTGAGATGAAAACACAACATTAATCAAGATCCAAGAAGATTTTAGTTAAACTTATCAATTTATAGTTTTTAATGACTTTTAAAACAAAGTTATACATATTTTAAAAATAAAATATATTTGCGTCATTAATAACTAAATGAAAGAAATGGATTATTTTCAAATTGCATTCTGGATGCACTTTTTCTTTTGTACTGTACATTGTTTGCTTTTCACCTGTCATTAACGCTTTTGTCATTTTTTTTATTTGCCTCCCCTATTGCTTTTAGTTTAAAATTTGCTATGTAACTCAAACATTTTTGCTCCGACATGATAATATGCAAATTTGAATATTTCCAGAGCAAAACATCCGAGTTTAAGACAGATGGCCAAATGACATTAGCCAATTACAATTGTAATATCTTTCTGAAGAACTGAATTCAACCCTAAATGTAGTTGAATAATTTTAATTATAGTTAAAATATGTCAGCTGATTTGTTGAACCATCTGTTATTTATTTTATGAAACACAAGCAGCACTTATTCCAAAACTTTATTGTAGCTTTTCTGACAGAAAATGTTTTTTATTAGATTTTCCTTGGCAGCATATAATATGCACAGCAAAATTCAAAGATTTTGAACACATAATCTGCAGATTATCTACAGGAAAATAAGATAAATTATATTTAATGCCTTAATATTTGTTTTCAACAAAATAATTACTTCAAAATTACTACAAAATAATAACAAAATAAAATTGGTGTATAGATGTTTTTTTTTTTAATCGGTTTAATCAATCATGTCATTGTTCCTTAAGAAACTGATTGCACTTTTAAACTTATTAGTTAGTTAAAAACTTGTATAGTTATTATAGAAGAATAAAACTGATTTAGTATGTAGTTTAATAAAGTTACTAAATTACTTAGTTTACTTATTCAAATGTTATATTGCATATTTTGTGTTCTAAAAATTTAAGTGAGAAAATTACATTTTTGCTTTATTTCTGAAATGATTTATTGATTTGCTTCCTATTATAGAATTTTTAATTATTGCAGATTTTCATAACAAAATTTTTAATTTAAAGTTGCTAGTTGTAATATTTCAGAAAAATGTCAGTAGCTCCTTACTTTTGAGAACAATTATGTTCTATTTTTTCCCAAATAATGTTAATAGAATTTAGTAAGTAAACCTTTGAACACATTTGTAGAAATGACATCTGGGAAATGTGTAGTAAAAGAAATGTTATTTACAACATTTTTAATTAAGCACAAATGTTTATTTAAAAAAAGTATTTATAGGATGTTTTATGATTCTTTTTTAGTAATTTTATCCCATTTATATACTATTTTCTAATATAATAATAATGTATTTAAGTATCAAGTTCTGACATGCAACTTGACCTTAAGAGTTTAAAATCTAGTTAAGTTACATCATATTTTATATCAATAAAATTATTCAAATTCTAGCAATTTGATCTTTATTGGAAAAAGTATTTGAATTGCAAAAATAGATTAAATGCCTTAATATTATGTTTTCAACAAAATATTTCAAAAGATATCATTCTGCTGTTTGTAAGTATATATGTGTGTTTGTTTAATTGAAATTTTTTGTCTAATTTATTTCTATAGTATAATATAAATGTCTTTCAAAATCATTGAAATTGTTATTAAAATTTAATAGCTTATGGAGATAATGAAATTTTAAACAGTTGCAGTGGAAAAAGAATGTAATTTACTTAAGTGTATATTGTGTATGCATTTTAGAGTGTAATTTATGACACTATGATCATTGCTTAATTCAGACACAGAGTGTATAATTAATGAATTAATTGTATGATTTTTGATTTGAGATATATTGAGAAAAAAAATTGGAAGTATTTACTATTGTTGTATACGTTCTTCATTTCTATAATGAATTAAACTTATGATTTTTTGTATTTGTAAAATGGGAGTAGTTATTGTTTTTTGTGATAAGGGTAATAGTGTTTTTAAAATGCCATGATTTCCTGCATTGTTAAATGGCTGTACATTGTTAAGGAATACCATGAATGAAGTAATGGCTCCATTAAAAATAGTTTCTGTAGAAATTGCTGTGCACACCATTTCACTAAATTGAGTCAAATTTATTTGTACTATGGTTAATGAGAGCTGATTAATATATTTTTTCTATAAATGAAAAACTAACTTATCAAATCTATAGATAAACTCCTATTCTTATATTTTTAAGCAATGTAATGGACTCTGGTATGTATATTGAGTTGTGAAGTCAATTGTCTTGAGTCTCATCTGACAAATTTTTATTTGCAGTAACAGTTGCAAATTGTATTGTAATAAAAGAATTAAATTTCTATGAAATGTTAAAAAATTGTTTTCTTCTCTGAATCATTTTCTGCTTCATTGATTGAATTAAGGCTTATGTGTTCAGTAAGAAGTGTCTTAGAGGAAAATACTTTGCATTTTTTCTGTGTAGATTCATTTGGTGCATTGATTGTTTGGATATGAGAAATGTACCCTGTCATAATGTGAATTTTCTTATATTTTTAAAGAATATATTTTCCAGAATTATTTATATTTTATTGTTGCTGATCTTACACACCTATACATGCTAACCAAATTTTTCTAAAGGATTGAATCTTTTAGATAAATCCATGAATGTATGCTTAGAATTCACCATTATTGATTAATGTGATATAAAAAAATACTTCAAGTATTTTGCTGTTCCTATATCCAACATATTATAGCTCATTATTTGGATAGTGTCAATTTTCATGTTTATGGTATGAACACTTGACCAGTCACCATGATGCTATTGTTAGTGATTTTTCCGTAGTTTAATTGCTAGCATATGAATGTAATAATGTGTTTTGACGTGTATTAAATAAAAACTCATAATTTTGTTGTCAACAAATTGAAAGTCATAATGTTTGAAATATATATTAGTGTATTGAAATATATATTTCATATATTAATTATTTTTTATTAATAAATCGAAAGAATTTGATCAATAATGAGTTTCTGTATCTCATTTATAACTACACTGCAAATGCTAATGATTTATAAATAAATATTTTTTAAACAACTTAAAATATCTCTCAATTAATTTGTACAAAGAAACTAGTGGTATATGTTGACTATTTATATTTTATGTTCTCTGTTAACTGAAAACATGATTCATTCATTTATAGGTGCTCAAGGGGTCACATACATCCTTCTGTTAGTACTACAATTTTGATTAAAGGAATGTTTACCCATTTCAGTATTGATCATACTGGAAGAGATGATTATGATACAGATATGGCTTTGGAGTATGAAGACAAAGAAACTTATCAAGATTTTAAAACGTTCTATAATGATGTTTTACCTGAATTCAAAAAATTTGGTAAAGTTGTTCAATTTAAAGTTTGCAACAATCATGAAGGCCACTTACGAGGAAATGTTTATGTTCAATATTCAAAGTGAGAAGATTATAAATTCCTATTTCAAAATTATATTGTAATGACTTTTTTTTTCTTCTTCAGATCTTACGTATTAAGAAAAGATTTTAAAAATTAAGCAGCCTTTAAATTGTATTACATATAATGGAGCAAATTGAATAGTTTTGCCGAACTCTCAATTTCAAATTTCTTTTTCTTTTAATATATTACTTTAGACTTTCCAACCTGGCAGTTGAATGGTTTACACTCTGGTCTTTAATTCAACAGTCTATTAGTTTGAATCTTACTAGAGTTTAGATATTTGCAATGATTTGGAATCCATTTTAAATTATAGGGCTTATACTAATTAGTCCTCATTTGCAAATAAATAAATAATCATTGACAATTAAGTTCTTTGCTATATAAGTTCTTTTTATTTTAGATTGTAATTTTCTATAACTGAGCATTATTCATTTCTTTTATTAGAAACTTACGATTAATTTAATAAAAGCTGTTGCATTTCCAGTTGTTATTAAGAAATCCATCAGTTAATATTAAAGAATATCATTCTTAACATTCTAAAAACTACATGACCTTTATGAGGTAAACAAAAAACACCGTATTATATTTGAATCTCAAAATTTAAAAATTTGCAGATAATAGAGAATGCGTTGGCACAAAGATCTTTCTTATAATGATGGAAAACACAGTGTGGAAAGTATGTGTTTTGTAATATAATTACTTAGAATCTTCAAAACATTCGTAATATCATTCATAAATAAGAAATTTTTCTAAAAATAAGCTTTTTACATGCATTGCATGGCAAATATAATTTTGTAAATGAAATGTGTCCCACTTGTATTATTTTATTTTAAAATATTAGTAAAATGATGTGGGAATTCAATGCATGATAAACATAATATTTAATTATCATTAAACTGTAACCAGTACAAGCAAGTTTAAAAAATTTTCATAGCATACTCAGTGCATTCTAAAAGATAAAAAAAATATCCTTAGTACAAATGATTATTTTTATATTCATTAAAAATATTGCATACTGATAAATATCTTTTTAATCCTAGTGTCAAAGTTTTCTATCCATTTCAAGTAAATTAGCCATTATATGCTGGACTACAATTAACAACACAGAATGAAATAAAAATTACAGATTCTAATCTTTATTTCATAGGTTATCAAAATGATGATATCCATTAAAACTAATCAATTCTCTTGTAGTTTTTATGTGTGAAAGACAATTAGATTTTCTTTAACTGATTTCAAATCTATTATTTTATGTTTTCGCATTCAAAAAATGTAATTCAATTTTTGCGGAATAATTCGTCTAACATTTCAAATTAATTAATATCGAAATAAATAAATCAAATGAAAGAAGCCATAAAATGTATTGATAATCTGATATTAGTTATAGAAAATTCTGTAATAAAGTGTGTTTGTTGAATTTCAGTTTTGTAATTTTGTTCTTTCAAACATATTTTAAAATTTCAGCATATTTACTTCTCTTAACGTAAACATAACTTCATAACTTAAGTTATGTTTATGTTTCATATTTTAAACCAGAGTAGAAATGCAAATATATTACCACAAATGAGATGCAAATGTGATAATAAATAAATAAATGTGTGCATATAAAAGGGGCAAATACTTAATTATATTACAATAAACTCCTAATTAAACAAAATCAAAGTTAAACAAATGTAATCCAAACTGACATTTTGTTAATATTGGAGTTGAAAAATATTTTACACAGCCAAAGTAGATATCTTGTTTATTACTGATAGTACTGAAATCTCGACAAAGTTTGTTGACTTTTAACGAATGAAAATCTAAATTTGAGCAACAGCAATGATGAGAAAATGAATTGATTATTTTCTGTGACAACTTTTGCTAGTGCTATTTTATAAATGAAGTTTTTTTTTATTAAAGACAGAATTTCTGTTAATATATAGATTCACTTTATCTGATACTATATTTCTATTTAAAAATATAAACATTGCTAAGAAAAAAATAATGTGACAATTTTGGCATGCCTTTTAACTTAGTGATAAATATATATTTATTGCTTTTGATTGAGATGAAAATAGATAGCAAAGACATAAAAACTAAACATTTTTTAAAAAGCAATCCAGAAAATCTAAATATTGCAATGATAGTTTCTCTTTTATTTCAATAACTTCTATAACAGTAAAAATTTTCAAGCCTTTTTATGTGTAATAATTATATGTATTATGATACAGTATTTTGCATTATTTATTTTCCTATATTAATATGACTTAAAAATTCTTTAGTATGTTTTGCTCATTATTTTAATTGTTTCATATAAAGCTTAAAATAATATATAAATATATATTGGCTTGTAACATATTAAAAAATATCAACAATTAGTTTTGCAATAGTATGCATATTTATGTATGTATGTATATATTGTAAGAGAAGAAAGGTAAACACAAGTCTTTTTGATTGATAAACTTAATGTAATAGAAAACATGAGAAGATTGTGTTTGTTGCAAACATATGTGTAGAATATGAGATAGCTAAGCAAATGGTATGAGATATTCCAAAGGAAAATAAACGAAGTAAACAAATTTATTTTTAAATTCAATGTTGAAAAGAAAGTGAGTGTTTTAATAAGCTTGAGTTTCCTTTTGGATCAAATTTTGGATGATGCAGTTTATAAATGGCTTTGTCAATTTCATTCTTCTGGATTATCTATACATGGAGTGGAAATTCAGGATGCAGGAAGATTAGCCAAACAGTTGAACATAAGCAATTGTAAAGCCAGCTTAGGATTGCTGTTTAGGTTTAGGATGCATCTTATGTGTCAAATAAAAAAACTATGTGGTAAAATTCGCAATGCAGACGATAATACTGTTAAACCATTTAGAATAAATTTAGGTAGCATTTTAAAAGTAGAAAAACACTGCCTTCTCAACTTTATAGTACCAGTGAGACAGACTTGGATTGGAGAGAATTACCTGAAAGCACCCAAACATTTAAGGCTGAAAAACACACCCAGAAGAAAGAAAATTAAGAACTGAATGTTTGCATTGTTATCTGCGAATGCTGATGCCACTGATTGAAATTATTGATTGTAGATAAAAGTAAAAACCTGAACTTTAAAAAATACCTTAAGAAATTTCCAGTGTACTACTACAATTCAAGTAGTGCATTGTTCTCTTCAGAAATTACAATGGAATGGTTCCATAAACAAGCACTGCCAGAAATTAAAAAATGTGAAACAAGTATGACTTATTCCAGAAGATGAAGTCAACTTTTTAGTTTTACTTGATGATTGTCCAGCTCATCCAAATGCAGAGCACTTGACTAGTGATGACAAAATTGTTAGGTGCATATTTTTGCTAGCCAACTCAATCTAAATGTCATCGATACAACCAAACACACACACACACACACACATATATATATATATATATATATATATTTATGCATAATTTTTTTATTTGGGAAAACAAAAATATCTCCCTTTGCTCCAAGGAATACTACACATGGCCCAAAGGTACAGCAAACGTACTATATAACAAATCCAAATAAATCATAAGATAAAAAATAATAATAGTAAAAGAAGGCAGAGAGAAAAAAGAAATATAAAAATGAAAAAGGAGTTAGATAACAGCATGGATAAATTTTACAAAAAATTCAAAATTCTCTTTCTTAACTAGGTCCACCATAATCAGAGGCCACCTGTTATTTAAGTCTTTAAAAAGCTCGTTCCTTTCTTCTGAAACAGATGGGCATTAAAGAAGAATGTGAGAAGGGTTGTCACTTCCAGAGCTGCACATGCACACCTCACTATTTTTAATGTGGATATGGTATAGGTAACTATTGAATTTCCCATGTCCAGTGAGGAATTGCGTAATTTTAAAGTAAGTGTGAAACCAGTAGTTTTTAATTCTGCAGGGAAAAAAGATTTTATCCACATACAATTAGGAGAGGAAACGAAACCTGAGTTCCATTCTGTGATAATCTTCTTTTTGGTAATGGTTTTGAGAAAAGACTTGGGTAAGCTGGTATTGAGTTTATTTGAAAGTGAAAAAGAAGATTTGGCATGGAAATCTGCTCTTTCATTTCCATACACACCACTATGACATTTGACATGGAAGAAAGTGAAGGAAATATTTTTGATATCGCACATATTAATTGAAGTCTGGACTTCTACAATAAGTTTTTCAAAACTTGTTACATCTTGTAGAGCCAGTAGGGATGACATCGAGTCACTGCAAATTAAAATTTTTTGAAAAGGCTTGCTTATGGTATATTTAACAGCAAGATTAATGCAGAGTAACTCCGCTATGAAAATAGAACTGTAATCACTAATGCAGTATATTTGATGACTCATTTCAAAACCATTCTGAAAACATACGTATGCAAGACCTACTTTTTCGTTAACTTTACTCCCATCTGTACAGTAATTTAGATCATAATCTTCTTCCCTAACGCTATCAAATGCAGCAAGAGGAGCAGGATATCTTGCAGATGGATGAGGTAGGGAAGAAAAGTTCAAATCACCATCAAGATGGTTAGAAAAAGAGTCTTGAGCATAACGATAAGCCTCATTTTGATGAAGTATGACAACATCAAGAGGTGGAAGACCAGAGAGAATGAAAAGAGCATCATAACTGATTGTTCTATATCCTCTAACAATCCTCAAGAGCAGCTTTCTTTGTATTTTCCTGATAAGTTTTCGGTTTATTTTTTCCCTCAAACTGTCTCCCCAAATTCGCGATGCATAAAGGATAACGGGAACAATGCTTTGCTTATAAATTAATTTTGAAATTTTGGAATTTAATACTGTAACTGTTATTGCAAATTCTATACAATGCATTAGTAAGAATGTTAACCTTAGCTAAAATGTATTTCAAATGTTCCTTCCATGAAGTTTACTATTGACAACAACGCCCAGATATTTAATTTTCTCTACAACTTCCAGAAATTTGCTACCCATAACAAGAATGATAGTGGCATTAATGTTAGCCCTTTTGTGAATCATTACTTTGCACTTCGTATGATTGAATTCCAGCTTGCAATGTTGAGCGCAATCATGAATAAAATCAAGAATATCTTGAGCAGTACCTCATAAATCAGGAAAGTTTTTGTTTTGAACAATTACGAGTAAGTCATCTGCAAAAGCAATTTTCCAGCACTTAAATGCATTCAATTTTCTCAGTAAATCATTCATAATTAGGTTCCAAAGAAATGGGCCAGAAACAGAGCCTTGTGAACATCCTTTTTGGATGTTAACTAAACATACATGAAACGAAATTTTGAAAGAAAATTTCATAAGTTCAAGCAGAAGACAAAAGGAAGGAGAATATATTACTGAATTTCAGAGAATACAATATATGATTAATGATTTATAGTTTTACAGTAGCCATCAATAAAAGGAAATCTACTATGATTAATGCTTGCAAAATCTTTAACTGAATGTGGAGAATGAACGAGTTTAGAAACTGAAAATTTTCTCATCATCTTTCACAAAAGTGGAGAAATTGATGTGACACTGGAAGACATAAAGCTATAGTTTCACACAGAAGAAGATGATCCAGACTATCATAATTGGACAGAGGAGGAGATTATTGAGAATGTGACTGCAGCAACAAGCTCTGTAGGGGGATAAAGATGATAACGATGAAAATGACATCAAAACTTAGATTAAAGATCACTTAAATTTTGTGGTAAAATGTGTTGAAGACTAGCAATGAAGGCATATCTGGATATTACAAATATTTGGGATATTTCCATCTATTAATTGTTCAAGAAATGACCACTAAAATAAGACAAAATAAAAGTTTTTCCTACCTGTGAGCATGTCAAGTTTTGTTAGTAAAGATGAGCCTGGACTGTCATGTTGAAAGTAGTTTTTCTTCTGATGTTCATTGTATCAAAATTAATGTACAAACATACTATACATAATTTTCCTCTTATGCAATTTTATATTTCATTCTCTTGAATTCAAAATACAATTTTTAATATGTTCAGTGGTTTATGTACCTTAGCTCTATTTATAGATTTTTGTTTAATGTATACTTTCAGTATACTGGACAAATTAGATCCTCTATTAGTCTGGATAAATGAAGTTTTACTATTTTTCTAAATTTAATTTTGTAAAAAAGTTTAAAAGAAATCATCACTTTTACTTGTTTAGTGATTTATTCAACAAAATGTAAAAAAATATTTTTTTTCAATCTTTATTAACTGTAACAGGTTTGATTGTGTTTAAATGTCTGCCCCAATTAAATTTTTCTTATCTAAAGTAACTTAACCTTTTAGGGAAAATGAAGCTGTTGAGGCATATAAAAATTTTAATGGAAGATATTATGCGGGAAAACAATTAACCTGTGAGTTCACTCATGTTATAAAATGGAAGTCTGCTATTTGTGGTAAGTATTTTAATTGTGGTTTCATACACTTTATTGCTAATAATAAATTTAATATGATTTATAGCTATATTTAAAAATTGTCTTAATATGTTCTTTTTATGTTATTCTTGTCATTTCTTGTCACTGAATATTTTCTTTGTTCATTTGTTTCTTAAACACAGTGTTTCGCAAAAGTAATTTTGATAAATCATTTATATCATCAAGTAGCTGTTTAACAATATTGTGCATGTGAATTGTTTTTAACAAATAAAAAGCTTTCTGCACAATTATCATATTGTTGTAAAGGAAAATAACTAAAATGAACTGTATTACTGTAAATTTTATAATTGTTTTGATATATAATTTGTAAGTGTATTGTTTTAAAACGTGTCTAACATGTTAGGTATATGATTACTGTATGAACATGTCTGAATAATTACACTGTCATTAGTGTAGAAGAATATTTAAATTTATATCTTAACAATTGTAAAATTCATATAAAATAAGAAGTTTTACTAAAATCACGAAATGCATTTAAAAACGTTTTCTTAAATTAGAAATTTTTTAAATGCAGCTATATAAAATGTGAATATTTTTCAAATTTGCTTTAAAAATTTAAAAGTAATTTAGATAAATTCCGTAACAAAAAATTTATAGACAGCAACAATATAAAAGTATTTTCAAGGAAATATATGTATATTTTTTCACAAGGGAAGCTAGTATCTCTAAATTGTATTACTGTGGTTGTGTTGATTGTGGCAGTGTAAGTTCACATTTGGGTCTGAGAGATTGAAATGGCAAGATTGTCACTTAGACTTGTAAGGCATTATTATTATTTTAACACTGGAAAAGAATTTCTCATCTTTAAATCATGAAACCTCTTGCCATGTTAAATAATGGCGATATTTTCTTTTTTGGTAATTATTGATCCCACATTACTTGTCATATTTTAATTTTAGCAAGAGTTCAAATAGAAAGCCTGAATTTGTCTAGGTAGCTCAGAATTTTTTCCCAATGAATATTTTTCTAAAATTAACATCTTGTTGCAAATAAATCACCAGCTGTAATCTGTTCTAAAGAAATTTAGCATTCACTGTATATTGTTTTTCAAAAGAACTTTTCAAAAATGATGAACAGTTTTCACACATTACAAGGCAGGAAACCTGAATAATTCTAAAACTGATAGATTTGCATGTAAAAACTACAAACCTGACACTCATCTCCTGTTATTCAATCATAGCTGGAATTTTTAAAACTGATTTGCACAGATCATGCCTGGCTCAATTTCAAAGATAGTGTGAAATTACTGCAGCCTACTGGCCCAATTGACTGAGATATAATTTAACATGGTTAAACAAGTTTGCTGTTTTAATAATTAAATGCATAGATTTATTGAATATGTGGAAAAATGAGTACCAAGCTTGGTTGTTGTATTTTTAGTTAATTGTTTAAAAATAATTTTTTTATAATTTTTGTAACTATTTTCATTAATCTATTATGTGCTAAAGCAAAAACAATTATAGTATTTTTTTAATTTTTGACCTTAATTAACTAAAGACTTAAAATGGAAATATTTTATATTTTTTATTTCTGATTTTTATATTTTTTCTTATTTTTTTAAAATTTTGTTTATTATAAGTTTTAATTTTGCTAATTATTTTTTGTTTCAACTTCTTTTTCTTAATTTATTTTTTATTCTTATTATATTTTTCAATTTTACTTTTTATATGAATTACAACATTATACAATATTTAATTTTTATATAAATTACAATGTTATTTTTTGTAATATGAAAAGTGCCTGAAATCTTTTGTAATGTTTAAAAATTAATAACTTTTCAAATCACATTTTATAGAAAAAACTTGATTTCTTCAAGCAAATTTTTTAATATTTATATTTAGAATTGGTAACTGAGAATACAATATAATTTGAACTATATTTATACAGTTCAATTATCAGTATTGTTCTGACGCTGAATTAAATTTCCACAATGAATTTATCACACAACATATTAGCAATCAATTTTTTATTATCTTTGATTGCACATAACATAACATTAATTTACAGGAATATTTTGTAATAAAAAACACCAACGTTACATTCTCAACATGGCCATTCTAAATCACTTTCAAATCACGCCGAACAACTCGCTATTCTCCTTCTTTTTTAAAAAAAATCTTGTGGTGCTATCTCCGCAGCGCCATTTCGAGTCGTCGAAATCATTATAGACTTATTTCCCTCCCCACTTGGAGGAAACTTTTCATGGAATGAAAAGTTTTGTGTTTTCGATTCAAGTCAGGAAAACTAAATAGTAGTTCATAAATATTCAGTATGTTTAGAAATACACATAAATATTTATATACATACCAGTTCTAAGTAGTACCTGACACTAAGAAATGCACTCATCTCATCCCTAATTAATGAACACTTTAAAAAAACACATAAATAAAAAGAATATTTACAAATTTTATTAAGACACATGTAAATATATACCAAAATGTACCCTTCAATTATATATTTAAGTTTAATTTTTCAAATTTTTAAGGGATATGACTCAAACTATCAGCATTCTGATGTTGCTTTCCTTTACGATGAACTATTTCATTGTTAAAAGACTGTAAAATCAAGGCCCATCATAAAAGTTTAGGATTAGTTCCGTTATTCTTTCCCAACCACACTAGAGAATTATGATCTGTTTTTATTATAAAACTTTGGTGACCATCCAAGTAATATTTTAATTTTTGCACAGCAAAAATTATAGCGGCACATTCTTTCTCGGTAGTGCTGTATTTTTGTTCCATAGGGGAAAATTTCTTATGTATATACATACTAGGATGTTCTTCATTTCCAATCACTTGCGACATCACAACTCCAATTCCAGTATTTGAAGCGTCACACTGAATAATAAATTGTTGTGTAAAATCAGGGATGTACAAAACGGGTTTATTAGAAAGTTTTTCTTTCAATTCATCGAATGCACTTTGGCAAGAGCTATTCCAATCGATAGTTGATTTTCTATTCTTGCCCTTTAAATGGTTGGTTAGAGGAGCTGCTATGACAGAAAAGTTAAAAATGTATCTTCGATAATAACCAGCTAACTCTAAAAAGGCACGGACTCACCCCTATTTTCCGTCTGTTTTATTGGTAATCCTATAAGATTCCTGTTAGAATTCACAAAGCACTGTATTTTTCGTAATCCCACCGCAGCCACTAATCTTCATGTCTGTTCTGACGCTGAATTAAATCTCCACTATGAATTTATCACACAACATATTAGCAATAATATTTTTTTATTATCTATGATTGCACATAACATAACATTAATTTACAGGAACATTTTGTAATAGGAACACCAACATAACATTTTCAACATGGCCGTTCTAAATCACTTTCAAATCCTGCCGAACAACTCGCTATTCTCCTTCTTTTTTTAAAAAGAATATCGTGTTGCTATCTCCGCAGCACCATTTCGAGTCGTCGAAATCATTACAGTATAAAGTCTCTGGCTATCTCTGAAATTCAGATGTTATTTGAATGAAATTCACTTTATTCTTTTCAGTTACAAATTACTTACCACTTAATTTGTAATGTTTAAAGTATTACTATTTTCTTTGAAGTTGTTGATTGTTAGGAACCACCAAAGAGGTTGAAAATTAAATTCTACAGAGAAGAAATGTGGTTTTAAGAATAAATTTAAGTAAACATATTGGCACTTTTCTTCATTTGCAAAATACTTCAGAATGCTAAAAATATTGTACTTCTCTCTTAGCAATTTTTTTATAAAAAGAATTAAAAAAAACTACAATTTTTATTCTTTAAGAGCTATGAAGACAAAAATTCACTGAAAACTTTTCAATAACCATAAAATTGAATTCAATTTTCAAAAAAATGTGAAACTAATTACATAAACAATAGATTAGAAATGCTTTACATTAAAGATTGCATCTTACTGAATTTATTTCATATTATATTAATCTAACTTTTAATAAAACAGCTTAGATCTCTGTTTGGAAAAGTATAATTGTAAAGTCTACCTAATTAATTATTACACACGCACTTATACTGAGTAAATACAGGAAAAATAATTGATCTGGTAGTTTTTATAGTCTTTAAGATTGTTTGGAATAATTTTAATGGTTATTTCTTATAATTAATGCTTGATAATGTTGATTGTTTATTTAGTTTTTGTAGCTTTTGATTATTATGTTCAAATTGTTAAAGTAAACAAATAAAAGTAATAAAGTAAAAAGAATCTTGTTTACCTCTAGAGTATGTATTCATTATGAAGATGTGTTTGAAAGCAAAATCAATCTCAAATACATTTATAAAAGTGTTTAAATTAAGCTCTATCTCTGATTAATTATCTGATTCATCAAGATATTTTTGATAATGAGAGAAGGAATTATGGTAGCATTAATCAAAGTGTCAGTTGAAGTTAATAATAATGGATTAAAAGAGCAGACAGAAAGTTGGTAAATAATTGAGAAGTTTTTTCAAGCAGTTATGGCTTAGAATTCTTCATCCTGAAGATGTGATAATTCATTGAATGTAACCAGTGAATCAACACAATATGATTAGAGTTGAAATTGATTGTTTCTTCATCAATGAAATCTTTAATTTGATTAAAGTTTGGTTATTGAAACAATTTATTGGCCTCTTGTTTACCATATCAGGAAATAAAACCACCCTGTATAAAAAAGGTTTTGAAATTTTTATTTTACACTGAAAATCTTATATTTACTTGTTATTTGTTGCTATCTGATATTTGAAGTGAGAATTTTTTGGAGTTATTTTGGTTGATTGGAGATCTATTAAGAAATGTTGATAAATATTTTCCTTTCATTTAAAAGTGATTGAAATTTGAGGTGGTTTATAAAAGATTGGATAGTACTTCATGCCCCGAAAACTGTTCTTAAAGAGCAATTTACAAATTATGATTATATTGAATTTGCAATTTATTAAGTTTTGAATGTATATAATTTTGTTTTTATAATTTTTATCTCTGAACTGTGTATCTTCTTTTTTATGAATAAAATTCTTTATTATGTAATATAAAATTGATTACATTATAAAATATTAACTATATTTGTCATTTTATTTTATTAATTTTCTATTTAGGAAATTTTTTGTTCATCCTATGCTTTTCAGTAATGACCTGAAAATATTTAATAAATATTTTTATATTAATTGTTTTGATTATCTAACAAGAACTTGTTATTAAAATTAAAATGCAATTTTAGTTAAAAAGAAATATATACAGTTTTCCAAATATTAAACAGTGAATAATTATAATATTGCTTAAGTGTCAAGTATATAAGAAAGCTTATAAAATACTAAGTATTTTTTTATGTTAGGATTCCTATTTTGATGCTTAAAATTACTGAAATTTATTACTTCTCTGAATATCTATTTTAGAAATGCTATATGTTTATATATAACTTTTAAAAATAAACTTGAAATATTTATAATGCTATTTAACTAAAAACTTTTGATATAATACTGCATCATAGGATATATTGCATTTTACCTTTGATACATCATGATTTTAAATATTTCAAAATGAAACTAACATTCATTATTGTTGGAGAGTATTTTCAGTAAATTAATTTTGACTATTATTTCTGTTTTTATTTTTTACATTTTTTTATTTTATAATTTACTAATTCACTTTTAGTTTTTATTCAATAAAAATGGAAGCATTTTTAAAATGTAATATTAAAAGTTTTATATTATCTTTAAAGATTAGGTATTAAGAATGAAGATTTTTTTTCTTTTTCAAATTTAAATTATCATGTCAAAAAGAAATGGGAACTTAATTTTTCAACTTCTTTATTAGCATTTTTATTATTCATAAAGGTATAATAGATTTATCCTTGTTGCATATTTTTACATTAACATTTTTTTCTAAACATTTTTAATTTTATTATAGATTTTAAACTTTTAAATTAAAACAGAATTAATAGTATGTAAAATAACGATTTTACTTTTAAAAGTTTGCCTCTTTCTATGTTTTTTAATTTTAAGTTTCATATTTATTTCCTCTTAGGTTTATATTTTCGCAAACAATGCCCCAAAGGCATCAATTGCAATTTTTTACATGTGTTTAAAAACCCATCTGATGAATTTTGGGAAGCTGATAGGGACATAGTATTTAGAGAAGGTAACAGATCATCTCACTCCCATAGAAGTCATAATTCCCTCAGAAATGATAATGATCGCTATTCTCATCGGACTTACTCTTCTGAGAGATACCATTCTCGAAGAGATATTAGCCCAGATCATAAGAGAAATAGTTATTATACTCCTTCCAATCATAGAAAATCTTCTGAATCTGATAGTGAAAATGAAAACCATGAAAATTCAAGATACTCTAGACATAAATCAAAGAAAGATAAAAATGAATCTTCTCATTCTCATTATAAGCGAAAGGATAGAGACTCTAGGTCAAGATCTTATTCACCTTATCATAAATCAACAAAATCTTCCAGTCATCACAAGAAAAGTAAACATAAAAAGAAGTGAGTTACATTTTAAACTAATTGTATATTTTTCAGTGATGAAAAATGTTTATTTTTGTACTGTTTATGTTTGTTTATTGTTTATTATTGTTGGTAGCACTAGGAATAAAAAAATTATATAATGTTTTAAATGTTAACGTTATTTAAAAAACATAAAAAAATAATATTAACCGTTGTTATTTTAATATTTAAAAATTCTCCTTTAAAACATTAAAGCAGTTACACATGTTTTGATTAGCTGTAAAAGTTTTGACAAAGAAACAATATCATTTTATTATTATTTTCATAAATAGTTTATAAATTTTTATTAATACCATTTTCATAAATAGTTTTAACTTATTTTTCAAAGTAAATCTTTCCTTTAATCAGAATTTTCAAATTGAAAATATATATAATCACATGTTTTTAATATTGATCATTTTAATTTCTCAGCAATATATGAACAGTAAACTATTATTTCATTTAAAAGATTGAAAAAAAGATTTGAAATTTTACTTATTTATCATTATTTATAAAAATAATAAATAATTAAAATTTCAATTTTTTATAATGAATCAGTAGTTTACTGTTAGTATACTGTTATGAAATTAAAATGATCAATATTTAAGACAAATATGTGATTCAAAATATTTTCAATTTGAAAATCCTAATTGAAAGAAATATTTATTTGAAAAAAATACAAGCATGAAATGTCATCTAATTTTCCAACATATTTGCATAGCTCTTTATTAATTAATTATAAACTTTTGTTTTAATGTTAAAAAAATTAGTTATAAATAATAAGTTTAAAACATATCGATTGTTACTCTATGCAAACTAATTTTATAATGATGGTAGCCATCATTTTAATTGAGTTGACTACATTACAACAGAATATGAGAATTAAGTTTTGAAATGCCTATCATCTGTATTAAGATCACATTTTAAAACAAGTATTTGTGTGTAAACTCTGACTTTTTAAAATATACTGTCAAAATTTCATAACCTTTTAGCCAAATGGAGCTGCAAATTATGATCTTCATCAGTTATTGTTCTAAGCACAATTCTATATGAATCTCTGAATTTTTTTATAGACACCCATTTCTTGAAATAATGTTTATATTATCTGTAACTTTTATAGAATAACTTTCTTTTATTGTATGCTCACAAGCTCTTATTTTCTACTCTTGCCTCTAAACTTCTATTTTTATACTTTTTCTTCAATTATTTTATGCTTTGAATTTTTCTTCTAAAACTGTTTTCCTAATTTAAATGAGATATTACAAAAAATTCGTAAAAAAAATTTGTCTTTGTCTAGTGCATTTTTGTTATCTTGTGGTCATTTTGTTAGCATATGAATAAAGTTTCATTGTATTTGATGTTTCTTCAGTTCCTTTGTATGAGTCTTAAATTCTGATTGAATGTACATTTCTGTTATTATTTTAAAATAGGCATCATAGGTGTAATGTATTTTATTGAAGAAATTATGCTTAAAAATTATACATGATGTTTATGTTCTTATGATATTTAAATTCATTTTTATCTTTGAAGTATTTATTTGATTATCAAATGAAATTCAAATTTTTTATGATATGGCACTTGTTGTAGAAAAATCAAATTCTTGACAAAAAAGTAAAATTATCAAGAAATTAGATCTTTATTAATGTCCATGTCAATTTCTGAATTACTCATGATAAAATTTATACCATAGTGAAAATTGTTGTTAAAAATATTTTTTTAACTTTGTAGTACAATTTTTACTACTTTTAAGTGTATTTTTATTTTTTAATCTAGTTAACAGGATTTAAATATCTAGGCTTTAAATTGTTATAAGTTATAAGAGAGATAATATCAAGTTAATGGAACATGTTATATAATAACCATATATGATATATAGTTACATATGTTATTATTTTTTTCATTCGCTTCTACTTTAAAAATATTTTATCAGAAAATTTTCTATTTTTGATTAACAATTTTTACATTTTTGGAAAAATATCTATGAAATTTTCAAGGAATTTTAAAATCATATTCTTTAAATGGACAAATATTTAAATACTTGTTGTTTTGCATTTTTTCACCAAACTGTCCTCTATTAATTTAAGATTTTAGTTTCAGTTTTAATGGCGTTTTCTTTTCTCATTCTCATTATGAAGGAAAGGAATTTAAATTTAGCTATCTGAAGGATGAACTGTCACATTAAATAAAATGTATATGATTTCAAATTGCTTACATTACCAAGTAATTAATGTTTCAATGAGTTTAACCTCTCTTCCTGAAAATACAATTTCATACTATATTTGGTAGATTTGTTTTTATTTAATCATCACTTACACTCACCAATATTGATTTGATTGAGAAATAAAGCTTAGTGTAAAAAACATTATAAATATCTCAGTAAAACAGTAATGTGTTAAATTAAAGATAGTCAGATTTTATGGGAAATAACTGTCATTATTGTTTTAAATGTATTTTCTATATGTTTAATTTCCTTAAGTAGTGTTCTATTTTATTTTAAATCTGATTTTTATTAGTTGGATGTTTATAATATTGGGTTCTGTATAAAATATTTTAAAATATTTATTCAACATACACAATTTATACTTTTTGCTGAACATAATTGTAAGTTGTATTTGATATCAATTTGATATTTAAAAAAGTATTCTTCAGAAATTTTAAGATGTAAAAATATTTATTTAAAGTAAGTACATTGTTTTATTGTATTATATATGCTTTTTGAGGATTTTAGTGATATGTTTACGAAATCTTTTTTTTTCCTTCAATTTTTCTCTTGTTTATTGTAGAAAAAAGAAGAGTAAGAAAAAGCATTCAGATGGAAGTGGTAGTAGCTAAGATCATTATCTCAAGTTAATTCTTAATGTAAATAAATTATAACATCATTTGTTATACATTCATAAATAAAATCAATATTTTCATTCAAACTTGAGTTTTTTATGTTCAATCACTGCTGAAACCATTGCTGTAAAACTTAAAATATTTTATAATAATCGAATTTTTATTAGCATGGCATCATTGTAAGAAGTAAATATTGAACACAGACTCCATTATTATTGATAAGAAAGTTTAGTTTGACATCTTTGAATTGCCCTTTTTCTCCTGCCTAATTAGAAAAAGTAATTGTGATATTTTGTAATACTTTTAATTTTAGCCCACTAAGTACATAAACATGTCATTTAAAAATTGGCAGTATATGATTTCAGAAGGAAAATCTCGATTTTAAGCCACAATATAATTTCCCAAATTAAAATTTAGGAAAAAAAGTCTCCCATATTCATGGCAATGTAGTAAGTTGTTTGTATTTTGGGAATATGAGAAAAGATCCAAATTTCAACATATATATCTTTAACAAAAAAATGATAATTTTGCAAGCAATTTGATATTGTCTTGTCATTTATGTATATTCATTTATATTTTAATCAATTCAATTAAAAATATTCTTTTTTAAAAGATTTGAATTGAAATATTTTTTAAATTAAAATTACAATATTAAATCTTTTTCTTTTCAAGAATGTAATATATCAATACATTTTTAAGAACTTGAACTATTTATGCAAGTTTTTAAAAGATTTTTCAATTGTTTCCTTTAGAAAATAAAGGCAACTGCTTAATTAGAGATATATTACAAATTCATAGATGTTGGATTTATAGTTTCCAAGTGGAAAACAAATAAAGTTACATACACTTTTCAGAAAACAAATAACTGAAGAAATAACATATTAATAAATAGTTGGAACTGCTGTGAATTCAGAAATTATTCTTTAAGATTTAAAACAACCTATTTTATAATAACTCCCGGACAAATTAAGAATGAAAATAGGTGACACATATAGCATACTATATCAAATTTTAGTTCTTAAATTTCTGGTTTTATTTCCACATCAAAAAATGAAATATGCATTAATATGATTAAAATTTGAATAAATATCTTAGTTTTTTTTATTTGTTTAACTTTTATTATTAAAAATTGTTGCTATCTTTGTTCACAAGGGACCTATAAACCTTGAAAGTTTTAATTTGTCATGTGAAATCAAAGATTTTTGTAAAAACATTTAAATTTGAGAATATACATTTATAGCGTGAAGTCCAAAATGGATTCTGTGTGTGAAAAATACGATTATCAGAGCTGACATTTTTAAATAATGTATATTACAGTGTTTATTTTATTTATAATTATTGCAGTAGTATATCAGTGATAGTTATTATGGGACTAATATTCTATTCTAGTGGTCTGTAATCTCTCTCTCTCTCTCTTGACTAGTAAGTCATTTACTTTTGTATATTTTAATAATATGCTTTAAAAAGTTTGATTTTCCTATAATATATATTAATTTTTCTAAAAATTATTAAAATTTAGATTTTTTTTTAAATATTGGAAAAAAATGGTGAAAATACAGCCTAATAAAAATCGTTCACTTAAAATATAAATAATTCTAAATTCTTTATAAATTTAAAGTTAAGGATTTCAAGTTTTGTTATTAGTTACAAAAATAATAATGTATTTATTGGTGATATGAACGATTAAGTTTTTTTTCATGTATTTTAAACTAAATATATTTAGTTTTCATTTTAACTTATACTGGTCCTTCAAAAGCTTAAAATCTTTTAATGTTTTCATTAGAAAAGTTTTAGAAAACTACATAAATATAAATATTAAAATAATAATTTTAGCTAACATTAAAGAAGTTCTGGCTATTAAATCTTTAATAAAAATCATTCTAAAATAATTAAGCAAAAACTAAATAATTTGCTTTTATAATGAAATATTAATTCATTCATGCTCAAAACTCTTAATGAAATGATCACATCTGATATTTAAAATCTTTAAATTCAGAATAGGGAAAGCTAACTAATTAAAAATAAAAAGTTTGTTAAAGTCTTAAGTGAAATCTTAACATATAACAATATTTTGGATTCGTTATCTTTAGGTTTGCTGCCATATTACATCTATAACTTTATTGGTTGATCTTCATTTTACATTGAAAATGGTCTTATAAAATCTGTTTCATAGGAAAAAAAATTCAGTACGTATATTAGTTTATGAATATTTGAAGAAGAATGAAAACATTTTAGAAAATTGATAACATTTATTTAAAGTTGTGATCAATCCATAAAATCATTATAATTGATGTATTATAAAATTATGCAATGAATATGTATCTTTTTACTAGAAAATTTGTTTCTTAAAGAAAATAATGATATTTATTTATACTGAAGGTTCTGTAGCAAAATATTTTAACATGCCAGATATTCTGAAATGTTTTATGTAATCTTAATGAAATATGTATAATTTAAAAGTTTCATTTGGCAAATTTATTTTTAAGGTTTATTCAATTCTAATATGCTTAGTAATCTTTTCATGTTTTTTTTTGATATTTTATTATTACATAATATACATTAATTTTTTATTGTATTCTTTTGTTATTAAACATTTTAGTATTTCTTTTTATATGATTATACCAATAATCATATCTAGCGTACTTTTTACTGCTTAAGTAATAAGAATAAAAAGAATTAAAAAGAATATTTGTGATTGGTTGTGATATCAAAATACTAAGCTTCAAAATTTTTAAGAACATTCAAATGATCACGATAAAAGATAAGAAGTAAAAAAAATTCACCTTCCTGTTTCAATGATAAATATAAAATTATTTTAATGTGATGTGTGTTGAATAATTATCATATTTATGTATTTTTATTGATGCTTTAAAGATTGTATTTATTGGTTTTTATCAATCACCTCATTCACGGATTAATAAATATGTTAAAAATGTTTCTTTAAAATGTATCTTGTGCTCAAGAAAAATTTAGATTTTGGTTGTAATCCAAAAATTTTTGAAACATACATTTTTTAAATGAGAGAATTAACTTTTCTTTACTATCATAGAATTAGCAAAAAATATTTTTATGAAATTGAGCTTTATATGTTATATTTCATTATTGTTTATAACTCACTTTAAGTTACTATACTGTAAAATTGTATACACTCAACAAGTAATATTTAATTGAACGTTAGTAGTCGTATATTGTTAACATGATGTGCTTATTTGTTAGGTGATGCCTCTTTTTATACAAAGTTCATTTGAAGAATTACCTGATGCTTCACTGTTTATTTTACAATGTGATTATTTTTTGTTGTATCGAAATGATTGATGGTTGATAGTTGTTGAATTATTCGTTTTTAGAATAATTTTACAATTTTAAATAATGTGTTGAAAATGTCAATTATAGGGAAATTAAACTAGGAAAAAATCACAATGCAAAGCTACGCTTCTTTTTAAAATTAGCTTCTGCTAAAATACAGTGATTATGTGCTACTCTAAAGGGCAATGGATATTTAATCATATTGAATTCTTAATGTTCTGGTTTTCAGTTGAAAAGTTTGTGAATTCAAATCCGAATTCGGGCTTAGATGTTTGTAGTGGATCTAAATTTACTTTAAATTGTGGATGCTGATTAAAACCAATTTTGATAGTATTTTATTAAGTTTTTTATAGAATTAAAATTATTCGTTCTTAAATGTTACAGATGATTTCGTTTGCAACTTATCAAATATTCAAATATGTATTCAAAATTAAACTTTTTTACATAAACCTTATTTAAATATGCAAAATTGTAGTTAAATTAATTCTCTATCCTTCTAAAATTTCAGATAATGCATGATTATTTTATGATTTGTATCATCAATTATTGAGGGTATGAAAAACTTAAATGTTTTTAGGTTAAAGAAATCACTGTAGCTAATTTTCACTCTTATTTTTATACAAGTAATACAATTTTTCTCTTAAAGGTTATAGATTTTCATTTAGTTTCTAAAATCAAAGAGTGGTTGCATATGATGATATGGCATTTCTATTATTCAAGTAAAAATTGAGTACAAATTGTTGATGCATATATAAAAATAAGTATAGATTCTGAGAAATATAATGTTAAAAGGTGCCAAAAATGAAGTTATAAAACAAATTTTTTCTCAGTAATGAATCTCTGGAAGATATTTATAGTACTTGAGACTTATCGGTATTAGCTTGTGCCAGGCTGAGAACTTCAAAGACTTGTGCCAAACATCTCCAGAACTTGTACATTTTAGGTAAAGTGTAAGTTTTTATCAATTATATAGGAAAGGTGTTATAAAAAGATAGAGATGTATGGTTACCAAGTATTTATTGATTGCACAAAACGTAAAGGTTGTATCCATGTCTTTCCTGCTAGAAGAATGATTCATTTCTGAATTAACTACCTGTTACATGTATGATAATGTAAATGGATTCATATACACTAGTTACCGTTGTATCATTATTTTTCCTGAAAAATTTGATTTCCTCTACTCTATAAAGGTTTCACTTTATTACAAAAAAATCTAAAACTGTTTGATTATATACATTTACTAGCTTCAGCTATAAATATCAGCGTACATGATCACCTAATAAAATTGCTTTTTACGACCAAACTTTTAATGACGATTATCTTCACTCAAAAATTCACTACTCCAAATCAGGTTTTCCTAAACATTTTGGTCTGGAGACAATATAACGTTTATGAAATTTTGTGCTACCCTATAACCGTTATGTGCTAACCTGACACTTGTGTTAGTGAAACTGGCAGTTTCTTCATTTGTGTTATAGGATACTATTCTATATATATATATATATATATATATATATATATATATATATATATATATATATATATATATATATATATATATATATATATATATATACATTAATGTTAATACACGAAACAATGTAAAAGAACTTCTATAATTCAACTACTTGGATAAATTCAAATATTACAGTCTCCATTAAGAATAATCATTTGGAAGATCACTTCTGAGAAAATTTATTTTTAACTGCTCATAAGCGAAAATTAATTATTAATTTGACTGTTGTGCCTGTTTATTTTTAATTATACTATCAAATCTTGGCAAAAATCGACACCATAGGTCAAGGCAATTTTTTTTATTCTTTTAATTTGATCTACTTTTTGATTTATGGTTATTAAAGACTATATAAAATATTGTGCCACACAATCGTTGTAGGAAGTTAAAATAATATTTACGGTAGTTTTAGAAATTATTTGAAATTTTTACCATAATGAATTGATGGAATATCAGCGCTGCTTAAATTTTAGGTGACGCCTGCTGCAAATACAGTAACCTAAATTGTGGTCGCAAACCTCAGTTTAAGAAACACTTTATATTAGCATGCTTCTGAAATAAGCAGCAATCGTAATCTGGGAAAATGCAAAAAACACCACAAACTTGACTCGAAAATCAGTTACTATTTCCGCATAAGAATGAATAGGAATATTTTTCGTCTTTTTTAGATATTTTGCTAAAAAGTAATCTTTACTCTGTTAATCGTGCAAATGATGTACAGATCTGAATAAATGTGGTCGTAAAAGAATTCCTTCGTTGTTCGCAAATTAAACATTGAAGGTTTGAACATTAAGAATTTTCTATACCAAGAAGCGGTGAAAATTGTTAAAAATTATGTGGACATTCTTCTTTCAAATGCTAATAAGTTTTGGTGAAATGTTAGCCAATATTATACTAGTGTCTTCTTTTGTATTGAATTCTGCTCTTATCCTTTTTATAATTAACTGCTTATCATAGTTCATTTTTTAAAAAGCTATGCAATGCTGATGGCTTAGAGTTAATTATTTATAAATAATAAAAACTATTGCTTTAAATTGACTTTTTCCATAATATTTAAAAACAAATTTTCTGTCTAAACTCAAACGATGAAAATACATGCAAATTGAATTCTTATTTTAGTACCAATAATATTTCTTTATTGCATGAACTTGGTCAACGATACCTTTTATTTTTCTGTATAGTCAATCAGTTTTAGATTTATTTTTAATGGAGTACACGCACAGAGAGATTGTTGCTTAAAATCTGGGATCTATATGTTGAAACATGATTGATATGCAAAGAAACTTAAAAACGAATTGAATTTCCTACAGTTGTATTTATTGCTTTATTTGCCTATTGGTAAATTATCTTTATCACCACTATTAGTGAAAGCATTTTATACTTATTAATTAAAATGTATTGTACAAACGATGTCTTTCCCAATACACGTATTTTATTTTTAGAGTTCAAACGTCATTTCTCTTAAATTAAAATTAATTTGTTCTAAGTTTTTATAGTACTGACATATTGTGGGGGATTGCTGGTGGAACTTTTATTGCTTTAATAGTAAATGATTGCTTAATGTCAATCAAAAAAAATATTTTTATTGTATCTATAGAACAATAAATATAATGTAGTTATAAACAATAAATATTAAATTAAAATCTTGTGTTAAAGTTTTACACCATGTGTCCCCTTATTGTTTATAAATATACTTTTGTTTATTGTTAAAAAAAGATTACTATATATAAACTAAACTCCATGGCATGACAGCCCATGTGGGCCAAGGCCTACAGTGCCCATAACTCTTTTCATGGCCGAGGGCCCTGGAGTGCGAAGCATATGTCCCGATTAGTTGGTCAGTCTAACGCGAAACCCCCAATGTTTAGTTCCCAAGCATGCTTGGTACTCAGTTAATCGACCCACTGAAGGGAGGAAAGGCTGAGTCAACCTTGCCCAACCCGAGGATTTACTATATATATATATATATATATATATATATATATATATATATATATATATATATATATATATGTGTGTGTGTATATATATATATATATATGCTCATTGGTCAATTATAAATTGAAATCATTGTAAGAGAAACATTCGTTGGTTGGCTTAAATCAAAAGATAAAAGTATATATTTAATTATTTTATCACTCACACAATTACTTTTAATTAAAATTTCCTTTAATTGTAGATAACCCAGGTCACATAAAATAGTTTTTATGTTTTGATTGTTGTATAAATTTATATTTGTGACCAGTGTAGTGTTTAAGTTCACACTAATGTGAAAAAATTGCTGAGAGTCCAAAAAAGAATTTTTTCTTCATCATTATTAATAACAAAAATGAAAAGTTTTTGAAATTTAATGAATGGTTGGAAAAAGATTTTATTAATTAGAATAACCAATTTTATTTTATTACCTTTTCGTGTGGCATCTGTATCAAAATATACTTGTTTTTCTGTTAGCGGTAACAAATTTATCAGCAGAATAATTCACTTTTTTAGTAAAATTTAAAATTATATTTTCAAATAATTGAATATAAAGTTGTAAAAATAATTAATTTTTCTGATTACTGGAATGCATATCAGCTTTTATGAATACCATGAAAAAATGGATGTTTTTCCTTTTCCTGTATTTTTAACCTTTACAAATTTCGTCTATTGAGAAAAATTGCATATTTTAGGAACATACATTTAAAAATACTAAAAAATTCTTTTTTGGAAAATAACCTTAAAAAGATCGTATTGAAACTAACTTAAAAAAAAAAACTTAATCGAATTTAAAACCAATAAAAAGTGTTATTAATGTTTAGGTCTTGTGTTGCTAAACGATTAAAATTGTATACTTTTTACTTATACAACTTTTTACAAATTAAATGAAGTTCTTTTTAAATTTAACAATTTTTTCAGTGAAGATAGAACTTCAGTGGCAGCATTTTACTAACTTTTATAAAATTTTAAAACACGTTTAACCTGCTACACTAATTAAGGGCGCTCCGTGGCTGAGTGGTCAAAGCATCACTCCGCTAATCGCTTGAGAGCGTAGGAGTGTGGGTTTGATTCCCACCGTGGCCCTGGGTGTTTACTTCGTTATCTTCTGTGGTTGTACATATGTCATTGTGCTATTTGTCCTATTATCGACGAAGACTTACAAGCGGATCTCAAGAATCAAGCATATAAGTCTGAATATATAATAAAAAATACACTAATTAAATAAATCTTGAATAAAAAACTCACACATTTTCCTCCTTCTTTTCTACATTAGATTTTGAAATGTACGATTGATATGAAAAAAAAAACTACATAGGAGCAATAAAGTTCTTTTCAAATAAAAAATAATATAAAGAATATTACTTATTAAACGATGGAATAAAAAGGTTTAATTTGATTTTATAAATGACTTATCTTGATTTTAATGGAAAAATAAACAAATTCAAATTTAAGATAATAAATAATTGAATTTGTAAATAATAGCTTACAACATGGGATTGAATTAGAAATATTCAAACAGACTTAAGAAAGTATGCTTATGAACTGATTAAAATCACTAATCTCTCACCTTTATCGATATTCAACTTCTGTCAGAAATTTTTATTTAAAACTGCTTACAGAAATAAAGCTTGAAAAATGTTATGGATATTTATATCATATTCAAATATTATAATATTGATATTTTAAAAGGTATAACTTTTAATTATTTCCCTAAGATTATTATATATATTAACATTAGAATGTATCATATATAATAATGAAAATAACTGCAAATATTAACATAAAATGTTCTTACTCCAATTATTAACATAAAATTTAAATTTCATTTTTAATATAAAATATTAACATTTATATTATGGCTGTGTAAATGCATTGGCCCATATACGTAACCCAGATGTTATTTTGGTAAATAATTTATTACTATTTCATTGTGCTTTTTTACATCGAATAATTTTAGAGAATTGCTATTTTGAAGAAAATGGACGTTAATGCAAAATCTTTAAAAATATTCTTTATTCAGAAAATATTAATTAAATATATTTTTATTTAAAATTTATATCTACTTTTGTTTCTCTTCATTTAATCAGTTATTTGAACTAGTTAGTCTTTGTCTAAAGAATTTCATCGAACGCATAGCGGCACACCTAAGAAAATAATTCCTATTAGACATTATTTGTTGATACGCACCAGAGAATAAAATAGAAAAGTTTCTCCTTGCCTATGTTCCTTGTTTTGATTTGAGTCTACTGTGCTTTTCCTTGGAGAGCAGACTAAAAGCAATGAAGGAATGTTAATGGAACAGAAGCTGGGCTTTTTAGATTTCAGATGCCTAAACGTTCCCTTTTGTTAATACCCTTTCACTCGAATAATTAGAATTTATAGTTTAGATAGTTTCCAACTCGTTTTGTTCTTCTGTTTCCTAAATTTTCGAACGGATAATTGCCACATTGTGTTGTTCTCGTTGACATTTGTTTCTTAAATCTTAAGCTTGTTGATCCATTTGCAGCAAGTTTTTACTTTACAAGAGCATTATATGTTCTTAAAAAAAGCGAAAGTAAAACAATATTAGCAATCCTTAAGGATGTATATTTCTTTAATAAAATATATTACCAAGAAATATTATATAAATGTATGTTATTTCAGATATAAATAAATTACGTTTTTTTTCATCATAATGTGTTGAATTCATCAACAATCCTATTGATGATGTGTAGGAGTTGTATTTTATTAAAATTTTTAGAATATTTCTGTGTGTTTGCTTGAAATAAAATTAAATTTTGATAAATTTTTGCATAATTTTTTGATATTCTTATTGAAGGTATATCCATTAAAATGATAAATTTGGCATATATTTTGTATTATCTGTATATGACATAGGGAATTTTTATGATATACACACTGAAAAATAATTAATAATTTCGAAAATCGTTATAAATATGTAAAAAATTGTAGTTTCTGTCTCAGCTAAATCATTATATTTTAATTTTCTTGTTACAGTTGTTTTGTAGATAGTTTTACTAATGATTAGATATACATAGAACATATTTATAATGTACAATCGAAATAAGGAGAAATAGTGTTTTCTTTCCAATACTCAATATAATAATATAGTTTTATAATTCTGTATTATCCTAGCAAAAAGATTTGAAGTATAAATAAATATAGTCATAAAATTTTAAGTTTTTGAAAAATAAAATTGAACAAATTGTTGATATATTCAAAAAAATGAGCTCAAAAATGAAAAATTCTATTCATTTAAATAATTACAAGTATTTTTTATAATCATTTATCTTTAACAATATAAAAGTTAGTAAATATTAATATAAAAGTAAGTAAAATTAGTTACTAAACATAATATGCATATTATTTATTCTATTAGAATATATTTAAAAATATTACATTCATAATTTTTTATTTAAATTAATTAGTAATATTTAAAATACATAAAGCTATTAATCTATAAGTATCAATTCAAGACTTCTTTTTCTTATAACGGCTTGTGAACAACAGTATTGAAAAAATAGCAAATAAAATCAAAATTTTAATTATCGAGTATACTACAAGGATTATTAATCAAAGATGCTTAATTTTACTAACTTTATGACACAACACGGTATACCATCCTGTAATTCACACTTAAAATGATATGGTTTACCTTTGAAATATATATATATAAACAATTATTTGTCAAACAAATAAATTAAGTGATTCCTAAGCCAGTAACATTCTATGTTTATGTAATACTAATTACGAAAATAAAAGCTTTTAAAATCCGATTATCGTGAGCCCAAATAAATTATATTGCTAGCTCTTACTATTAAAATATATTTATGGTAAAACTATGAGTATGGATATATTTTTCCAATGTGTATATATAATTCATTTAATCCTAAAATAATGACTAAGTTTATCAAACAATTAATTTAAGAACACAAACAATTTAGGTGACAAAATAGTGAACTGAGAATTATTTTTCAGAAAGTTAACCAAAAGAAAGATTAATATTAATTATTAGAGAGAGGAATATATTTAATTGCTTACATATCTTGTGTTTAACTTATGAATACATGACACAAGAGGTTATGGGATTATAACAAAATTTAGATCGCATTAAGTTTTGTAATCAGTAGACAAATGATTATTCTTAGAAAATGAGTGTGGCGGAATAGAATTAATTTCTCTCTCTCTAACTAGACTTCATTACTTCGCAAACATATAATGTAAATGGATAATATACAAGGAATGAAACATTTCTTATGCTAGAAAATAATTTATATTTGAATTTGATTATAGTTGTAGTACATGGTAACTTGTACAAGGTTTTATCATGATGCAAAACCGAGCAATTTCCAAAAGGAAACTGAAAATTAAGGTGGTGGTGGGACTAATCCCCATCTGGTCTAGTTCCACTAGACCAGATCCATGATATCATAGATAGCCAAAATTCCAAAAGCAGATGTGGATTTTTCACAGCCTCCTCACGAGAAAACCCCAAGCACTTCAAGATGTGTTGCGCGCAAAACGGAGCAACACTTGGGGCAAGCTATCAAATTTTCCCCTTTACCATGAGTCACACATGGAAATTAAGGCAAACGTAGTAGTGTATATCATAATATTTTATTTATTTAATCAAGAAAACACATAATATAGGAATTACAGTGATGTTACTTTGCAACGATATGGAGAAAAAATAGTGAAATCTTGGCCGGATAAAGTGCCTAAAAGCCATAATTGAATTAGAGGGAGGACGGAGTACAAGAAAAGAGAATAAGTCAGATTATCTGTTATATAGCACAATATTTGTTAGTATTGATCTCTTGACGTAGAACCAAAGCACATCAAAAAGGTCACAAATAACAGCATTAATAATATTATTGACTAATAGCCTTCATCTTTTAGCTATAAACAACTCTTCTGTTACAGTGTTTGTCTCGTTCGATTCGTATTTTACTCGATGAATTTTGTTTGAATTCGCGCAATATAAAGTTTATTAAAGATTACTTCTAGGATAGAAATTTGTATTAATTTGATTGTCCTCAAATAATCATCGTTAAAACCTGGTTTTAAAATTTAAATTTTTATTTCATTCAATTGATATATAATTTTGATTGTCCCCCATAATTTATAAAATATTGAATTTTAGTATTTATTTTATTTTAATTTTTTTATTTCTTTTAATTTGTATAAAAACAAGCACAATAAATAAAAAAAAACAATAGGATCCCATTTTGAAAGAAGTCTACTATTTTCTTAAAGTAACTGTTGCCGATTTCTTATTTATGAAATTCATTATAATTGTATCTTATTATGAAACCTAAGTTATTCAATGATTTAGGTATTCATTTCTAATAAAAAGATTTATAGAGAATAGTGAACACAAATTTTACTGAATATAGAATTTTGGCAAAAGTCAAATACTTTAATGACATTTCTTAATAAGTTGATACGAAAGTTTAAATTATTTTTCTGCTGAGAAGGAAGATAAAATACATTTCCATCGATTCCATTTTTTTACTTTGCATATGAAACTGCCAGAAATAACGAAAAATATTTTTACAAATTGGGAAATAAAATGTATTTTAGAGGAAAAAATCTATATAAAAAATTGTCTTTAGGGTAATTATATATGTTAATTTTTATGTCTACATAAATCAATATTTATTAACGACTGAAAATAGAAAAATTGAGATTTAGTACTGATAATTTTATCACTTTAATTTACACAATGAGTATATTTTTTCGTTACGCTTATATTTAAGTAAATTATTAGCATTTTTTTCTTGTTATCATAATCATAACACTCATTCAACAGCTTAAAAAGCATGGAAATTATTTGATGACTAAAATTTATTGCGTATTTTATACAAATTTATTTTATATGGAAGTAATAATGAATATAAGCAAGGAATAAAACATCAAAAAATAGGAAATTTTGAAAATTTAATTAAGATTAATTATAGAATTAGTGAAATATAAAAGATACTTTTCCGAATTCAAATGTGTACGTGATAAATGAAAGAAACTCAATGCCTAAAGAAGAAAACTAAAAGATGAGTAAATATTTATAAAAGAATTCGTTTTATTAATTACGGCTATAGCTCATAAGCTTTAATATTTTTAGTGCTTAATATTGGAGATGAAGTTAAAAATAATAAAAGCTAGTTTTTTATACTTTGTCACTTATTTCGTTAACTTATTGTAATCAGTAAAAACAAAATTTATTTTTCTCGAACATAAAATTAAATTTAAGATGATTTGACACTATATAAAGAATGTTTAATCTGCTGTTATGTTAATTACATTGCTTCAGGTTGGTTTGGTTTTTCGATGTAGCTTAAAAATAATAAGTAAATCTGATTCAATCAATTGCGTTTGAAACTTCACATAGGAATAAATTATATCTAAAAATACATTCAATAGTGACTCAAGAACTTCAAAATGTATTTTTAGAATGGCTTTTTCCTTAATTATTCTCACAAAAACTATAGTAGATTTTTTTATAATAATTTATCGCGTAATCACAGCTCTTACATTTAATTAATTGTCCACTTATTTTCTACTTTTTTTATTTTATACAGGGTGTTCCAAAACGACCGCATTAACTCTGCACAGTTAGATTCCTCGTTGGAAGTGCATAAAAACTGCCTTGCAAAAGCGTTAGTTGTAGAAAATTACCGGTTCTGGAACAGGAGGCGCATTCGCGCAGCCGTTGAGTTGTTTCCTCTTTCTGGTTCAGTTTAGTTGTTTTTTCCTGCTGGTTAAGTTTAATTGTTTTTCCTGCTGGTAAAGCTTAGTTGTTTTTTCCTGCTGGTAAAGTTTAATTGTTGCTTACTGCTAATGAGTTATTTATTTTTTAATTTTGAAAGTTTTTAATAAAAATGTCGTCCAATGAAGTGTTTTTTTCTTACACCGGCAGTGACGTCATACTTTGTTTTTTGTATTTTTCTCGTAAACTAGGGATCGTACAGGAGCGCTTCTTTGGGCAGTTTTTATGTACTCCCAATGAGGAATCTAGCCGTGCAGAGTTTATGCGTTCGTTTTGGGACACCCTGTATACATTGAATTCCATATTAATGTAAAAACATTTCACGGGAATTATAAAATTCTTATATCTAGAATTTATTTCAAATTGTAAGTTTTTGACTAATTTCATCTTGAAATATACAATTAGCAATCAATTAATAACTCATTTTTCTGTCCTAAGCCTTTCTGCATAATAATGAAGTATAATAATAATTAATGTTCCTCTTGTTCATTTTTCCTAATAAATCATACTTTTGTTACAATGAAATTTCTTAGTAAAAATTATAATTACTTAAAAATTATAAATTTATGTAGAGATTTATTTGATTGATTGAAATATTATAAAAGCATATTACATTTAAATTACTTTTTGTGATTATGTTAAATAAATTAGCTTAAATATATAATAGTATTGTATTAGGCACATTCATTAATAGGATCTTAAATTAAGGACATACTTTCCAAGTTGTTGTAAAACTCGGTAATTTCAGAAAAATTCCGAAGAAAACCCAGATTCGTTTTTAATAATTGAATGACAAAGATTCAAAACAAATAAAATAAAACTTAATAGCAACTTAATAACAAGAGAAGTTTACATTTACATCAATTTAGATTAAATAATTGAGGAAATTCTAATTTTAAATTTCTTTTGTGACGTTTACATAATACGTAATATATCATAACTAAGTTTCACCAGACGAAATAAGAACGAGAGATCAGACTAACCCCTTTTAGAAACAGTATTGTAGTGTCTCCTATTATCAATGGCTTCATCGCTCTGTGGTGTCGATGATTCTATTTTCTTTCCACTTCCCGTCCTCTACTCGTCATCTTCACTTTCCATTTCCATCCGCTGATAATTCAACATCTCACTTGGCTTACAATTCAACATATCACTTAACATCATCTCGCTTGGCTTACTCATTCCTCATGAGCTTTCTCTTTTTTCTTTGTTATCTCTCATCAGAATTTATCGTCTTTTCTTCGTAATTTTTTAGTTTTTATCCTCATCTATTTGCGGATATCTATGGCTCCTTTCAGGAAAGTCGAGCAATCAGGATCCAGTTCTCAATCGTAGATTCATTTTCTCTGTGTCTTACCCTCTTTACACCATTTGTTTCCCAAAGTTCTATAATACTTCCTATACTTCTATGGGTTAGGACAGAAATCTCTCCCCTTCAATCCCGACTGGTCAGATTTATATATATAACATATCATAAAACACAAACGTTCCTTGCAATTTTCTTAAGATCATCCATCCATTCCGAAAGGAAGAATTTATTCCTTTATTACACTTGTCTCATTGTGCCAATTTTCATTACATCCTTTTCTTTTTTTTTTTAACAATAGTTTAAAAGGAAGAGGAAACTCTTAAATTTAAAGTGACAGTGAAAATGTAAACATCTGTTTTCTCAGAGTTTGGTTATGTCGTTTTACACTACGACATTCCATAATTATATAATTTATCTATTTGTAAAAATTGATGAAAAATTATATATTTCTTATAAAGAATAATAAAGAAATTATAAGGTAAAGAGAAAAAAAGATTTTTTTGTAACATTTTTTTAAAATTTTGTTAGACTCAGCCATTTATGATGTTCTGCAAAATATTTCAAAAGTATTAAGCTATATACCAGTGCGTTTTTGCTTTTTTCATCACATTTGAAGTAATTTGAGCTCGTAAATGGAATCACTGAAAATTAGTGCATTTCTTTATGACCGCAATTAAATCTTGTTGATGTTTACAGTTTAAAAATATTTAGTAATTGAGGCAAAATTATATAAAAAAAACGTGATTTTATAAAGAGCTATCACTAAAGAAAGTAAAAAATACAATCTAATATATTCAACAAAAATGTGTTTGAACTTTATATCTTTGAAACTATTTTTAACAAAAAAATTTCCAGTACTACACGCAATTAAAAACATTACTGTTTTCTATATGCATATATAAAAGTGGTAATTTTTCATTTCTCAATTATCATAAGGCAAAATAATGGTATCATAATATTCTCTGATAATTGCAAAATGATAAAGTATCGTAACTCTTTGAAACATAAGTTTGAAATTACTTGAAAACAAATTAATGTATAAAGAAATAAAATAGGAACAGCTATGCGAATTATATTGAATTACCAACGTGGTTTAATATGAATTATGTCAATGAAGAGAAAAATTAAGAAAATATATATTTATTTGTATTTCAAAGCAATTATACAAGAAAGCAATTCTTAGATACAAGCTATTTTTATACAAATTATGTTAATTTTTATCTTTAATTTTAAGTTATTTGAAAATATATTTCGTTTTCAAAAAAAAAAACGTTTTTTAATTTACCAAACTGTAAATAACTCGTTAGTTCTGTGAATATTTTTGTAAAATTATGTAATGAACGTTTCTTGGTTGATATTAAAATAGGCAAGAAAATTTCAATTTAACCAAAACTTCGCTTACTCTTTTTCAATTAAAATAAAAACTGTATGTAACTAAAATAATAACAATGTATAAAGATATACTACTGATATTATAAGCTTTTTATTAATTTAGAAGGAAATCAGGTAAATATTTTGACAAAAGTGATTATATAGAGTTATAACTGATTAGTTTACTTTGTATTTGATAGCAAAATATAAATTGTTTTTTTATTATATTTTAATTATACTTTATAAAATTAGCTTATATTGAATATCTGAGAACACAAATCAAATCATGGTTTCATGATAAATGATTTTAATTAATTTTTGGTTTTATGGTATAATTCATCTGGGTTTAGTGACAACAACAAGAACAAAAATGAATGCAAATATAGCTAATTAAAATATTATTTACATTATTAATACTTTTTTAATTATTCACATTGTTAATACTGTTTTACTTATTCACATTATTAATATTGCTTATATTAAATATTTAAATGCTTATATTTAAAGCTACAGAATATTTAATAAATGATTTAATTTGGGACTTTTTGTGTAATTACACCAATATAAGATATTTTGTTTGGATTTTTTTATTTATCTAAAAACACTCTGGTGAAAATACAAGATGAAAGATATAATTCATAGAAAAACAAAAAAGTTGCCATCTGTGATTCATTTTTTATGAGCCACGGATGTTGTTTCAATACTTTTGGGTCTTTAATTCCTAGGAATTTCTTTTCTGTTTAATTCTTTATGCGTTTAGTACATTTCTATAGCAGTCATTTATTCCAACTTGTATATTTTTTTCCCATTTGTAGTATGCTTAAGGGAAATAAATTATGATCGCCTCGATGAGCATTAATGAAAGCAAGCGATAATACAATAATATGTATTATATTAACACATTTGGGGATTTTTACTATAACAATGTTATTGTTTTCTAATACTATAAGAATATCATTCTGATTCCGGTATACTTTGTTTCATTCATAAGAATGATGAGCTGAATTTTTTCATGTTTTAGGGAGAAATTATTTTATAAATTAATGCGATTGTGTTATCTGATGATTTTTAAAGACATGTTTAATTCTATAAAAATGGTAGCTCAATTCTCACTCGTTTCAGTTTGATTTTTTATTGTATATATCTATGAAAAAATCAATGCTATAAAAAATTTATTTTTTCACATCATCAAACTATTAATGTTAGTTAAATTTGTAAAGAATGCGATAATTTTACTAACAAGATATTCGTTAAAAATGTATTTAACACTTACAACAACACAACAGTAACTATTTATTTTCAATTCTCGTATTGTTTGACGATTGAAAGATGAATTAACTTCATATTTAATCACACTTATGAGAAAATTATTACATATAATTTTGATTTACTATACATAATTATGTATTAACGTTCACAAATTAAAGATGTATTTTTTAATTACTTTTTAATCAAAATGCATATTCTGTACGGTATTCTGCATGAAATCTTGTAAGAGAAATAATAATTTTCATAGCTAGAGAAACGTGTCTTTAAAAATATTTACACTCAAATTAATTAAAATTATACTTACCAATGCCTATTCATTGGAACCTCAGAACAATAATATTTCCTTAAACACACAAAGAGCTCTATTATAATATAACAGATTTTCAAACATTATTCATGAAAATATTACCTTGATATAATACTAACTTAGTTCCAATATTTTTATGATTCTAGGTTTTAAATTTTATTATCTTTTTAGATTACTATATCAGATTCTATTATTTTAGTTTTTATATTGGAATTGCAACAACACTAATAACTTATTAGGAAATAAATAATATTACAGTTATAATAATTTCAATATTAAACAATTAATAATGATAAAAATGTATCATTAAATATTATGTTTGATATAATAAAATTAATAAATAATAATAATAAAATTGATAAATAGTAATTTTTATTCATTTATTATTTATGATATGAATTATACGATATGAATTATGTTATGTTAATATTATAAGTGTGAGTGTCTAAATGTAATTGATTATTCTATTTAATAAAAAAAATTCTTAAACAAAATTGTGGAGTAGTTTTGAAAATCTTGCAGTTTACTTCATTTAATGAAGTTTATTTTGTATGTATTACGAAATCCCAGTATGGATGCAATATTTGAGAACTATTTCAGCTATTTTTATTTCTGAAATTTTCTAAAAAAACATTAAAAATGAATGAGATAATTTAGATTTCCTTTTAATAAGACTCGTTCAGCAGTTACTGTAGTTAATTAAAATTTAAGAGAGAGAGATAAATCATATAAAAGTGAAGAGTATGTATTTTTAATTTTAAGGTATTTAATAAATTCTACAATTATAAAATATTAAAAATAGTGAACTTTTATTTCTTAAATATAGAGCTTTAATGCCTGCACAGGATTCATTTTGTTAATCTCTCTCTCTCTCTCTCTCTCACACACACACACAAATATATATATATATATATATATATATATATATATATATATATATATATATATATATATATATATATATATATATATATATCTGTATAAAATAAAATTTTATTAACGTAAGTGCAGCTTCTTTTTATACATAAATCCTTAAATGATACTGAAATCTATATCTTTATTTTTTGTTTTAAACATTATTTACTAAACTATAAGATGAAATTCAAAGAAACCATAACAGAATATAATATTTATTTTGGTATATTGAGCTTTTTTTCCGATTTCCAATAAAAATGGACTTATAATTAATTCTCTTATTGTCTGTGTAATTAATAATTATCCTGTTAATAATAATTTTGGACATATTTAATTATATCTTATGTAATTGAATCACCTAACTTTATGTAATTGAAATCATTATTACCTAAGTATTTACATGAAGTACATACCTTTATTAAAAGTAATTTTTGATAATTAATACTTCTATATCATTAATAGTAAGATGATTTATTCGATTTAAAATAATAGATGACACTGCAATATTTTAGTTTTAAATTATTTATTTCGTTTTCTAAATAATGCATTAGAGAACCTTTTACATGAAATAGGGAAATGTGAGATAGAACAATCTTGAAATAGGGAAATGTGTATTAAATCGAATGTAAAAAAATCAATGAGATAAATTTCAATGATAATGTTTTGGGAAAGGTTAATCAATTTAATTTACTATACCTTTAGGAATTCTGGAAATATTTATAAAAAAGTTGATAAACTTTTTTCTAAGACGTCTCTGATTAAATATTTTCCATAATGTAATTATTTACCTTTCAATTGATTTCTGCAGAATTATGACACTTACTTATACTTAAGACGTTTAGCGCAATAAGTGTGTAGAAACAAGAAATGACTTGCCTATTTTAGCGATGACTTTTAAATGTTCCAAATCTTTTAGAAATGAGAGGGTGAAAAATATAAAATAAATAAATATATTTTTTTTAGAAAACTTTTTTGCTGATAAAATGCATAGTACAATATTCATCAAGACCATTGTTAAATTGAAGCTATCATTTTACTCATCAATAAGCAAAATAAAATTTTAGAAACCATCCTATTTAAAAAAGCGAATATTTTTAAAATTACCTAATTTATTTTATGTAATTTTTTGAAAAATACGAGCAATATAATTTAAATAATTAATTAAAACTATCTTGAATTAGATTCCCCCACCAGTCATTAGAGGTATACAGACGTAATTCCCGATGAGATGCAGTGAATTGAAATCTTTTACGATAGCAGATCGCCTCTATGCACCCAATGTAATAAATTGGATAGCATTTTGATGCTTTCATCTTGAAGCTGATGTGTCTTATGGAGTGTTATTAATCTTCGTGGCGTATTATTCACGTTCTACACAAGGCTCATTTTCCACAAAAAATACCAGGTTTTATGTAGCTGATATATCTGTAATTTGAATCCCTGCGATTAATACTGTTTTCAGAGCGTACGTTCACCAGACCTTTCACTAATCGAGAATGTTGGGGACATGGTAGGCCATCAAATTCGAACATATTAAAATGTAACATACTTAGAACAATAATTGATGAATACTTGGCAGAATAAGCAGCAGTATATTTTTACGGAATATTTATAATTCTCTACCTAGGTATACAGAGGCAAGCATTTACGAGAATGGGTACACTAACTTTTGATTTGAAAATTCAATATGTAACTGTTCATCATTGGTATATTTTATGGATTTTTAAAATAATATAATTTCAATGTTTGTACAGGAGTCGTTCACATTTAATTAAAATAATTTGTAAGTTGCTTTGTTTTTCATTATTTTTGCAAGAGATAAAATTGTATTAAAAATTTGAACGGTGTTCTATGACTTATGCCGAAGAAATAAATAACTTAATAAGGTGTTTTTATTGCACACACATAAAAATAAAAAATTATAAAGTAAACTGAGGGTATAAGGTATATAAACATATTCACGTGTATGAGTAAAATAATGGTGTTATGAGGTATATATATTCATAACACCATTATTTTTCTCCCAAACTATAAGGTGATGATTTGTTTTGTCTCATAATTAATGTTTAACTTTGAATTTCTAGTTTAAAATATAATTTTTCCTAAGATTTTACACACCTTGTTAATATCTTAACTTTTTTTTATTATATATTTCACTTATTTTAAATAAATTTTTAAATAGAACTTCATTTCATGTATACGAAATTGATGGTTTGTCACTTAATAAAAGTTTACATATGTGGGGAAATTTTAGTAGTCATGGAAAATATAAAATATAACTTTAAACAAATTATTTTATTAGTACTAATCTAATATCAGTTTTTTAAAAATAGTTTTAACTAAAAATGTTATTAAACTTCAGTATAATTGAATATTCTATTTTATCACAATTTTCCTGAACCTAGTATTCCATTGCTCAACCGAAATTCAAAATGATTAATTACAATATTTCTTCAATACAATTTTAATTTTCTGAAAATACAACTTTGTGGTCATTACTATTCATGATTAAAAATATGAATAGAAAATCGCTTACAAAAAACTAATATTTTATCATGACTTAAATAAAGAGCAAGTTTCTCAGGCTGCTATGAAATTTGATTATTACATTTTAAGTATCTTATGCCGTTTCCATTTATTAAACTTTTAAATAGAACAACTGCTAACAATTTTAGCAGTCAAAATTCGAAACTAAAATTTCTTTAACGCTTATTAAAATGAAACTAAATAGAAGGTGACACAAATCAATGTTACATTGCTTACATGATTAATGTTTTTTTTTTCTAAAATCAGATTTCATATTAATTTCAGAAAATTGTCTTTGCATCTATTCCCAAAAATCTTTACTCATATATTTAACAAATGTATAAATAAACATCAACCTTTTTGATATTTTTTAAATCTTCAATGTTTTTAATATGAACTTGATAGTAAAATAGTTTGTAGAATAACATTACTTAACAAGAAATTAGGTTTATATATACATATTGATTTTACCATTCATATTAATGATTTATACTTCAAAATAAATGTCAGATATTTTAGAATTTTAGACAAAAATTAATAAATATGTTGGCAAATTTCAGCATAAAGATCGATTTCAACAAAAACTATGCTACTAAAAACTATATTTTTTTCAAACCAAAGAAATATTTTTTAGAAATGCCTTCATATCGAAGATTCTCAATAAATCGTATTTGATTATTATAATCATTTTTATTAAAATTTTAAGTTTTGGAAATCTTATATTTCATAAGCATTTCCTTTATAAATTTTATTACTAAAATAATATTATTCAAAACATTTAGAAAAACTTATTTTGATGAAAACATTATATGCCAAAAGTTCTATTGTAAATGCTTTTAAATTAGAGTAATAGACGTCTTAAAAAGCAGTTTACATCCTCAGTCATCAAATAATGTTTAACGATATATATATTTTTTGGATTATAACAAAAGACAAAAGCACTTACTTTATACAAATTAGAGCGCGCTTTTTTTCTTTCCCTCTAAAATAAATTAGAAGTATTAAAATATATACAGATTTATCTCAACATAAAAATATGTTTTATATATTCATTTTCTTATAATGTAATTACTTGATGAAGAGCAAAGCACATACACACAGAATCCGTTTTAGACTTAATTATTTTCCTACAACTTGTGTGTGTGTGTGATGCATACCTGCAAGAATGGCAATATTTTTTAAATCCAATTAATGTCATTCTAGATTCAGTTATTCTTGTCATTGCATTTTTTCTTTCGTTTAATGCAAATTCTCCTTTTTTTGTTTTTGATTATCTAGAGACAAAGATCTCTTCTTTTTATGAGAGAGAAAAAAAATATTTTTTTTTACTTTAGATTTCTTATTTTCGTCCATGTGAGTTTCAAGAAAGCTTGATCAACACGTTTATTATTTTTTACTTAAGATTTACGAATAAGTAGTTCAGATAATTTACTTAGATAATTAATCGATTATAATGCATCACGAAATAATTTGTTTATTATGTTATAAATTTTTTATATATTTTTTGAAATATTAATTAAAATTGCTTGTTTGAAAATATTCTAAATTTATACTCGCATCTTTTTCTACATTAACAAACCAAAAACAAAACCTTAAATATGATTGTGATTCTTTATAAAAACTATAATATATATATATATATATATATATATATATATGTGTGTGTGTGTGTGTGTGTGTGTGTGTGTGTGTGTGTGTGTGTGTGTGTGTGTGTGTGTTTTTATTACGTTCTTAATAATCAAGGATTTATGCTATATACCACATTCTTTTACAGATGTTAATCAAATGACATTTTTATGAAAGTAAAAATTTATTATTTAAGGTGCAAAAAACAACAAAATTATATTCCAGATATTAAAATCAGTCACCTCTTGTTATAATTTTGTTGATATTTAAGTAATATCTATACTATAAGAGAAACATCCAGAAGGCATTTCTTAGTTATAAAACAAAGGAAACAGAAGAATGTTTATTTTTAAAATAGTTTCTCGTTACGTATATGAGGTTCGCTTCACTGTTCTACAAAAACAACTGCAGCATTTAAGCATGTGTCGCATCTTGCCATAAACTTCAGAATTCCCATATTAATCTCTTTCACCATTGCGTATTATGAAAAATAGACACTACAATCAATGAAAATTAGGTACAGGTGCCGTATAATCCAGGATACCAAATTCTAAGATTGAGGATTTTTTGGCGGATTTTCTTATGTATCTGGCAACCTCATTTTTATTATGTCAGATAGACTTTAAAATCGAGTTTCTTGTGACACTCCAAATATATATTTGCGAGCTGCTCAAAATTGTAAGTAAAGCACGTTTTCTTGTGATACTAGCCCATATTTAAGCCCACTCTCTTATAATTAGTTTAACTCAAAAATTGCGGGATAGATTTCGAAGACTAATTTACTGTCGCCAAGCACTTGATATATTAGGCGACTTGATGTAGGAGCCTATAAACCCACTTTGTATTCGTAAAACAAACAACACCGAACGAGCTCCTACGACACGTCCATTTTCTCTTCGCTACTGTAAGAGTCACAATTGATGATTGAGCGTGGTGAACCTATTTTCATAATGACTGATATTCCTACTCTCGACTGACTGTTATCTGAACCACGTCATACACTAATTTGCAAACTTACTTTTACTTCATTGAATGGCAACGAGAAAACGTCAAGAACATACTTATTTACTTTTTACAAAGCCATTAAAAGCTTAAATCGAGATTTCAGAAGGAAAATTCCTTAGTTAAAATATATGTCAGAGAATTATTATACAATTAGTCATTTCAGTGGACTAAACGAGTCTAAACATTTCTTATTCATCTTTATATAATATATTAAAGTATTATTTGCATTTACAAAAAACATTAGGTGTTACTTCAGATAAGTATGCGTCTATGTTACTTACTTTAGTGGAGTCATGTTACTATGAAGATTTTTTGTAATCAGTATATCGGAACGTAACTTTTGTGTTTTAAAAGTGATTCAAAATACGGTTCGATAAATGATGTTTGTAAATTCTGGGGTAGAAAACGCATACGTGCTGTATAATCCAGTGTTCCAAATTCTGAATTTTTTTTGCGATGAAAAAAGGTTGCTAAGATGACGTATTGTGACGTGAGCGATGACGTAAATACTAGGTCTCCATCTCTATGACGTAATAAAAACCAGGTTGCCAGATATATAAGAAAATCCGCCAAAAAATCGCCAAACTCAGAATTTGGCATCCTGGATTATACAGCACCTGTGCTGTAGAAAATGAAGATAGTAATATATTGGCAGTATCTGGTTTTGTTTATTTACAAATAAATATTCTAAAAAATATAGAAAAGAAGTGGTTTAGTTTAAGCACTCAGAAGGGCAAAATTCCTACTTCAACTGCTTTGATTACAAACATCCTATTAAATGATTTAAAAAATACACTTCGCGTTGGCAGACATTTAAGTGCGAATTGCTGCTCAGCTTAAAAAACGAATTTAATTGATAAGAGAAAAAATATTGAACAATAACGGTTATTACTTTATAAGTTCAAAACTTGATCACCAAGCAAAATCCTGTAGAAAAGCTATTCAAAGTTTATTGATTATAATAAACGACACTAGGTTATAATGTGGGAAGGGTGTAAATTTGACGCATACGTACAGCAAAAATAGGTAAAATAAAAAGCGCTTAAAAAAGAATCAAAGGATGGCACTGTGACAACCATAATTAAAAGTTGTTTTGTCTAATTTGAAAGTTAAATTAATCTTAACTACTGGAGTCGTAAAGAGTTAGAAGTGAAGGACTTTTTAGATAGGCATCGCAGTACTGGTATATTTTGAAGGATGCCATGATAAAATTTAATTATGGAAATATTTCGTGATGAAATTGTAATTCATTCTTTATTTAGAGCTATGGAACCTGAATTTAGGCAGCAAAATTGCAATAAGAACGAGCTGGGAAATTTAGATGATACATTTATTTGTAGTTTTAAATCTTTCCACCAGGACAAACTGCATAAATTTAAAACTAGTCAAAAAGTAAACCAGGCTGTGAATGAGATTAAGAAATAATTTGATTTTCTTTCATTGATGTTAATGATAGCAATAACTGGTGATGATGTTTATGAGAAACTAATTTTAGGAAAACAAAATTTTTGCTTATGTATCATTCGCCTTGGATATTTATTTGGGACTTGATAAGTCATCAGAAATAAAGCAAAATTGTTATATGGTTACATATATTTTTATTAAAGAAGTTGATGTTTCAGATATATGGAAATTTGATTTGACTGCCTTAAAGATCAAATTAAAAGACTTACAAAATCTGATTAAGAAGCTGTTGTTAAAAAAATCAGAGAAATTTTAAAACGATACTAAATAAAGTAACTGAAAAACTTTTATCTGGTAAAGACTAATGATATGATTACAGATGATATGATTAAAGGTGTTTCGAAAATTTTTCTTTTGGAAACTATATCTCAAAAGACATATATTTAAGAAAAATACCGCAACAACTGTATTTGCAGTTTTTGATCCATTTCTGGTGGCAACCCTACCTTCTTTGAATCAATGCTAACATCGTGGTACAAGTTTAACATAAGACATTGCAGGTCTAGTTATCAGATTTCGGATAGTAAAAATTGGACACAAAGCTGATATAAAACAAGCCTATCTTCAAATTGGAGTGTGGAAAGTGTTCGATCTATTAACACTTCTTGTGATGAAAAATTAAAAATTGTATAGTACAAAATGCTTAGCTGTAAAAAGAGGAGAGAAAAATAATAATTTTCTTATTGAAGCTATACTGAGTTATTAAATACAAAGCTATGATGAAACTTATTTTTTGGTTCATTTTATTCTCATAAGTATATTTTATGCGGATGATCTTTTTACCAGTCTAGATAGAGAATGGAACTGCTTTTTTGAGGGAACCAACGAGTTGCTTCTTCAAAGTGACTTTGAATTTCTTGCTGAAAAAATGCGTCATTTGGCAAGGGAGATGAAAAAGTAAATGACTGTTTTTCTAGATATAAAATAGCACGCTTGATGTTTCATAAATTAATATAATTTGGCTAGAGGAGGTTAATTTACAGAAAATTTCAAAACGAATTTTATTAAAAAGTACATAAAATATTTGACCCGATGTGTTTTATAAACTCGTGACAATTTTCTCGAAGCTCTTGTTGCGTTAAGCATCACTACAACGTTCGTTAAAATTGCGATGAGGAAATCAATGAAAAACTGCATATTTTTCATTTGTTTGAATGTGTCAATCATCTTAATTGAATTAGTTTTCTTAGGTGCAAAAAATATTTTTAATCGATCCTCATTCATGTACTCTGCATATATTTTGTGCTGCAAGTAAAGATAAATATGATCGATGGAAATTCATATAAGATTCAAATAAATCAATTGTTTCTTTAAATAAATTAAATTTATTATTACCCTTAAAATATATTTCCAATTAATCTTTTTTGCTAATAATTTTCCTAATAATCATGATTTTCCTACAGTATTTTCTCAAGCATAGTAATGCACTTGATGGATATTTGATTAAAACATAAAAATCACTATATTTTCTAATAAGCAGCAAAAAAGTGAACTAAAATCGGAGCTTCTTTCAGCACAAATTTTTAAATTAGATTTAAGGTGCATTTTTGCATTTAAATTTCTTACTCTTAAAAAATCAGTTTGCGATATGATTGCTTTTAACACTAGATTAAAGAACATTTCTTATAAACCGATCTTTACAGATAAGCGTTAGCTTGCACCAGTAACATTCAACGAGAAAACAACCATTTAGAAAACAATATAATTAAATAGTCTAAGTAAAGAAGAAAAAAATTATGAAATATATATTTATAGAAAGTTTTTATTCTCCAATAATATTTTAGTATATTATTTCAATATGCTGCATTCGTTTTGTGTATCTTTTACTCAAATATTCATATCCTGCTCTACGTTCATTCTTCTGTTGCTTATCGGATTAATTTTGTTTCAGATCCGACAATTATTACTTATGTATTTTTACATGGTTTAAAATAATAATTGAAAATCTTATTACGATGGTGTCAAATTGAAGTATATCCGTAGAGAATTACAATATTTATACAAAATAGACTTCAAAGTGTATTTATCTCATTCAATGGAAAACGTGATTATAAGAGTAGTATGAAAATATTCAAACAATGTTTGTAATTTTCTTTAATAGTTCCCGTAAGTCTAAAGCTTTGAATTAGTGAATAGCAAAACAAATTTAGTTCTTATAGTAAATTAATTCATTAGAAAGTACCCTTGATTTTTATTGCATATTTAGGTAACAAAAGATATATGTGATGTATTGGTTTCATTATTTTCTGAATGATATTTTCTCAGTTTGTGATTGGTTGCGTAGACTTAGAAAAGACTTTCAAAATCTTCAAAAGGAAATCTTTAAAGTTCAATAATGAAATACATCCAATGTTTTTCATCAAAGAAAACACTCCTTTGTAGTTTAGATCTTTTTATTGCAAAAATAAGAAATAAGATGTTGTTCGCTATGGAAGAGAAAAAAGCTAGCAAGATTTCATATTTAGGAAAAGCTAAAAAATTTTATTGTTTGAAAAATAAACATTAACTAATAAAATATATTGTATTTCTGGTAAATACTCAAATACGAAATTAAATATTTAATTTATATGGGATATATATGTATATATATAGTAGTATAGTAGTTGTTATTATAGTAGACATATAGTATAGTTGTTATTATTAACCACACAATACACTTGGAAACATTAATTCATTATTAGAGGCATATTCTTATTTTATTCAAATACTCAATTCATATACCTGAGTATATTTAAAGGTAAGTTTGTAAGAAATGCAAAACGAGAGTGAGAAGTTGAACTAATCTAAATAACAAACTGGAAGTATATACAGCAAATTTCTTTTTCATTCACGAGAAGGAAGTGATGATACAAAGCATAATAAAAAAATATATATTTGCTATAAAATGTGGAAAAAAATAATTACATATCTATGATTGTAGAAAATCAGTTCAACTATTTAACCTCCGTTGCTTTTCCTGTACACAATTTATTTAAGAAACTGAGGAAGAAGTATATTAACGGCCTCTACAAATGTTAGTTTCAGCAAATAATCTGAAAATTATTATGACAGCACTTTTTTCAAAAACTCAATTTTGATATCAAATAAAAAATATCCAACCTCTTCATCTTAAATAGCTCACTTACATTCAAAAATTTTCCTTCCAATTTTAAAATTTTACAATTATTAAATTTTGCTTTGTTTCCGCATTTGATTATTAGTTGAACATTGTTGGCATTTTATGTTCACTATTATCACTAGCAAGAATGATATAAGTATGAAATTGTGTTACTGAAAATGGTTTGAAAGATAAACTAAAACTAATTTTAAAATGGTTAGAAGTATTTTGATGAAAATAGTTTAAAAAGTGGCCTATTTTTGGCCAATATTTAAAGTTCATTAATTTATTTGATTTAGTTAAGGATTTAATTGAAGACAACTTCGTGAGAGTTAAAAATTAGAGTTTCAGAATACTGAAATTTACATTTCTTTAATCTGTCTTGAAATAATAATCCATTTTGTGAAGAAATCTTGCATTGGTTTTTGGAGTAATAAGCACAAAAATTATTAAAATGCCAATTTATATAATTCTTTTAAGAATTACGAAACAAGGCATAATTCAAAATAAAGTACAACTTAAGAAGACGATAGATATATTTTTATGAGACTGGAACTCTAACATTTAGCATTTACATAAAAAGTTGGCAAAAAAAACCTCCAGGCAATCAGTAAATCCTTAATTGCGAGGCTGTGGTATCTACAATATATATATGGAAATACTTATACAAAAGATGCTTTAAGAATAATAAATAATCAATAATTATTCATGATGAGAGTGACATCTCCAACACAACATATTAATTATTTAAAAAAATAACTTAAGAATCTTAAATAGAGTGTTATGATTGCAGAGAGATATCCTTTCTTCACACACTGAGCAACCTTTCTTAGTGTTTTATTGCCTTTTCAATACCCTTATCCTGAGTCCCGAAAAATGGCTGTGGAGGAAAGAAGGACATGACATTTTCGATTTACTCACAAATAAAGCGTCAGAAAAGTTGAAATATTTTGGCAAAAAGAATTTAAAATTGGAGTCATACTTAATGATATCTGAATAACGATAATTGAGAATTTTTAAAAATACATTTATCGAATTTTTGCTATCTTATGTTTCTAAAAAAAAGTTAACTTGAAATTACACAAATGCTCATTTTTAATGAAACTAAAAATTAATGAATAATATATAATTTTTAGTAAAGTGATTGTTAGCGGATTTCGATTAAAGCAGCTCAAGCTTACTAATACAGAATTGAAATAAAATTGTCAGTATAATGTATATGTATATATATATATATCCCTGTGATGTTACTCATTATATGAACTAATAGAACACAATTAAATATGTTTTAATTAATGCCATCATTTGTATAATACTAATAAAAATTTAGTTTAATATTGGAGTAAATAAAATATATAAGTTTCTTATTTCTTTCATTAGAAATATCTTTTGAAAGTTATTAATCAATTCAGTTTCTTATTGCTTTTCTGGAAATTTTTATGTAAGTGATAACTTGATTATTTAGGTTTAACGGCTATTTAGATTTTATTATTCTTAATGACAACAAATTGATTTCTATAGCTCCATAAATTCTTTACCTACTAAAAGCTTTCTTTAAATTTAACTTTAATTTCACTATTATTAAAATTAAAAATAAAAAGTACTCTTACTCTAAGTTTGCTTCCAAACGGAGAAATTCTTTTCAAATAAAAAATTTTTCTCACTTTTATTCATTGATCTAAGTTCAGATATATAGATTGATGAATTGAGACACTCGCCTGTCTAGATTGCTGGAAGTTGGCAGAAGAAAAGTCATTCATCTTGTACATTTTTGGAATGTTTAATTTTATCAACATCAAGAGGAGTTTACGTGAGTCATCTAATTTACTATCTTCCTCTTGGCATTTTCTTATAGTTGATTGCATATTCTTGATCATTCTAAGAACAAGAAATGGCACAGACATTGTTGTACTCTGAAATATTTATAAGAATAAAATCAAGTTTAAGGTAATCTCGTTTAAGGTAATTTTTATGTGTCAATGATAGTTTGGAAGATATAATCTTTTAGACTTTTCAAATAATGGAATTTCTATACTAGAAATTTCGGTTTGGCTTGTTTTTAAATTTACTTCTCACCTTAAAGTGGCATTTTTTTCAAGAAATTTAAAATTTAAAGGCATTGTTAAATTTTTTATTGTCACTTTTCACATATTAAGAATTTTAATTCAAAAATTACAGACTGTAAAACATTTTATATTTAAAAAATGAGAATTCTTTATTCTGATAGCTGAATTTAATGTTTTGATAATCTTACATAATAATTAATAAATTTAATAGTTATAATTAATAATATTAAAATAACCAATCATAGTTATATTTAAATTATTACAGAAAGATAACCCAAATATATTATAAAAAATATTAGCTAAATATTCATAGCTTATTATCAAAATAAGGATTAAAATTACTCAGTTAAATTTAATTTTTTAAAATGCTGTCTTAATTAGTTAACAGTATTAAATTAAAATCAAATGTTCAAATATTTTTACTTCGTTAGACAAATATCTTAATTTGGACATAAAATTTTTACCTTACATAAATGTTCTCATTAATATATAAGTTTTTCTTTTATTGAAGGTTTTTTTCTCATTCAGTATCAGAAAATCTAATATAGTTAAAGAAAACTCTAAATCACAGTTTTTGAGAAAACTGGATTCTCTAATTTGAATTTTGAATTTTTACAAAAACTACACATTCGCTAATTAAGAAATTTTGATTAATTTATTTAATGATTGTATCAATAGATAAGTTTCAAGTTATTATTTTTATTTTTATTTACTATAGGCATAAATATTTTAATCTGTTTTTGATTTTAATCCTTAGAAAACTAAAAAATAACCTTCTTTGTTAAAATTTTGGGTTAAAATGCTTAACAGTTTTATAGGTTGCGACTTCACAGATCCAAATTAAGAAAATTAACAGAAAAATATTTTAATTCAGGAAGTCATAATTTTCCCTTGAAGGATTAAATAATAAACGCATTTCTTCGTTAACTGATTTTCTTTATTTTCTTTTTTTTTCCTAAGACCAACATTTAAAGTTTTATGACACAAAAATCGCATTTTACAGTTTCTACAATAACAAGTTTAATAAGTTTATTTTCAAGAACATTTATTTTAATTGATATTTTCAATAATCAAATCCATAATGGTGCAACACCAAGCACTTATTATGCTAAAATTTTCTACATTACTAATAAGATATGCTTAGATATAAAAATTATGATTGAAATCATTCCCATCTTCAAAAAGCACAGCAATATAAAAAATACTGTCAATTTCACTTTGAAAATTATATTTTTATAAATTAAAGCATGTGTGTAAGTACAAGAAACATTACAATTTATTAATGAAATAATTTTATTTTTTTTCTATTAATAAATATAATTTTCCTTAAAAGTATATAAACATACAAAATTTTCATAAAAATATTTAAATAGATCTGATTTTTAAATTTTGTTTAAAGTTTTCTTGTAATTTTGTAAATAAATATTTGCAAAATTAGTAACAAATGAAATATCAAAAAGAAATGATTTAAATATGGAACAATGAAATATATATGGAATAATTTGAGAAAAAGTTCGAATAGGAATCATTTAAGTATTTAAAAATTTTTAGCAAATAAAAATTTTAAAAAGTCACACCGAAAACTAATATGTATGACATAATAAAAATTTAAATATTATGCTCTAAAATTATTTCATGAAAATCACTGCCAAAAAATTAAAAAAGAGAATAATTATTAAAATAAGAATTTGTTCTGAATACTTTTTCAGCAATACCCTAAAATTTAATGTAATTTCATATGGTGTACTTTAATCTAAGTTGAATTTTTCAATTTATTTTAATGAGAGAAATGTTTTTCATTACTTAAATTTTTTAAACAGAATATCAATTTTTTAAACACAAAAATCGCATTTTACAGTTTCTACAATAACAAGTTAAATAAGTTTATTTTCAAGAACATTTATTTTAATTGATATTTTCAATATCAATTAAAATAATTGATATTGAAAATATCAATTAATAACAAACTTATATATATTAAGTAAAAAACTTATCTATATTTTTTACTTAATATATATAAGCTCATGAATTATAAACTCACCACTGTGCTTCACACTTTTTTGTCATGCTTTCATTATTTTTTAATATTAAGCAATTAAGAGGATGTTGTTTTAGGGCTTAGGTAACTATTTTTTCCTCGTTAATTGCTTTTCTAAATTTTTGCCAGTGCTTTAGGTGATAATTTTTTCTGATTATAATATGTCTTAGAATCTAATGGGCATGTTTTGTTATTAGTAAATTATACCCCATAAAGTAACTTTTTTAAATATCAACTTGATTTTTTAATTGTTTCTTTGGTAAAAATTATTATATGCCTCTAGAAAAATCATTTTGGGGCTTAATTATTTACATTTTATTATTTAGGAAAGTAATTGTAGAAATACACTACATCCTTAAAAATAAATTAATGCTGTTTTTAAAGTAATAATGAAATATATATATAACGTGTTAATAGGGAATAAAATACCACTAAAATACCAAAACGCAAGTGCAAACACTAAATTTCCTTTGAATCTGTTTTATAAATTCAAGGTTATGCAAAAATCAAAAACATTAAGTAAAAATGAAAGACATGTTACCAGTTTTATTTGCAATATATGTATTCTATTATACCGTTTCAATGCCTAAATGTTAATTGAATAGGAGAGGAAAAATTAAAAGTTAAATGCATTGAAATATTTGTTTTTTAAAAAGTTTTTTTTTATTATTGGTGACCTACATTTTTCATGGAGGCTGAATAAAATTCTTTCAACCTCAGTTATAAATATTAGATTCGTTTAGTAATATGTTCTGGATGTGAAAAAAAACTTTCACAAGAGTATAAATTTGGTTGGAATCATGAAAAAAATACGTTAAGGTAAATAGTTTTTTTAAAAAAAGCCTGCATTACAAACTTTAAGAAAAGTTAAGTTTTTTAAACATCATGAGAATAGGACATGATTTACATTTAATCTACGATCGTTAAACGTAAAATAAAATTTATATAATGTTTTAAAAATACCAAAAATGCTATTAAAATTAGAAAATATTTGTATGCTCTATTATACCTGTTTCATGTATGTATAGACATTAAAAATTGAAATAATTTAAATATTAAGTTAACGATTTTTCTATTCGAAATTTATTTTCCAGAAAATTTTATTAAAGAAATCAAAACCATTTATTTTGTTTCATAAAATTAGTTTTTCCATGACTAAAAACAATCTAATGTAACCATTAAAATAATTTTTTTAGTAGAACGACAAGTATTAAAAAATCTCAATACCATAATTATGAAGTAGATATTTCAAACATTTGTCCCAAGTAAAGACACATTAGAATGAAAAGCTATAGAAAAAGGAGCTAATACACTCAAGTACTTAAATGATTCAAAACAATTGTATTAAAATAATCTAATATAATCGTAACCATTGATAAAAAGAAAGATTTTATTTAAGTAAAGTAAAACAAATTCTCTTTCTCTTTTTTTTTCAAATAATTTTTGAAAGTTTGCACAACCACATACTAATATGCGAAAGCATTCGTTTGATTGAACCGAATTTGATATTTGCTTAAGAAATTTTCTGAGAAAGTTTTTGTAATGTTAATAGAAACATTTGATTAAGTTATAATTTTTTAAAACCAAATAAATTTATTTTTCAAAAATATTTTATATACACATAAATGAAAAGATTTGATAATAATGTCATTACAATTTAATGAATAATAGTTGAAAGAATGTTATTTGTATGCAGTTTTGAGATAATTTTGATTAGAAAAATAATCAACAATTCTGATGTTTAAAAAAGCTCTTATTTAATTTTCCGATAAATTTTCTTAAAATTCTTTTTTGTAAAACTAGTTAGAATTTATTTTGTGTGACATTTATTCAGAAAATGCTTCTGAATTAAATAGCCGAATGAAAGAATCAAGATTTAAAATAGAAATTGATATTTTGCTCAACAAAATTACAAAGATTTAGCATGAAATTCTAATATACTCTCTTAATAACAGAATCTGTTACATTAAATTTCTTTTCAGAAAAAAGTTTTGAATCAGACCGTAAAAATAGAGACTTATAATATTGAAAATTAGTTTTCATTTCTAACAACGAATAAAATTGGTTCTTTTAATGAACTACTTCAATTAAAAGTGCTTATTATTTATTTTTTAATAGAAAACAAAATAATTTTTTTTTAATTTTTGGTATCAAATATTTCTATTTTCTGTGTTAACAGTTAGTTCAATAATCAAATAATTTATTTTAAGCATACTTCACAAACTACTAAATGGAAGAGAGTGCACTAAATAGTTATTTGAAGCATTCTTCATTGTATTTTTGAGTGAATGAAAATAACATTAAAAGCATTAAATATAATGACATTTAATGCCTATGAAGTTATATTTTTAATATAAATAATTGTAGCCTTTTTTTAACAAATATAAATTGTATTATCTCCATAAACAATTTTTTGGAGGTTTTTATTTCAAAATAAATATTAAAATAGAAATATAGTTAATAAAAACCAATATGAAAAACTTATAAAATAAGAAATAAACATATTTAAATGATGTGAGATTATTCTGCATCAGTGTTTGATTTTCTAAAGCTTGTGATAAACTTAAATTACTAGAATTTCAAAAACTATTTAAAGTTCTAATATTATTTTATTAATTAAAAATTTTTCAATGTTTTTGATTTTCCTTAACAATTATTTCTTAAATTCCAGTGGAAAAGAAAAAGCTCCATTACTTAATCATTAATTTTATAATTTAAAATTCAGTAAGATATTCTCATCTTTATCTAAATTATTAAAAATTTGCTATATTTCTACTATGCATATTAATCATGCATTTATTTATTCGCTTTAAAAAAAAAGCAAAAAAAAAGCAACAAATACTTTTAGTTAAAAATATACAAAGTATAAAATCTGAGTGAATAAACATTGTCTCGCAGATGTAGTTAGACAAATTCAATTATTTAGACAAGAACTAATTTATTGCTCAAGGAAATAGAAGGAATTTTGCTAAATAGATAGCATAATAAATACTTAATGTAATTCCTTTAGAAGTTAGTTTTCTATCTCGAATGTACTGAAATTTGAATAATTTAAAGCATGCAGATGATTTTTGACTTTAGAATAATGTTTGTTTTGATTATGCAAAGTATGCCACTTAACTTTTTTTGTTTTTACAGTGTTTGTTTTATTTGTTATAACTATTAAAATCGTAAAATCAGAAATAATCAATTTTCAATTCCTTCAATTGTTTTAAAGTGCTTATATTTGGGAATCTTTAAATATATAAAAGTCAGTTTTTTCTATTTTCAGAATAGTGAAATTTTTTGTTAATAAAATGTTAAGGGAATATTTTTGATAAATGAATTGTCATTTGGTAGTTGCTATTTTGATAAATTTTACATCCATATAATTTTTCAAATATATTTGAATAAAGAATTCAAAAGGTTTCCTTAGAAATTAAATTGTCATATTATTTTTAGTAGTAAATATATTATTCTCTTACATGTATTTCATTGAGCCACAAAAGAGTTCGTTTTTTGATGTTGGTTCAGATATAAACTTCAGTATTACTTACTGATAATATTTAAAAGAATCCATACCTGATTCATTATAGTGTTTCTCATAGACGGGTTAAGAAATTTCAAAAAATAAAGATAAATCTGGTTTGATCATTCTCAATTTAACATGAAACACTGTGCTAAAATAATATACACGTATAAAGTAGTCAAATATTTATGTCTTGTGAGTCTAAATAATTATCACATGGTAATGTCATCCGATGAAAACTAGAACAGAAAATGAAAGCTGTAGTAGACTTTAATTGTATATTATTCCCAGAAAAATATACTATTAAATCTTATATGTTCTCTGCAAAGATACAGTTTAAAACTACGGTTTTTTATTTATTTTTAAATATATGCATTAAAACAGCGCTGAGAGTAGTATCAAATGAGATTAGAAGGTAAGTCAAATAATGCAACTATAAGGAGAGACTGAAAAAGAAAGTGGCTGAATATTGTCTATTCATAGTACATCAAAAATCACTTGGGAGCCTAGGAAAAAAGTTATTTTATATCCAGAGTAAGAGCTTCATATAAATTTTAATGTTATTTCTGTTTTCGATGCTCTTAAAATAAAATACCATCGATTGCCTTTAGTCTTGCCTGTATTGGAAATAACGAGGGAAAATATTTGGACTGGTTGCTCGCCTCGAAATGGTCCTTTTTTGAATCACTAAGAAGTTGTACTTTCACTAATAGAAACTATTTTTCCTTTTTTTATGGATTATAAATTAAAAACATGTAATATAGTGAAAATTTTTTAATACTCTAATATGAATAACATCTTGAGTATTTAATTCTATTTAAAAGAGTAACTTTAACTTTATACATAGCAAATAATAAATTGCATTTTAAAATATATATTTAGTGTGAATCAATTATGTAATAAAAATTTGTTCATTAACATCAAATTTTTCTAGTAATTTTGCTGACATAAATCTAATTTTTGTGTTTAAATGTTTTATATATTAAACATTATCAGCAGATAAAGAAATGTTTAATTATTTTGAATTTACTATTATCAATTATTTTATCAATAGAAAAATTTTACTCTTTATATTTAATTGCTTATTCTTAACAAAACAACGATTTCCTACAAAATGTATCCTATATTTATCAAAAATAGATTAAATAGGACTATTTTAAATACTTAGAGAAATAAAAAGTACTTAATAAAAAACTATATATTATTCTTGGATTTGAACTGAATATTTAAGTTGCAGTTTAATTGATAGTATTTTAATATGAAGTATGCATATAGTTTCTTAAAAGATATTTTTCATTGTTCAAATTCGTAAATATCATTTACATTTTCTTGTCGCTTAAATTTATACGACTTTTTCATGAAAAGTATAATTTTTTAATCATGTATACCTCAAATGAAAAAATAAATTTTAAAATAATGCTTCTAATTTATTTTAAACAATATTTTAGACTTTTAAAGGAATTTTTATTATTTTGAAGCCTTTTTATTCCCTATTTTTGTTAAAATGTTTTGTAATAATGTTAAGTGAAATAGGTAGGATTATTTCCAGAATTAGAACCCAACACTTCTGAGGAATGACTATAAAGGTAGACAGCACAATATCTTACAAATAATGTAAGAACTGCCCTGAGGAAGAACTTACCCCAGAACATATTTTTAACTGCCCGGCCATCATAAGAAGTTTACAGTCAATTAAAAAATTTCCCTTTCAGAGAAATCTCTATAATGATAAAATTGTACACATTACCAAGGCCGTGATTTCGGCACATGGAATGATTTGAGTTCATCTCAAATGGATACGACACCAAACTAAACCAAATGAAATAAGTAAATGTAAAGTAAGTAGAGAAGTTAATTTTGGAAAACCATTTAAACAATAATACAATGATATCAATCATATTTTTGTCATCCCCTTCAAAATCAAAATATTAAATATTTCATGTCCTAAGTTATTTTCAGTGATATACTCGCATTAATTAACAGTTTATTGCTTGTGTAATGTCTCTTTGAAGCTTTTAGCAATTAAATATAAATATATACATTTAATTACCATGTTAAATTTGATATTGTGGTGATTTTATTCTTCATAGCGTGTTTCGAAGATCATTTTTGACAAATATAATGCATTAAAGGAATTTAGGAAGTGAAATATCAGAGCAATTATTCTGAATGATTATTCTAAACCTCTAGCCTTATAAATAACCCAGAAAAATTAAAAAAATAAGAGGAGTCATTTTAAGTTATCTAAATAATATAAAGTTATATAATTGTCCCTTCCTCCACTGTAGTTTGAGTAGCGTCTAGCTATGTTCTATTATTTTATGGTTTGCAACTACTTTATTTCTTAAATAAATATTTTATGAAATATCAGATTAAAAACGTTATCATTAAATGTAATATAATTTAATTCATAAATTCAAAGTTATAGTTTTTCCATTTTGTTGTAATATTTAAAATTTCAATTTTAATTTTAGTTCTGATTGAATTTTCAAAATAAAAATCAAGCATATCGAATATATTCTTTTTCTTTAGCTGATTTAAAAATGTATGTCAGTGTTTACACACACACAAATTTTTTTCAGCGTTCTAATATTATACTATTACATACTTTAAACCGAAAACAAGCGCACACATACATTTTGAAAAATTTTAATTGATTCTCATTTTTTAAATTTATTTTTGTCATAAATTAAAAAAAATTATTAAAATATATCCCAACTCTTTTAAATTGTCGTTAAATTTATGTGTAAATAAAATATGAAGTTTTACCTTCTAAAAAAATTTTTTTTAAAAGATCCTCACTATTCAGAGAAGTAAAAACAAACTATTCAACACATATTAGAAGGCCGTGTTCAATAAACAGAGCTAAATAATTCTATTAATAAAATAAAGGAATATGTAAATTGGCAGCACATTTGAATTTCTCACGTTTGAAGAAAAATATTTAACTCGAAGCATGACAAAACGCGTTTTTAATAGTGTAACTTTTTAATAGTAAAGAAACAAATTTAAATGTACTTTATGTGCAGATTAAGTCTAAGGGTTTTTTGTACAGAAATCATTTTTTAAAACTCTGCTTCAAAAAATAAGATTTGAAATGTGCAAGTAAATTCCAGATAAATTTAAAAATTTAAAATTATTATTAGTATAGAAATCACTTATTATTTTGTTTTTTCGATCATCTTAAAGAAAATGAATTGAACGGTGTACTCTTTATATAAAAACATGAATTCAGAATCTGAGAATACGAAATGATGCATATATGCGAAAGACTATTACCAATTTTATATTATATAAATTAGAAATTATTTCTTTCTTTTATTTAATAAACAATTTTTTTATTTACTGCACATCTTTTATTTAATTACTTCATTTAAAGGTTTTAAGGTTCTTTATTAATAGAACCCAAATAACATACTTCGATTCCAAATCATTACTTCAACAATACTAATCTTTCAGACTATATTTCCAAAATATTTACACAGTAAATTATAGAATTCACATATTTTCCACTTAGGAACATAATTTATTTTTCAAGTTAATATTTATGTTCAAAAATTTCCATAAAAAACATAAATTTCCAAATTATGTAAAAAATTTTCTTTTTTTGTTTATATATTTTAAAAATTATAAATTCATTGTATATTTTACAAAATTAATTTTTAAAATTAAAAATATTTAATAAACATCATTAAAATTTATAAGATGTATCTAAAATAAAAAGTAAAATATTATACTTTATAATACTGCCATTTAAAAAATATAAATATAACATACAGCTTTATTATTTTTGTATCCTCTGAGACCGTAATAGCCTAATTGATTAGGTCTCGTTATCGGAATATCGTGAATTCAAATCCCAACCTGATAGAAGATTCTTCATGTTCACTAACGGCTGATTGGGCAGTAAAATACGTTATGTTTGCAGTTTTCTCCAAATGAAGTGATACTTCTGATAGTTTGTAGGTCAAGTTTTGAGTTTTTCTGATTGGTCATTGTTTTAAAATTTGAAGACCCTTTCACTTTTCCAGCCACAATAACACGCCCATTGTGAGTTCCTTTGCATTAAGATCCAATCACTTTAGCCCATTTTGGTCCATTGTATAGTTGAAAAGTGAAAATCGTGGTAGTCGGGTATTTGAAGTATTTCTTTACTTTAATTATTATCACGCAAATATTCTTATGAATTTATTTGAAGCTTAAGAAATAAGACTACTTTATTTAAATTTTTTTGTAGGAAACAGATGATTTTTAAAATAATGACTAATATTATTTATTAACATTAATTAATTGATCAGATTATTTAATACTTTTTAAATTACCGACTATGTGTTAAGTATTTTGATTTACATTTGCATAACTTTTTTTAGACACTTTTCAGACTACTACTATATTAGAATGTAAAACTTATATATACCAGATTCCTTACCATGAAAACGAAAATTCTGAAAGCTTTCTTACCATTTTTTTTTTGTGATCCTGGATTGATGTGAAGAATTTTTTGTGATCCTCACACTTATTTGTTTCTTCTATAAATTTAAGTAATTTATTTTTGCCGTATTAAAAATGAAATAAAATAGTCTGATTAGATGTATAAATGTTGTGATTTTCTTTTTCTTTTCATAGAATTTAATATATCCTTTCAAAATAAAACAAAAAAGAAAATGAAAGCTTATAATTCAAACTTTTGAGGTTTAGAAAAAATCGCATTCATGGTCTAAGATATTCTTCAACTTCTGTAAATTCTTACAGTATATATGTATACAATTTATCTTCCTTTAACAGCATTAATTCTACTTTTAAAAACTACATAAGTTAATTAACTGTACCAAACATATATTTCATGAAAGATTGTTCTATAAATCAGTTATTTAGCTAATTAAAGTTTAAGAAAATTAGTCTCTAGATATGAAGACTTATTTTATAAATTACTATTTTCTAATCCTTCTATTCACACATTTCTATATTTAATTAATCTCGTACTGTTAAAGAATTGATACATAGTTCATAACTTTGAATGCAAAATTAACTTAATTATCACCTCATGATAATCATGTCATGTCATTAGATAATTATATAAGAGTTTCGAAAATGAAACAAAGGGAAAGGTAAATGAAACAGGTTGAATTTTTTGTGCTAATGAAAACCACTTAATTTAATTTTGGTACAACAAATATTTTAAAAGGAATAAAAATGCTTAAGAAAATATTTTTACAGAAATGTGAAAAAGTGTAGTATATTGAAGGAAGCTGATTGAAATGTTATTTTTGATTTTCAATAAAATTTCATGATATTGTGTTCAACTACAATTTGAGTAGAACAAAATTGTGTTTTATATTAGGAAAAATTATTTCATATATGAAATTCTAAATCTTATTAAAAGAAAAAATGTTATTTAATAATAAATAACTTATTGTGCTTTGCATGAAATTAAAAAAAAAACATTATGTGTAGAACTATAATGTACAGGAAATATATATTTTTAATGATATGTAACTAACTGCGATAAAATATACACTGCTCATAATTATTTTATAAATATGCACCGTTCATAATTTACTGCAAAAATGATGAATTTAGTTCTTAATAGTCATATAATTGAATTTAATTTCCAAGAAATGGAATAAGTATTTTACTGTTTTCATAAATGGAAAATGGTCTTAAATTTCACTTAGTTAAAATTCTGTTTTATCGTTTAAATTCTTAGAAAAACGAATGAATTTAAGTTTAAATATATTGATTGTAATATTTTCTGTGATGTATAAGTATAGAATTCAAATTGGATTTGATTAAATGCTTGTATGATTTTAAATATTTACTGTAGTTGTAATTTATTTTTTGATATCAAATAATTTAATAAGCCTTAAATGAATTAATTTAAGTACATATTTCTTATAAAATTAATAAGGACAACATTTTCAAATTTTGTGTTTGATGAACAAAATACAGAAAAAATTCCACATGCCGTTTTATTGATCATTATTGTTTTTTTAGTAGCTAAATAATGAGCTGCATAGTTTAAGCTTAACTATCATGTTATAAGCAGATCATTATATTATTGTTTAGTTTTCGTCAGTATTATGATAATTGAAGACAGTTGGATTTTGTTTTCCAAAATCATTATTTTATATAGAGCTAATAATTGGATCATATACAGACATTTTTTGATTATTTCAGAAGAACATAAAAATTCATATTTATTTAAATTTGATAAAATGTGAATTAAATTATAATTTACATAAAATGAATATTATTTTTCATAAAAAATTAACTTAAGTTTTGTAACGTAATAGTTTGAATATACGTCATATTTAAAAATAAGTATTTGCATATACGTATTTTTAAATTTAAAGATTTTCTTAATCAATTTTAAAAAATTCAATATATATAAACTAAATAAGATTATAAAAAATTATATTTCAAATCCAAATGCAGTTATATTTGAAATTCGTTGTTACCTTTTTTGTTTATCAGAACTTTGTTTTCTTTAATTGTTTCTTCAAAATGAATACTTATTATTTTTATTACGAGTGAAATCTGAAACAAAATACCTTAAACTGTTGTTGTCCATTTAACCTTACATTTAAGTCATGATATTTTGTGAGTATCTTTCATAGCCAAATTGATATTTTCCGATAATTTATTAGGCTTAAATGGTTAATGTGTAAGCTTCCGTGGAAAAATTCAAAATCAGTTTATCACCAAGTAAGTTTACCTTCAACGTTTTTTATAAACATCAGATTGAAATAATATGAAATAAATTTTAAGGTGAATTGCTGAAAATTATTTGAATTTTAATGTATTTGATTTCAATACATTTGTGAAATTATTTATCCTTTCCCATTTCACATTCCTTTATCATTCTAGAGAAAATATTATTTAAAATCTGAAAATTAAACTGACATTTTTGAGCATTGAAATTATTATTGAATGTATACCACTTTAATTCTACTCTGTTATTTTATGAAATATTACTCTGGGTTCTAAAGAAAATATTTGCATAAGTATCTTTGATTCTAAAGGAAACATTTGTATAATTTTCTATTTGTAACAGTGTATCACCTAAAAATTTTCAATAAGCTTCTTTAAATATACATTGAAAAGTTTTACTTCAAAAAGTTTTCGATTTATTTGTAAGAGTTGATTAAAATATTTATTTACTTTTTGCTTCATTTCAGAAAGTAAGGTAGAATTCAATGTATAAAATTTGAATCTCTGAAGAATACAATTGAAAAGCTCTAGTAAGAAATTGGGCTTTAAATAAAAGCTTATAAAAGAAGATACAAATATCTTAGAAAAAATAAAAGCTAAGAACTTACTATAGGACATTATTTTCAACTTTAAGCCAAGAATTTCATTTGAATATAAATGAAACTGTGGAGTATGATGAAAGTAATTAAAAATTGTGAAACGTTGCATCAAACAACTTTTTATTGCCTTCTAGAGATTGATTACGATTTATTTAAAATGCGAAAGCACATTATTGTGTTAAAAGAGATCAATTTCTTTTAGATAACTATTACTTATCCATTCTCTGTTTTAAATTAAAATTATTTATATGCGTATATGTATAACTATTTTTCAAAATAATGTTATGCATAATTTTATATATTTATCCAGAAAGAATTTGAGAAACATCACAATATAGTTTCTTATTTCTTTTATTATTACATTAAAAATATAAGAAAAATTTCTGACTAATTTTAGACTAACATTAAATTACAAATCAATTGATACATATGTTTAGTTTCCCAGATGAATCTTCAAATATGATAATCATGAATGTTATTACAAATATGTGAAAAGTACTTCAGTAGCCTTAGTATCTTATTTATTGTAAAAAATTTAACATAATGGTAAGTTAATTAAACTAATTAAAAAAGGCAACAAACAACCTAAGTTAATTTTAATAAACCTAATTTTTTAATTTAAAAAATGTATTTATTTTTCACATCCTCTTCTTAATTTTAACAAAGAATTTTTTATTTAAAGTTTACATTAGTTCTATCCAACGTAATATTTCTAATAGAAATTCTAAAAGGAAATTAAATAGGACAATAACCTAAACAAAAACAATATTTTAACCACTTATTTATGTAAGCATGCATATAAAATCAAATTCTGAGCTAAAATAATAAACAATTGGAAACGTCGTAAATTTACATTAGCTAATAGAAATGACTCTTTAAAATACGGTAATTCTAGAATTTCTTCAAAATTTTGTTAGCAGTTTTAACATTGACAATCATAATGAATTTTACTGCAATTATTAGTCTGTTTCGTCTTGTGTTACTTAAAAAAAATTTTTTTCTCATGAAGAAAATGTTTTTAGTCTTGTTTTATCAGGAAATTCTTAGAAAAATAGTTCTGTAAATTACCTATTGCTGTAACAAAAGTTAATAAGAAACCTATTCTCTGATATCGTTTTCATAAAATACAGTTTATTAATAATTAAGAATAAAGAAGACAAGAGAAATATAATTCATTGGCTTATCCTTGGTGACATGATGATAGCGAATAAAGTTTGTGAAGATTATCTTGGTGTTATGATAATATTTTGCCTTGTCGCCCGTTACGTTTGGCACATATGACCATGAGTTTTTCTATCCACACTTTGGTTCAGGGATTCCTTTCTGTGCAGTTCCCATCTGCCTCATCCAAAATTATTATTTTCTTTTAGGAACATCCCTTTATATAAGTTTTTAAAGCCTACTTCTTTTCCTGTTTTCATCCGATGCTAACTTAAGCAATGTTCTCGGGAAATTAATTAGTTTCATTCTGAAAATGTGACCAAATGATCATCAATTCATTATTAAAGTTATTTAATTATTTGGTTTTCTTAGATAGTTTTCTTAATAATATTCATTAAAACTCTGAAAAACATTTTCCAAGGCACTAAAAGCAGACTAATTCGTCTCTAGTTTTGCCTTTATTCTGGAATTTAACAGCTTCCTTTGTAGTATACAGGGTATTTCTTCCATTCAAAATTAATTAAAAAAGTATATGTAGAGTGGAAGTGGATATTTCAAGATCTTTGAGTATTTATGTTATTATGCTGAGCGCAAACTTTACAGTTTTTCTGCATTTTATCAGCATCCATGATTTTTTGTTTTGTGATTTTAACCCATTAACATTCAAAAGATTCAATGTCTGCGTTCTACATTATGTTTCAAGAAAGTTATTTTTAAAATAATCTTTCTGAAACACTTTGGAATTTATCAATTTTGCTTACCTACAAATAGGTTAGTTTCCAACATTCAGACATATGACACTTCAAATTTTAATGTACCATTATATATTTCAATTTTTAACTTATTTTGAATATGTTTGTTCGTCAAACTCTATTTAGAGTTCTAATAGTAAGGTGAACATGACAAATCTTTCATTTACTGTCCTTGTTTTTACCCCTTTCAGTAACGACAACTCAAACCAAGTAACTAATAGAAGATAGAGAGAATTGGTCCTTTCACTTATTTGATATTCATATAAATTGGATTTGGGTTACGCTTATTTATCTTCATGATTTTTGTTTTTTATTCATTTACAATGAGATCATTTTTTCTGACATTTTGAGTCTTTTCATTTTACGTCTAGATGATCATCAACACAAAATCGGCAGCATAGTCGAGCTTTTCCAGCCATGCTATCCAATTTCCCTCTGATTCAAAGTTTCCTGAATTTTAAATGCATCCATGATTTTTTGTTTTGTGATTTCACCCATATTAGCACCCGAGAAGAAGTTTCAATACCTGTGTTTATTGAGCTTTGCTCAAGAATCAGTATTTCTTCAAAATGCTCTTTCCATCATTTTTGAATTCATTCTTTGTCTGTCAATAAAGTACTGCTTTCATTCTTTACACCATACATATTATTTGACTTTATTCTTTCCAATTAGCCTATAAGTCTTCTCCAAGATCACCTGAATTACTTGCTCTCTGAGCGTGCTTATACAGCACATCTGGTTAAATTTTCTCTTGGTTCCTTTTCAACGCTTTACTTTTTGCGTGTTTCACTGTATTACATTGTATTTGTGCTCTAAGCTTTGTTGATTTAGGATTACTTACTTTACTTTTGATTTTCTATCTCCGATTGATTAATTTCAGAGTATCAGCCATGATTGATTCTTGATATTTTTTCTATCAAGATAAAACAAAAAGAATGGATTACGGTTGATACCCTTTTCTCTTGTGTTTTCCTTGGTATACTCAACATTTCTTTTGCAGTTGAATTGTATATAAATTTATACTCGCTGTTGTAACTTTCGATTTCAACATCTCTTCCTCAATTTCTAGGTCTCAAGAGCTGAAATTTTACTTTTTGTTCGCAGATATAACTTTTTCATATTTTATTTTGTTTTAATTTTTTAATAACCAAATAATATCCTTTCGATTTCTTTTGTCTGGTATTCCTTAACAATTTGAAAATGATTTCTACCATCACGAAGTGAGAACCAAAATTACTTCTGCTCATTTTTTTGGCTTTATAGAGCTATAGATCTCTATAGAGCGATACTATAGTATCCAATAAACATTTCCAGTAATTGCAGTTGATTGCTGTATAATCTGTTTGATTTGTGTTCTTTCAACAGAAGCCGTATACATTATTTTGTGATTATCCTTATGCTCTAAGAGATCATCACCTTTGCAGGTTACATTAAAAATTCTTGCAAAATAGTCAGCTTTAAGGAACTTTTAGATTGCCTTCCCTAGCCCATAAATCAGTTTTTATATTGTAACGGTTTCTGTAAGTGTACAGAATATATTCTCACGATGATAGGAATGTTTAGCCCATCGCTCAATTTTTCTCATTTACTCGAGCTTAAGATGAAATATATGAGAGCAAGCTACAACTTATGGTTGAGTTAGTGTCAAGGTAATTTAAAATATTTCCAAATAAATTTAATATAACATATTTTTGTCATAATGTTTTTCTTTAACTTACACTGCTTATTTTATTCTTTTTTTAAATTTTAATAGAGTTTTTATTTCTATCGTTAAGTCAATATTAATGGCACTTTAATAACATACGATATTTCAAAGTTCATTCTTTTATTATTCTTTTATAGTAACTGTGATCATGTGAGATAAGTCGCATATTTGATAAGCTCATCAAGCATAGCATTTATCAGTGTCCCTTGTTTTTGACAAATAAAAATCTTAAGATGATGAAATAGTCAACAGTCAATAAGGAAATAGTTACCAGTGGATGTGTCTACCATATTTTACTAATTAAATTAAATTAATACTTAAATAACATTATTATTTCAAAAATTAAGGAATTGTTCCCATTTTAATTTGTATTTTTTATATTTTCTTAACTTAAGATTAAAACAGCATACATTTGATAAACATTTTGAATTAAATGTAAGTGATGAGATTGATGCATAAGTTGGTACCTTCCTCTTCAGTGAAGTTTCAGTGATATGCAAATGATTCAGTGATTATTTATACATTAAAGAAGATTATACATAACAGAAGATTTATACATTAAATATTGTTATTGCATAATCACTGAATCATTAAAAATTTTTAATGATTCAGTGATTATGCAATAACAATATTTAATGTATAAATCTTCTCAAAATGTTAGTCTGTGATTTTATCTGTTAAAATTACGAGATTTCAAAAATATTTTATTTTGCTTTATCTTTCAGTGGAGATTGTCAGACATTGCAGTAACAAAGTCAGTTTAAATCAAATATGTATCTGATATATATACTTGCCATTATTTTTATACCCAATGATAATCTTTCTTAATGCATTTCAGTCTATATATATCTGGTTATCTTTTACTAAATGTTTATATGCGTACATAAATATTAATTATTTCATATTTTATAATTGTTAATATGGGTCGTGGTTGCCTAGTGGTTAGGGTATCGGCCTTCCATCCGGAAAAGTGGCGTTCGATTACCATTGGCGCCAAAAACCCATCGAGTACATGCGATATACGTGCTCGTTAAATCTGTGGAATCGAAAGTCCTGTCGTCCATCATTGAGCACCCTAGTAGCAGAGGCTCAATGGTATTACAGTGGCTATTTACCAGTTTCATTGGTGACTCACTTTACACCGAACTTTTTTGGCGGTCCGTGCCCCGTAACTTATACATGAAACGGTCACTGCCGCATATTTTGCACGACACCATCGTCGGCTGCTGATAGAGTGGTCGCTGGACGGCATCAGCAGATTTACCATTGAGATTGAAGGAAAGTAAAATCATGCGCAGATTTCTTAATATGTGTACGCACGCATGCATGGGGGCCATATTTGAAAATCATTGTGTTATTTACCTTTTCTGTATGTTAATTTAAGACTTTGAATAATAAAATTATTTTTAACAGAATAATTTAATAAGTACAATAAATTCTTTTAAATAAATAAAAAGTATATAACTTTGAAATGGCTATTTCCTTATGTCACATTGTTTTTTACAAAGTTAATTTTTATTTCCAGTTCGTAAAATTTTGTCAAAATAAGCGTTACAAATAATAATCTATTTTAAATAATATGAATTAATTTTAGTATGAAATTTTACTTTAGTTTGTTCATTGTTTCAGGTGTTGAATCCATAGTATTAATAATTTACGATTATTATAATAATTAAAAACCAGTAGCCACCCTAAAGAGCAATGTTGATGATGCCTTTTGTATATTTTTGATGTGTATTATTTTTAATTAGATTTCTTTTTTGTTCCTGTCATTAATATGTGAAGCTTGACCATGGTTAGCATTTTCATATAAATTAAGCTTTCTAAAGCTTTATTCCAAAAGGAATAAATTTCTTGAAATTGAATCTAATATAAAAGTATACCTTAGTGATATACATCAGGATAGTTTATATATTATTGTAAGGATTTTCTTTAAATTGATTAATAACAAAATGTCTATAAAGTTATTTGTACATTTTAATATAAAGTTATTTGTACATTTTAATAAAACATAGTTTTTAATTATTCATCATTTGAAATTTTATCATATTCATGTAATAATTAGTTTTAATACCATAATTTTCATGATTTATTACATAATATAATAAAATTAATTTTATCTTTGGCTTATTTATAGTGAATAGTTGAAATTAGTCCATGTTTTTGAAAACAATTTCCAGCACAAAGCAATGTACAGTTTGTGTATTAATATTAGTTTTTATACTTAAATAAATGAATAACCAAGAGTTTTATGTATATATTTATACAAATAAATTCTTATATTGAACAGAAAGGAAAAAAAAGGTACTTTTTCATTATAACCCTGCTTATGAATCTAAAGAAATGGCTTCGGTTCAACAGTTAATGGATTTGAATCCCACTTTGGGCTTGGATAGTGATTAAGAATTCACTTTAAACCATAGGTCTGTCTTTATTAGTCACACATGCATAAAATATAAATAAAATATTTGTATTATATATAGTATTTTCTAGAAATGTAAACTCTTTAAACAATACATGATGAAAATGGAATATTTAGGACTGTAATTTACAATTTTTTTCATTCCTATAATCAGGATTATTGATGGGGTATAATGAAAAAGTACCATAAAAATATCGTTTTAAGTACTGGTATTTTATAAGCTGTGGAACTTAATTGTTAATTGGGTTGGGTTATAATTCTTAGCAAAATTGGTAATGGGTAAAATGTGTCTTCAGATCTTAAAAATGATCAAATCCTTATTGTGATTCGACGTAAATTTATTTTAAAAGTGTAAGTATTTTTAACCTCAATATACATTATAAAAATAGATATGAACTGAATAACCTTCTATAATAGGGGTGACTAGTTTATGTTTGCTGACAAAATTGACACCAGCAAACGAAAGTGATGAAGCATAAAACTAGAAAAATGTGTATCAATAATTTCTTGACTTGCATCGAGAACCATATAAATAAATTTTGAAAGCAGTTGTAAATAGGAATTCCATATTTTGATTTGATTATCATTAGTGATCAATTTTGTGGAGTAAACGTGAAATGAAACTTCCAGCATTTAAAGCTTGAAACAAAAAAAATAATAATAACTTCTATTTTAAAAGTATTAAATATTTATTTAATGAATAAGATACTATTTTATCCTTAAACTTTCTTTTCTTCATAAAATCTTGAGTTGGACATCACAAAAATTTGCACTTTACACTACAAATGGTGAATTTTTTTATGATTTTATCAAGTATCTAGACTTCATTGTTTTTACAGAATGTATTTTGATAAATAAAAAAATAATAAAAAGAGAGCAAAAAGACATTTACCAACAAAATGGATAACAATCTCTGCAGTTAAAAAATAAAAATGCAAAAATCACAACAAATGAAAAATTTTTCCAAATAAAAACAATTACCAAGTGTAGCAAACATCCTATTTGTGAAAAACTTATCCATCATTTTAATATACATTTGAAAAGTATAAAATTAATTTAATTTTATTGTAAATGTTTTCAAATAACTTTCTATTAGTAGAAATTATCAAATAATGGAGATAAAACTGAAAAGATGAGGAAATTGCATCAAATTGATAAGATGGATAAGTACACAGTGACATCAGTGAGAATTGTGGTTGAAAGTTTCTTGTCGTTGCCAGTTTTCCTGCGGTAAATTATTCTCTAGAAGTGATTAGGTTATATATCATATCTATTTATATTCATCATACATTTTATATTGCATTTAATATTGAAAAATTCTATGTATCTATAAATTTCATATAAAAAGTGGACAATAGTTTATATGTAAACCAAATTTTTATTTTGATTTATTTTTTTTGTAAAATCTGTTTCTATAGTTCAATTTTCATAATAATTATTCATTTTATTATTTTTTCATAATAAACAACAATTTTTATAGGGCAAAATTTTGCATAATATAATAAATATTACAAATATTATTACATGAAAAATAATTAAACCATACATTAGTGCCAATGCATACAAAGTGCAAATTTTGTATTTCAAACTGATAGACATTGAAGTGTATATTTATGTATTGCTGCAAAAATTATATTTAAATTTTTACTGTAATATATATTTTTAAAAGAATTAATTCCGGAATTTTGGCCTGGTTTTCATTTTTCTTGGAATTTTTTCCTGACATAATGCAAATTTCGATATATGTGTTCAGCATTCATTTTCCACCCTTCAGAATGTTATAAATTTAATTACATGTGAGCATTTTATTTTTAAACTTTCTAAGATTAACTACTTGTACAAATAAGTTTTAAAAGTAATATAGTGCGATATGAAAACATCATTAAAATCAAATGTAAAAGTTTAACTAATTCAATTTAATCAAAATATTTCAGAATAATAGCCATTGTAACAAATCATAAGAAAACAATATTTCATATCTTTCAGTTATAATTTTTAATTATGTGTTTTATTATTCTTTGTTTAATGTATGTAATTTTAGTTTATATTGTGCCTGTAACTTAAAATTAAGAATTGTTATTTTCTTTTTTCTTTATATGCTTCGGCTATGATTTTTTTAATGCCAAGTTTACCATTGGATCTAAATGTTGATTGGAGTATATGAATTAACTTTATAACTTTTTCTCTAAATTTAAACCTTAGTTTTAATATTTTAACAACTTTAATTGTTGTGACATTTCCATATTATGCATAAAATTGTTTTATAACAGAAGCAATTTAATGTTTATAGTATCAATTATAAAAATGTTTGAAATTTTTTACATTACTTTGTTCCAGATGTTAATATTATTTATATGAACAAAATTTGTTTATTTGTAGCTTCTACTTGCCACCGTGACAGCTGTATCACAGATATTGATGTAAAGCAATATATAAGGAAATGGTTGATGCATGCTTCTGACAGAGACGTTAAAAAAGAGCCTTGGAAAAAGCCCAGTCTAATGCTTCTAATATGTAATAAAAAATATTAAAGCTTTATCTTTTGTGAACATTTTATTTTTATGATTCAATTCATAAACATTGAAGTAGATAGTTTAACAAATATTAAAATAAAAAAATGCAGTGAAATAGGAACACTTTATCTGAGAATTTAATTGAATTTTTAATCTTATTATAAAAATATATTTAATACACTTGTTGCTAAAAATTTTTCACTTGTTTCTTTTATCATCCTTAGCTCTGCAAATATTGATTTTGAAAATTTTCTAGAATATTCATATTTAAGTCAATTTTTCTGCTGTTATTATAGAACTGCTGAAGAACAATAATAAAAATTTATAAAACTAAGACAATAGAATCAAATTTCTCTGTATTCTTTATTAAAATAGAATCAATGTTTTATTTTAAATCTATGAAATGTATCTAGTTTAGAAAGGCTCTATAATAATAATATAATAATAATAACCTATTGTTACAAATATATTGGAACTAATTGAATTATGTATGATTTTAATTTCTAAAACTGAATCTATGAACAGATGCTAAAGTATATATCTTATAAAAGCAATAAAATTTAGATTTTTGCAGTTAAATTTCCACTGTAAAATTTGTTAAGAAAAATTTGGAATATCATAATTAACAATCTGCTAATTTATTTTTTCTAAAATTATGTTTTAAAAAAAATCTTAATGAATATTGTCTGAGAAATCATTCATTGGATTTTTCCTATTAGTAAAAAATATAATAAAAGCAAATCTATAAAACGCAAATTATTGAACGTTAACTTTGTGTCTTGTAATGAAAACTTGAAAATACTGAAATGTCTAATAGTGAAAAAATATTAGATAAAGGGTAAAATACATTTCATATTAATTTCACTTATATAATTGTACTATATAAATTATTTATTACATTTTGAGTTTATTTATAAGTATTAAAAAAATCCTCCAACACAAGTATTTTTATCTTAAAAAAATTTATAAATATAAGCATATTTAAAATAAGTTTTCCTTAATATTGTTTGACTTACTATCAAAAATACACCATCATTAATTTTTTTCGTCCCGGTGGTACAACTGTTGTACCACGAAAGTGAGTGTCTCAGAAAACGGCTGTGATTCAGCAATTGTACTATGGATTTTTCTCCCTTTCAAGTGCCTGATTTTTTCCCGCTCAAATTTCTTCGCACAATTGAGGGTGATTTAATTGCTGCTCTTTTGTGTGTGAAAGTCATAAAAATTGGGGACTTGTCTGAGCGGGGAATTTTGGCGAAAAACGGTTTTCATTGGCTCCTCTTTTTAAAAGGGAAACATATTCATCCTCACTTTAGCAAATTTTTTCATTGTAATCAGTTACTTTTTTCTTCGATAAAAAATATTTTTAATGGCTGCACGTCGTAAAGGGTTGACTGCTGAAGAATTTAAAAAATTTATTTTAAGAATTAGAAGAAGAAAATTTTGCAGACAGTGATTCTGATTGCTGTGATGAATCTGAATGCAAGAATGTTAGTTTTTTGACGGCAATAATGATGCAAATTCCTCTGTGTCATTTGATTTTGATTGGCGCAAGGCTAAAGCAGATGATAAGCCTATCATTTTTAAAATTACGGGGGGTTATGGTATTTCTGAGACAATAAAGGATTTAGTTGAGGAACACGAATTTTTAAATTAATTTTTTCAGAAGTAATTTTAAACTTTTTTGTAGATGAAACAAATATATATGCTACCAAAATATTAGAATTACATCCGGAAAGTAATAAAAGAAAACATGGGACTAAGTGGAGTAACATTGATGCACCAGAGTAAAAAAAATCCTTAGGACTTATTCTTTTAATGGGTCATATAGATAAAGATAACATCAAAGATTATTAGTCGACAGATGAATTGATTGAAACTCCTGTTCTTAGAAAAATTATGTCCCTTGATAGATTTTTTAATGTATTGCGATTTTTACATTTTACAGACAATAAGAATAAACCAAAACTTTATAAATAATACGACAGATAGTGGAAATTACGAACGATTTTTGATTTTTTAAATAAATCTTTTAAGGAGCACTATCCTCCGCCTGAAGAACTTGCAATTGATGAAGTCATTATAAAATTCAAAGGAAAAGTGATATTCAAACAATATATTTCTAAAAAAAGAAAACAGTGAGGAATTAAACTTTATAAATTCCAGAACAACACAGTATTTTTTAATCTCACAACAAAAACATGCAGGTAGAAATAAAACAAATATAAAAATGAAAATACTTCCAATCATAAATTGAGATGGCGGTAGATATTTAAAAAAGTTGTATTTTAGTTGTGTCAGTCTTTCTTCTACGTAGTTTTAATTTCTGTGTAAAATTAAACTAAACACGGGGTTTTGGTTTTTAAAAATAATTTAATAAGCATAGTTTTATAAAAGCATAAAACACTGAAAATAAGAATTTATTCCCAATATAAAGCTAATGTTTTCTTGCTAATGTTCTGATAAGAATTTTATAAAAATATTTTCTGAGATTAATACGAGTATATTTTGGAATGTATTATTTGAATTAACATTTTCAAGTTCTCAGTCATTGAGAAATGAACCGAATATTACTATTTATTGTATGACAAATATATTTTTATTAAACAATCAACCTGAATGCTACATATAAAGGAGAAACTCAAGATTCGTCTGGCTACATCCATTGTACAAAACGTTTCATACTTTGTTAAAGAAACACGCACAAAGGAAAACTTCATTTCTAAGCTTTTTCCTTAAAGGTGAAAGATAAAAAAGCATATATTTTAATCCATTCAATATAGAAATTTGTTATAAATAAAAATATTTAAATCAAAAGAAAACTGAAATCATTACTGGGTTTAACATACAGATTACTTTTAATCTTTGTCAAATGCAACTTCAGCAATTTGCTTGTACTTACTCATAAAAGGAAATATTTGTTCAAAATATTTTTATTCACATATTTTAATATCAGGCAGGCTGCTTTTTGGAATGTTTTTGAAATATTCAGTTAGTTTATTGCTTATCAATTTTTATTATAACTAATCGCAAATTCATTACTTTAAAGAAACCTGTAAGTATTTTAAATAATTATTTCAGAAAATTTCCTGTAATAAATTAATATACGCCTTATAGTTTTTGAAACAGACTAAATTGGTTTCACAAATGCATGTATATAATCTTAAACTTCTTATAACATTTCTTAATGTGGTATGTAAAACAACGAATAGAAAAAAAATTGATAGTTTGTCGATAAGTATAGTATTTATGGTAAACACGTTTACATTTTAATGAGAATTACGGCAGATGTGGCGCGGCGTATCTCCCTCAAAAAATAAAAATTCGTCATGGTGAAAACTTCAGCTCTTAAATGGGGTGAAAATGACCCTCTCCTTTCGGTCAAGGGAGTAGGAAATGTCATCTCGCGCCGTCCTAGGAGCAGTTTTTTGAAATGGTGATGGTGGACTCAAAAGGTTAAATTATTTTAAACGATAGTGTATTTTTGATATTTAAGCCAGCAAACAGCATTGGTACACGAGTAGAATACAAAATTGTACGGCATAGTATTATCGCTGCACTCACTCCCTTTTGATCGTATCTGAAAAAACTCACCGGGCCATATACCATAAACTCATCACACCGTGCACTTCAACTGAACGGGTGATAATGCCGCAGCCGCTCTCCGACCGAGGTGACAAATAGTACACTGTTCCATGCACTATCGCCACGCCGGGACCGCTGAGTTTCCAGCGGTTCAAATTGTTAACACAATCACCACCCCAGTGTTGAATTGCTACTAGGGCAGTTACCATGGGAGCAATGGTCTGCAGAAAATTTCCTCCCCATTCAGATCAATGTCAAAATTGCGAGAGTATATTCTCTGGTGGTGCCATCTATCGGAGATTTTAAAAAAGAGCAAAAAGAGTTTTAATCTGAGCATCACAAAGGTTAAGGCGTACTTTCACCTTTGTGATGGTCAGATTAAAACGAAAGACTAAAGTAAACTATTGACTTACATTCGCATAGCCAAGGCATAGCGAAATAGGCTTGTCCAAGTGTCATAAGTAACAACAACATTATTGTCAATATTTTAATTTTTTTACAAAACTTTATAAATTAATAATATTCATTGGTTAAAATTTATTTTTAAATATTAAGTGGTGGGAAAGTATGAAAAATTTATATTGTTGGTCATGTTAAAAGCTTGTGATGCAAGTTTTCATGGAAAAAGGGGAATGTTCCAGCCTTTGCATGTCAAGATCACCTAAAGATAAAGGATTGACTTCGTTCCAACTTCAACTACTTGTTTTAAATGGACTCTATGGAATAGAGTTCACGTCAAAATGACCTTTCTTAGAGAAAATTCTTGATATACTTCGCGCTCTCAGCCTAGTGGCACTCCCTCACCAACATGGACTTTTTTATTAATTCATGATCTGATGGATTTATTTTAGCCTAATGGATATAACCAGATAGGATAAACAACAACAAATCTAGTGATACACTAATGCAATGTAATATTATCAAATAAGACGAGTTATTTTTTAAAATCATGTAAGTATCAGCATTTCTTAAAAGCTTAATAGAAAAGAAAATAGGAGCATATCAAATAATTGATTAACTTTTATTTATATTTTATTATTAATTTTAAAAATTCCAGTTTTTTATTAATGACATATGTCATTGATTTACATTAATTCACATGAAGAGATTTCCCTATCAATTTCTACATTTTAAAATTATATGTAATAATTCAATACTGAAAAATGATAAGCACATTAAAAATGTAAAAAAAATAAACTTTGCTTCTTACAAAGATTACAAAAAAACTATGTTTGAGGTAGCTTGTCATTTTTACTAGCTACTGCAAAGGTAACAAAATTAACAGATAAAATGAAATCTCAGTTGTTGACTTACTTAAAATGATGGAAAGAATTTAATATACTTGCTTATTTTGATATTTTAATCAAATATTAGTGGGTATAAAATGGGTGCATGATTTCCTAAAAATGAAAATAAGCATTAACAATATTCTGTAATCCATAACTAAACCAAATATGACAATTTATTTATAAAAATAGAGTACTGATTGCAATCCGCAAAAAGGAAAAAAATATCAAGTATTACATGTTCTTAAAGATAATGGATAAAAGTAAAATTATTAATTAAAATTATAATTCATTTACCTATTATATGCAATATATACTAGATTGTTAAATATATAGTATAAATTATGCTTCCTGTTAAATAAAACTTGAAAAGAAAAATATTATAAGAGTTTTTAGAGATAAGTTTCGCGACATGCCTTATAACTGAATTAAATGAAGATTAGCTACCACTTATAGATTAGCTACCGCGAAGCTATCTAGACATTTTTCATAAAACAGTTAGAATTTACTGAATAGAATAAAAAAATTAATTATTAATTCTAACTATAGAATTAAAAAATTCTACAGTTAGAATTTACTGAATAGAATTAAAAAATTCTATTCATTAAAAGAACACTTAGATTTTTACGGAATAAGGATTTATATGAGCTAAGCTTTGAATTTAGAACCAGCTTCTAAAAATATTGTGATTAATTTAAAATTAGATTTCTTCAATCCTACATAAAAATAATACAAGATTACACTCCTTAGAGGAGCCTGTTATGGAAAAAACAATTTTCCCAAATAATGATTTTTCAAGAAATTACTTCCTTACTTTTTATTGTATAAATAACATGAACTAGACGAAATTGTTTTCATCCAATCATAAGTTAATTACATATAGCAATGCATTTTTGCAAAACAAAATATCTTTTATCACAATAAAAAATCTATTGTTTTAAGTTTCAAATACAAATTTTAAGATTTATATTTACTATAAATAAGGACCTATCTAAAATTTAAAATGTTAGAGAAAAGAGTAAATAATGACTGTAGAATACTTTTATACTAACAATGTATATAAATTTTAATTTATTCATAAAGGCAAAACTTTAATACCTTAATTGCACCCATAAGAAATATATTTTTTAAAAAGTATGTTTTTCCAACAATTAGCATTATTAAAAACAGCGTAAAATAGTCGATTAAATAAGTCGCAAGAAGATTTTAAACAAAAGAGTAAATGGAACATTCCTCTTTGTTATATATTTCATTCACCAAGAATGGGAAGAAAACTTCAAAAACAAGTGAAAGAATTTATGGATACGCTTAATTTCTACATCCAGAATAACAGAAAGCATTCACTTGTATGTTGTTATGTATTTTCAAACTCTTCACAAAAGGTACAAAGTTATTTACTAAGAGTAACATCATAAATCATTTTCTTTTTATGAAATTTTTATGAAAATTTCTTTTTATGAAAGGATATTATGTAACGTCTTTATTAGATTGACATCAGAAACCAAAATATTATTTTATAAGTGTTTTTTTGGGAATTTCATAAATGAGTAGATAACGAGCATCAAATATTAATTTTATTGATAATTTCATATCAACATAAATTTGCTTAAAATATTTCAAATCATTTTAAGTACAAAAGTTTTTTATTATGCATTTTTTGAAATTTTTCAATATCAATGTGTAAATTATGAATAATGATTCTGTGAGGAATTCAATGTATAAAATGAACTGTAAATTCCAATATTTGTCAAAAATTATTTTCAGTTAATATTCATGATTAGTTTAATCTTTATAGTTCATATGTAAATTTACATGTATGATATTCTTCTGAAATTCCTTAAATTTCCATTGTCAAATAACACCTCTTTTAAAAATTATTTTGTTTCCATTGATTATTTGCACAAAAATTATATGTAATTATATTTAAAATAATTTAATTATAATTCAGTATCTAAATACAAAAATGTTTACCAATTAAGGTAACCCTTTATCATGAATCTTGAACTAAGCTAAAATTTATTCTGTGAATAAATATAATATTATAATCACTACACACGCATTTTAATGCATATATAAGAATAATAATAAATATTCTATTCTATTTTTATTTTCTATATTTGTGGAAGTTTTTTTTTATTTATTTTAAGTATTATTTTATCATGTATGTAATCTTAAACCCATATAATAAGTGCATTTCAAAATTCAAACATTTCTAATACAGTAATAGTAATAAAATAAATAATTGCGCTATTTTCGTGGTAAAATATATTAAATATTTTGAGTAATTCAATACATTTAAATAATAATTTCAAACAATACCAATTATGTTTGAAATTAATGTAAAAATTTAAGAAATGTGAAAATAAAAAAGATAAATTCTCTTGCGTTTTACTTGATTGAATTTAAATGTAAAATTTTATGAAATGTGAAAATAAAAAAGATAAATTCTCTTGCGTGTTACTTGACTGAATTTACTTTTCATATGGCTGAAATAAAATGCGATTATACTGAAAAATAAAAACTTAATATCATATGTATTTATATATGTATATATATATATATATATATATATATATATATATATATATATATATATATATATATATATATATATATATATATAATCTCTGTTTACACTTGAAAGCTATTCAGGTAATAAATTCGTTTATTTAAAATTTCAGCTTATTAGTTTTCAAGAGAAGGTTTTCAAACTTATCATTTTAGGAAACGAAAATGCTTTATTGAATTAGTTAAAAAATTCATATTTCAAGAAATTTTCCGTTTCACAAATGAAGTAAAATAAAATATAAAAATAATCAAACAACAATGGCAATCATTAAAGAAAACCAAGTTCTTACTAGCATAACACACTTACTTGTTAGAACTGAACAGTGAATTATTAAAAGTTACTTGAATTTTTAAGAGATAGTATCTCAAATTATAATATCATTTATTTATGTAAAATATCTATACATATATTTCTGATTTTAATAGTAATTGAATAATAGTTTATCCTAAGAAATAAGTGAGATTTATTTTCTGAAATGCATTTTATTTCTATAAGAATTATTGGTAAATTTTAATATTCTAAATGGTTTAACAAATATATAAAAGATTAAATGCATGTATGAATACAAACAGATTTTAACAAGAAATTTAATATAATAAGCATTTATGGGATAATAAGGTGGCTTTAGCTTTGTATATTGGTTAACAATCCCACTAAATAAATATAATTTAAAAATATTAGGTAATATAAATTTTATCTCCAGCAAATCTGTCGACTTGAAAAAAATAGTTTCTTTTGAAGGTATCATCTATTTTTAAAAGCAAGCTATCAGTATCTGAAACAATCAGTATCTGAATCCAACTCTCAGTCCGTGTATGCTTCAAGGGTTCGTTCTTTTCAAATTTTAAAAGTTTAGGTCTTCAAAAATTAGGAAAATAGAGCAAAAGATCTAAAAGAACTTAAAATCATATTCTTCAGAACAGTTTCTTTGATTTAATTAAATTCATTCAAATAAAACAATAAAAATTTAATCAAGTTTTTCATTAAAAAAATGAAACTTATTTTGCTTAAGAATGCACGTATCATGATAAAAAAATAAAAAAATGATGATAAGTATTTTGGGCAGACTCATAAATCCTAATGAGGCTTTATGAGATATATTCTTAAATGAAGACTCATTTCCTATTTATAAAAGACTAAACCTGTGTTTAAAGTAAAATGAAATATTTTTAATAGTGAAAATTTTTGAAAGTAATAAGGCATATTATATATGTTATTACAGAAACACATTTACTGTCATATGAAAAAATCATAGATTGACCACGCAAAAAAGGACTATTATTAATTTGATCTTATAACGAGAATTTCTTTTTATGAGAAAAAAACGGAATATATTTATAACTTCTTAAATAATGTTTGATTCAATGCATTATAAAAAAGTTTGTAAGAAATCGGCGTTAAATTTCAAATGTTTTATTAGTCTTGTTATAGTTAAAATGTTTTAATTTTCTGAATTATAATGTTTTAATATATTAAATAATTTTAATAAATTTTTTCATCTTAAATATAAAAATATTTTTTTAAATAATGTTTTTAAATTTAAATTTGTTTAATGTACTTTCTTTTCTTTTACCTAATGACATTGTAATTTTAAAATTTTTCAAATATTATTTTTAATGAGTTTTAAAATTTTATTCACGATTGAAATTCACGCTATAAATAAATATCGTCATTTTTCAGGTGTTCCCGTTTCATTAAGTAATGAATTACAACTGCTATTTCTAAACTGTATTGTTACAACATTCTTTAATTTTTTTTATTGTATTAAAAAAACAACTGAAGTTTTAACTTATAAAACATATTCCCGCTGGTTTCAATTTTTATTCAAATTTTCTGAATTTAATGCACATAAATTTTTGAAGAAATTAAGTTTAATTAGTTCCTTGTAAGATACTAAATTATTCCTTTTTGACAATTTACAGTGTTAATTACAAAACTGCTACAGAATTAAAAAAATTATCTTAATCTTAAAAAAAGTTCATTTTATGTTTTAAGAAAGCATGGTAGGAATCTACTTTATCATTTTAAGATTGTCAGCTTCTATAAGTCCATTTTTAAAATGAAAAAAAAACATGTATTCGAAATTAAAGAATAAATTAAAATATATTCTCTTAAATATCTTAACTCTATGTTTTTTTAAAATTTGTTTGCTAAATGAATTTTTTAATCTGTCGGTCAAATTTAAAAACACAACTACATTTCTAATTGCCATTGGAGAAAATATATCCTAATTATTTCAAAGACAGCCACATTGTTAATTAAAAAAGTTATTTAAAAAAAGTTTTTTCAAAGACGTTTAGAAGGTGAAATTTTAGAATTTTTCATACTTTGAAACATTATTACTATCACGAATACCAAAATTTATGTTAATATTTTAAGAAAATAATAATAGAATAATAGAATATAATTATATAATTTAAGTTATAAAAATAATCAAAATTAATTAAAAGTAAAATAAAACAATGTAATTTAATATTAAAGAAATATAGATAATTCTAGCTAATTGATTTAAATTATGAATTAAATTGTAAATTAATAAATTGAATATTATAATTATTTTTCATATCAACTAAATTTAATGAATTCAATTCAAATTTAAAATTAATTTTGATGTTATAAAATTTAATTTTAAAGCATTATTACATTTCTTCTTTTCAGAGATAAATAAATAATATAAATTAAACTTGTGTGATAAAATTTTCTCAATACTACTGAAAGCTTTAAAAAAACATGTTTGTTTTCTCCTTCTATATTGGATTTTTATCTTGTATTATAAGGTAAAAAAAAAAAAAAAAAAATTCTTACCGTTTTTAATGACCAAAAAGAATATGACCTACAGAAAGTGTAGCCTATTGTTAATACCCGATGTAATACCTACCGTCATCCAGCACCTTCTGTCAAAGTGTTTACAGTTATCTAATTCCGTTGCGGCAAAATTTGGGGGTTTTGGACGCGCAAAGAAATCCGTGAAGTGTTTGGCGCCAATCTGCTTCATTGGCGAAGTATTTTTCATGAAGGTGATTGTCCAGAGAATGGAAGAAGTGTCTGATGGTGCAAGATCATGTGAATAAGGAGTATATTATAAAGTCTCCCAACCAAGTCACATTATTGTATTCCTAGCAACACTCATGACATGAGACATTGTATTATCTGCCAAGAACAGTAACTCTTGCTATAAAATACTGATAGTTGCTTCTGTTGCAATACCTGTTGCACATGTTTCAATTGTTGTGAGTACTGGTACACAGTGACCACTTGGCCCATTGGTAGCAGTTCATAGTGAACCATTTGATGACTAGTCTACCAGACATCAGCTTCATCACAAAGGGACAAATCTCTTTACCAGATTTTATGAAACCAATGCCTTGCCGCATGTTTTCATTCCTTGTAAGATGAAGATGTTTTCATTTCCTTGTAATATCATTGCTTAGTTTCCTATAAAATATTAAAAATGTTGTTTTAAATTGGTAGCTTATATTTAAAATTTGAATTGGAAGTGAGCTTAAATTGAATCTAAAAAATAAAATTAGTTCTATATATTTTAAATTAATTAAGAAAATTAAAAATGCTATCAAATTTCCCGATACAATTATAAATTAGAGTTTTACAAACGTATCAAATAATTTATACAGTTTGATTTAGACTGATTCTAAACATACTATATTTTGTATTCTTCTTGAAGAATAAATAATTTGTCTTGTAGTTAAACTAATTATATGGCATTAAATTTGTTGTTTTTGTATTTACGTTTGACATAATTTTTTTTATTTTATTAGTTTATATGTTTTGCTATTAAAACTTCGTCATAATAATCAAGGATCCTTGCTATAGCTAAATTTTCTTTTCATGTTGTTTGCGCGCGCATATTAATAACTACAAGTGAGGTTACAAGAAAAACTTAAATGAGAAAAATATGCAGTCAATAAGAAACTTTGCCAACCTGTGTTCCAATTTTCTAGTAATGGACATAAAGATAAGAAAGAGAATTATTTCGAAAGCGATAATTCAACAGGTTTCATTACTTAGCTTTAATTGCGAGTTCGAAAATAGTTCTTGCAGCAATATTTAAGAACAATATTTTGATCTGTTATTTGTAACCTTTTATTTAACTAAATTCATAAAGCTTTGGTATCTGTTTGTAACTTTACGATAAATTTTTAATATTTTAATATACGATTTTTCCATTTTCAAATCAAAGGATTTTATTTTATTGATATTTATGTTATGTACTTTTTCTACCTCAACAGTATGTTTAAGGAAATGACAAGTATTGTTATTTTTAAAGTTAGTAAACCTGTAATTGATATCTTTTTTAAATTTTGAAGAAATGTTTAATGTTAGAAAAGTTAGTTACTTAAATGAACTACAAGTTTTCAGCCGAAAATTAAAACACACAAATAAATGTGGCATTTCTTCTCTGAATAGCTTAATCAATAGTATTATTTGCCTTATCAACCTGTACTATCTATACAGTTACAATGAATATTATCAACTATTGTTATTACTATTTTATGCACTAGTTTCCAGAAGTTTTTTCTAGTCTTAAATGTTAAACAATGTCAATTAAATTACATAATTTTTAATAATCATCAAAAAAGATTATTAAATACTTGACTTGAAATTAATTTAATTTTTCAAATGAAACTAGAAAATATTACACCTTATAAAATTTTAATGTATGTAAGCTAATAATATTTAGGGTGTAAAAACAGACATAAAATTAAATATCTTTTGGCTATAATAGTGATGTATTCTTAATAATATATCATTAAGGCCATCACTTATTTATTGTACTTTTTTATAGTAAAAAATACATGTTCCTTTTAGAAACAATAAAAGGTAATTCAGATCTGCGATATTTTTAGACAATACGTCATTAATGTTTTTTATTACACTTTTATTTTAATAAGCAATGTAAGTTCTTCTTGGAAACATTAAGAGGTAATGAAAATCTATAATTTCACGAATATTTGATAGCAAAATAAAAGACATTTCAAATAATATCAGAATGAATCACTGAAAATATTTTTATCACATTATTTAAATTTTCTTTCACAAACTGATAAATTTTATATCAACACGCTTATTAAATTTATAATGCATCAATTTTAAATGAAATATTAAGTCTACCAGAAACTTCTGTCCATTGATTGATGACGATGTTATAACCATATTAGAGCAAGATTTTCTCTGACAACATAGGAGATCACAGAAAGTTTAATTCAGCTCATCAAACTATTTCGGACCATTTTCGGAAGATATGATTGGTATGGAAATATTCAAAATGGGTGCCACATGAATTAAGTCGGAATAATTTTGATTATCAAGTTATCACATGCCAATCTCTGCTTGTTCGGAGTAAAATTGAGCCCCGTTTGAACAGGATAACTGAGGATGAAAAGTGAATTACCTGAAAACATCAAGCATACTTTGCAGAAAACCTAGCCCTTCCACTCAAAAAAAAATGACTCTGAATAACAGTATGATGTTTTTTCACTTATTCGGATCAGTATGGAGAGACATTTGAGGACCAATACCTTATGAACAGTAAATATTCAATGAAAAGCTCTAATCAGAAAAGTGTTGTCAGAAACTGGGTAATTTAAAGAGAGCAGTCAAAGAAAAAAGGTGGCAATGTTCTAAGAAAAAGCAGTCCAAGAAAGAAGCTAAGAAAAGAGTTCATCAAAAAATTGTAGAACTAGACTGGAAAATTCTGTCCGATGCCCCATATTCCTCAGACTTATCACACTCCAGCTATCACTTGTTATTGCTTTACAGAATTTTTTGAAGGGCAAAATATTCAAAAATAAAGAAGATATTGATCTCACGCTAGCCAGAAATCAATAATAACAATGAAAATTATATTATTAATTGTCGTAACAAAAATTGTATTTTGTTTTATTACAAAAAAGTACAGAACTTTCCGATAGACCTAATAATTAGTTATCTGATCATACTAAATTCCTACAAAAGCTCGTGAGGAAACTACTTATTTCTAAAGTTATCATTAAAAATTTAAGTAAAGTTTTTCATTTTTCATCTAGATTACCAATATTTATTCAAGTTAAATTAAATTTAATTTAACATCCTTTAAACACAGAAGATGCTACATATGAAAAAAATAAAAGTTTTGTTGTTCTAGCTTAAACTGATAGAATTAACTTGGTATATTCACAAACAAATATTATATTCAGTTTCAGTTTCAACAAAAATTCAGAATTATAATTAAATTTAAATGTGTTAATAATAAAATATATAATTTAATTTCAATTATTATTTTTTATTTCAATTATTATTTTCAATTTTACAAATTTTATTCAATTATTATTTTTTTTATTATTAATTTCAATTATTATAATTTAATTTTAATTAGCAAACTTGAAAAAAAGTAAAGAAAGCATTTCAATTTTTTTATCATTTCAAGGAACCCGAGTGTAAAAGATTTTATATACATTTAATGTCCTAAGCCTGATTAAAAGTTATTTTGAATGGGTAAATTTTTAGGTATTTACGCAATATTTTCAATGATGCATATAATGCGTATATAATGAACATGAAAAAACATCAGCATGTAATCAATATTCAGTATATTAAAACAAAGTACTGTACAATTTTAAATTTATGTATGCCAGATAAATGTTTTCTAAATGTGCAAATTATGTTTAACATAAGACTTAGCGTAATTTAAATCCATGTACATAAATTTGGAATGGTTTCTAAAGATAAATGCCTCTTAAAAACGGTACTTTTTGAGTATTAATGTGGTCCTATATTTCAAAATTTCTTTTTTCAGAAAATGTGTAAAATTTTTATATTTCTTTCATTAGAGATGATTGTATTCAAAAATTTGAAAATCAAATACAAAAATTACCATTAAGTGGCAAAGTAATATAATATAAGACAAAAGATTTAAGCTTAATTTGATCATTTTTATTTGATGTTTACAGTCTTATCATTAGTTTCCTAAGAAATTTCTGTTAGTTATATCACAATATTTTTAAACATTGTAATTTAAAATATTTCTTTATAGTTAAAAATCTAGAAATTTCAATGCTGAAGTTTAGAGGAAATGTTTTTATATGTTAAAGTTATTTTATTTATAACGATTTAAAACGCTTGATAAATATAATGCTTCTGCATAATTCACTAAAATAAGCAATGGGAAGTACATTTTAAAACAATCATGACTGTCAGCAAATAGCTCCTTGAAAAAATCTATGCTGAAATATTTGCATTCTAACTCAATGAAACAAACAATAAATAAAGGAAAACAATTTCAAATTTTTATTATTTTGGTATCTGTTTGTAGAGAGTAAAATGTAAATAGCTAGCAGAAAATATGTGTGTACCCTTATTTTATTTTTATTTCAAGTTCTATAAAAACAAGTATTTTGAATGTTTTATGCTTGTGTATTATAAGGAAACTTTGAAACACCTTATTTAAATTTTTCTCTTTTTACTACAATCGTAAAAATAGTGAAAACATTTTATAGAAGTATATATTTAAGGATTTCTTTTTGTATAGAATAAAATCTTAATACTAAAATATACTGAGAAATATCAACATATATATTAAGTAATGCATTTTATATATAAGAAATCAGTTATTTATGCATTTTTTGGAGCAATTAAAAAGTTAATATATATTTTTGTATTATCTATTTGTGGGTTAATATTAACTTCTTCAATATACATAATTTAATTTTTTATAGATTAATTAATAAGCAAAATTTTTTATTAATGCAGTTTTAAATTTTCTTCTAACAGCCTATAATAAAAGAACATTTTGAAATTATTTTAAGAAATGACTGTCACATATTTAAGTAGATTGAATTAAATACGAAACTTTACAATTTAGAACTGTTTCTATGAAGATAAACTCATAAAATTGTAGTTCAAATAATTATACTTTTGAAATAATATTGTACTGTTAAACATAAACCTTAAAATTTTATAATATTGAATTATTGAAATGTTCATTTACAAAATTGCAACATTTTCACATCATTACTACATATTTATTTAATTTTGAAAAATTGACATTTTTGACATTCATTTGAAGATAATAACTCTGACAGAAATTACATATTTAAGTTATATCAAGCTATCTAAGTTATTCAAAAAATTACATTTTTGGGAATAGAAATAAGTTGCATAGCCTGTTTCAGAAGTATGATATATAATTGAAGGCTGAAAAGATAATCTTTATCCAGAAAAATATTTTACCTAATTATCTATATAGTTACTTCATTAACGATCGAGTACATGATTGACTCGTCAATTGATGGTGACTATTGATGGTGTCAAAAGAAAAAAACGTTCAACGTCAGCAACGAAGAACTCTTCATCTTTAAACGCTGTAAATTTATCAATCTCTCTTTGAACATCTCATTTTTCAGATTTCGTTGTCATTCACTTTAGACAATGATTGATTCTGTATTCTGTATTAGACAATGAGTGATTCTGTATTTGTTAGCTTCATTCAACTGTTTTGAAATGTAAAGAAAGTAAATTACTACATATCGGTTGGGCAAAAGTTAATCGAGTGTATACGCCAGGTGTACCAAAGTTTCCTAGCCTAGTTTTATTGCGACCTCAACTGGTTTCAAAACATGAGTTCATTCATTATCACAGAGCAATTTCACGGGACGCAAATCTTTGCCAGTGCAAAAGAACTTTTTTTTATTGATTTAAGGATTCAATCGTAACATTTGTTGCTTATTCTATCGAATAATTTCGTTTTTTCTTGGCATCAGCAGCTCGTAATATATCACACCCTTCATTTCCCTTCAAATGCACAGGAGAATAACTTATTTCAGGGTTTATATAGTCATTTCTTCTGGATTCAGCCACTACTTTTATGTTTTGGTTTGGCCTAACATGATTTTGCGTTTTGGCTTGGCATTTCTATCCCCTCTATTCCAATTTTCCGTAAGAAATATTTCTTATGAAAGTATAATTAATCTACATAGTAGAAAATCTACATACATATTTAATTCATTCAATCAAGCTCTTCAGGTTCAAAACAAGTGGTGCTCATCTTCCCACTTCTTCACTCTTGCTCATTAACTGTAAATAATTATAAGCTGTCACTTCAGCATTCATTCCTAATTGTTCGGAAAAAGTTTTTTCCAACTTAAATACATTTTTGCGATCAGTCTTTAAAAATCCTTATGCATACTTTTTAATGTAAATGTTGTATATTCTAAAAAAAAAAATTAATATAAAAACACCATTACTTTTAAAATTTCAGAATTAAAATTGGTATTTGCTATTTGATATAATTTCTTTCCCCAAAACAAAATCATATATTGATGAAATTTGCTACTCTTATGTATTGCAAAAATTTGTAACAAGCGCTGTGACGAACAAATTACTTATCACATAAAATATTTGTTTGCATTTCAGAATTTTTTATTCATTTTTATAATTTCCAGTTTTCCCGCTTGTTGGTAACCCCAAGCTACTTATTGGTGTGTATTAAAAATCATCATATTGGTTAATGTTTATTTGCAGTAAACATTACAAAATAACGTATGTGAAAACTACTACTGTACTAATAAGTTTTCTACTATGTAGATGCATTCCATTAAAACATCGTTAACTTAATTTTTTCACATTTAACTTCAAAGGCTAATGATTGATATGACATTGAAATGGGTACAAATTCTAAAAGCACTTTAAATAGACATATTAGCACTTTTTAATATGCTCCACGAAGTAGAATTCTTTTAAAAAAATTTAAGATTTCATTTTAACTTCACTGAAAGTCGCTTATAAATATTGGTTTTCTTCACACACACAAATATGTATATTTAAATAAGGAACAAAGAAAGAATTCAATTAAGTAAAACATGCGCATTCACATTTACTATTTGTACAAATGGGATAAAAAGCAACCGAGATAACATTATATTCAATAGGAAACAAACTTTACTATATGTCAAGTTCAATACTGAATAATAACGCAACGTAATTAGAAATTTATTTACTGCACTATTAATAAGAAATAAACGAAAGCATCGAATCCAGAAATTACAGATTTTAAAAGCAGGAAAATTCTCACATAAGTTAATTCATTTATTATGATTTTATAAGCCTTTACTTTTTGATGTTAATAATTCATAGGCCTTAAATGAAACAGATTTACGCAGAAATACATTATGACTAGAACAAACTTCATAATTTTGAAATTTTCAAAATTAAGCTGCAAATAAAGTAATTAAATTATTATACTTTATGTAAGAGAAAACTGCAAATAAATATTTGTCTTAAAACTCCTTTAACATGTTAAATTTTTCAGGTGGAAATCTCTCAGTATAATCCCCTACAAAATGAATTTAAGCTATATGGAGGAATGTTAACTATAAGAATGGATATAAATTAAAATGAAGAATGGATATAAATTGAAGAATGGATAAAATGAAGAATGGAAAGAAGCTATAAGACAGGATATAAATTATAAGAATTGATATGAATAATATGGGAAAATTTTGATAATTTTAGAAAAAGTTGTTTCGTTTTAAAATATTTTAAACATTAATCAAACCTTTCTTTTTACGCAAATAAAAAATATTTCAACTGGATACACAAAAATAGTTCGACAGATTTCATTTTCTCGTTGTATCACTTAAAATGAATAATATTTGTTTAAAAATTTACATGACTTGTTGAAATTAAATTTAGCCCGAAAACACCTTTTTTTATCATTTTATATATGTACATATAGATACAACCATTTATATGGTATTTGATGATGATGAGAGATATTATTTTAAATATTTTGCAGCAATTAAAAAAAATTAAAACTTTATGAAATGCTTCGAATAAAGGAAAATTATTAGTTATTAGAAAATTCCTGTTAACTTTTTCCATAGTTGTTTTGTGAATGAATTCTATAATAAGCATGACGGTCATCTACGAAGAAAGATGTTAACATGAAAGCAAACTTCCAAGGTCCCTTTTTGAAATTTCTATTGTTTTTAATATAAAAAATAGTTTTCTTATGTTTTCCTGATGCTTTCTTATATTAATTCACAAAAAATATAATTTTATTTTGCAACTGTAGGCAGAATGTTGTTTTGATATATAGCTTTTTATTATAAAATTTATTTTGATAAAAATAAGTATTTATAGTCTATATATCCTTATTATTCCGTATGTGCTTTTACATTTAATATATAATTACATAAACATCACTTTACTATCATGTTTAAATAATTCTATATTACATAAACAACAGATAAGTAAAACAATTTTCTAGATTTAACTCTTTGTTAAAAAAATACGATTTATCAATCTCGAATGAAATGATAATACTTTCACTTATCATTTACTTCATATATATATATATATATATATATATATATATATATATATATATATATATATATATATATTTCAAGGAGATCATATTATTAAGATTTATTTAAGCAATGTGTCTCCATTAATGTAAATAAACAAATGCCGATAAATTTCTTGATGGCTTTGAATGTAAAAAAAATAGCTAACAAATACACTTTGAGAATTTTGATTAAAACATCCCATGTGCATATAAGTACATCCAATATATGTTAAAGCTATTTATTTAAAAATGTTGACTTATACGCATTTGTTTAGTTTCGCAAAATTTATTTTCACAATTAAGAGCATTCATTTTCATAAAAAAACAGTTATGAAGAAAAATCAAATGCTTTATACGGAAAATTTCTTTTAATATTCTTATTTTCAAAATTTGTTACTTTTAAATACGATTATTTAGTCTTCTTCTTTCTTATCCCCTGGTCTGAATCAGACCAGGTCCATGACATCCTTCTCCTTCAAAGAATCGAGGACAGCCCCAGGGTTGTATAAAAGTTCACGCTTTAAAAAGCCAATGCAGCAGGTGTTCTGGACTGGCTTCGTTATTATTGCACGAAGTGCAGGTGGGAAAGATTTGTTTGCCCTGGGAGAACCGTAGAGTCCGAAGATGGCCGGATCTGAGTCTGGACAAGGCAGTCTGATCACGTCTTTCACCGTCGAAACTCAAAGATCTCCCAGGATCAGAGCCACAGTACCAAGGATGAGACGGTGGAATTTTCCAAGATGAGTTGGCAAGAGCCTTACTCCTAGAGAAGATTTCCTGGAAGGTCAGCGGATCAGCAGAACTAAGAGGCAGCGAGGAGGCTTCCTTAACAAGGCCATCAGCGATATTGTTATATTTAAGATCGACATGAGATGGAATCCATTAAAAATGAATAATGCAGGACTCAAATAATGCTTTAAGCTTTTTGAAAACACAAATTCCCCTCTGTTTCACAATATTCCTCCAGTTTTCAAGGTACTGAATAACGCTGCGATTGTCAACTAGAATCCAAATCTCGCCGTTTAACTGCTTGTTCAAGGATAAGTCCAGAGCCATATCAATGGGTGTAAGTTATGCACAAAAGACAGAACTAAAATCAGCATTGCGTTGTTTTAGACGAAAATTTTAAGTTTCAGTTTTAAGAAACACTCCGCTTCCAGTGTGGCCATCTTCATCCCTACTACCATCAGTATAAATTTGTACAGCTTCAGAGGGGATGTTATTGATCACCTCTAGGGCAGCCTGTTTTAAGAATTTAGGATGTTGAGAAGAGTTATTAGTGTGTATCAGTAATTCTGTATGGAAGAACAATCCTGGCAAAGAGTCAAGAGGGGAGGCGATAGGAATTAGAGAGTTAGCGGAAACAGAAGATTTTAAAACATCCAACTTCTTTACATGTCCAAGGGGACTATGCTGTTTCAGCCTCTGGTCATTCTTCCAGCCACACAGGAAGTTGGCGGTTCGATGTTGGTCACGGTAGCTATAAAGTTTACTGAAGTACACCAGATTTGGGATACATCTCTTCTACAACGGCTGTAAGTCTGCCTCATAAAGAACAATTTTTGTTGGTGTGTTCCTACGGAGCCCCGTAATGATGCGTGCCGCACTGAGCTATACTCTCTCAAGTTTTTGTAGATTGGTAACTGTTGCAACATGGTATACTTGAAAGCCATATTTGAGGACTGGGCGTATCAAAGAAATGTATGTTGTTCTTAGTGTTCTGGCATCTGCACCCCAGTCGCACCCAGAAATATATTTCATAATATTAAGTCACTTCTTGGCTCGGATCACAAGTGAGTCGATATGTTTGTTGCATGAGACCTCAGGATCGAGAGTAAAGCCAAGATACCTGGGATTTCTTTCACAAATTAAAGGTTGAGAGTTCATAACAATCTTAGATCTATATTTAAACAGCTTCTTATTTGTCGTAAAGAATCCTGTAGTAGATTTATCAGGATTGAAGTGAAGTTTATGATCACGAGCAAAATCCAGTATACACCGAATAGAATGATTTAAGCTTGTCTCCATGACATCAACGTTAGAGTCACTACACCAAAGAACGATGTCATCAGCAAAAAAACCCTATTTTGCAATCATTAGAGAAATAACAGATTCTATTCCAGAAATGAAAAGAGAAAACAGTGTTGGACTAAGTACGGATCCCTGAGGCACACCCTGTCTAGAACGGTAGAGTCTTGATAGTAAGCCATTATAGTTGACTTTAAAGAGTCTGTTTTTAAGGAAGTCGGCAATCCACGAGAGTGTTCATTCATCAATATTAAATTTTTCATATAGTTTATTGACCAACTTGTTCCTCCATACTTTGTCAAGCGCTTTATTCAGGTCTAATAAGACGGCAATTGTATGGTTGGCCGTTTTTGATTATGGGCATCATGCACATGTTGGGTAAAGTATAAAATTTCATCTTGTGTGCCATGCCCCTTCCTGAATCCATATTGTTCGCTGGGAAGAAGATTATTAGTAGCTAGATGAAAGTTGATACGATTTAACAACATTTTTTCAAGGACTTTTCAAGCAAAGTTGGTCAGTTCAATTATATACCGGTCAGTCGATAACTGTCCGGGATTCCGGCTGGTTTATTAAGTTTTCTGATAGGTATTACAGTAGCATTTTTCCAATTTTTTTGGTACTCTACCGATTTTCCAGGAGTGATTAAAAATATCAAGTAAGAGATGTTTCCCACGAACTCCAAGGTTAGTGATCATGAGCCCATGCAAGTCATCAGGTCCTGGGGTTTTTGAAGGGTCAATTTGTTTTAAAACTTTTTCCAGCTCATCATGGTTAAATGGCCTATCAAACAATGGATTTTTGATTGGATCTGGTGGCAACGATGAGCTGTTTTCCTAGCCTGGGCTGCAATTAACTTGTCGTTCTGCACGAACTCAAGATAGTTAACTCGACTACAATGCCTTCCAGGAGTTTCAGCCGATTCTTCATCACTTAAACGTAAGGAGGCGTCTTCTGAGTTGACACAGTTAGATTTCTCACATTGTGGTTGTTCACTACTAATGGCTTTAGCCATTTCCCATAATTTTGTGTTCGGGGTTCGAACGTCTAGTCTACCGCAGATTTCTGCCCATCTCTTTCTTCTTTCACAAGCATAGATACGCTTAATTTCGGCATTCACTTGATTGAGTTCAATTCTGATAGTCAAATTGTTTTGTTCGAAGAGCTGCTTGGAAAGGTCATTTCTCCTGAGGATGAGAGGTTCTACAGCAGATATGTTTTTTGCGTAGTTTCTTTGTAAGTTCTTAATGTTTCCTCTAGGAATTGAAGCCTTGGTTGCCTCGAGGATGATCTCAACAAAAGAATTCCATTTTTGTTCTAAATCAGAACATGGAGCCATTTGTTCAAAGGCTTGCGCAATTAAAGTATCGTAGAGTTCCCAGTTTGCCTTTTTAAAATTCCAAAAGTTTCGTTTGACTTCTTTTATGTCAGACTATTGGTTATACTCAATTAAGATAGGAAGATGATCACTTCCAATATTTTCTAAGGTTTTCCATTTGCAATAAGGGAACAGGTCGGGACTAAACAAAATAAATGTCTATAGCTTCCCTTGCTGCATAGCTATATGAATTCTGAGTTGGAGAGCCATCATTGAGACATTTGAATGATCTATCATCCATAAAGATGGAAAGTTCAGAACCTTTCTGATTATTAGTCGAACATCCCCAAGAAGAACATATAGCATTGAGGTCTCCTAAAATAATTGTCAGTTCTTCTGTAGTAGGAGATAGACCATCGCATAGTCCTCGTCCATTGGGACATAGATAGGTGTTGAAGATCTTTATTGCTTTACCATTCCAGTTCAGAGTGATACCCTTAATTTCAAGATCACACATCTCCGAGAGCTTATCGAGTTCAATTGTTTGAAAGTTGGCTCAACGGATTAGAAGAGCCAAGCCGCCACCTCCTCTATTTAGTCTGTCTTTACGAACTATATTAAAACCCTTGAGTTACAGCTGATAGGCAGCCTTGTACTTGGTCTCTTGTAGAGCAATGATCTGAACTGTGTGTTGATCTGCAAGTTTTAGAAGCTGGTCTTGTTAAGAATTAAATTAAATTGTTTAAAATAGATTAATTTAAATCCTACTTTTAAGTTAATAAAATAATTTCAAATCTAAATTCTAATTATGGAATTTACTTCGAAAATTTATTTGAGAAAGAGCTAAATTCAATTGCTAAAAATTAAATAAGCACCCTGAAAATTGACTTTATAATACTGTGAATTTTAAAATAACTTCTGCCTAATGGTCCATTTACTATAAAATAATAAGTTCTATTTATGAGTAAAGTTCATTGATAAAGAAAATTTTGACATTTAAAGCACACCTACACACCTTTAAAACATAAGGAAATGTGTTTAAAATATCATATGTATACAGAGCAGAAATTATATTTATTAAAAAAAGATTGAAATTTTTTCTTTAAAAAAATACGTAACTCTTTTAAGCATTTAGAAACCAAATGCAAAACATTCAAATAGAATCTGTATTTTTGTATTCAAAGCCATCTCATGTTGCCAGAATGAGAAAACAAGTTTGTATGCTTTTCGGAATTTGGATACATTGTTGAGTAAAAGTAAAAGTAAAAGGAATTCCTGTATTTCTTCTCTGTATTTTCTCTAAAAGAAAATATTTTAAATGAAAGTTGTATTTCTATGAACTTTAACTGGTGAAAAAGCGATAAATTTATTTTGTTTAATTTTATTTTTATAGAAGCTGGATATAATTTTAATATTTTGAATATTATTTATCAAAATAAAAAGTATACAATTTTGCAAAAAAATTGAATGCTATACTATACTTTTAGAAATTGTATAGATTTAATAATATGTAACATTTAAAGAAACATAAAATATGATGGAAAATTTTATAATTTTAATATTCTTAACATTTATAGTATTATTATATGTATGAAATCAATATGTAATTTTTGTATAAATTATAAAAAATTCAAAAGCTAATATCGAAATAGGTGGAAAATTTTGAAAGAAATTAAGTATGTTACTCATTTTAATAAATCGAAGCTACTTTATTTTAGAGTTTTATAAGTTCGGAAATTTGCAAAATATTTTTGCAGAATTAAGATATTATTCAATTATGAATTATTTATTACGAATTATTTATTTACCATTTCAAAATGATATATATATACTCATAAATCTATCAAAATAGTCATAAACAATCTATAAATCTCGAATGATTGTTTTATTATTTATGACTTAGTTGCAATAATTTCATACCTAATATTAATTTTCTTTAAAATATGTCCTCAATAACTGTCGTTAAACTTCAATGTTAGTAGAATTCATTTTAATATTTCTCAGCATTCTTATTTTTAAAAACAAATAATTCTGATATATATATGACAACTTTAACCTCATTATCACATGCTTATAATTTAATCTCATTTTTTTCTTTTCTGAGCTATTGCAATATGCATTGCTCCTATTGTTTTTATTAAAAATGATTATTGAAATTTTAAAATCACCATTCTTTAAAGTTATCAGTGATAATTCGTACTTTTATATCTGAGAGTTTTATTATGTTACCTAGATAACATACATAAAATATATGAGTTATTTATATCATATATAGGCGTTTGGCAATAAAAGTTGTTATGTTACGCATACGCAAAATTTCACTTACAATAAAGAATCTGGCAAATATATTTTTCATATGTTATGAGAATAGTGTATAAATTGTTCTTAATGTGAACTAAAATTAAGAAATTGTTACTGAGGAGCGTTGTGACGAAATAACAAGCCCACATAGTTGCATGTAGTACACTAACATGTATCTTAACTTTTCTACAAAAATGAACTGGAGTTTCATTGTGCTAAATCTATGTCTTGTGTAAAATTTTGAAGAAACAAAATCTTGAAATCCTTTTCTGATTAATATTTGTTATAGTGCCATATGCTTTATCATGAATACAAATGTCAGAATTATGGATTCTAAACATACTCTATAAATGTATTCATGTATAAACATATATATATATATATATATATATATATATATATATATATATATATATATATATATATATATATATATATATATATATATATATATATGTATAATACTGTAGGTATTTGAATGTATATGCACATATACAATATATTCAATATAGGTGCACTAGGTTAAATATTATTTCATATTTGCTATGCAATAATAAGTGAAATTTCCTATATATTAAATACTTTTTTGATTTTTATGATATTATTATACGTCTGTATTAAATCGGTTAAATGATTTTACAATGATCTCATGTATACACATACCTTCACTAAGTATTCTCTGGGAATGAAAATCCAAATTGTTTACAAAGAAGAAATGTAACATTTTGATATTACAGATTCCAATTAAATTAATAAATTTCAAACGAAGGAAATTGATGCCTCCACAAATAACTATCATTTAAATTTATAAAAGGAAATAATGACCTATAAATTTTTAAATAATCCCTCTTAAATTAATAAATATGTTAAACATTATAAATTTCCTAATTTAAGGGGTATTACTTTAACATTTTCAATTCAATTCTAAACATTTCACAAAATTTTATATACGTCATTTGAACAACTGATTTTTTAACGATTTTCTTTATCCGGTTTGTTTTCGGCCCCTTTAATGTTAGCATAACAGCTGAATAGATATATTTGTTGATCTGTCGTCACCACTTGTGCATAATTTATAAATCAATTATGATTTATAGTTTAAAGTGTAAATTGAACCCTTAAATAAGCCAAAATGGAATGGTGCCAACACAAAGGTGTTGAAAAGAGCGCTCCAGCTGAGAGTTTGGTACAGTTGAATCTCGGATAAAGTAAAATTAAAAAATAATATTTTCCCAAATTTTTAACAAATCGTATTTTTATTTTCAGTATAGTCAAATGTTAAAATTTTATTAAAGCGAAAGTTTTTTTGAAAATAAAATTTAATAATTTTGCACAGGTGTCATATAATCCATGATTCGAAATTCTGAATTTTTGTGGTGATGAAGAAATGTTGCCAAGTTGACGTATCGTGACTTGCACGATGATGTATAAATACTAGGGTTATCAAAATAGAATTTTCCATAATTCTTATAGGTTTCCATGTGTATGACGTAATAAAAACGAGGTTGCAATATACATAAGAAAATCCACCAAAAAATCGCCAATCTCAGAATTTGGAATTATGGATTATACTGCACCTGTGCCAATAATTTGGAAAGAGCAATATTATGAGAAATTGTTCTACAAAAATTTAAAAAGTAACTAATGATATATTTTATACTAATTATTAGAACACATATTACAATAAATAAAAATATTGGATATGAATCTTTATATTTTCCATTTAATTTACAATTTTTACGTCTCTCTAATCAGCTCTAGTGAGCATGATGGATATTCTATAGAGTCAAATATGAAACACATTACCTTCGAATATGAGGAAGACGTTTTTTCCTGACCACTGTCTAGAAATGGCAGTGCTTAGGTGAAAAAAAAGCAATATTTTATTATTAATATAAGTTACCTTTCCATTTTGTGTAATCATTAACGATTGGTTTTTAACAATTAATATTTTTGAAATGAGATATTTTTAAAATGAATTTCTAAATTTATACTCAGGAAAATTATAATTTTGTATGTATAAGAAAACTGCATAAAGTACTTTTAAAATTGTAGCGTATGCTGTCACATCTTTTATATAGTAATCATTCAAAAATTCCTTACGATAAAGTATAAGCAATTATTATTGAAGACACTTAAGAAAAATAAAAATAAATAATCTTAATCTTATAAATAATCTTATTAATAATCTTAATAATAATAATCTTAATCTTATTAATAATAAATAATCTTATAAATAATATTCATTTCATGGAGCAAAAATAAAATAATTACTGCATTTTGTGGTAATTTTGTTTTATGAATCTCGAATGAACATTAAAATATATAGTAATCTTAATACTAAGAAATCAAATTCTATTATTTTAAAACAAATTTAATAATTCTAATTTTTTACAATTACTTACAGGATTAAACAAAATATTTGAAAACCGTTTACCAATATAGATTACGATGCATGTATATCTATGCAATCTATCATGAGTAATTTATATTCTTATTCAAATTATTAAATTTAAGATTATGAGGTTTGCAAACTATTCCGAATATTGATGCGATTATAATTACATAAAACATTGGTGAAGTGGAAATAAATCAGAAGTACAGTAAGGTATTTTCTGAGACTAACTTGATTTAACTTTACATTTTACCAAGCAAAATAAAGCACCACTATAAATTACTTGTAAGCCAATTAAATAAAAAACAATTAACACAACTTTAATACATCATTTAGTTATAATATACTATCACTGGATTCAATTTAAAATGTCTGACTACAAACGTTTACGTTATTTTTTAACATTCAGCAATTTTCCACTGTGTGGATAAAAATTATGTATCATAAAATACATTTTTAAAATGTAACATTTTACTAGTATCTTATTAAAACGCATAAAAAACGTATTGAGTGATAAAAAAATTCATTCTGGAAAATACAACCTCTTATTTGTTGATATTGTGAAAATGTGTTTTTTAAAAACTTATGACAATTTAATGCTAAATGTGAAATCTCTTGTATTTTATTTATTTATATAGTAAATACTCAAATATATACTGTCATAACATTAATTTAAAATATATCTCATTTTTTAAAATTAATTTAAACGTTAATTTCAAAATAATAAAATATTTTTACACAAGTTTGTCTTTTTATTTATCAAATCATTAAGACAACTCAAAGAATTAAATTCATAATCATTTAATTATTCTAAGATGAGTATTATTATGATGATCATTTGATTATTATTTTTTATAACTTCGATTAAATTTTTAAAAAATTTCTTAAATTTGTAATTTTATTAATCATGAATTTGTAATGATAATTTCTGCTCAATTTCACATGTTAAAAACATATACCCGTATACATACAGATATGTGTATATCCATGCATATATTTATAAATATTCGTATTTTTATTGCTTCATTTTATCAAAGAATACATAATAAAATTACTTATTAGATTCCTTTTATTTTTTAAGATTAAAAAAGGTGTGCTTCTATGGTTTGCAAAACTTTTATTTTCTATTATGCTAAAGATTAGAGAACTTAAATACCTTACATTAAACAGAAATAAGCAAATATTTTTTGTAGGAAAATCATATTTATTTAAAATATTTATATATTGAATGAATATTATTTTTATAATATTGAACGAATTATTTATGTAAATGTGTAAATACAGTTTCTTAAAGCAAACATGAAAAAAATTTATTTTAAGTCATAATTTCTGTTAATTAAAATTGATACGAATTTTCTGTAAATTGTATAGTTTTTTAATAGAATAAAATTCAATATTTTTGACTTAAATCTTTTTCTTTTAGATGTCAATCAATAGATGTTAATTTGATAATATAATAGAACTATAAATTAATATTTCTGTAAAACAGTATTTATTACAAAATAATACTGATTTCAAGAAATCAAAAATAATTTAAAAATAGTAAAATAATACAAGGAAGTGAAATATAAATCTTCCTTGAAGGAAAAATATGCAAAATAGCTCAAAAACTTTTTTTATTTGGATGCATAAAGTAGATTCTACTATTTTGCTATATTTATTAAACAAAGTCATTATTCAGGTTTAATTGCTAAACCTGAGTTTAAATTATTGCTCAAATTATGGGGGAAAATTTCCAGCAACTTCTGTTTAAATTCGCAATACATAGAGCTTAGGTTCTAAGATTTCATACCTATATTTCTTCATTCGTCGGATAATTGTTCTATTTTAAAAGAGCAGAACCACTTAAAAGTAATTAATTAAGAAAAGAATATTAAAAAAATATTTTTTATTTCTGAAAATGAAAAATACCTAATTACAACGTCTTTTTCTCATTTAAATGACTGCAATTTTCTCCCACGCAAATTTAAATAAATTTAATACGAGATTATGAAGATAGTCACTGATGAAACAAATTATTTTCCAATATAATTGGTTTGGGGGTTGGTTAGCAAAATGAAAAATAATTATTTGCTAAAAATTATTTTTCAATATACCTTATACATCTATTTTTCATCAGTTAAAACACTTAGAAAATTTTGTATAAGTTCTGCTTTTCATGAAATGTTTTACTTTAAGACATAAGTTGTAACTGTTTCATCATTATGCGTACATATATGAATACATAACTACTATTAGAAATATCTCATTTTTAAAATAATATCTATTGAATTTCTAACGAAGTCAGAAATTAATAAGTTTAAAAATTGGAAAAGTTTCATGAATTATATTTACTATAAGATATTTTTACTGACTTTAATAACTTTATACTTTTTTTTGAAAAACTAATTTTTTGAAGCTAGTTACAGAAATTAGCAAAAAGATATTTTATATTCTTCAAATACATCAAATTCCGAAGTTTGTATGTTTTATGCATTATATATTTGTGGGATTTTAGTTTGAATATTCACACACAATAATCAAACAACAATAAGTGCCTTATCAAGTCAAATCTTCATTGCAAAGATTTACTTTCGATTTATATAGTGTACTAACTTATTTTTCTAGAATTGAGAACTTGAAATCGATTTCAAACTTTTACTTACATCGATGCCAAAACGAAAAAGTAAACTACTGATTTACCGAATGGAAGATTGATATCATCATCTTGGTAATGTGTTATGTATTTCAAATATAAACTTTCAAAAATTAAAACTATCATGTATAGGATATATGCAATTCTCAAAGTAAGTAATAGATTCTGATATTGTGTGAAACAGCCATATAATGGAAATTTTATTTGTATGGAAACAAAAGATAAAAGGTTTATACAAAAAATATTTAATATTTACAAAGTTAGATTGTGAAAATATTGTCAATGCAAAAGAAAGAATATTTTTAGAAAAAAGCGTGAAAAGCAATATGAAGGAATAAATTAAAAATCATCATCACGCATTATACATTTGTAACGAAGAAGTTTCATCTGTGTATGTGTGTGAATATATATCACAGATAACGCCAGTTCTCTAAGTTGTGCTGAAACCTATCCATGGTAATAAAAACGTTAAGAGATTTTTGATGTAATTTTTAGATTACTGAATCATTGATTAGAAATGGTATAGACTCTCTGAAATTCATGTAAAGTGGTACCCTTATAGCGTTACAAACTGATAATCAATATTAAAAACTTATAATCAAGGAAAAGCTTAAAATGAATACCATTTTGTAGTAAAAGTGCTTATAATGGACTTATGACTCCAAAATTTCAACTCAATTTGTTTATAATTGATTATTGATGTGTGGAAATGTTAAATTGGAATTCCTAAGTATTTAAAATATAAATTTTTATATATTTATATCAATAATAAATATATATTATATTATTATATATAATAACACAAATATTATTTATATTATAATAATAATAATAAATTTATAATATTAATTTCAAAATGATTTATATAGTTTATTAGCAATTTGTAGATTTTCAAAATTAAACAATTTGATTAAATTTCGAAATTTATTAGGAACAAAATACTATTATCTAATTTTCTGATTTTAATAGCATATTTCTATTTTTTCAGAAAATTAAGAATCTTCTTTATCTTTTTTTATCTTAAAAATTTATATTATTCATTTCCACACATATAGTCGTAATACTATAAACTGTATTTCAATTGAAGTGTCGTTGCTTATTTGTTGATATTTGTTAATAAAGAATGTTTGAAATTTTAATTAATTAATTTTTTATTTTATTTTATTATTTAATTATTATTATATATATGTAATAAAAATAATATTTTATAATTATATTATAATTTCGCATATAAATTTTAACTTTCAAATATACTTTATATCAAATACTTTGCTGAGAAAAATGATTTAATAATAGTGGGAAAAAATTTTCTTTTTAGTATTTCATAAATAATCTAGCTTGACAACTAAAATAAATTAAATACAATTTAAAATATGGACAAGCATATTTTAATTGATAAGATAATCTTAAATGAAACTGTAAAAACCAATGCTAAGTTTATGACATTCCTTAAATACAATATAAATTAAAAAGTTGAATAATGTAATTCTTTGAATATTTATTTCATGCCAGATGCCTATTTAGGATTTTTTTAAATTTTCAATGTGCGTTTAGAATATTTATTTCAAATATTTTATGGAACTCTAATCTGATGCTTCAAAAGGAGAAATAAATATTTTTTCATAAATATTTCTTGACCTCTTAACATTCTGATGATACCGAAAAAAATCGTGATCATTTGGAAATAATAACGAAAACAAAATCAAATAGAAGTAAATAGCATATTAAAAAATAAAATTATAAAAGTTATATACAATATTTTGACCAATTGTAAATTTATTATTTTTAAATAACTTTCCCATTTAATATACGAATATTGTTTATTTATAAAACATTATTTATAACTCATTGTAGGCCTTAATTTCAATACTTAGATAAATAGTAAATATTTCTGGCACACACAGAAAAATCTGCTCCATAGATCAATTTTCGAAAACTGATTATTTTTGCAATTCAAATTATTCATAAATTTTATAACTAACATTTAAAGATTTTTATTTCGGATTCCTTATTTATTTTCAGATATTTAATAAAAAAAGCAACCCAATTAAAGGCACTTCTTGTAATTAAATTCATAAATGAAGGTGAAATATTTTCTAAACGTTATTAATAATTTGTAAACGTCTTCTTATATTAGAAAATATTCTTTATAGCATTATTTTTCGCTAATTTAAATGCGAAAAAATCCAAAGATCGTGTTGCACATATACATATAATTGTTAATTTTAAACTAATTATAATGAAATAAATTACATAAAATTCTTAACTCCTTATAATTATAATTCTAAAATAGTTTCAAAATATTTCTGCTTTTTTGACTCACTAAGTAATTAAAGTACTAATAACTAAGTTTTTTATTTAAATGAACAGTTGTTAATGATTAAATGAAGAATCCAATTATCATTTCAAATATGTGTAATTCATTACTTGTTTTAATATGGTTTAATTTATCAACATTATAGCATAAAAATAACAAATAATATATAGGGAAATCTATAATTGAAGCATTGTTATGTAAATATCTTTACTTGCATAAAGTAGTAATAATTATTTTAAGAAAATTATGTTATATATGAGTAGAAGTAATATTTCATAAATTAAATTAAATTTACTTAATTAGATTCATTGTTTTGAAAGATGATTCTTCGTTAATTAGAATTATATTTAAAACAGGGAGATACTTTTAATTATATATTTATATTTTGCCATGCGCAATTAAATAAGTACAAACTTTGTATTACTTCAAACAATAAATGATGATGAAAATAAACTGTTAAAATCAATAAATAGTAAAATAAAATAAAATAAACTTCAATTATTTAATTGAATCAATTTAGAAATATTTTCAAGTGGTCGCATTAATTATTAGACATCATTCTTGATTTCTCATTTCTTGTATTTATAATTTTTGTGAACCTTTTGTTGTAAAAAAAGTTTCTTCAAGTGAAACAAAATGTAAGAGGAAAGAGGTAACACATTTTTTTGTTTTCATCATTACTTTCAAAAACTGATTGTATTAGAAAAAGTGTTAGCTCAGCTATAGGGGCATATTTAGGGGACGGAAATTCATTCTTTAGAAACAATTGATGAATTTTAAAGTACTTATTTATGTATGACAAATTTTAATTCTCTAATTAAAAAAGTGTAAAAAAAATTTTTCATATTCGTTTAAATATTTACTTCATTGTGACTGAAAAATTTGAAATCATAACATTTGACGTAATTAGTTAATATTTAATTTTTGAGAATTAATGTGAAATAAATATAAAATAATTGTATATATATAATTAATAGCTCTTACATAATATTTTTAAAACTGAAACTCTTATTTATATCATGAATTGTTTCACTTATATTGTTATAAATTAATAAATTTACACCAAAATATTGTCCGTCAACAGAAAAAAAGACAAAACTTTTTACGAAAGAATTTAATTGATTTCATATGTGCATAAAAATAAATAAACATTTCAGATGCAATGAATGTAAGACGAGATATATTTCGTTCTGAGTTGTATTTAATAAATATAAAATGTAAATGACTGTTTCGAAGAATTAAAATAGGCATTGTATCAATGTAACAGTCCAATGTATTTATTAATCATTTGCATAAGATTATTATACAATTTAATTAAAATATTGTAACAATTTTCTTCATATAGGTAATGAATAATATGAAGGAATGCAAAAAAAGTTTACTACTTTATTAAAAATAGAATTTAAAAAAAGGCTACTGTGATTTTTAAATATTTATAAAGCTCAAAATAAATTGGCAAGCCTTAATTAATTTTTGAAAAGTATGCAGTAAAATCGGATTTATTTGTAATTTTAAAATTATCATTTAACAAAGACATAAAAAGACAAATTTGAACATTTATAATTTGATATTCAAATTTGAGATTTTTAATGAAAGATACAGCCTTGAGAAAGCTGAATTTCTCTTATACTATTAAATTCAAGATCAATGTTTTCTTTCAAATGAAATATTTCTCTTGTATTAATTATTTGGTTTTTTAATATTAGACTTAATATTAAGAAAAAAGTATTGCAGAAAAATTTGATTAAAGAAAATAATGCAACTAAGATTTTAAATTTCATTCATTTAGCAAAAAGTGTTATTTCTTAATTTATTTAACAGAAACATGTGAATGAAATTTTATACATACTAAACATTTGAATTCCAGCATTCTACGTATTAAACATTAAACATCATATTATGTTTTTTTAAAAATAAAATTAATAGAAAACCCTTTAAAACGCGATATAGGTAAAATAATATTTTATTTGAAATTCATAGCTGATACAATGCCTGTTTTTAATGAATTATAATGAAATATCAGAATCATGCTTATAATAATTCAAAAAATAAAAATGTTTACATTTTATAGCTAGCTAATTAAAATATCAAATAATTTCTAAAATTTTGTAATTAATTTTATCGTATTAATTTATTCAAAATATATAATTTCAGAAAATATTAATTGAATAGAGCCCAGAAGCAATAGAAGTATATAAAAAAGACGGAGATATTAATTTTCCCCGTACATTGAACTCGAAAATTTTATTATTTTAAATTGATTAGAATAGTTTATGATGTATGTTTCTCTAATGGTTAGTCTTATAACAAAATAAGATATGTAAATATAAATGTTATTATTCTTTGAGACAGTCGTAACATATTAAAAATTATAGGAATTGTATCTTTTGGCAGCTGAAAATGAGAGACAAATATAATAATTTGTAAAATAAGATTGTATAGTAATAAAATAATATAATATGTAAAATAAGCTTATACAAATTTCCCTTTGTCATCCATATTTGAGATAAATGCTATGTTAGTGTTACAAAGCTATAAACAATTAAGAAATTCTTTTACAGGAGTTATTCCAAGGTTTTTATTTTGATATTTTTTATCTTTACCTTTTTGTTAATTTTATATATAAACAAGCTGTACCCGTTCGAACGTTGCTTTATTTGGACAAAAAGGCAGTTTTGATTCCTCAAACATAATTTATTAATCATCACATGTATGCAATTCCTCAAAATGAAAATTAACAAAAAATTATCCTACATATGCATAAAACATATGTAGAAAACATAGATATACATAGTTGATAGTAGAATAAACATGCTTACCCATTTGTGATATTAAACAACATTGCAAATGAATTTCAACTGAACAATAATTTTGTAATTATTAAATATCAACATAAATGAAATGATATTTGATGATTGATCGTGAACTTTATCTTAGTAGTGCTTGTAAAAATACAACAATTTTTATTTTTCTATTTGGAGCAAGAACAAATAAATTTCATGGTTTTTCCAATTCGCCAACGTTCAGCAGTCCACGTGAGAAGCATGGATTTATCTTATTTAATCCACATACTTGCAGTGAATGTCCTTGTGTTTAGTCAATGGTTATTGCAAAGGCTAATCGTACAGGAATTTGTAGATGTTTGAATTCAAATGAAGTATGCGTTGGTATCGTAGGAATGCGTGGTAGTAGTATATGTTCCCCTTGTTGTTTTCCATTTAAAATGGTTGTCTCAATTAAGTTATTCATTAATTTTTTACTGAAAGCCTAGTGCAATAGAATAGCCGCAGTGGATTTATATTTCGTAGGAGGATGAATGGAGAACCAATTTTCAAAGATAAAATATGTGGTGACATTCCTGGTAGATCCAATGAATTTAAAAGTTCTTTTGGAACATTAACTGATTCCTAGTGATTGACAATAGTATCTATAGATTTATATGTTGTTTTTGTTCATCAAGTATTTCATTTTGAATTGTGCAGTTTCTTAAATTCACATCAATGTTTTTGGCTGCCAATATAGCACGCTCACTAACCTTTTGATTATTTTTATAATTCTGAGATAAATTTTTGAAAAACTTTGGCAATCAATTCATTACTGGATTTTATAATGTGACAAAAGCTTTCTGGTCATGTAATACAGTATGGGGATTCGTCTATTTCCCTTTTACCAATCCCAATATTTATAACAATTGTTTTATAAATCGTTCAGAAGATTCAACTTATTGTAAGTGAACACGTATATTGGTATTTAAAAATATTTTCTTCACATACTGCCATAAAACTGATGATTTGAGACATGCATTCAATTTATCTGCAGATGTTGAACGCGGTATAATTGGTAGAGTTTGTCGAAAATCACCTGCTAGCAAAATCAATGCACCACCAAAGAGCTGCTCATTTCCTCTCAAATCTTTTAATGTGTGATTGAGTGTTTCCAATGATTTCTTGAGTGCCATAGTGCATTCATTCCCTTATAAGCTGACATAATCTTAGTATTTTCCCCATCCCAGAATATTTGCTAATATTACATGTTGGAGTTTCAATTACCTGCATATTTAATGGCAATTTCAATGATGAATGTGCTGTTCGACCACCCTCCAAAAGAGGTGCTGGAATACCAGATGATGCAATAGCAAGTGCAATATTATTTTGTGATCTTATAGTTTCCAGAATAATTGAAATAACAAAAGTTTTGCCAGTGCCTCCAGTTGCATCTAAGAGATGTAAACCACAACCCTTGTTAGATATTGCATTTATAATTGTGTCATTTGCTTTTTGTTGTTCTAATAGCAATTTCTGCAGATTAATTAGAACAAATGTTTGTAATTCATTAACATCGAAGTGCGTTTTTTGTTGTATATCATGATCGAAATATCATTATCAGATCTATTTGAAGCAATCATTCTCAATTCTGTCAGAGATGTGTTGGCTATTGTCAAACATACTTCCTCAATTAAAATCAATGTTTCATTGTATATATATGATGTAAATTGAATGTTGGGATTAGTATTTATTCTACGCGTGTGATGTAAAATGTCTTCTCTCTTATAGTCTTTATATTTCCCCAAAGATCGGAAAACATGTAGTTAGTTTGATGGAAAATAGTGAACGTATCTGCTGTGGTTGAGCTATATTAGATGCATCAGCGAGGGAAATATCCCAATGAGCATCATTTTCTAAGAGACTTAATTTCTAGCAAGCCTCACGAAATGTAGTACACACATGGTCATTGACTGTTTTTAATTCATGGAAAGATGTTTGTCCAAGAACATTGATTAATAATCTTAGGTAAAAGCATTCTGCTTTATTTGAATGTACAGTGTACAGACGACCCAATGCATCTGTGAAATATAAATTTAGGTATCCTTGTGCTGCTGTACCTTGTTTACGACGCTGTAATTTTCTTGTTGATGTATTCCACGTAAAATAAGTTGATACTTCAGAGTACAGTAGTGTCCTTGCAAAGGTATCATTTCTACATAATATGAAAAATTCAGTTAATGTTGTTAGCAGTGGTGACATTTTTTCTGATGTAAAATATACACGTTGTCCATTTTCAAAATGTACTGCTAAAAGAAAAACCCTTTGGATATTGCTCATAAATGGAAAATGATAAAAATATGCCATGCAGACTCATTGCTACTTATGTAGCGTCCCAATTTATATTGGGTGACTTTATCGTTAGATGCAGTTCTATTTTTCACTTCAAACACTGTCATATCGCTTCCTTTTTTCACATATTTTCAAATATATTTTGAAAATATGTGAAAAAAGGAAGCTTTTTTTCTTATTTGATGATGTATCAGTATCAATATGATTATTTTACTTGAATCAGGATAAAATGGCCTACTACAGACAATGTTATAGTGTTGTATTTCTCTTGTGTGAATTTTTTTTTATATCCTAACATTATAAATATGTTTTAAAAATTGTTTGTTATTATAAAAAAACAAAATTATTTTTATTGATAATATAAAATTACCAAATATTCCATAGTTATATTTGTTCCATTGGTTTTATATTTAAATAAAGCTCAGATATTAAAAAAAATTCTCTTGAAGACTCCTAAAAGAACGACTTTATTTCATTGCATTTCGAATAAATATATTTTGATTTTGCATTTTTAGTGTTAACAATAAATTTAAGAAAAGTATTTAATCATCTTACAAATCTTATGTAAAAGAAAGCTGATAGAACATTCTTTTATTAACTGTGGATTTTGAAATTAACATACAATATATTCCGAAAACATAAAAAGGATAACCTGTCTTAGAAGGAACAAAGAAATAAGTAAATTTCTTAATATAACTAAGAATACTATATATTCTATAAAAATATATAAAAATTGGAAATTGTCAGAAAAATTGTTTTAACTATATTGACTTATGAACGATTTAATTTAATGTTCGTTTATTATAAGTCATTAGACTTCCATATTTCCAACTAGAAATCTGCGTTACCATTACCCTTTCTGTAACAAAATGAAATTCTTTTATGCTGACTTCTTTCTGGGGAGAAAATAAAATTTTCTTATCAATCCATTTTTAGGAACCAGATACATATTTGGTGAAATAAATTGTAATGAGTGGGAATTCAGATTTAAGAAAACCTTTTTAAGTAAGACGATTACCATTTCATATCATATGGAATATTTAAAAATATGTGAAGTATAAATTCATATACAATATTTTAAAACTGTAAAAGCTTTTCATGAATTAAAAGAATTTTAGTCGAATATTTGAAAGACGCTTCTTATAGAGAAATCGTTTTAATATTTATTCCACAGAAATTAGAGCAGTTAGAATTTTTACACTTCCAGTAGCTTGTGAATGCAGTTGAATAATATTCAGGAATTCGTTTTTCAAAATAATATTGCATTTTTTAAGGAAAAGTTAACTTTTACAGTTTTAAAGCATACAGTGCTTTTATAATTAACTTTTACAGTTTAAAAGAAAAAGTAATTTTTAAAGTTTTAAAGCATTTTTTTAAAAATATATAACAGATTTAGTTTCAAAATAGGGAAGAGAATTCTCAATTCTTAAATTTTTTTTTGAATATTATAAATTTGGTAGCGAATATCAGAAAATCAAAATGCCTCCTAAGGAAATACTTACTAAATTTTTCACATAAAAATATTGCATTTAAAATGAGTCTGAATTTCTCTTTATTGATAAATAGTGAAAATCATTCTGTTTTTATTAGCAGTTTTTTAATATGACCTATATTTAAACCAATGAACCAATCTAGTCACGTGAACTATTTTTCAATAGTTAAAAAAGTATTTATAAAAACAATCATTTGACACAGACTTTTTTGATGCATTAACTCAAGTTTTAAAAACTTTTTCATCTCGATTTCTGCTTCTTAAATTCCGGATTTTAAAAAAATGAAAAAAAGAAAAGAAAATGACTTTATCAATAGGCATTTTCAGACATTGGGGACCCATCCACGAATCCAGGGAAGCAAATTGGTTAATATTAAACCCTCTTCAAAGTAAATCACATGATCATTTGAACTAATCATCACTTGGACTCCTTTCTCAGGGAACAGGGTACTATGAAGAGAAATTACTGAATTCTTATTTCATAGATACGGTTTTTACAAAGATAGCCCAATTCCTCTAGCAATAAATCAAGACAATTTCCATCTTAGAGTCATTCCTAAACAACAAGTCTTAGAACCCACACTTGATCAGAGATAAATAATAGCACTTTATTTCTCTCCAATCAAGAATTTCAATAATATAATTGATAAGTCGAATTCTCATTAAAGCGGCAAAAAGCTCAAGAAATTGTTCCACCTCTGTCTTTCAGTGGTACTATGCGTGATCTTCAACAAGGAGAATTAATTATATATTTCCTTAATTTCTCTTAAATATTAAAAAGATCATGGTGGCTTAAGCACCTCTACTAGCATCCCAAAAAAATTCTAAGTTTCATCCTGGTAAATTGATTAAATCTATTTGAATCCTTTTTTGCTATTTCCAACTCATGCTCTTGTCATTTCCAATCCATGCTGTTTTTGTTTTTTTTTCTTCATATTAACGTTATGTGTCGTCATTTTGATATTTTTCTTCTTGTAATTCCTTTTGGTCCCTTTCATCAACAACCTCCAACAAAATCATTTGAACAAACTCTGAATCCTCTTTATAATTTTTTAGTAAAAAAATTTACTCTTCACATTAATTTCTTAAATTAAAAATCGTTACTTCTGAAGGCAGTATTTCCTTAATTTTCCCACACGAAATAATTAAGCCTTTTTATAAACTCTTTACAGCATTATATGATAATTACATGATTACATCTTTACATGATGACTGTTATAAATTGTCCTGTCACAGACGCTACTATTGTAACTGATAGGAATAAAAATGAAACACTAAGCAATTTATTTCTTACCCTTTTCTTTTGATCATTCAAATAACTCCAGGCTCATTTGATGAATGAGTCGAAGAATAATGTTCACATTTAGCAATATAATGTAATCAAAAAACAAGCTTAACAGAAATTGTTTACCAGAAACAAAAAAAAGCTAAATTTTTATGTAATAATAGTAAAAATTATGGAACGTAAAAAATTTTGCAATTCACCAAAATACATAAGTTGAACAAATCGACTTTTAAATGATTTCACAATGTATATAAATAATAAATAAAAAATGTTAACTGACTCAGCACTTAATCTTTAACACATACTGTTTAATTCTTACCTTATAAATTGAAGAGTCTTATACGTTGTGATTTATCCATTACTAAAGGATAGTTGACGAGTTGTTTTGAATTGGAAAAATCAAGAGAGATTGCTGCCAAGAAAATAGTCACCAAGAGCACAATATTAGTACCATGAATAACAAACGACAGAAATTGTTTTAAAAATAACCAATATTATCCATCCAGTTCATAAGACAATCTGACGATGTCATTATGCACAGTCTCCACAACACCACTAAGCTCAATTTCAGTCACCATAATATTGGATACGGAGCTAGACTAGTTTATAAAAACCACATGTACCTCATGATTCTGCACCCATATTCATTAATAATGTAATTCATTATTAATGTGCTCTATGATGTTGAAGAAAAATGAAGCTAATATTCATGCGATAAGAATCCTTATGATTGCGAGTGTAATCAAATTGTTCAAGCAAACAATCGTCTTTCATACAACTCTAATTTTTTGGCTACGTCTCTGTTTAAATATTTGATGCAATGTTTGCATAATAATTTCCCTTCTTCACTATTAATGAGATTTCTGATATCAGACGTAGTTCTCCGTTTTGTTCTCTTGCAAATATCGATTCCTTTTATTATTAGCAGTTTAGAATCTTATCCAACAAGAGTAGCAATTGTTGTTGTTGTTGTTACTAATGACACTTGGACAAGCCAAGCTTGCTATGCCTTGGCTATACGAATTTAAGTCAATTGGGAGCGTCTTTCGTTTTAATTAGAGCACCATGAAGGTGAAAGTACGACTTTGCTCTACACACATGCCATAGGGACCCGTTTATAGGGTAGGCAACCATTCACACCTCATTCATACAAGGAAAGGACAAAGACAGGATAGATAGAGAGAGAAAGTACATCCATGCCCGCACCGGGATTCAAACCCAGGACCTCCTTATCCCCAGTCAGGCACGCTGACCACTAGACAAGTTGATCGGCAGAGTAGCAATACTGTGATAGAACAAATTACAGTTTTGTAAAGATAAAGTCGAACTTTTATCACAATCAGGTACGTAAATTGGAATTTCACGTGAAGCATAATAACAATCACAACAAAAATATTTATCATTCAATTTTGCGTCTGTCAATATTCCATTACTAATGTATCCTTTTATGTCAGAAGTGTATATTACTACAAATTTTTATTTAACAAAAATGAAAATCATTGACGTTTTCAAATTTGCCAATAAAACTTCTAAATAAGAAAGAGATTTTCTTCTTTTAATTTTCATTAAAATTTTCAATTAAGAAAGTTAGCTTTAGCATAAAAAATTTAAGACTTCGTTCTGTTTACATTTCCGTACAAATAATTGATATTTAAAGGAAAAGAATTTTTTTAAACAATGAGTGTATAAATTATGAATAAATAAAATTTTTCATATTACAAAATATGCTATCTGAATTTTTTTGTTTAGATACTTTGTGTAATTAGTTTAAACAATGGAAAAGTTCACAAGAAATATAATTTTGTATAAATTATATAATAAAGTATAATTGATTAAAAAATAGAAAATTATTTACCACTACTGATGCAGAATGGTTATGCTGATAAAATAAGATTATATTTTTAACATAATGTGTGTTCCTAACACAAAACTAGTTAAATTTTTGCACAATAAATTTTAAAATTTCATTAATAATTAAAGTTAAATTCGTGATAGTGATCTTTTGTTATTCTTAATTAGAAATTCTTTTTCTTCATCATTTATGCGATACATTCATTACTAATTCACAGAACTTAGTTTTTTTTAAATCAATGTGATTATTTTGGAAAAGATATACAAAAACAAAATAATAAGCAGCTAAATCAAGAAAATTTATTTTGCAGTCATTTTAAAATAGTTTTCCCTTAAGCAAAATTGTTTTTTATTTAAATTTCCTAAAATAGTTAAACTGCCAATGCTGATACAAAATATTTCAATGACTTCAAATTTTCGGAATGTGTTTAATAAATCATTATATATATATATTATATTCAAATCAACAAAAAACAATTTCTTTTATTTCAATGATATCAATGCTTAAAAAAGCAAAATGTTATCTTGTTAAGGTTAGTCTTGTATTTCGATTGAAAGCAACAAACAATATTTCCATAAAGATAAAATAGTTATGAATTATAATTTAAATTACAGAAGAGAATTATGATAGATTCTTTAAAAATAATGTATATTTTTTTACATATTTTAGTGAAAATAAAAAAAATGATATTTATTTATTAATTAATTTGATTACTACGTTGACTAAAGTTAAAAAATGATTTCTAAAAGGTCCTCCTAAATTTTAGATAAATGATCTCCTTAACGGTAAAATTAAATATTATTTAATTTCTTTATTGTTAATTTTGTCACATGTAATGAAATGTTTTAATCAAGCAACATGCTTCCGATAAATGAAATTTTAAATGAACTTTACATAAAGTTATTTCATAACAATCTTAATATTTCATTAAATATTAAAAATGTTAGAGATTGAATTTTATTTCATAATGGTAAAATGAGAGACAAAAATTTACAAAAATCCTTACATACACTCTTAGATCAAATCTCCTGTTGTCTCGTTCTAGAATGCATACAATTCTCCCAAAAAGTATTTTAAATATATATACGCTGAAATTTTCTGCCATTTACACATTTTTGCAAAGTGTATTTTAAATGAAATTAATGCAGCATAAACTATTTTACGCTCAGTTTAGATTGGACGAAAAAATTTAAAAGCCTTTCTTTACTTTTGGTAATGGTGCGGTTATTTTGTCTCATGCATCATTTGACACAAATTGTGACGAATGTTGTCATAATGCTGCGTAAGAAAAATCTGAGGATTTATGTTTGTAAAGCTTGAATCAATAAATTTATCAGCCGTGATTTCAAGGAATTTTTATTGGAACTGAAAGAGAAGTGAAATTTGTGAATTGCAAATGCAGAAGTCTTAGAAAAAAAGCATTTTTCACTTATTATGTTATATTGATCTTATTAAAATATTAATGCTGTAAAATATTAAATTAAGAAATAATAAAAAGTATTTCTAAACAGTACATATGAATTATGATTAAAATAATGCTAGTAAGAAATAGCAAAAATTCCCAAAATAATTTAAATATGTGTTGATTACTCTTATCTGGCTGAAGATCAGATATAAAGTTATGAACAATACACTTTTATGTATTTTAAATAAGAAAAGTCATGAAAAAATGTATAACCTCTGAATGTTATACGCTCATATTGGTCGTAATGTTTCCTTAACAACAAAGTATGATAAGTGCAATGTTGTGTTATTATTTTGTCCTTTTATTCATGTGAGTCTCATTACTTTTGTTCAATGATTGTGTGACATTCAAGCACAAGTTACTATAAAAATATTCTGCGATAATTTTACAGCATTACATATAAAACAATGCCAATATAAATGCCATTTTTAGGATACCTAGTGTAAGATTACCAGGAGTTGTTAACATAAAATGTTTTCTGACATATGCTTAAGGAATAAAATAACGTTGGATTTGTTTGTAGATGTTATGAACTGCTAATAAAAAAACTGGTTGACTCTAAATCTAAAAAAATAATAGCTTAGTTGTTTTGCTTCAAATTTTAGTTTTAGGTTTGGAGATTTAAAATTCTTCTTCATCTAAAATTTTAGTTGCAAAGTCCTTCTTTCAATCAAAGTAAAACTAGATTGCAAAGTTCTATCTAGTTTTACTTTGATAGGTGGGAGTTAAAATTAAACACATTTAATAAAAATATCTGTTCTCCAAAAACTAATTGAGGAATTATTTAGATTAATTATAAGAGCTGTTACAATTTAGTGCTGAAAATTACTGGAAGATGTATTTAAAATAATTAAAATGATTTTTTAATTTTTTTCTAAGATTATGGCGCTATCATCAACTGAGAAGCAAACACGCCTTCAACCAATATTCAATGAGTTGAAAAAAATTTCTCCTGATGTTGAAACTCTCCATTTTTTCTAATGGCCCAAAAACAAAATATAGACAAAAAATCTTCTGTCTACTGAATGAACATATAGCAAATAACGGCTTAAAATTTGGATATGGTCTCTCATTGAGGCTGGTCATGGTAAGAGTGCTGCTGACGGAATAGTAGGTGCTTTTATGCGAGCAGCTGACCAAATAGTTGTACAAGACACTGATATACCCGATGCAAAAAATCGATTTAACATTTTAAGAAATAAAACAAGCATTTAAATTTATTATATTTATGGAAAAAAACATAGAAACTTTCAAAAACTTATTTCATCTTATATTCCAGTATCAAGAAGAACGATGAAAGTTCTTCAAATTTTTTCTTTTGGAAATAACAAGATCACTTTTCATGAATTAAGTTGCTTTTGTAGAAAGAAATATATCTGTGAATGCTATGAAATAAATGTTTTTACATTAAAAGATACTGAAATACAGCAAAGTATAGCCACATCATCTTCAAATATAAAAACAGAAAACCAAGAGCTATTAAAGAACAGTTGCAAACCTCTTGGAGGGGACATACAGAAAGGAAACTTTATTCTTGTGAAGTGGGAGGGGAAAGGTCAATAAAATATATCGTTTCAGATATAATAATCATTGAAAATAATCTTATTACTGTAAAATATCTGAAAAAGTTAAAAACAATAAATTTTATACAGATGATAATAAGGAATACGATATTGAAAAAGAAGATATTATATTATAAAATTGCCAATTCCAAATATAACAGGATGTTCAACTCGACATTTACAATATTTAATGTTTGACATTAATTTCAGCAAATATGATGTTGAATAATATTGTAACTTGCATCAAATTAAAATAAAATGGATATATGTTCCAATTTTGTAATTTCAGAGTAAAAAGGTGTAACAAAAGTAAAGCATATTTTAGTTTAATTGCACCTTTCAAACATCGGAAAAAAATTTGGCACCTATATTAATGTCATGTCTGTTACCATTTATAATTTTTCCTTAAAAAATTTAATTGACATAATATTTTCATTATTAATGTTAGATATTATTTATCTCTGCTTAGAATGTAAAATAATATAAATAAATCAGCATTTATTGTGTTATAACAGTATTTTAGGTTACAAAATTGCTTATGAGAATTCAATATTAGTAATATACATGACAAATAAAAATATAAAATATTTAAAAATATGTGTTTTACTTAAAACTTTTTTTATTATATAGGTTAAAAGACTCTATGCTTATACCATATATCACTCTATATTATTATGTACAGAACTTAAAATCTTAAATATTTAAGAAAATGTCCGATAACAGATATAACAATTTTCATCATATCTGATCAAAAAAAATCAATTAAAATTTATAAAACAAAGAAATGTATGAACAACATTTAAATAACATGCAGAAAGAATTTCTGATTAATATTATTAAAAACAATTATTATTTTAATAAAATATCTTTTTTTCGTTTCAGTTTCCCAATGGCACCAAAATTTTAAAATGTCCTATATAGAGAAAAAAAAGAATTTAGCTTGCCGAGGAAAGCAAAATAACTTACTTAATCAAAAAATCAAGCTAATCATACTATGTTTGTTTAATGAAACATTTATATTTATAATAATAAAACATAATCTCTTTTAAGAGAGAATCATGGCTGTACATAGTCGTATTAAAGTTTCCTGGGAAATCTTGTTTGGTGAAGATGTTTCTGATACCATCATCATTGACGTAGAAGGTGATATTAAATTGTAATTTGGATGTCTCTCTTCCCTTTGTAAGCAAAGAATATTTCATCAAGTATATATTTAATCTTTTTAATAGAAGTATATTCATAAATTTAATAAAGTTTTCAAATTCTTTAATTTTTGTATATAAAGCAGCACGTAAACATTGCTAATTTTTAATAGAAATTTTGAGACTGATAAGATTTTAATTTTTACATTATTGGATGTAAAATTTCTTTCAGAGAGTTGCAAAAAATTCAAATTTTAATCATTTCTTTATAACTCCGTTTAACTTTTAATAACTTTTTACTTGTGAATGACATTTCAGAAGACATTACAATTTTTTGTTTTTATTTTTGGAAAATACTCATATTTGTAACTATCAATTAATTTCGTTAAAGAAATTGATTACACCAAAATCATCTTGATCTAGAAAAAGCTCTACAAATTAATTTTTAAGGAATTATTTCTTTATATAAAGCTATCAATTCAATTTATATGTCATTAGGTACCTGCTTTATGGTTCATTCAATAAATGAAAATAAATTTCTAATAGTGAGAATGTAGCTTCCTTCTTTAACGAATTCATGAAAACGACAGTGAAGTGTCTCTTGTCTTTTCCGTTGTAAATTGCTTTTATTCTCAGAATATTCATCATGTATTATCAAGCATGAAAAATGACTCAAATTAACATTTACTTATTGAGAAATGAACAACTTTAGTTTTCTCACAATACTTCTTACAAAACTACAAAATATTTTTGGCTCGTAATTTGAAGTTACGACACAGAGATGCCTAATAATATTCAATAAATATGCAAAACCAAGTGGCAATTGCTGTGCAATCAAGAAGTTTATTCGATAGGTAACTCTCTCGTTATAAAATTTACAGAGAGCATTTTATAGTTTCCAAAATCTAATTATATAAGCTACCCTCTAACATTTTATTTCTCTTCACAATGAAACTTAGGAAGTTCATTTCACAATGAAGGTTAAGAAAGGCTCCATATTTTAAATCTTTCAACTTATTACATTTTTTAAAATTCTGAACTGCTTAGTGATCTTCCTTAATTTAATAAACGCGTTTCATAATCAGCAGCATAACATAATGCATATTTAATGTTTTAGCTTGCATTATCTCATGTATAATTTATATTTCCTTTTGGAATGATTTAAAGAGATTAAAAGCAAAGAGTGGTATTGACTTTACCGGTCACTAACTTCGCTTCTTCAGTATATTCATGCTGAATTTGCGTTAGCTTAGTTTTCGATTTATCATCCATATTTTTACCTTTCAGGTATAATAAAGAATTTAAATTTTAACAGAGAGTACGATGCTAAGTTTAGAAACAACTAATACATCTCATGAAATCATCAGCATTATTCAGTATGAAAAATATCAAAATTCAATATTACAAGTTTGATAAATGAACCACATTTTGTCTATCTGTTTAGTAAATTATACATTTTGATTCACAGTCAAATCTAAGAGGATGCCCAGTAATCATAGTTTGACAATAAGAGACGTAGACTTTAGCAATCAATTATTCATATTTTTAAATATCTTCCTTGCTATTTCAAAATAATATTTTGGGTTCTCATGCATTTTACCTCATATTTAATGGAAGATTCAAGAATTTTGTTCCAAAAACAACAGGATTACGTAAAACTAGAGAGAGAGAGAGAGATGCTTTTTCAAGCAAGCAAATATATATTGATAATGAAACATGGAATTAAATTAATATTTCAAAGCCGAAACAGTTAAGTTGTCCTACTGTTGTAACAGCTTTCGTTTTTGATGATGACTAATCGCAATCTAAAATTTCAAATTATTTAAAAATTTAGATATTTATTTTGTTCTACAATTAAGTATTTGTCTAATAAATTTCATTATATTAATGTCATTTTAATACAAAATTTAATGTAAAAATTTAAAAAGCTTTTAATATTATGTATTCGGTTCACCTTTTTGTGCTTTTTTCATAATAAATAAAATATATAGATTGCTCAAAATAAGATCTATACAATAGTATTTATATGTTTGTATTTTTATGAAACAATTCAAGTTTTCTAAGGTCATGAGGAATATATATTCTTTTGACAAAAATAACATTTTCAAATTTTCATTTTAAAATTAAATATTGAAATGTTTTACTTAATATTCACAAAGAATAATATAATCTCGATTCTAAAGCTAATTAATTTACCTTATTTAAATTATTTTAAATTTAAATATCTAATTATAAATTGCCTTCATCTATTGAGTTATTAAAACTTATTTATGTATTTAATATGTTTTCACGCTTTTTTCCATTTGTTTCAGTCTTCAAATTTCAAAGGAGATTCAACATGCATTATAATGAATTATTCTGGTATAATTAATTTAAAATAGGTTAGGCTAATATTAAGCTCTGATTCTAAATCAGAGCTTCCAGTTGAAAATTTTCCATAATGTTATTATTGCAATGTATGTTATATTAGCCTAACCTAAAAAATAAGATAGCTTATAGTAGTATTTGAAATAATTCTGCCTAAGCTTAAAAATGAAAAGAAGTTTTTCTGTGGAATAATATTTATCTTATTTCAACTTTCAAATCAACAAATTTATTGATTGTTGTATGTTTATTTAGAATAATAAATTAAAATTCAGGAAGGATTCAAAATGAAGTACGGTTTTTATTTTCTTATTGATAAATACATTTTTAATCCAAACAAAAATGCATGAATATTTATTTCAAAAATATCATGTCAACTTAAAAAGTTAATGAACAAGAAATCAACAAATAAAAAAATAAAAAATGTAAATTAGTTTGCTCCCATTACATAGTAATAAATTATTTATTGATAATGTTTAGGTTATTTCTGAAATTTATTATTTCAGTTATTTAAAGGTGTAATAATTAAATGAGATGAAAAGAATAAAAATTATTTCTTGATAGATTGATTAGATTTAAAAGTAAAAACGTCTCCAAATATTTTTACAGTGAAATAATTTAAAATGAGCATACACATTTGTGTGATATAATTAATTATTAAATTATCTACATAATAACTTTTAATTTAAGTGATAAATAATATCAAGAAATAATATTCACATATAGACATATAGTTAAGTTAAACTGCATAAGATACTTTATTTTTATAAATCTGATTTATTGTATGTGTATGTAATGTAAACAAATATTTAAGAATAATATTTAACAAATAAGTTAAAATTCCTTGAATATAAAGCTCTCTCATATTTAACTAAAATAGTTCAACAAATTTTTATTCTTTATCATTTAACGTTTTCATTATATTAAATATTTTCTTTTATTTATTTGCTTAAAAATTAAAGCAAAAAATAAGACTAGCCCTATTGTGTGTGAGAAACTAAAAGAAACTTGATTAATAAGTATTATTTCTACATTTGCCTTCTCTATCAGTGCCTCTATATGGTATAAACTTTCAATCACTTTATGTAATTCAAAATATTCTTGAGACAAGTTGAATAATATTTAGGAAAATTGACTTTGAAATTTGCTTTTAGCTAAAAAAAATTATAAAAATAATTTTTTTTAATTATTTAACTCATTTGTGAAAATTAGTTTCTGTATAAAACTTTATAATACTTTAAACAAAAATCAAGTTAAAGTTATAAACATTTCGACAAGAAATTGCAGAGGGATTAACGAAACATTTTGCGATAATTTCTCTGTTAATTATATATTTGAGAAATTTAATAATTTTTGATTGGAACACGTGAATGATTTTAAAACCGAAATAAGATTCACGTGTTTTTATTTTGGCAATGAGAATTACTATATACAGTAGACTTTTTTTAACATTTTTTATTAGAAAGATTTGTGCAAAAATGCTTTTAGCAATCTAGCAAGAAATTAAATAAAAATAATTGTATTTAAGAGCATACTGCATAATAAATAATTAAAAACAAACTGCAAAGGTTTCAAATGTTTATATGAAAATGTCTGATGCGTTTTATGTCAGAAAATGCTTACATTCTACGGTTATAGTGCCTTACTTTAAACTCAGAATAATGTTCTTAGAGTCAATTAATAAATTAATAAATTAAAAAGTATTTATATAGTGAAAACCTTTTGTAACACATCGAGCCTCAAAGAAACGCTCTTATGACATGAATAAATATATGCAATGTATGTTATTAAGGGAATGTTTATAAATGGCAATTACTTAACTTTGTTACGAAATGTCACAGGAACTGCACTAATCTTGACAAATACACCTGCTTCATTTTTTACCAGAGATGCACCAAAATTTGGAAAATTTTGCATGTTTTCGATGCATTTTTTGGATTTATAAAATTTATATCATAATTAGAGATTTAAGTTAAGAAATAACTGTGTTTGAAACTAGAGTTACGTTATACAGTAAGGTCATTTAGATCCCTTTCTCACATCTCAATAATCTTATTGTATAACGTAAGAATTTCAATTTATCACTCCAATGTGGCTGAGTTGATTGTTGTTAGCTATTTAAATTTTCTTTTTAGCATCTATGTTGTAATTGGCCAAATTTTTCCATGATATCTGGCCATGTTCATGCAGTCAACTTTCATGGGAAGAAATTGAATCACCTTACAAGTTTAACAAATATTTATACAGAATAGTTTTTCTCCTACTTTGTTTAACAGCTACTGGGATCATATCCTGAAACTTCTACTTCAAAGAGCAATATTAAAAGACTCAAATACAATTGTATATTTAGTACAAAGTGACTACTTTACTACCAATAAATATGCTTACATGATCTAAAAGTAACATTTTAAATTTCTTACAATAATATATTGCCTACTAAAACACTTTAACTAATATGTTATGCCATTATCAATGTATTTATGGAAATATAGATCTATGACTAATATTTTACCAAATGTTAACAATTTTTGCGGCTGAAATTATATTTTATACTAAACAGGATGAAGAATCCAATGAGAGCTGATGTTATAAGATATTCATTTACGTCATAAATATAAGTGTAATTTTGAAATTGTAAAAATAACTGTATTTTTTGGAAATGAGCAACAAATGGAAAGAAGAATAAAATACTTAACTAGGAATAAGATTTAAATTAAAATATTCTATTTTTACTTATATATAAATGCAAGTAATTGAACAAGAAATTAACACAATGTTTTTACATAAATCATGCAGTATCATAACAGAAGTATCCATAAGATTAATTAATAAGTACTGTCTTGAATTCTTCATCACATAGAAATATTTCTTGTTTAAAATCAATGTAAAGGCACTTTCAGGTATAAAACTATCAAGTGGGCACATATATAATTCATTAGTCCTACAATTCCTGTTCAGCTCTATATTTGAGCAAGGAGAGAAACTATAGTATATTACCTGCAGTGTCATGATTTGCTTTGATACAGATGCAAAAAATATTTTTTCAAGCCAGAACATTTTCCAAAATACCAAAAAACCTCTAATTACAGAATTGCCAGCCAATATTATGGATAAAATCTAATGTGGAGTGAAAACTGCATAAAATTAAGAATTGTTTATTTAAAATATTGGTATTTAATTAGATGTTCAATTTAAGTGCAGTGGTATTAGCATCAGATAGAATAACACTATATAGTAAATTTTGTAATATATAAATAACGCATTCATACACATCACCTTTCCATAATATTTTATGTCTTCTTTAAAAAAGATATTATTTATTTTCCTTCGAAGAGTAACAATTTTAATGGTCTATAATTTTTGTATTTAATAATACATTTTTCAGGAAAAAATAATTAGTCATTATAAAAGCTTTCATCGTTAAAATAAGTCATTTTAAATTATCTGATATATGAAGTTTGTGTATTACTGACTTTTTTGTAATTTTAAAATTTCTAATTAAAAGTTAAAAAAAATTTTTAAAATATTTAAAAAAATAATTTTAAAAGTAAGTGGGCAAACATTTACGAATGGATTTATTTAAATAGATATTTTAAATGCTTCAATTCTTGTTTCTTACTCTAAATTAATGAAATGCATTATTCAGGAAAAAATTTTCAATTCAAAATAAAGACATTACTCTGTGATTTTACGAAATGATGTAAAGAAATCTTATTTCCTGATTAGAAGTTTAAGGAATATAAAAATTATTTCTGCTATTACTATCTCTCTATTTCTGAAGTTCACCAAATTTGTAGGTGTTCGAAAATATTTCGAGAAATTATTTGTACCGAAAAATTGAGAAAATCTTTTCTACATCAATACTTTAAGCTTTCAAAGAAATATCATATCTTTTTTTGTCTTTCAATGTACTTGGTGTTTTGTTGAACTTATAAAACATGCTCTATTCAAGATATTATATTTAAATCACATACAATAAATTATGTATATTTATAACAATATAATAATAGATAAATTAAATTTTTTAATAGAGGACATACTTTAATAATAAAATAAAAGAGAGCTAATACGCAAAACAATTTTAAAACTATGAAATTTTTTAACATTATGTAATATATAGAAAAGTTTTAAACCTATATAAAAACAGTCACTAATTATTAATTCAATAAGTATATTACAATATTGAATAAAGCTCAGGAAACTAATGGTACCGGAATTGTTATACAAAACATTAAACAAAAACTTTGTTGGAATACTGTTGAAAAAGGAATTAATAAGCAATACATTGCGATTAAAGATTTCTTAGATAAGTTTTTGAATTTTGTTACTTATAATCATATTAAATTCATGTGATATTATTGATGTATAGAACCTTGATGAAATTATATTTTAAGGCACAAAAATTCATAAATAATAGCAAAGTATAACAAAGTTTTTACCATTTAAAATATAAAAATGTAAAATAAATAAAATATAATAAATACACCCAAAGTTTATTTATAGTTAATTTTGTTTGCTATCATTGTTAATATTTTAGCTTACATTTAAAAAGGATTAATTAAAAGTTAATTTTAATGTTATATTTCAAGTAAATATTTAGTGTACATTTTATTAGAATTTAGATAAATGAATGCCAAGTTATTGTGCTACTGAATCATGCGAAACGGTATACTTCAGCAGTCATAAAAATGAACAATTTTATCATTTATTAAATTTAAAATGTTTTTAGCTTCTTCGCCAAAATTTAGTAAATTAGATTTTAATTGATAACTTCACTTATGTAGTCTTTGAGTAATATTAAATAAAAGAGAAATCCTGTAAAAACAATTAATCTTACAGTAAAATGTAAAGTTAACATCTTATGTATTGTACAATCACATAAGGGAACGTGACAAGTGTATCTCTCAATATTTGTCCTAAAGTCAATTGCCTTTGAGTACATTGCTTTCTTTCCAACTGAGATAGATTATAGCAAAAATCTTAGAACACTAATTTTGTCCACCAGAAGAAATGAATATCCTTTCAAAATATGCTTTCAACTTTAAAAAGTTCAAAAATATCATGAATAAGATTCAGAGAAAATACGCAAAGTACAAAGAAAACAGAAATCATGGCTCTAAAATACTGTAAGCAGGAATTCGTGAATCGTGATTTGCTTTTAAAAATAGCAACATCTTAGACAATTATTTTAGTAGCAGTATGGAAAGTCCCAAAACATAGAAAAGATATTTGAGACAAACTAAACAAATATTATGTTATATGAAATTGCTTAAAACCCATATCATAAAAGAACAGAAACGTTGTGTATCTGTTTAGTTATTTCAGAGCCCTATAATTTTAATGACAAAAAACTAGAAGTTCCCTTGAAGCTTTCTATAATCAATCCTACAATTTTACAAATAAATATTAATGTGGACGCATGCACTATAGCCCTATAACCACGCAATTATAAAATTTTATTCACCATTTAAAAAACAGTAAAAAAATGTGTGTGTGTGTGTGTGTGTGTATAAAATTAAAAAAGATAATTTAGCTGCACAACAAGTTAAATTATTGAAAACATTTTATTATTCATAGATTCTTTTTGATCCAAGAAAATATTAGAAATATACAGAATAGGTAAACGTGTTTTCTTAATTCTTCACCTACTGGTTGAATTGAAAAGGAAATTATAAGCATTAAATATGTATTCTTTTATTGAACTGTTTCCTCTCTAGAGGAAAAATTTTCACTATTGCAGAAAATTACTGCACTAAGCAGAAAACTATTGTTTTTCTGCTTAGTTTTTCATTCCTTTTTCTTATAATGAATAAAAAAACTAATTATGTCTTATTTTATACAACAATATTGATTATTTATTACTCTAACATTTGCCACATGAGAAAATATATACATATTTTTTAAAAATGTATGATGGTTATTTCATCAAAATAATCGAAATATGATGGCAATTTGTTTTAAATAATAAGAAATATTTTGTATTTTCGTGCTGTCTACTGCAAGACAGGAAATTATTAAGGACCATTTAGGAGTAATAATGTGAGAGCGGAATGAATCTTCAAATTTTACTTTTTCAATGGAGTACATTATTGAGGGTAAATCAATGAAAAAATATAAAGGAATTTTTTAACTAATTTCAAAATGTTAAAAAAGAAGGGAATTTAATTCATTTCCTAATTTTAAAAAAGCTCTATACCAACCTTGTCTTGTGAATAATAAATATTTAGGGAAAATAAAATTTGCTTACCAAATAAATTCTTATAAACGAAATATATTAAAATTTCAAACTTTTTAACCAAAATTTTCCAGCCAGTCGAAGATGCATGTAAAAAACTCATTTTATATAGTATGTCAATTCATATTACCAAGACATTTTCTATTACCTCTCTTCCCGTGGCACTACTATCCTTTCTCTTTGCAACGATTTATTTTCATACTTTTCTGACTGGGAAAATAGACTGAGGAATCAATTCAGCTTCTTAGAAATTGAAAGTAATTTCTTAGAAATTCGTAGTTGTCAAGGGAGATACACAGTTAAAAATGTTTCTTTGGTCCACAAAATATATTTAGGAATATTTTAAAAGAGATTCCCTTAAGTAAAAACCCAAAAATTGTCATCAGAGAAATTTAATGTAGGGTAAAGTTAAATGTATGTAGTTTTAATGTTAAATGTTAAAACTTTTTGATTTTTTGATTAATTCATGACATATACAAAATATAATAAGATTAATATAATTCTAATAATGATTCTAATATTCCAATTAAATAGTTACACAAATTATGATTATTATTTATTATTAATGTCTCAAGCTGATTTTTTGCCAGATTTAGGTTTATATATAACCAATATCATCTTTGATCAATTAAATGTCACGATAGAAGTTGCTATTTATTATTAATTCACAGATTTAATATTCGTAGCATAGGAAATTTAAAAGTATGAAATAATTTTAACTAAATCAATTAGTTTGAACTTCCTAAAACTCAAAAATTGAAACTTGGAAACTTTTTAAATTGAATAAAAAATTTTAACAATGAGCCTATTGCTAAATGTTAGAAAAGAAAAAGAGCATCTTTTTGTGTTTCGCCAATTTACGAGAGTATAAAATGCAAGGTTTCGAAAGCCGCTTAGTAGTTATTACTAGCCTACATTTTTTATCAACAACCACACAAAAAACGAATGTAAAGACTATAAATTTTATCAATGAATTCAATTTACTAATAATTAATACTGTGGTACTAAGAATTCCAAGCACTGCAACCAAAGCGATCTATTATGTTAGCCTTTATTTCATAGCTTCTTGCTTAATTCCAGCAATTATCAATTTTTATCTAGAAATCTACCTCACCCATCTAAAACTTTGCATTAAATGAAATACGTGCACTATAAAAATGACTGTATTTATTAACACTTACCTTTCCTTCAAGGAAAAAAATATATCATATTATTCCAGAAATAATGAGAGAAATTCCAGAAGCATTTGCACTTCATTAAATGCGACAGATAGTATATGTTTTCCAATATACGTGTTTTATATATGCATACAAAACAAAAGTGCGGATAATCATTAAAGAAAATCAGCAAGGAAAAAAAGTTTCATTTAAAATAAATACCTATTTTGTTAACGAATTCAAATGAAAGGTATGAAAACATATCTGGAGAAGTCCAACTAAACAATCATTTTCAATTGCAAATTTTATTGCAATCATTTGCAATTGTTTAATTTTACAATGCATTGCAATTGACGAAATTAGTTGTTTTTATTTCACAGAAGATACAATTGCAGTAGACATATACATTGCTATATTACAAACGACAAAAGAATTGTTTTCGAATCACCATTCTGCTCAAAATAACTAAGCAGTTTTATTAAGTATCTAAGGACATGTACATGAATATTCATGAAATTTCTTAGGACATGTTATGACATGAATGCCAGTCTATTTGGTGTCATCGTATTCTGGATAAATGCATCCTCAATTTGCAAGACTCATAAAAATATAAATGATATTCTCAAAAAATTAGGCCTCATGAAAGGAATCTGACAGTATATTTATAATCAGTATGTAAAATTAATTTTCTTGAGAAAAAATTATGTTGACCAGTTTTCTTAGTGTAAACATTTTAGCAAATATTGTATGTAATGAAGTGGATGCAATATATTCTAGTAAATATTTACTAATAATTCTTTACTAATATAACTCTTTATACTATTATAAATATTCTAACTATTTCAGTCTTTTGGTTTTATGTATAATGAAATTATTTCACATTACACTTTTAGCTGCTATTTCTTCTGAACTAATATTAAGTGCTTAAATTGTTAATTGTTTCCTCTCTTTGTTAATATGCTGAAAAATAAATAAATGTTTTTCCTCTATTGTTTAATCATAGACATTACTTTAAGTTCATTGAGGGGAAAGACAATGTTCAAATATATCATATTAGGGAGGAATGCACTTTTGTACAGGGAAATTATTTTTAAACCATACAACTAAATTTGTAGAATTTAGTTGAATAGTTTAAATAGAACTATTATAACATTATCCTCTAGGAAATTTTAAGTTTAAAAAAATAGAGAAGATTAAATCAGTACTCATGTAGAAAATTAAACTATTAAACAACAGATGCAAATTTAAGGAGTAAAATATTATATTATAAATAAAAAGTGTAAAATAATCAAACATTTTCATCTTTAGTAAAAGCATGATGAAACTATATAAAAAATGGGGGGGGGGTTAAGAATCAATACATAAATCTATGTAGACATATTTACATATGACCTTACATTTTTTGATAAATATTCGGCATTCAGAAACTTTTTGATTATAATTCATTTAAGATACAAAAGAAAATTTAGTCAAGAAACGTGTCTATATAAATCTAAAAACATAATCTTTTTATAATAATAAACTATTAGTTTAGGGAAACATTTTTACTAGATGGTTATATTTACCTATCGTTAAAGATTACTTTTTTATTGCAGACGAACTCATTACCATTTTTTAATATATGTATTTATCAGTTAATTAGTATGCAATAAATTACTGAATTTTCCCTAGAGATGTTATATATTTATATGAGATTGACGTACATTTATTTAGTATTGAAAAATTGAAATCTCTAGGGAAATTTCAGTAATTTATTAGAGTGGAAAATAAATGGAGCTAATAAATTTCCCTCTATATTTCCGTTTCATTTCAGCTTTTTTATTATATTTACATTTTGTATAATTTATGCATATAAGAATAATAGAAAAATAAGTTTATATTTAAAATACACATTACTCAAAATATGTTGACTATTGAGGTGATATACTTTAATGTATTAGAAAGAAATTTATTAAGTTTTATTCTCCTCATTTGAAAATTTTATGTATTAGTTATATATTTTAAAGAATGAAGGAATATGCAAGCACAATTATTTATACATGCACATACAAAATAAGTACATACATCATAATTTTCATATAGATTTTACTTCGATACATTATAAATTTTCAAGAAAGTTTTACAATATCACGAATATGCTTTACAAATTTTGAAATAAATTTTATAAAATAGATTAAATATCTTAATTTTCCTAATATTAATTAAATATCTTAATTTAATATAATTAAATATATAAATTTTCCTCTCTAATCCTAGAAGTTTTCCTAGCTTACTTTTGTAGTAAACTAGGAAAATATCTCTCGTGCAATATTTTTAAAAGTATTTTAAACTGAAATTAATTATTTTCCAAAAGTTTATATTTAGAATTGGGTACGAAAAGATACAGTACATTGAGTATCTTGAAAACATTGAGACAGCAGTGTACTTGTTAAAAAAAATTAGTTTTTTGATCCGATTTCTTTTATTCATATGTATATATATAACTAATGGAAGTAATCTACAATTTACAAGAAAATTAAATACTTTTTTTATAAGAATAATATAAGAATTATTGTTTAAATTGAAAAAGAGCTATTTCTTTGTTTTTCAAAAGTGATTTAAATAATTTCAGTAACAAATAATTGTTCTTTACTTTAATACATTTAAATGATTTCCTACTTCAGTGTAAATTTGTCAAAGCATTAATCAAAAAAAGAAAAAAAAATTCATTTGTAACATTTTTATTGATATTTTATCTCAAGTATATATATTTACAATACATTTCAAAAAATAATGTAAATATAATTGCTTACTTTTTTCCCAAAAATTATTGCTAGAAATCTATATTTTTCAAGTTTCATGTGCAGTTATAGGCAAATTTGTTTTTAGTTGCTATACGTGGCTGAAATTAAAGTTGCAATATATATGTGAATTATATTTCTTAACATCAAATAAATAAGAAGTTTTAAAAAAATTTTTCCTTGCCTTTTCAGAATTTTAATTTTATTGTTTTTTTATTTCAAAATGATATATCTCTCGAAAATTGTCTCGTCACAGAATGCTATTAAAGGTATAATAAATAACACTGAGAATATATTATATTTTATTTTTAGCAAACATCAAACATTTCAATTTATTTACTTTAAGCAACATTTTCAGTATTTTACGTGGTTTTCATAAATAATAGTATACAAGATATACTAAATATCTTAAGAATAAAACTAAAGTGTATAATAGTTTTATTATTTGATTAGTACACATCATATGATAAATAAAAAAGAGAAGAAGGAGGAAAGTATTTAACTAAATATTAATAAAATTTATAAAAATGTTCATAAATAAAATGCATTTTGCAACAAGTAATTAAGACACTAAATTTTTTATTACATAAAGATGCCTATTTTTTCAATTGATGAACAAATATAATGACATTACTATATTTCTTATTTTTAAAATTTATTTTCTTTATAATTCATATGATTTATTTACTTTGTTCATGTTAAATTTTTTACAGAATAAAAAATATTTTTCATTATTTACAGTTTTTTCAATATAATAAAATGCATATTAGTATTTCACAAATACATAGTGATAAAATTTAGTATATGTAGTATTTAATAACGTTTTTAACATTGGACAAAATTTTTTTTTCTGTTTGAAATTTATATACATTTTAGATGTAAATTTTTTTAAAATAAATTAATTTTTCTTTAGCACTTACTTGTTAATAATGTAATATCAATTAATGACAGTTATATATTCACTCATGTATTTTCGTATAAATATATTAGTTTCAATAAAGTATAAACATATTATATTCATAATTCATAATTTCCTACTTATTTTTAACAATATAAATATACTATTTTTTATACATTATTAAAAAGGAAAGAATTTATTAATTAATTTACTCCTTTAAATACATTAACTTGCATTCAAGACCGATGAAATAAATAAATTCTTCTCTCTTTTATTTAAAATAATTTAATCAAATTTGCTTCTTTATAATTTAGATAATTGCCTACTTAAAAATTATTATTCACATTTTTAACTAAATAAAGATCCGTAATCAAGAAATTATTTTTTAACATTTTTGATTACATATTTCTTCTTGTTATAAATAAATGTGTATATATATATATATATATATATATATATATATATATATATATATATATATATATATATATATATATATATATATATATATATATATATATATATATATATATATATATATATATATATATATATATATATATATATATATATATTTATATATATATATATGTATATATATATATATATATATCTATATATATATATATATATATATATATATATATATATATATATATATATATATATATATAATTAGTGTTATATTGCAGCAAATTTTTGTTCGAATGAAAAGCAAAGTTGTGTTTATAGACTTGATTATATACGCATCAATAACTCTTAGTAATATTGTGTGAGTTTAAATAATGAGGACTTAAAACTAAATCAAATATATTTTTCTTTACTACTGAGAAAATTTCAATTGATACATTTGGTTAAAATGCTTATGTAAAGAACTGCACATATAAGATCTTTAGAAAATCTTGCTTGAAAATTTGCAAATTGTATGACTACATTGTCCTCATAAACTATTATAAATGAATTATCCTTAAAGCATAGTGCTACTTAAATTTTACAGAAGCCTCTTTTCCTTCATTTGTATAATATATAGTTTTTATAGCTTATATGTTATCAAGTTCTGTTAGAAACATGTCTCACTTCATTAATATAAGAAAAAATATGTTTCTAAATGAAAAGCAATTATATTCAACGCATTCATATTTACACAAGTACAAATAATTTAAAACGATGTATATATATTTTATACAATATTGTATTCAATGCTAAGAGAAACATTACAGATAAGCAAAGATCAAAATTGATCTATTTGCAGCACCAACCCTTGCTGGAAATAATAAAATAAAGAGACATTAAGACGACTTAAAATTCTCAATATACTTTAATCACCTTTTACAAATTAAATTTGATTATATTAGATATAAATATCAGTTATAAGCAAAACTATATAAAAATATATTAATTTTATACTGTAATTCTGTAATTAGACATAATTTTTAAATATTTGTAAAAACATTGCATGAAACAATAACAAAAAATTTGAATTGTATTTATACATCAAAACAAGCGTAACGCAGAATTAGAGGAGATTAAAACTAAAGTTTTAGCAAAGAGCTGTTGGCAAGCATCATGTTGTAGGTTCAACATTTCATAATATTTAATTGCATCTTCAACATTTCAGTGATTTTAATTGATTAAATGTAATAAGGGATAAAATGCTTTATTCTAAATTTGCAAAGATGGTGACAAATTATACTTCACACATAATTTCAGTTCTGAAATTCACAAATTTTGAATGTAGCGTAATCGTGAAGATAGAAAAATGTGCTATTTAATATTTTTATGTAGCATGAAAGAGTAGGAAATGGCAGAACTGCTTTTGATAGAGCTGCCATTCGTTTGGCTCTAACGCAGCTGTATTATTGCCACTTGAACACCTTTACAAAGACCGTCATCTTCTGCGACTCCAAGGCGGTGATTCTCACAGTGGACTCTAATACAACCCCTGCTTCTTCTGACATCCTCGAGTGCAAAATCTACTCATAGGGTTGTATAATTTTTCAAAAAAATTTGTGTTACAGTGGATTCGAGGACACTGCGGTGTTGCTGGTAATGCGTTAGACGACTACCTTGCTAAGCAGTGTACTTCAATCCAACAAACATCAAGAAATGAAATTCCCTTCAATAACACCAAGCTGCTCATTAAGAAATAGATGAAGAATATTGTCTTAAACCAATTCTCAAAGAGACAGTCTTACAAGACCTTGTGGAATAATGTTCAAATTATCCCTAAGTGGCCTAGACGCAAGGCAGTTGCAGAGTTTCATTTGGCCACTGGGCATGACTGCCTTCTTAAACACCTATCTTGAACTAAAATAGTCCAAGAACTTTTCTACGATCTTCGGGAGGAGATAGACGTACCTCACCTTTGCCGCTGTCCAGCAATATCCGTACCTTTCCTGAGCGATCGCTACTAGCGTGTTCGAGTCATCTTCAGAGCTTTAAAGACTTTCCTGTGTTCACTTGTCTACTTATTTTTCTTGTATTTGTGGCGAAATGGTCTTTATAAGCGCGGCCATTGGCAATAAAAAATATACCATGAAATGTTGCTGTACCAATTTTTAAACAGACCAGCCAATTTGCTAAATTTTCTTTTATATTGCAGCACATAAAATCACTGCTAGTAAGAAAGCACTTTTCAAAATAGAAAGGAGAGGTTCGATTCCAATTACAGTTGAAATACAGGAAATGAATCATGGGCTTTTATTGTCTGCATGCTTATCTGTCGGCTTCGTTTTGTTTGCTTATAACTCAACTGCAAATATTTTCACTGAAACGTTAATTCAACCAGGATCTATTGCTTATAGTAAATTCTGAATTGCTACAACTATTTAAATCTGAAGCAGGATTTAGAGTTACAAACTGTTGAACTGAAGGCTATCATGCTGATATATTAACTGCGAACATAACTGTACATCAGCCAAATTAGGTGCAAGGGAATTGTAAGGGTATCCAAGGATATTTTTCCCTTTTAAACGTGTCGAAGTCCGTTATTTATCAAATGTCTCCCAAGAAATTAATTATTTAAGATGCGGATATTCAAATCTTACAGACGCATTCAGCTTTTCAGATATCTCCAACAGAGTGTCAATTATATATAAAAACCACACAAGAATCTCGTTTATTTTGATGAATAAGCAGATTAATGCGTACATAACCTGTTTATTTTTACGAATTATATGTCCAAACATGGACCTTTTTCAAATCTCTAGAGGAAATAACATAAAATGTCTATTTAAGAAATCTTCACTTCAATTATAAAAATGTTAGAGTCATTTATATTAAGAAATTTTTAGTAAAAAATTTGAAACATATTACATTATAAATCCAAATGTCATAAAATCTAGAAAATAACACAATATATTATTAATTATTCTATCAAGTAATTTTTAGTTGAATTATTTTTAGTTAATACACTGTGTATATTTTTATCAATTTCGTATGATTTTTATGCATTCTTCCAGAAATTTAATTCCTTAAGTTGTGAGAAGTATTTTAAATCGGAAAAATTCTCAATCAAGTATAATTTCTTTCACAATAACAAAGAAAATACCCATACCATTGCTTCCTATTCATTAAATGACATCCAAAAAGAATAACTAGATTTCCTTAATTCCGTAAGAACAATTTTAATATTCTACTTACATGTGCACTAACTAACGGTAACATATTCGTCGAGAAATATTTCCTTCTTAATTATTAACGCGCACAACTTATATTCTATGTTTTTAAGTTGATTTTAACCACTTTTCTCTCAGTCACGTACTATTTCTTTTGGAACTACGGAACTATGTGAATTCTTTCAGTAATTACATTATTATTCATAGGTAAAAATCATCGTATTTCAGATAATTTTTATATTTTTATTGATTTTTTGAAAGGTTTAACGTTATTCTATTATTATTCTTTATTTCATTTCTTTATGTGTAACATACTGAAACATAAATCAGAGCTTATTTCATTAATTATTAATTTTTATTAACTGCGTTAGAGTCATTTTTAAGATTAGACATACATAAAGATTTAGTAATTTCTTGTTTCTTAAAATTTTTTAAATGTATGTAATATTTCAATAGGGATTAATAAAAATGAGTGTTATTCAAGTACCATTTCTATTTAACAGTAACTTTTTAAATAATATAAAAATCATAAAATTATATTCATTGCCGTTATGTGATTTATTTTTTGAGTTAGCTTTAAAATTCTCTGCTCATGTGAATATGTATTTATTATTTTTAATTCTTACCATAAATCTAAATTTTCAGGTAAACTTAATAAATGGCTGAATAGTTTCGTTAGTTACTGAAATTTTTAATGTCATATGTAGATATCACAAACTTGCATTATAATGTTCAATAAAAGTATAGAAAACTGAATTTCAATTATTTAAATAACACTTCAAAGCATCAAACAAAATATATCATATAATACTTTTAGCCACTGATGGAGATTTATTCATTTTTGAGAATACTTTTGAATAACAATAATATTTTTGTTGCGCTTCGTAATATACATTCAGATATTAAATAACAACTTTATTGAAATTCCTTAAGTCTTGATTTTTTTCAAAAGGATAAATGTCGGATCTTCCAGATTTTAAATTAATTATATTTAACTAATTCAGATTTTCTATTAGGCAAAATTGTAGAAATTGGTCTAGCAGGAATAAGTGTGATCGAAACATCCCAACTTTTAGGCATTTCTAGAGCCTAGAGTCAACACAGCATACACACGACGTGGCAAGACAAACTCGCGAAAGTGAAATATATGGTAGAAAAAAAAGCTCATTGCAAGAAATAGAGGGGTATTGAAGCAGGTTGTAATGTCTAAAAAAAGAACAACTGCAGAAAAAGTGACACAAATTTTAATCAACATCAGGATTCTCTTGTGTTAATGATTACAGTTACGGTTAAAATGATTCATAAACTTAACAATAATGGTAGAGCATCAATTTTCAAGTCACGCGGGATGATACCAAACGTAATTTACAATAGGATCTCATTCACAAAACCTATTAGACTGATAAGTTGAAGAATGTAATATGGTATGACGAATCATCTTTCCAATTTTACCCTAAAAAAGGAGGGATGAACTTTTGGAAGACGGACATAAGTTTATGATCGACACTGTCTCTTTTTAATTGCCAAGTATGGAGATGGGTCTATTATTCTATATGCATGCGGATTATAATTTTTCGTTAGACCAATCGTTAACTTGACCAAAGGACTACTGAGGTATTTTATTGTTACTACAGTATAGATATATTTTATCTGACCAGATCCATTTTATGACGCAAGCTTTGTTTCCGAAAGAGGATAGAACTTTACAGGATGATAGTGCACCTATCTATCCAGCACAACTTATCTATTTATGGTTCGAGGAACATGAAAATGAGGTTAAGCATCTTCTTCAGAACAACTCACCGGATCTCAATATAATTGAACAGTTAAGGCTTAATTTAAAGCACTGCATATCCTTCACCGGCATCTTTGTCAGAACTTTCACAATATATATATGACGAATCGTATAATATTCTTCTAAGCAGTATTTAGCATTTGTACGAATCAATTCTTAGGTGAATCTAAGCTTTACTATATGTTATCTTACACCACACATTCTATATCTAAAATGCTTTTATTATTGTGATAACCATCCAAATAAACATATTCGAAATTGTTTTAGACTTAAACATTAAAAGGAGAGCATCTAAAACTGATTCACTTTTATAGAGAAAATATGAAATAAATAATGGAATAATAACAAACATTTTAGTAAATTAAATGAAATGATGAATGTCGTAGTGTAAAAAGACATAACCAAACCCTGGGAAAACAGATGTTTATATTTTTATTTTCACTTTAAATTTAAGAGTTTTTACTCTTTTCCTTTCAAACTTTTCCTTAGAAAATAAAGGAAAGGATGTAATTAAAGTTCGCACAATGAGACAAGTGTAATAAAAGAATAAATTTTTCCTTTCGGAATGGATGGGTGGTCGTGAGAAAATTTCAAGAACATTTGTCTTTTATGATATATTATATATGTAAATCCGAACAGTCGGGATTGAGGGGGAGAGATTTCTGACCTATCCCATAGAAATAATAGGAGGTAATATAAAACTTTGGAAAACAATGGTGCAAAGAGGAGGACACAAGACGAGAATTATCACGAATTAAAAACTGCATCTAAAAAAGGAGAAGGCACGGAGAAAAGGAGTTCACGATTGAGGACTGGATCCTCATTGAGCAGAATGAGAAGCTGAAAAGATTTTAGTTGTAAACGGAGTATAACTGCCCTGTCGAGTAGGAGCCCTGTCTTGACTTTCCTGAATGGAGCCACAGATGTCCGACAAATTCTGAAGAGAGATAGCAGAAAAAAAGAGGAAAGCTCATGAGGAATGAGTAAGCCAAGCGAGAGGCTGAGCAGTAAACCAAGTGAGATGTTGAAATATCAGCGGATGGAAATGGAAAGCGAAAATGCCGAGTAAAGGACGGGAAGTGCATGAGAAAATAGAATCATCAACATCGGAGAGCATTGATGCCATTAATGATAGGAGACATCACAATACTACTTCTAAGAGGGGGAGTAATATTTCTCATTTCATTTACCATCGGGTCAAATTTAGTTATGATATATTATTGTGTAAATGTCACAAAAGAAGTTTAGAGCTAGAATTTTATCAATTATTTAATCGAGAATGATTTAATTGTAAATGTAAATTTCTCTTGTTATAAAGTTGCTAAAATAAATTGTTAAATTTTATTCTATTTGTCTTGAATATTTATCTCTGTCATTAAATTATTAAAAACGAATCTGGGTTTTCCTCGGAGTTTTAATGTAATTTTCGAATATCACCACAACTATAAGTATGGAATAGAGTACTAGCACAGTGAACTTCGCCAGTGGATGTTGATCACGAAAGTACTCAAATTTGACTTTTTTACAATGATAAAAAAGACAAAATTATATATTAAGGCATTACACTCCAAAACCATACCAAAATATAAAACTGTTGATAAATAATCATTATATAAATATAGAGAAAATGGGAAGTGTGTTGAAACAAAAACAAAATAACTATTTTTAACTCTTAGTTCCAAATTATGAAAACCTGGAAAATAAATAAATGTTTTCATAGTCTGAAATTATATGACACTGTGTTTATTATATGTGAGTGTATAAGACTATAGGTATTTTCAAGCTTTCTATAAAACTTTCAAGCCTTGGGTGGCCCTTCTGTCGTTTATAACTATACCTTACTTTACTCTTATAAACAATGCTCATCAATCCATGAGGATTTTAATGAAAGTTATTAGAATATTAATATTTAGAACTATATTTATAGAAGTATTTTTAACCATTTAATTTCGTTTCCCTCTAATGTTATTTAAATTATTGCATATAAATATTTTTCTTAGTTGACTAAACAGTGTTATTTCATATATTTTAAGGTATTATTAGAAATGTTAATTTCTAATAATACCTTAAAGTATAGATTACCTTAGTATACCTTAAAGTATAGATTACCTTAGATACCTTAGTATAGATTTAGTAATCCACTTAAGTGGATTACTAAATCTATACTATGTATAATTGCATTTTTATATTTGTTAATCTTAACATTTTTATGATATTATAAAATTTCTAATCTCTCTCTCTCTCTCTCTGTTATGATCATAATTGTAAATTACATTTCATAAAGGAAAGCTAAGCGTTTATACATGAAAATTTTGAAAATATCATTATCAACATTTTAAACTGTAAGAAAAATTAAAAACTATTTTACCAAAGAAAAATTATTTTTTTCTTAATGCTTGAAAATTTATTTCATCTGTTAAAATACTTTTCAGTTAAGTTTAGGGAAAGTAGTTTTCCTGAACCAAAATTGTTCATATTATTGTAAAGATTGACTAATGAAAGCTTCATCTTTACAAGATGTTTCGAATTTAAGATATTAATTGTTTTAATAGTCATCTGAAATCAGACCAACATGTTCCCTAAACAAGAATGTGGCTTAATTTTATTTCTACTTCTTCAGAACAAAGATAGAAACTTTGAATGTCAAGCTCAAAAGCGTATAGATATGTATGGAAGAAGCTAGTAAAAGTAAAAGGCTTATAAGATCTCATGGTAACATCAGAAACTTACTTGCTTGCATACTTACAAAATTTCCTTTTCTTTCTGAAGCAATTTGTGAAATTTATACTAAACCTGTCTTCCTAATAACCATTAGAATTTAGATTACTGAATGCGGTGACGAATTTCAAAAACATATTCAGTTTATGAAAATAGTTTCTGCAACTGGATCCATCAAGAGAAATTCTGCGAAACACGATGATCAAAATACTTAGTAATTTATCCAAAACAGGTAAATACAAATACTTTAACAAATCAATAAATAAATTGATTTTCCTATTTGACAATGGGAAGTCAAAATTTAAGGATTAATGTCTTAGATAGTCTTTATGAAATAAGGCTGTTTGAAAGAAAAAATTTATTTAAGAAATAATACTGTTTGCATATTGCTTATATTTTTCCTAACGGAAAAATCAAACCTAGCAATTGTCAGAGAACATTGAGGTTTTAATATGGAACAACGAACTACAGTTCTCTTAATCGAACAATTCTGGTTTAGTCAAATCATTGAACTTCTATGCAATTTTATATGGAAAATACACACTATTTCTTTTCCAATATCCAAAATATAAACATAATAGTAGCTGTGATTTTATCTTCTGCATAAGCCTCATGTGGTGTAATGTCTACGTTCTTACTATCTGTCCGTGACTGCTAGTAAGTATCAAATATGATTTTTATGGGCTTTATGTCTGTTCAGAGTTAAAGTTGAAACTAACGTATACTTAATAGCCAACAGATTTTAGGTACAAATTTTATTGATAACTTCTCAATTTCCAGGAAAGTTAAGGCAATTGACGCTTACAATTTGCATATATATATATATATATATATATATATATATATATATATATATATATATATATATATATATATATATATATATATATATATATATATATATATATATATATATATATATATATATATATATATATATATATATATATATATATATATATATATATATATATCCAGAATTTATTATTACAGATCATGTTTGCAATGCTCTCTAAAGAATTATACCAATTCCTTTCAGAGAAGCACCTTGAACCTTAAAACAATATTTCTTAATCAATAAACCAATAAAAATCATGAATTGTGTCTTATTTAAAGTATAATCTCAGGGTAAAACTTATGTATCTGTAACAGAGGACAATATCCCTTAATGCATTTTTATTTAATTCTGTAACGTATTTTTCATGTATTCTAACTCCTTTAATTATTAAATAATTGTGCAATGTTATTTAATATTTAAGGGAGTCAGAATATGACACATAACTCTTCACGTTTCTATCTCTCTATTTGTATTACAGCAGAATATTTTTAAAATAAAATTGCAATAAAATCTGTTCTATTACTCTGAAATATTTGACTATAAGTGAAAATTCTCGTAGAACTGAGTGCAGCATTTATGTAAAAATGTGGTCAAAAGTGTTATTAGTGAAGTCAGTTGCCTATTACTTATATATAATATTAATGCAAAATTTTCCATCACACTATTCTCGCAGATAATTCAATATGACATCCAATGCTATTATTTGATACAGCTTGTTATTATTGTAGTTACTTTCTTATAATTATAAAAGATATTTACTTAATATTGACAGATTGTAACATATTTCACTCAACTCATTCATTATTGAAATTTATCATAAAATTGAATAAATCAGCCATTGCGATGTTCATGGTGATACGTAAAACTGAAATTAAAATATATAGCAGCACTTTTATACATAAAAAAACATAAAATCCCAATTAATCTACAAACTATGCAGGTTTAATTCAAATGAGCATTTCAGTGGCTTTTGATTTTATGTGTGTTATCATAATCACATCAAAACTAATTTACATCAATTACTTGTGTGAAAACTCTGTGACAGGTATTATCTATTAATTCAATCTATACTTGATATTCATGACCTGTTACTATTTGCTTGCTATTATTCTAACTGTTTTATTGAGAAGATCCAAAACAGTAAAAATATAATCTTAATACAGCGTAGAATTTTAGTTTTTGCATTAGATGATATTAGTTATTCGAATAAAAATATAAGGTATTTATCAATGATAATAATGTTGCAATGTAAGAAAAAACATTTTAAGGACTTTCATTTTGAAAGTATTTTCCTTGTATCCACATAATTATAGCTAGTGTTTAATATTTATAATTTTATATCTTCAGTTGTCTTTAGATATCTTCAGTTAGGAAATTTTAATTTTTCTTTCTTTAACCTAAAAATACACATTTTCAACTTTTGGTAAATTTTATAAACACAGATAATATATTTTCACTGTAATATCCTTTTGTCAAATGTGTAACATTCAAAGAATTTTCCATTTAGATCAAATCAAGATTTAATGACTTAAGTAATTGAGTTTTTTAAGTACTTGAACAATAATCCTTTAACATAAAAAATATTCTAAAATTGTTAAAAGTAATTTACTTTCTATATCACAAAAAATTAGTGATAAATATTTATTGTAATCCATTATATTATCTTCTTGCCTTCAATTTAAGTTAGTTGTTCAACTTACTAACTGAAAGTTAACTTGTTTTTTGAATGAGGAAACAATTGTTTCTGTCAATTTGATTAACTCTTATACAAATATAAATAAATATTCATTCGATCACATAAAGTAATAATACTATTGGAAACAAATAAATTTTATTAAATTTATTTAAAAATGAAATATTGTATCTTTATTTTAACTATAACTAAATTAAACATTTATATAAATAAAGAATACTTAAAATTTTGTAAGAAGAAATATTTCTCCTTTATACTGTAAATAAAATTGAAAAAGCATAAATTATTAAAATATGCTGTGGTGAAAATATTTCTCAAGAGTGTGATCTAGACTACAAACTAAAACCATATATTCTGAAGAAAGCTAAAAAATACAGCATCCTCAGGCAAACTTTTTTAAATAGAAAAAGACATAAATCCAATTTGGTAGCAGATATGATATATTTCTCTTTCAAATATCTAGAGTTTATATATGCTGTTTATAAAAGTATCTGTGAAAGTTCATCAATTCTAAAAATTTTTTCATGTTTTTTAAGCATTTTATGTATCACATTCATCAAATTAATTTCAATTGTTTTGATAAAATTATTAATGCTAACTAATTTAAGCAATACAAGTGTAAGAGTGGATTGGAAACATAAAGGAGTGTTTAATATTTAATTTTTGAATCCATTTAAAAACAATATACGTATACAGATTTTGATTTACTTAATTAAATAATTTTATTATTGTATATTAGTAATTAAATTGTAATAATAAATTAAAGAATTCTATGTAATTAGAATCGCATAGATGTAAAAAAGGCAATCTGAAATAGCAAGTTTGCTTTGTAAATGTTAATGTGCTATTAAATTTTTAAAATATTGCCAAATAAATTTATTAAAAATTGCCTTTTTCCGAGAAAAACGTATACGTATTGTTATTTGTCAGTAACTTTCTTTCATGGTAATTTTATACCATTGTTTAAAAATGTATCATTATCTGATATATTAAAATTAAATTATTTTTTAAATGTTTCAAAATAGTTCTAGTTTATCAAGTCTTTAGAATATTATTCATGTATGATTAAGGGTATTAGCAATAGTAGATATTTTAAAAATGCGTGATTAAATTGTGTTTACGCAATTTTTGAAATTTTTGAAGAATTGTATTTGGTGCAGAATCAGTATTAATGAAACTAAAAAGAATACTGAGAAATATATAAAAGTAAATAATGTTTGGTAATTCTATATAATAATGTTCTTTAAGTGTTTGTATTTAAGAGTTTTTGTTATGGTATGTTATGTTATAAATTAAATTAATTATTTGAGACAAAAAAAGAAAGAAATACTTTTAGTTTAACACTAATTACCAACTAAAATTAAAAAAAACAATACATGAAAATAATCATTACTCCTTTTACATTATTCATTTAGTTTTTATTTTATATTTTTATCAGCATTATTAATATTGGTGTTAGTTATTATAGCAATTACTTTTGTTTGTCTATGTCTATTTAAGGTACTGAGAGTAAATCGGAAAATTTTTTATTTCGATGCTATAATTATTTTCTGAAATTTATTTCAGGATTTGCTTATTGTAGATCACAGAAAGGAAACTAAAATTGTATGTAGTTTATTACTTATTGTTAAAATCTGCATGAGATATGCTACAAAAAGTTGGGTGTAATTATAAGAATTTCAAAATTTTCAAATATATAAATAAAATTAAGATTTTTAATATTAAAAAATTTTCCCTTTTTTGTCAGTTCCTCCGATAAAACATTGACTAATCAAACTGATATTTGAGTTATGTTTTTTATTTATCGCGTAATTCTTATATGTTTTCATCATTTATTAAGATTATTTTATGCTTTTAATTTCTTTATAATTTTTCAAACTTTAAAAATTAAATTTTTCTGTATTATTTTTATTATTATTTGAAATCAAATTTTAATCGGCATGATCATAAAATAGCTTAAATGCATAAAATAATATTCTCTGAATTTTAATTTATCTTGGAAAAATAGTTCTTTTTTCTATATTCTCATATTTTACATATTTTTCCAATTCATTGTTTTGAATAAATAACTTAAATGATTTAAATTCTAAGAGTTTTTAAAGAGTTATTTACAAGGTTTTCGATATTTTAATATATCAAAAAATCTGTTATAAATAATACTGTGATATTTCTTGCCATGTATTTAAATAAAATGAAATGTAATTGTTCTTATAATGTTGGTTTTTTGCATTCTATTAAAAACTTGTACCTCATTTTCAATAATGTTGAATTAATTTGAATATTTTGCTTTGTAATTTTAACTCGCAATAAATTTCCATCATTTCTAAATGTTGGAGAGAACTTTTAAAATATAACCTCCATGAATGTTGACTGATGTTTTACGAATTTTATGCTAAAATCTTTAAACTTTTCCTTATACATAATAATGAAGGAATGAAAACATGATTACGTGGGAATTTTATCTGCTAAAGTTTTACGATTTGTACAATAGTACAAAATCTTTTAATTTTAACTAGCACTTTTTTATCTTCTTATTTTAATTGTTTTTATTACGAAACAAAATTGTGATTTCTTATAAATTGAGAAGTAAAGATATTTCAAAACGGCATTTTTGATAAAAAGTAATAAATCTAAGATAGAAACATTCAGCAATATTTCTATTTTCTTAACATTCTATATTAAATAGTGGCACGGGTATCATGATTCCCAATTCTGAATTTTTTTGGAGATGAAGAAATGTTGCCAAGATGACGTATCGTGACATGCGTGATGATGTAAATACCAAAATAGAATTTTCTGCATAATTCTTATAGGTCTCCATATGTATGACGTAATAAAACCAGGTTGACAGATACATAAGAAAATCTGCCAAAAATTGCCAGTCTCAGAATTTGGCATCCTGGATTATACGGCACCTGTACCTTAATATGTTTCATTATGATATTACATACGAATTTTTTTTCTATTTTTTCCTGAATTTTTCTTTTAGTTTCATGAAAGGTTATAAAAGGAACACTACAAATCTGCATAAGAATTTATAGATATTTGGCTTAATCGAACGAAAAAATTCATGTGTAAAATCAATTAATTGATTAAGTACATACTATATGAATCGCATTGAAAACGTTGTAAAAATTATATGAAATAAAAAAATGAAAATAAGTGTTTTGCAATGCTTAAAGTTCTACATTTATTTAATATTAAAGGTTAAGAATACCAAAATTATTTAAATATGAAGAATAGAATTTATAATAGTAAAAATATTAAGTAGTTTTATAGTTAAGCTTGTAAAGATTTTTAAGCTAACCTTTTTTTAAGGAAACTAAGCTTTTTTTTCAATTTTAATGTTTTTAGAAAAGGAAATGAAGAAATTTACATCAAAGAATATTAAAGAGATTTTCGAAAAATAAACCCCATTTAAAAATTAAGAACTGTTTAATACTTTCATGATATATTTTACATTTTATATTAGTAAGCAATAATTTACTTATTTCTGTTAAGTTAATCTATAATTAATTAATTACGTAATGCTTGAATTCAGCAAAGAAAAGTTGTGACATGATTCTTAAAACTGATTATTTTAAATTAATTATTATTTCAAAAAACAAAAGTTTAATAAAAGCGCATATTTCAAATAATTTATATGAATGTTTTTTTAATTTACCGCAATTTTTCAAAAGAATAGTATTTTTAACTACAGTCGTGATTACATTTTAAAACTTTAGATTAATATTTATAATTAATCAAAATAATAAGCAGAAATTTTAAGTGTAAACATTCATCAGTAAAATTTATTTTTGGAATAAATATTTCATTTTCACTCAGGCATAAAATAAGTATTCTAATGCGAAAAATATTCCAAATGTAGCCAATATATAATTTTACTGTGAAATAGTTACATAATATAATTATAATTATTAACTTATTAGTTACATATATACTTATAATTATTATTGTTAGTTTCATAATATACTTATAATAGTTACATAATATTTTACTAATGTGTACTTTCTGAAATTTTTGCACAGTAAAATTTCATCACATTTGTTTATAAGTATGTGGAGAGTTTCATCTAAGATATATTTTCTGTAATGAAATATTTGCTAAGCAAATAGAAACAAATGATTTATTTACATTTTTTAAATAGTATATTAGCTGCAATTTTGATTTAGTCTTATATTAAAAATGTGAAAATCTTAATCTACCTCAATTTATTTAAAATTTTGATAAATAATGACAGTTCGGTTACTTAATTTAATATTAAGAAATTTCGGGAGCATATATGCATATTTTTTTCAATTTTGGTAAAAAAAAAACTACTAATTTTTACAATCGTAGGATATATTATTATATGCTGATTTATAAAAAGAACTTTTCTCTTTCATTACAGTCTTTTAAGAAGTCCATGTAATAAATTTTTTTCATCACCACCTGGGGAGCAAATTTATTATTTTTATAGGTGTATTTCTTTCCAAAATATTTAAGAAACACGATAAATTTTATTTTCTATGTATTTAAAGTATTCATGTCAAAGCTTATTTTATTGTCAGTAGGTACGTGTAAATTTACATTAATATCATTTAAAAAGATTGAAAGAACTTATTTTTCAAATTATCAATGATTTACCTACTTTATGATTAGTGTAAATAAATCCAATAGAAAATTAATTTTTTTTAAATTTTGGTTATTATCATTGAATTATGAATCTTTTAGAACCATTTTTAAAGGATTTTTTGGAGACAATTTATCATGTGTTTTTGAAAATTACTTTGCAGCTAATCTACATACGAGATATATATGAAATGAATAAGAAAATAAGGAAATATATTTGAAAAAAGTTATAAATTGTCAGAAATTCTTTTCCTACTGTATATGCGATAAAAAAATTTTTGTTGTTGTTGCATAATACTTTTGGCCAGCAGTGCTAGACCAGGTCTATAACTTTAAACACCCCTAAAATATATAGCACCATCAAATGATCTTCGTAAAAATCTTGCTTGTGTAGCTCCAGGCACTCAAAAAGCTGTCCTGGCATAGCTTGTTCAACGAAACAATTAGGACAGGTCTCGAAAATTTTGGAGCCTTCAGAAAATTTTAGGATCTGAGTTAACCATTTCAAAAAAGAGCGAGTGTAGTTTGTGAATATTACTTAATTGTTAATCTTTAAAAGCCATGATTCAGTGAGCCTCCCGGACGAGAACATTGATACTATTGGTGCTCTCGAGGAAAAATCCATGTGATCTTAATCCTGCTTTTTATTCTTGAAAAGTGTTCCAAAAAGGGGAGAGGTGCCGCTGACTCCCAGGCATCTCGAGCTAAAACCTTGGCCAAGGCATCTATAGATTCTTTTCTCTCTAGGTCAACATGGTAAGATATGCAGTGTAGATGATTGTCATGGGACACGGGTAGCCGTTTAATTTGTTGAGTATCGATACACCAACACTGTCTTTTACAAACTTTGCCAGTAGGTCAAATGCTGAATCGCACTTCTGCTATCAGACAAAATCTATATCTTTTTCCAGTTGGAAGGGACACAAGAGAATCCAGGGTTTCATCAATGGTTATTATCTCACTACAAAATACTGAACAGTAATTAGGATTTCTCTTCTGAATCTTTACTTCGTGGTCTTGCCATTTGATGTAGATTCCACTGCCAGCATGGTTATGTTTATCTCTATTATCATCCGTGTAAGCTTGAACACTGCCAACTGGAATCTTTCCAATTCTCTGGAGGCCAAGTTACCTTAGATAAATAGGTGGGTTTGATTTCATGTTAACACAAATTGAGATTTCAGGATGGAAAAAGACACTGCTAAAATCATTAGTGGTGTGAATCAAAATCAGCATTGTGTCAGACGATGTGGCACCTCAGCACCAACGATTTGATTACAAGAGGTATGTGGCTAAAGGGACTATTTCTCCTGAGTCTTAGATTATTACACCAGTCCTTGAAGTAGGCAAAGCTATGATTGTGTGAATCAATGCTGCTGAGTTTATTCTAGTATTTTGTTAAGCGTGCACATCTTCTAAGGCTAAGGGGATCCAGGTCTGCCTTGAAAAGAACAATGTCTCACGGACAAGTATTTTGAAGGCCAGTGATGATCTGTGCAGTGTTAAGTTGGACCTTTTCAAGTTTTTGAAGATTTGTTTCTGAGGCACAGATTGGAATTACTTCTTCCAAGACGGGTGTTCCAAGTGATATATATGTTTTTCTAAGCTTTCTAGCTTCTGCGTCCCCATCTCGACCTGAGATATATCATAAGATGATAAGCCTTTTTCTTGCTTTCAGAGTGAGTTGATCGATATGCTTGTTTCCCAATATTTGCTGATCCAACACAAAACCCAAATATTTTGGGTTTTTATCCACAGCAAGTGGTTGATCCTTCAGTAGGATAATAGAATTAAAATTGTAAAGTCTTCTATTGGTTGTGAAGAAGCTAACCATAGACTTAGTCAATTTGTGAACATCATCAAAATTCTGAATATTTTCAAGGGCAGAATTAATGTCTAATTTTGTCTAACCAGAGTCGGATATCCAAAAAGTCACATCAGTCACGAAAGACTCACCTCACATTTCTTCTTGATAATACATTCAATGCCTGATAAGTAAAGTGTAAACAGAGTGGGATTCATGGGATCTCTCTGAGGTACTCCGTGATAGATCCTTAACCACTTCCCAGTTTTGCCCGAACACCGTTCGGGTACTTGAAATGGAGCCTTTTCTGATTTGCCCGAACGCCGCTCGTGCGACTGATTTTTTTACTTTATTGCAATGATTTGTCCAAAGTTTTTCTTTCTTTAGTATACAATGTTTCTAACAGATGGCTCTGGTAGCTCAGCAGAGGCCTAACTACAGACAATTATTACACATCACCAGAACTGTCAGATATCCTTCTCAACAATCAAACAGATATGTATGGCACCCTCAAACTTACCAGAAAAGACGTTCCAAAAGAGTTGCAGTCAAAAAAGCTAAAAAAAGGTGAAATCTGTGAGTACCAGAGAGGAAAGGTCTGCCTAATCAAATGGATGGATAAGAAACCTATATCTCTATTATCTATAATACACAATCCTGTAATTATTGAAGTACCATCTCACAAGGATGAGACAAGGAAGAAACAAAGTAGTGATGAAATATAATAATGCCATGTGAGGTGTAGACAGAATGTATTAACATCTCACCAATTACCCAATCACAAAGAAGAGAGGTAAGAAATTTTATAAAAAAGTATTCTTCCACCTTTTGGATACATCGTTGTGGAATGGTTTTGTTTTATATCAGAAGCATGGAGGAAAGTACACGCATCTGAGTTTTAGACTTAATATAATAGATCTTCTTATCGAAAGACGTGGGACAGTAAATGATAAAAAAGGACGACTAGGAATTTTGCCTAATCCCTTACGATTGACTGAAAGACACTTTTTAGAAGTGATTGCTCCCAGTAAAAAGAAGTTGAGATCGATGAGGCAGTGCTTTGTATGTTGCTCGAAAAGAAATGATTCTGGAAAACGGATGAGAAAGGAAACAAGATATTTTTGTCCCGATTGTGATGTTGGAATATGCTTGTCTCCTTGTTTTAAAATTTACCATACTAAAACTGAATTTTAAAAAGATATTAGATATAAGTACATTTGTACATTTTCTTTTCTGAATTCAATTCTTGTAAAGTGTTTTTTCTAGTTCTATTATTTCACCGGGAAAAAGCCACAACTTTAAGTAAAAATTCAATTGTTTTTGCTCCAAATAAAAATTTAAATTATTTAATAAAATCAATAATTGCAATAGTTTTCACTCGTGATTTGAATTCATATAATCGATTTAAGCAGAAATTTGTTTCTGAAAAATATGCTTATTTTTTTACCCAATTTGTCAAAAAAGACGTTGTTAAGTGGTTAAACTTCTCGAAATGGAATTTTTAAGCTTTAATCTATTAACTGTATTTCTTAAGAAGTCATAAAACCAGTGAAGAACTTTTCGGCCAATTTGAAAAGCCTTAAAAAGTTTTATCACTAATAATTGGTTATAGACGTTGTCAAAGGCTTTGGATAAAAAAAATGCTATTGTGTGATTGATAAGATTTCTGTTAAGAGCGTCTATGATACTTTGACATAGGAAAAATAACTGATCTGTGGTGCTGTATTCCTCTGAATTCATACTGCTTCTTTATAAGATCATGGAAATGCAGATAAAAAATTAGTCTTTTCAGAAACATTATCTCCATTAATTTGCAATCTATGCTGGTTAAGGCAATATGCCGGTAACCCAACAGTTTTTTCTAAATGGAACTATGGTTTCTCTTTTCTAGTCCCTAGGAAGCTGCCCCTTGTTCCAGGAAAATTTTATAATGCCCAGGAACATTGTCTTCCAGTCGAACCCAGACTAGCAATCATTTGATTGTATATACCGACATATCCAGAGGACTTGTATAAATTAGTATCACTGATCAATGCCTCGGGTTCCTACATTCTAAAATCTTTACAAAAAAGGGGAATTCTGCCTTAAATATTGCTGCAGTAGCCATGAACAATGCTGCTAGTCCTAATTTTACATGTGTGTCTGTCATCAACAGATAAATTCAATCTGCTGATATTCTGAAAATGTATACACAAAAAATTAGCTGCTTACTTATCATTTTGGGATAATTCTCCATCCTCGCTCTGAATTGAATTACAATGTTCAACCTGTGATTGTTCCTAGCCATTATGTTTTACCGAGTTCCACAGTTTTCTGTTAGATGTTCTTGAGTCAAGGCTAACACAATTCATTTCATTTATTTTGCTTAATTTGCTCTCAAAGAGTTTTCTTATTTTTGCATTAATTTTTTTACAGCTCCCTTTTTACTAGATTGCTGTAAGTGTCCAAATTTTTAAAAATTATTTTTTGTTTTTTTATCAGAGGTTGAAGTAAAGTAAACACAAGCAGAGGTCTCTGTACCTAACCCTGAATAGTTTTACCAGATTTGATGGACCCGCTGGCGAGAAAAGAAAACGGAACACAGTACAAACAAGACAATAAAATTATGCTTGCAATCATATGGAGACCCTAGAAATTATTACTTTTACACAGTAAAGAGGGTTTGTAAAGTACACTATATAACACAAATTGGGTTGCAATTGAGAGTTAACTCGTGGACACGTAAGAAGCATTCAAAATAGGTATCAGACAAAATACATGGCAGGATGTGGTAAGACAGGTATATGAAATACATATCAAATTGCATACATACAAGGAATAAAGAAAATAAATGGAAAAACAAAAGGAAATTAAAAATGATAAAACCGAATTGAATACATATACCTGCACTTACTGCAAATTAATGAGGTAATAATGATTAATGAATAATTAATGTATTTTGTATGGATTTGATAGTTGGGTGTATCGGCTCAAAGTAAGTTAGGTCACATTAAATTCTAAGCTATATATAGAAAAAGTTTAGATAGGTTATACATAAAATGCATTAAAATAGGTCAATACAACATGATGACAATAATTGTGATTAAGTAATTAAGTGAGAGCGCTGGAATGATGAAAAAAGAGCAAACAAATAATAATGAACTATATACAAGGCGATGAAAAACAGGCGAAATGTTACAGGTAGAGAGAGAAATGTCTAAATGTAGAACATGAGAGAGATGGAGTTTGCGGATTTTATGGCTCATCTTCTTCCAGGTGAAGTCTATCACCCTCACAGGCATCATTATCTTCCTATTCCTCTGGAATTATTAAGTCCCTATATTCAAGGAGCAAGTTTATAAGGTTAATAATTTTTAGCTTTGCAGCCTTGTTGATGGTGATGTTTTTGAGCCAGACACTTTTCAGATTGTCACTGGGCGTAGTAAAGTACCAGGAACTCGTGATGGGGCATGTTGTAGCGTAATGAATTGGAGTACCTTCTTCTCCACATGCAAATCTCGCGATGGGTTGTACTCCTATTCTATGCAGATAACTTGGAAATGGGCCATCTCCCGTTACAAAAATCGTAATTTGTCTTGGTTCAAATTTACTTTTGGCAGGCTGGAGTATACTGGGTGTCCGGTGGTATTCTGATCCCACAGAGTTTGCCAATCCTGAATTAATGCAATTTTCCTGATCCTTTTGAAGTGAGACTGAGGAAGAGGAAGATAGATTTCCGATTCATCTGAAGAAGCAGCAGTTTTTGCTAGGCGGTCTGCCAATTCGTTTCCTTCAAATCCTACATAATCCTTTATCCAATAGAGGGAGATGTTTTGTTGGTTGTTAAGTTCCTCTTGAATTTGCCTGCCTAAAGGACTGGTGGCTTTCGGATTGCAAAGCGCATAAAGACTTGCTTTACTATCTGACCAGACGAGGCAGTTCTGTTCTTGGTTTCTTGCCCACTCATGCTTCATTGCGAAGAGCTCAGCCTGGAAGACTGAGCAATTGGCATTCAGTTTGTAACTTTCATTGTGGATTATGATATCCTTCAGTGTTGTGACAAACGCGGCTCCTACACCTCCATCCATCTTGGAGCCGTCAGTGAAATTATGGCAGACCTGCTTATTCAAGGTGGGGTTGTACTTCGTGTTAGGGTTGACAATCGTATCAACTCTGAATATTCCTGGATGTATTGAAAGTGTAGGTACTCTTGCCTCGATAATTTACTGCTTGTGGTACTAATTTCTTGTTTTATTTGTGCCTCAGTATTGATGGTGATATGAAAGGGGGGGATTCCAGTAATGACTTGTAAAGCTGCCGTCGACGTTGTTTTGTAGGCTCCATTTATTATGAGCAGAAACTTTCTCTGTATTTTGTCTAGTAGTAGCTGATTTTTGACCTGAAGATTGGTTCCCCAGAGTGTTGGACCATGGGCTAGAATTCTTTCTGCCACTGTTTTGTACAGTATCAGAGGTTGGAGTAAGGGCGATTTACTTAATGAGAAAGGTTGATTTTTCTGTAAATTACCTCTTAATATAATTTGCTAGGGTGATAAAAATATACTCTTGCAAATTATAAATGATATATTATTTTTAAATTTAGAAAAAAAGCTCAAAATGAATGCCATGCACTAAATGATTTGAACTATAAAACAAATGCTTGGAGTTAATATGAAAACAATCAACTATATTGCTTGCATTTGAAATTATATATTATTTTTCCCAAGAAAATTAAAATTAAATTTTTGGAAGTATAATTACAAAAATATGTATGTCAATTACAAGTCTATTATTTTCTAATTATCTGTTTACTGTAAAAAATATGATGAAAACTTACAGAAAATAAAATTTGAAAACTGAAATCAGTACTTTAAAATTTATCATATAAAATAATTTTCCGAAACTTAAATGTTGGAGTTTTAGAGACTGATACGCATAAGAAAAATAACAATGAAAATACGAATTCCTTAAGACCAGATACTGTATTTCATTTCACATTCAAATATGTAATAAATATATACAACTCCTCCTTTAGGTAATCTTTGTTTTATATACATTTTTATAAGCAATTCTTTACCTTGTATGTCTTTAGCTTTTAAATTAATAGATAATATCAATAACGATCATCAAGAAAAATTTCAGAAAGGAAATTACTATTGATTTCTTCTGTTGGTTTTCGATTGAAGGCTATGAAAATAAATTAGGTGAACTACTATAACATCTCATTCATTATTACATCCTCTAATCATCAATATAAATAGATGAACTAGGAGTACACATAATAGTGAAATAAAATATTGAAAGGAATAAGAATTTACAATTATATATTATAAGTATTGTTTAAAACAAATTTGATAAAAAAATGCAATGATTTATAAACACAAAGTACAAAGTATCTGGGATGTATTCTTGATTCAAAGTTGAAATGGAATGGACTTGTTGAATACATATGTGAAAAAATTCTTAAAAATCTCCCGGTTCTGAAAAGATTGGGAAGTTGCAAATGGGGATGCAGCCGAGACACTTTGAATACCACCTTCAAGCTCTACAAACAATCAATCTTCAGTTATTGTAACGAAATTCTGGTTTCTGCGGCCACTAATGCCATTCCAAAGCATAAAACTGAACAAAACATATCCCTCCGTATTATTACTAGAGCTGTATGAGCCACTCCCATTTTAGCAATGCAATGTTTAACCCAAAACTCTCCAATATGAAACATAATTGAAAGAGATGCTGTTCTTCTTTATGAAAAGCTGATACGATTACCGAATAATACTTTTTGGAGGGATTACGAGACTAACCGAGAGAGAAATCTTAAAACCCAAAAAGGTTTTATCCAATATGTTCCCTGACATGAGTGTTCATCTCATTCTTCAACTTCTCAGTGTACCTGCTTTCCCTTTGATCTATGGAGAGATCTCTATAAATTGAAGATGTATATGCAGGTTAACAAGAATCACATGAGCAATCAACAGGTTCATGTTATTGTTCTCTCTACCACTGAAAACAAATACCTAAGAGATACATGGTTACATGCATACACAGATGGATCAATGTTCAACGATGAAGACAGATCAGGCGCTGGTGTGTTGTGAGCCTTTCTCATGTTATGCTCCAATAGGAGTCCATTCTACCCATTACAATGGCGAAATCAAGACAACTTATATCACATTAAAACAACTGGCTATTCACCCCTTGTCATTCTGCAGATCGGTTATTTTGTCAGGCTTCCAGTCTGCTTTTCAATTATTTGCAAACAGGTAATATACAGCTAATACCCGTCTACTGGAGTGCAGAGAGCTATCAACTTCAATCTCTGTTGTTTTCCAGTGGACCCTAGCGCACTGTGGGATTCCTGGGAACGAAACTGCCGAATGTTTGACCAAAAAGTGTGCAGTGGTCCCCCAGAAACCTCTGTTCTCATTCAGTGTGAAACTCCGGATAAAAAGAAGATATGCCTCTAGCAGAAAGCATTGCTTAACTCTGCTGATAAGCCATGGGCCTCACTGCTTAAGGAGTTTTTTACATTCTTAGATAAATACACAATTACGAAGATCTATTTATTTATCAGAATACTAATTTCCTTATGTAACAGCATTGAAATTCCTTTATACAGTTATTATGAATTTAAATACTGTAGCTAATTATTCATGCATTAATAATTGCGATTTTTACTTATAAATGGGATCTTATGCTCATTACTATTATAATTAGATAAACATATTTGTTTAACAGGAAACTTTAATCACTATAGGACTCTATTAAAAAATGTTGAACTCCTCCGGAGTCATGAAATATATTTTTGAAGAATATATTGCTTTTGAATTTTATATAATACGTGAAAGCTTATTATTATGAATGACATGTTATAAAATAGATTTTCTAACACATTTGCTACAAATTCATACTTTAATAAATATTGCAAATTCCTTTCTAATACAAAACAATAAGCTATTAAAATGAAATTTATGGAAATAATTAGTTTTTTCGCATAGAAATTAATCTATTATAGTTAAATAAAAATTTGCATAAAAGTATGGAATTCATATGAAAATACTTATTCGGAAAATTTGCATTATTTTTCATGTAGTAGGGCAAGAACTTTATTTTAGAAATTATTATTTGATTAATTTTGTGTATTATGCTTATGTAATTCAATTAATTTTCTTAATTCTCAAAGTCTTGGAACTAAGCTCTGAAGATCGGGTAATTAGAATAAACTGAAGGGGTTTGATATAAATTCCATAATTTTCTATTAGGCATTAAAGTAGACTGAATGAACATGAATTGTTCTTTTTCAGTTATTTTTTTCAAAGTAGCTAAAGTTTTACTATCATAACTGATATAAAACAAATGTTGTGAATAGCATAAGGAAGAGTTCCAAGGGAGAAAAAATATATATATAAATACAGATAAAATCAAAATTAAAGGGAAATAAAAATTGAACATTTGCATAAAACTGCAAAAGTCGGTATTTTCAATAAGAAATCATACAGATATAATTTTTTAAACTAATTAAATCGAGAAAAAGATCCATTTTTAAAATTTATGAATCAAAAACTTAATAAACAATTAAACTTAGCAACAATTTAGTTAAAACATATATGTAAGTATATAAATGTATATTTATATATATTTTTTGGTATTTGTTCAAATCACATGATTTATTTTTTTGTTTTTGCATGAAATAATTTTTTGTATAGTTATAATTTATACAAAGTCTTAATATACGTTTTCCTACCTTCATATATTAATTTAACAAATTATGTAAAAATATATTTATTGTAAATGAATTAAGTGAATAATGTGGTGTTTATTATAAATGCATAAACTAATTTATTACACAAATAAAATTTAATGATTTAATTGAAAATTTTAGTTTTCTTTAGAATTAAATAACAAATTCATTCTAACAAAACCTTATATAACCTGTTTCACAACTGGAAATTTTTGGGAAGAAAACTCATTTTTATTGCATAATTGTATCGAATACAAATATTTTCAACCTTTAAATTTAAACTGAAAAAAATTACTATTAGAATTATGTTCAACTTATGTAATTAAATATTTTTAAAAGTACGATAATATATAAAGAAATCTACAACTTGAAGCAATTTTCTAAAATTAGAAAATTTTTTTATAAAAATGATTAATTAAGATGTTTTAATAAATTATTTAAACCAACAATTTTAATGCCAGAATAACATTCAAAAATTTAATTGATATTACACATTTTACTCTGATATGATTCCTTAAAAGTAATTTTCCTTCTACATTTGCTGCTAATTTTCCTTCTACATAATACTGGAATTGCTTAATCAATTCCAATATTATGGAACCTAAAAATATTTTTGAGAAAATATAAAAATGGGTTATCATTTGTGTCTGCGTTCTAAATATATTATGTATGTAAATAAAATCCTTAAAATAAAATATATATTTTTTAATTTTCGAAATTATAATTATACTATCTTCTACAAAAGAAAAAATATTGCTTTAAAACAGTAAATTTATATAATTAATCACTAAATATTATAATTACTTTTCTGTTTCATCTTGTTTATTATTTAATTTTATTGAATTCTATATTTGTTCAAATATAATATTTAGTTTTAAATTTGAGTTCAAAGGTTAACGCTTTTCATTTGGTAAATAGTAAAATATTCATTAATTTATCAGTTTTTAACTCTGAATTGTTATTTCAGAAACTAAACTATAAAAAATAAAATTGCTTTGTATTAATTAGGACATTTCAAGTGTAAAGAAAGTTTGCTTCAAAAGAATTTCCTAATTACATTTAAATTGTAAAATAATTTAAGAGAATTTTGAAGTACCCTAAAAAATGAAAGAGAAATATAATGGGAAATAAAATGACAAAATAATTACGTTGGTACCATTATTTTTAATTTAATTGTATGCAGCTTGTTGCATTAAATTAATATTTGTAATAGTTTAACATTTTAATTCAGAATTACTCGTATGAATGTAAGAAATTAATTAATCTCGATATGCCTTGCTTTTTAAATAAAATATCTATTATATAAAACAAATTAAAAGCTTTATCATTTTATGTGCATTTATATCCAAAATATGTTTTCAAAACAAAAGTTTTGCATAGCTATAACAATTTCAACTTGGTGTAATATATAAATAAAATGCCCTTCTATCTAGTAAAGTAAGTATAGGAATTATTGGGTTTTTCCATAAAATTTTGAAAAAATATTGAATTCATCAATTATTCATTTTTAAATGTTTTTGCTTATTAGATGGAATTCATTACATCTATTTTTTCAATATCCTCATTCAAAATACTTTGTTCTCATATATTTCAAGCAAAACCCCTTGTCTATTCCTTGCTGCAATTTGAATAAAATTTTAGAAGAAATTTCAAATGCTCAGTTAAAAAGATTTCCAAATAATTTTACTTTTTAGACTTTATCAGTTAATTTTGAATTCATCTAATTTAAAATTAAGCTGATAAATGTTTGTAGATTAAGCTGATATGGAAATTTATCTGCTAGAATAATTTTATATTACAATACAGCTTTTTGCATAAATAATTATTAATTTTATTCTGGTATTTATAACAACTATAATTTATCATATTTTTTGTTATACTTCAAAATTATATGTTTGATAAAAGTTAGAATTTTATGCATCGTCATAAGAGAACAAAATGAATACAAATGAAATTTTTGTGAGTTACTATAAATTGAAAACCCCAAATTTTGCACTGAGCATTTAAAAAATCAAAATTCATATTCTCAAAAATTTATTTCATTGAAACTTACTTTGCTTTTAAAAATAAAACTTTTCTACTATAATATAGGAAATGATAGAAACTATCTGTATCTTTCTGGTACGCAGCCTATTTGTTTTCATTATCATTTAATATTTTAAATTGAATGTAACAAGCTAATTTTGAGTAAACAGCTTATAGAAATGTAAAGGAAAGCAACAAAATAAGAATTATTTTTTTTGTAGAAGATGTATCATGAATTTTTTTTACAAAAATAATTTATTTTATAATTATTTCTAAATTTTATATTTTAGTCTTTACAATGTAAAATAATTTTTAATATATGAGGAATTATGATTTTCTTGATCTTAAAAAGGAAATTTTAATTTTACTTTCATGATTTTCCCCTTTCCATATATATTTTTAAGCATGCTTAAAAAAACAAAATCATTTAAAATTAATTTTTAATGCTGTGAAGCATTTTAAGAAATATAAAAACAAAGGCATTATAAAAAGAAAGGCAAGCGCGAATTATTTTACTTGTTATAAAAAGTTTCTAAAGTAACATTCATTAAATAAGTGAGTAACATTTGATTTGTCATGTTGATTCAATAATCTTTGAAAGAAATCCAAATTAAGAAGTTGAGCTTTTGGAATTACATGGTATTTAAGGAATGTCTCTCAGCAACAAATAAAATTTAATTTTTTCTAAAATAGATAAATTCTTAGACCAAGAATGTAATTTTTATTTCATTTTTGATAGGATGATAATTTTATCTAATTTTTTAGGAATAAATATTTAACAAAATTTTTCTTTTTATCTTTAAATTTCTTTTAAGTTGATAATTCTAAGATATTCAAACTACAGAGATAAGGCAATTTTTATATTGATTGACGATAATACAAAACATTTAAGTCCTTTCTTAAATATATTTCCCAAAATTTTATTGATAAAATGCAGTATTTTAAAGCACAATATAAAAAAATAATTTAAATGTATAAAACTTTTAGATATTTAAAATAAATTAGACAAAAGAAACGTATTTGATAGCGAGCAAGTGAGAATTAATTAAAGGAATTACTAAACTTTATTAATAATGTATTTCTATTCTCCTCTTTGTTTTTATTTTTATAGTTATTTTATATTTACTAGATTAATCTTATATTAGTTTATATTTTGATTATTAAAGTGCTTCACCTATTTAATTAATCCTTTCAGTATCAGCATTTAATAATAATAACCTTATCTATAGCAGCAAAACTAGATGCCATTAAATTAAGATAAAGATAATATAATAGAGTTGTCAAATTATTCAGGATTTTAATGACCAATTATGTAAGAGCTATGCATTATGCTCAATGAATATTCATGTTAATTCAGGTTAAGATATAATTACATGCATTTATTTGGCAATAATAATTTCATCCAAGCATTTACATTTCAAATTCGAGTGATTATGGAAATAATAATGAATAATTTTAAGCACTACTTAACTAAAAGAATAGAGTTAAAATAAATAATTTCTCCTATTCTCTGTTTGAGAAAACATTATTTATACTCAAATATTGCAGAAAAAATGTGTTCATTAATTCCGTAAAACATTTCAAAAATATAAATAAGATATTTATTATAAAATGTGCATAAAATTAAAAGAACGCGATTAAATAATTTAAATTTTATCTATAAATATCTAGGCATAATTCATTTCTATTTTATGTATCAATATATGCATATTTATGCGTAGTAAAATAATAATTTTAATTTGCAAAAATTCTATAGCTTTTAGATTTATATTTCTGCTTTAATAAAGATAAGCAAAAGATTTATGTGATAAATTAAGTTAAAACAAATGAGAGATGAAAGGAATAAAAAAGTGTATCCCTCAATGTAGTTTTCGTTTAATTACTAAAAACATGGTGTAAAGTACACAGATTAAAATATTATGAAATATTTGCAACTTTTTAAGAAAATTAGGCTGTTTAAATGGACTTATTTTAGTTATTGATTTATCTAAAACAATTTTTCTAAACCATTAATTTATAGAATATTTAAAAGATTCTATTAACATATTAATGCAAAATTGCATTTTCTCTTATCTCTCTTTAATTAATCTTACAAAATTCCTATATTTTACATTACGAATTTAAAACTCATTCTCTTTTTATATTTCACATGCATTTTATCTTTTGCATATTTATAAGATTAATATAACTTTCAATTTATGAATACTCTTCCTATTTCGCTTTTAATTCTATATTTGCATGACTTTTAAGATTATATAAATTTAGCAATAAAATTATGAATTTTTCCTTTATTATTAAGAAAAAATTCTCTTTACAGAAATACATATAGTTTCATGGTTGATATTTACTTTGTTGGTGCAAAAGAGGTCATCGTAATTTCCTCATTCTTCATATAGATTCAAATAAAGGAATTTTGGATATATATGATTTCAAATATGAAAGCTTGCATTGGAATTTATCGTATTTTATTGGAAAGGGAAGAAAAATGATGCTAATAAACATGCTAAAAATATTTTCTCCTTTTATTATGTCGTCTTTTTTGCAAAAATATATAATTTATTGCTTCAGAAGAAATAAATTTCCGTTGTTTTCATATGGAGTGATTCAGAAACATAAAAAAGTTTTTAAACTGTAATTTATGTTACGTTGTAAACATTGAATAAAAATACTAACATGAATAAATTCTTTTTTTATTTTCTAAGTCAATGTTATGTTATCGAGGAGAAAATAATATATAAAATAAGTTTTTAAATATTCATTTTTGTCTTTTTGGTAAATTAAGCGAATTTTTATACTTTTTAAGGAAAACCTGTTTTAGAAAACAATTTCGCATTATTTTTTACTGACTGTTTATAAGCCTTTTACTTTTTATATTAGCTTGAAGTAAGTTATTCGGCCTTTTAATGGAATAATTTAAAATATATATATACTAGAGTAACTTTTTCTAAGGAATGCCATAGTAGAAAATTAGTAAAAAGTTATGATATTCTATATTACTATAGTGTAATAATTTCATTTGATTATAAATCTAGAGGAATTTAAATTAAATAAAATATAACAAGAAATGTTATTTTAGTATGTCCTCAAATACTAATTTATTAAACTTTATAGCATTGTTATTTTAAATTATTTAAAATCAATATGTTAAAAATTTGATTTCTAAACTGTGTTAGAAAATATTCCTATCCCTTTTTCGCAAATGATGATTCTTAAAGTGAATTTTGTTTTTCAAGAAACGTTATTGATAAGGACGAATATTATTAAAGAACTTTATTATAAAAAGCATAATCTTAAAAATATTGTTTATTCCCATTTAAAACAAATATATATATGCAGTTAAAATTTATTATTAATCGGAGAATTTATTATTACTTATTATACACTATTAAAGAACACCAAACATTTGATAACACTATTAAATATGAATAACATTTAAAAATTAGATATTGCATGGATTTCTAAAATTTCTTTAACATGATAAATTTTAAACATTTCATAAGCAAAAATCTGTAAAAAAATAAATTTTAAAAAGTTGCTCAATGTTTCTGCGTGTTTTTGTGACTTCAAATTATTTACTGGATTTTTCCCATACCTTTATAAAAATGAACGAAGAGATGTATAAGATATTCATTACAATATGTATAAAAAACTTAGTGTAAAATAGAATACTAAATAGAATTATAAATTTTAAAGAGTGAAAGTTTAAGAATAATATCATATACTAGCAATTTCTTTAAAAGAGAAATATTATTTTAAAATTAGTATTTGCCTTTTGAGGCTTACATACGGTAACAAAAAAATCGGTCAGTTAAAAGAGTTAATTTATTATGTCAGTTTTGCGCAATATATTCATTTTTCCTTAAAACAGATACTGTATCATTTTATTTTGACACTCTAACAATTTTAATTTCTCATATTATTTAAACGGGATTGAAAATAAAATCAATGTATGTATTTTTTCTTTAATTTGTATTCTAATGTTTTTAATTTGTATTCAAATATTTTAATTTATTTGAAATAAATATTCTAATTAATTTATTACACTTTGATTTCATTTCATTTTATTATAATATTATTTTGAACACATTTGTGATATAATTGTATAAAAATCTAATTATTTATTTAATTACTTATTTTCTTTTCTTAATTCCTTCGCTTTCATTCATCCAATTCAAACGAAAAGTTTTAATTTTATTTCAATATTTTATATCATTTTATCTTTTATCATTTTTTAAATAAATGATTTTTATAGATTCAGATTAAAGCAAAAAGGGAATAATACATGAAATTTGCTTTTCCTTGCATTTGATATATATATGTAAATTAATTCATTATTCACAATTTGTATACTGTTCGTTATAAATATCGTTATAATTCAGCATATTCAAAATAATATATTGCATGCCTTTTTTTCGCAATTATAAATAATTGAATATTTTATAAAGAAATAAATTACCTGTTAAAAATAAAAGATGTCTATAATTTTATTCTTTATATATAACAAAGTTAAGGGTATTACTTGAAACCATTTCTAAATAGTTATAAACTTTGTTGAATATATTTTTGTTCTCTTTTATCTCAGTATCTTCACAAATTTATTGTTATATTTACAAAATATTTCCAGCACTTTTTATATTAGATATTATTCAGTTATATAGTTATTGAATTCATTTTATTAATTAATGTAAAGATTTCATTATACTGAAATGATATAGCAGAAAATTTTTAATGATTTTGTTTTTTTAATAACATGAAATCATGAATATGAAATATAAAATATCAATTAATTTGAATTTATTGAATTTTTTTCATTAATTTAATTTTTTTATCATTTTATTATATCTATTTACCTATTAATTACTAATAAACTGAATGAATGTGAAAATTCATTTACTTAGAAATAATTATAGACGGGTAGAAGTTCTTTGATTTCTTGCTTGATAAGAAAAGTAGATCACACAATTTTTCATATATATTAAGAATGCTTCACAAATGCATAGTGATTTAATGATTGAAGAAATGGTGAAAACATTATTCTAACAAAGACTAAGATAATAAGAGTGAATGCACATATTTTTTTTGTTTATTAATTAACTTTATTCTCATTAATAAATTATCATATTGTAAATAAAAACTTTTATCTTTTGATAAATTATATTTTTCTAAGAAGATTTAAAATTTTAGGTATGTTATTGGCACTAGTATGACTTTAGTATTATGTTTTATAAGAGGGAATGAAAAAACGTTAAAATTCCTATTATCTACAATAAGTAATATTATCTACAGTAAGTAATATATTATCTACAATAAGTAATATTATCTACAGTAAATAATATTATCTACAGTAAGTGTATTATCTACAGTAAGTAATATTTAAAATGTAGCTTATTAAATTATGTTCTTTAAGGATCATTCTTCTTATAAACATTTTAATGTTTTTTTTTTTAAGTTCAAGATTGTGGAATAGTTATTTCTTACTAAGCACAAATTATAAATTATATATAGCAGCAAATTTTCTTAAACAGCAATGGAAATTTTTATAAAATCAGTTAAATAAACATTTTAAATTATTGAGATGTAGGTAATTCAAGTCTAATTTTTAACAATTAGCACATTTAAAAGATGTACGTGAAGATAATGGAAAATATAGTTTTATGTAGATAGAAAAATGAATGGGATAATGGATTTGTTACTTCACTACTTGAACAAATAAACCATATTGTAATATCTAGCTTCAAAATAATGAAGCGAAGTAGCTGAAATATCATTTCTCCAGTCTCTGGAATTTATATTTTATTCAAGATATATTTTTCTATTCAAATAATATTTTATCAACCAACTATATGAAACAAATGATGAAATAAAATAAATTATAAAATAAGCATCTATTGTAGGATCTTGAAGAACATTCTGAGAATAAATATGAAATTCATTTTAAAATTAAAATGTGTACTCTTCAAAATGAAATTTTAAGCAGTTTTTAATGAAACATACCTTCAAATATTCTTTAATTTACTTAATTATAAGTGTTTCTAACAAAAGGCAATTTTAAAATCTATGCATCTTTATAAATATTAACTTTAATATAGCATATTTAAACTACTAATGGAAATAGTATTACTGTTAATGCTCTCTTTTTTATTCATATTATTTAAATTTCATAGGATTTTTACTCAAAGGAAATATTGTATGAAATACCTCAAATGAAATAGATTTTTCATAAGTAGTACAGAGTTCATTTTTACAAAGAATTATTCAACCATATCGCTAATTCTCTGCATTTTAATCAGTGACGAATCATTCTTTAAAGGAAGTTAACAAATAATTACTTTTTATTTTGAATCTGTTAATAATTTTCATTTTTTGAATGGAAAAGGAACCGAATTAAATTTTTGAGAAATATATTCAATATTTCATTTACATACTTTAAAAAATTTGGTTAATAAATTATTATAGATGATAAAGTTAATTATGGTTAATTATGTATTTGCATTAAAGTAGCATATGTAGTATATTTCTTTCGTGCAATAAATAAAATAATCTCAAAAGGAACATTTTTGACGATAAAAAAATAAATCCAAAACTATTAAGCATTATTTATTTATTTCATTCTTGATGACAACGATAATGAATAAGATTGCTTTCCCAAGGGTAGGAAAAATATAATTTTATTGTGTTCACAATTTATTTTACTCGATGTTTTTTAAATTTAATTAACTGTAATAAGCTAATGTTTTAAGAAAATTATCAATGTTTATCAAAGAAAGAAAACTAATATATATATACATGAAATATCACTAAGAATTTTTACAATATCTGCTAAACTACAGAACTTGTCTCAAAACATTTGAAAGATATGCATTATGTAAAAAAAAATTATAACAATTTGAAATGTTAGATATTAATAATAAGAAATTGTTCTATTTATATTTCAAACTGTCTATCCAGTGGATACCATCGTTCAAATACTCTTACTCGTCAGTCTATGGTATCGAGAGCAACAGATGGCGCTTAAGCTTATACTAAATAAACGCAGAAACTCCTAAAACTCTCAGAAGTAGGAGAACTACAACATCTTTCGCAGTTTCTCGAACGTGATAAGTCTCCGTAATCGGAAATCAATAAAAAAGTAACGATAAAATATTTTAAATTCATAATTCTCTGAGAAATGAAAGAAAATGTGAGGTAAGTACAGTTAATTTAGTCACATGCAAAATATTTTTCAACTTCTAAGAATAAATGCAATATATATTAGTACCTGGATATAAATATTTTATGTTAAAAACTTTGTATTTCCTAATGCAACTTTAGAAATTACTTTTAATACACTTAAGAGATCATTTTGTTCAAATACCAGAAAAGTTAAACTTTAAAAAAATTATTATTGATAAAGGTATAAAATGTAATTTCTTAAATATTGTGACTGCCTTAGTCTCTAATTTTATCTTACAGCAGTACAATGTGAATCAATTTTTTTAATATTTCTATTAATGTATCATTATTCTCTATATGTTTTTTATTATGAAGCGTTAAAGATAGAAAGTGGAAAATTTTGTGATGAGTTAGAACAATTGTTTTAAAAAATTCTGTTACCTCTATAGTTGTCAACTAAATGTTATTTCTTTGATAAATTATAGTGTTGCAGTTGCATTTATATTTTAAACATTTATAGTTATAAAGAAAACACATCAAAATTTAATGATAAAATGATTTTCTTTTAAACTGATTTATAGCTGATATACAAAAACGCATTCATCCTTATCGTTATTTTATTTTTAAAGATAGTACTTTAATTGTAGTATATATATATATATATATATATATATATATATATATATATATATATATATATATATATATATATATATATATATATATATATATATATATATATATATATATATATATATATATATATATATATATATATATATATATATATATATATATATATATATATATATATATACATATATATATATATATATATATATATATATATATATATATATATATATATATATATATATATATAAATGAGCCAATTATATTCAAATTTTCAATTTTTTGCGCATATTTATTTATCTAAATTTTACATTATAGATATATGCAAATTATGCACATGTTATATACAATTTTATTATTATTTAACGAAGAAAATTTCAAAAGTTGGATGAAGATAAAAAGCAGATATTAATGCTATTTATTTTGTCCCATTTTGTGATATGAAAAGTAATATAATAATTACTATAATATTCGTACGAATACAGATCAGTTATTGCATTTAATTTCTTACAAAAGCAAAATTACAATGCCAGTGGTCACTGATTACTTAGATTCCAGATTGTTTTATACAATTCCTTTTGTCAGTTCTAGAGACTCTATCATTAAATAAACGCAGACATCTTGATTATCTAAAGAAATGTATCAGTAAACATTGCATATTGTTAAATATGCTGCCTAAACAATTATGCACATTCTGCGTTTTTCTTATGAAGTTTTCTTCTAGCTATATATTTGAAATAGACGTTTTATTTTAATTTTTCAATTTTTAAAAATTTAAATAGGCAACTTTTCATAATATTTTTTTATACTTACATACATTTATTATTCAATTATTTAACTTATTAAAATTATAATTTTTATTTTTACTGTAGATCGCATTCAAGAACTTTTAGTATATTTTAATGAAGTTTCTGTTTTATATAAATATGAAACATTTTTGTTCTTCTAAGAAAAGTACAGCAGGTTTTTATATGAAATACATTTCTAAACGCAAATCTTATAACAATGATTATTCTTAAGATATTTTTTTTGTTTTCTTAAGGAATTCTTTTGCATAAAGTAATTAAAGAGCTTCAATATGCTAAATGTTTTGAATGGATCTATTGAAAAAAGTTCAAAAGTTCAATTTAAAAGATTAAAATATCTTAAGAATTTTGGATTCTTTTACGATGTTCCACAAAATATTTTTTAAAAGAGCATAAAATAATTAATTTCATTTATTTCCCCATGTAATTATTTAACATCATAAACTGTTTCTATAACAGATTCATGTTTGGTTTTAATTTATCAAAATGTAATATGAACATCTTTTTTAAGAAATATATCTATTATATTATTCAAAATTCTTAAATAAATAAATCTTGTTTAAGTAAAATATATCTATAATTTCCAGATTAAACAATATTTCACTATAACAAACGAAAAGGCTTTAGAATATTTAATAAAAATAAATCATTTTGTAATGATTTATTTTTAAAAGATATCGATCACGGATTTAAATTAGGAATATTTACGACAAAGTGTAAATATTTATTAAAAATTCCTAATTTGTTTTCGTAAATTAAATATTGAACAATTTTTATAATATACAATACTTTAAAACCATTTGTGCATGATCATTAAGATTGATTTAAAACTTCAATATTTTCGTTCTTTTAAATTTCATTTATTACTTTAATTGCATTTATTTTTCGATTTTTTTCCTGTTTTTATGTGCTATGAGCTAAATTTCTGCATATAAATAAATAATAATTCGTATAAGAACTTATATGAAAGTATTTACACAGAAGTGATCATAATATCTATTATGTTTGCGTTAAGAGTATTTTAATAAATAAAAAATATGTTTTCCAAAAAAACAGAAAAGGTATAGTAATTATAATAAAGATAATTAAATTATATTTCAAAAAAAGAGATAGAAATGACTTACCATGAAATTAATTACATTTATTGCTTCTCTCTTAATTAAATTTTTATTTCCTTCGTTATTAGATTATTACTGAAAATCAAACATTACTTTGTAGTGTATTTAATTATTTATATTTTGTTTCTACATGTCCTACACCGAAATTTAATAGTTTCAGGAATAAAATCACAGTGATAAATTATAATTAATCATATAACATGATGTTAGCTATTTTATTTCCTTAGTATTTATATGTGATATTTTCAACATAATTCTGCTGTTTATGTATTAAATTTATTAAACTTTATTTAAATTGTCGCTAGTATGGATAATTTAAATAAAATTGAATATTTCAACATTCAATGACAAGAATACATAAAATTATGATTCATATTTAATAATTACTATAACGTGATTTATATAATAATTCTGTTCATTAATAAAACATATCTGAAAATGCTTTCATCTCTTTGAAATAGTATTGAATGATTTCCATGTTTAATTTGTCTTTTAATAAGATTATAACATTTTTACATCAGAAATTTCCTTTAGATATTTCATTATGGGGCTATTTCATAAATTTTATTTCAAAAATAGATTTAAAAATTTGAATACAAAAACAGAGACAGTTTTCTTGAAATATAGAATTGTATACTTTGTGTATGAAAAGCAGTCTCATAGTTACTTCTCCAGCAAGATTTAAAACGGTTTTTTATACTATTTAAGTATGTAATTAAAATTTGAAATGATGATATCTGAATAAGGAAGGAAAAGTATGTAGATTGTGAAAATAAATAAGAGTTATATTGTTAAATAATTCATTTAAAATAAATGCCTAAAACTTTTTACTGGTTATTTTTTACAGATTACTCCTTAAAATATTTGTAGATAATTTAAGTAGAAAATCTGAAGTTTCAATGATAATATTTTTTTTCAAAACTATCAATCTAATAACAAACCCTAAGTTATTCAATATAAAGTTAATCATTTTTCTCTGAAAAATATATAATCAGACAATATAATAATGTGAATCATTTTTCTTTTTTAAATGAAAATAACTTAGCACAGTAAAATGATTTGAGGAATATCTATAGAAAATTTAAGGTTCAGGAAAAATAATTATTTGTGTTGAAAATTATGCAGTATTTATTTATTTCTCTTATTAATCTAAAATGCTTTTAATGCTATTAAGTTTTTATTTGTTACCTAAATTAATTTTTAAGAAATATGATTTAAACTAATATTAACAATTTTAATCTTTTTTCTTCAAATGGTTTTCAAAAATATCATGGCATAAATGGATAATTATAATAATATTACATCTTGAGAGATGAGCTTTCAATTCAAGAAGGAATTATTTGACACATAAAATGAGGATATAAACTATAACATAGTGATAAGATTTATTTGATTTATTTTAATACCTTTCAATTAGTTTTTTTAACTATTATATGCATGGTTAACAGCTTTCTAATACAACATCAAATATTATTTTTAAAAAACGTGAATGGAACAAACAAGTCACTTGAAATATGTGCAAATTTAATGCCAAGATATTTGTGATATCTATCATGTAATAATTTATAAGATTTTCTTTAATTGTTACGTATATTAATATGTCATAATGGAAAAAAATTCAGGAAATTCTCAAGAATCAAAATTTAAAAAATACAATGTTTACATTGAAAAATTAGTAAACATGAAAATACGGTAATTTATCAAGATTAATGTTAATAATGTAAATTGTAATTATCTTAAAAACTTTTAAGGAATTACAAATTTCAAGAGTGTATGTCACAAGAAAGAAAATATAAAAGTATTTTAACACTATATTAAGTTTTGCTTGCTATTTGCATTTTGATATAAAAAATTCATTTATATTTTATTACTTTTCTTTTATCTTAGTATTGCATATGGTAGAACATATATGCTCATTTCTAAAAATATGAAAAAGGTTTTTATTTGTGAATTAACTATATATACACACACACACACACATACACATATATATATATATATATATATATATATATATATATATATATATATATATATATATATATATATATATATATATATATATATATATATATATATATATATATATATATATATATATATATATATATATATATATATATATATATATATATATATATATATATATATATATATATATATATATATATATATATATATATATATATATATATATATATATATATATTATATATATATATATATATATATATATATATATATATATATATATATATATATATATATATATATATATATATATATATATATATATATATATATATATATATATATATTATCTAATGTGTCTGTGTTTCTTACGCTTTTACAAATTTTGACTGGCACTTTGAAGCTTGTTCCAGTATGATTAAATATTAAAAAGCACAATTCCAAGTACTTATTTTAAGGCCGAAGTTTTCATATAAACAAATACTCATTCAAAAGGAATTAGACAAATAGTAATTTTACTTATATGAAAAAATTTCCTTTCTTTACTATATTATTTTTAGTGAAAATTTAGTGATGTATTTACAAAAAATTTACATCAAAATTTAAGAACTATTTACGGGACTACAAATTATTTCTTTAGTTATGTGATTGATATTATTATATTTCTCTAGTTACTGATAATCTATGTTGCATTGCAAATCAAACAGACTTTTCTGTTCCCATTAAAACTTAACAGAATACAATTTTAAAAAATTAACTTAAAAATTAAATTTAAGAAAATAGTATATTATTGAGACGAAATATTATTTAATTATTTATTTCAAAATAAATGCAAACTTTTAATAGATTAAATAATTTTCTTTAATTAAATGATTTTGTATTTTTTTAGAAATTTATTTTAGAAACGTTTAGTTTGAAAATGTCGAAAAGAAAGTTTAGAAATATCATACAATTACGTATAAAATATTTTATAATTTAATAAAACATCTTTAAACTATTTTAAAATTTAAGGATTTTAAATTATTTTTCATCTGAATAATGAAACACATATCCCTAAACAACATATTATATTTCTATTGAGGATGAGATTAGTTAAAAAAATTTGAATAGAATGAAATTGCAGCTTTATGAAACCTAAAAATCATTCTTCAACGGAAAAATTATAAAAAGGATTTTTACATTTTAAACCAAAAAAGCAAATGCGTTTAATGAAAAAATAAAAGAAGTTCAATCGCTGCATTTATTTTCAATCAATACGTCAAAGACATTCATTTTTTACATCCCTAGCATAGAATAAGAGTCATAAAAATAAGATTCACAAGATCTTTGAAAAAATTTGCATTCTGCTTTAAGAACCATTGCCGAGAGAATAAAATAAAATGCATTTGCCATAATAAGAGCTGAATAATAAGAACTGTGTCCTCAACCTTTGCTAGCTAAAATATATACAAAATTTACATTTCATTTAAATAGTGATTCTATTGAAATATATTATAACAGATATTTGAAACATGACTTTAAAAGTCATGTAGATAATTTTGCTTCATTTAACAATAAGAATTTTATTTATTTATTTATAGTTTAAACTTTTTTCTAAAAGTATTTGAAGTAAATCTCTTGATTTAACAATAGTTACAGGTTGTTTTATTATTCAAATAAATGTATAAGAATAGTGTATAAGTAGAATAAAATGTACAGTGCAAATTATAAAATTTAATTTCAAGACAATTCTAGAATGTTTTAAAGAGAATTAACTGAAATAGTCTGTGAGTATACAGTTTTGTGCAGCATAGTAAAGTACGTTAGTTATAAGGATAAACATTTTGAAACTCTTCACTTCCTTACAAGAAGAAATTAAAATCCTTCTCTCTAAAAAGTGTGTTTATTACAAAGAACAAGCAAATGAACTGTGGATCCAAAACTTTTATTTTCGTTAACTTACATTAAATTTCTTCTAAATCAATTTAATTAAAAGCCATAGGAGAAGATAAACACAATTTTTCAGATGTCATAATAAATTATTTCATCTGAAAGCAAATTATCTCTTACCAATCACAGTTTTAAAAAGAAAGTTTCCTTCAGTTCCTAACCAAATAAAATTTTACATGTAAAAACTTGGCCAAGAAAATAGCTCTGACACACACAGGTAAATCTCAATTTCTAATATGACCTGTATTACAAATTGGACACCCTTTGAAAAATAAACATTTTCTCATTGTAATGTTTTTCTTCTAAATAGCCATGTTTCGTTTGAAGTCTAAAATCTGCCTCTTTTCTTTAATTTGTTGCATAAAACATCCATTTATCAACTATGTTCCCCAATGATTTTTCTTTTCACAAACAAATCAAATAACAGTAATTTACTTCATTGTATTTTTCAATCACATATTAATACAGCGTACCTGGTGTTACATGCGCTAATTCTTGGAACAAATTATTCCAGTTTTTACTAGAAAGTCCTCATTTTCTTTATCCTCAAGGAAACCCTCGAGGATTTTCGCAATTTTTTTGGAAAAAGTTTGTTTCATTTGATTTTTTTTAAATTTAAATTTCATAGCAATGATTTTCTCTTATTGCTTGTATTACTGACAGGGAATTTTCCACTTATTGTACCGCTTTAGATAACTCGTTGATCTTTTGTTCTTAAGTTGCCCAAAGTCAGGCAAGTAGCGTAGATTTTCGCATAGAAATTAGATGTCCAAAAATAGACGGGGGCACTCTGGAATAATCGCTTAGAATACATACCAGCTTCTAATTTGCTAAGTATCTGATATTCGTCTGAAAACCTCGTAACCATTCGTCCTCTTGATACTGTTCGTTCATCGTGTATTATGAAGTTGTCTTCAATTTATCTTAACATTTTCTTTTTTCTTCAAATTTGAAGTAGCCATTCCGTTCTTATTTAAAAACATATTATAGCTCCAAGCTGGAATTAATTTCTAGACCTTGTTCACATTATCTTCCACAATTAGTTTTTGCTTTTCAAAGTTTCTAGAATTTTTTGCCTCAATCTAAATTACCGGATTATCTGTTAACATGTAAACAGAAATTCCAGAATTTTTTTTCAATTTCGATATAAGGTCGTTAATTTATATATATATATATATATATATATATATATATATATATATATATATATATATATATATATATATATATATATATATATATATATATATATATATGTATATATATATATATATATATATATATATGTATATATATATATACATATATATATATATATATATATATATATATATATATATATATATATATATATATATATATATATATATATATATATATATATATACATATATATATATATATATATATATATATATATATATATATATATATATATATATATATATATATATATATATATATATATATATATATATATATATATATATATATATATATATATATATATATATATATATATATATATATATATATATAAGATAAGATAAGCTGTTTTTACTTTGATGAACGTGAGATCCTGTGTCATTCCATTTTGATTTCACTCATCTTGGGCTAAAAAAATTTTATACAATTCAGCATATTTCCATGATCATTATATTACTATCTAGTTTTCATCCTTATAATTAGGTAAAATCTGATTGATATTTTTATAATGTTATAAAAAGTTTCGTGTTAAGCTACTCAAATTAATTTTATGATATACTAATGTTTTGTATTATTTTTTAAATAAAAGTCCCAGAAGCTCCCTCGGAAGCTCCCAGTCCCAAAAGCACCTCGGAGTTAGGTACAGGTCTCTTCTCTCAATTGTCAACAGCACACATATTCTCTATTTTAAAGCAACAACTTTAAATATGAAAATATCAGAGAAACGTTTTTCAGGAATTTAGAATCAACAAAGCGATGCTATATTTTGTTTAAAACAACTTTTTAATATTAATGCAACAGAAATAATTTTTCTTACTTTAATATTGATATTAATAGCTTTGGAATCTTATTGTTGGCTACACTAAAAAAATTATGAAGCTTAAGATTGCAATTTCTTACCGGTAGTATAGAAACCAGGGAACTAGATTTAGTTTTGTATACATTACAAGAGATATATATATTAGCTTTTAAAGACCTGACGTAAGAAGCTATTTAATACTTTAATATGCTCTTCTTTTATTAAAATTAACCTTATATAATCGGACGGAGAAAAACTAGTATGTACGGTTTTCCTTATTCTTGTTTACATACCTATGTGAATAACCATTTTCAAGTATAAACCTTACTAAGATAAAATTAAGAAGTCATCTTATTAAATTTAAATTAGAAACAGGTTTACAAAGCTTAATTATGTAAAGTTTCTAAGAATTTAAAATATCACTATTTATATTGGTGTTACAGATATTTCATCCTTTTATAATAATTTACATATTTTGAATAGTCACTTTATAATGATTTCCCTATCAATTTTATTTTATCAGTAAATCACACAACCGATAATAACTGTAATATCCAACCTTTTTTTATTCGACATATTTATATAGTTTAAAGCATTATACCAATCTATAACAATATAACTACCAACGTAGCTTATGTTTAAATATTAAGGCTCTCAAAAAATTTAAATAGCTGAACTTTTGATAAATGACTATCCTGAATAATGAGTTTTCCAACTATTGCTTTAGGTGACAGAGTTTTCAGAAAGAAACTTTATAAAATGTAACAAATTTTATTATTTTTTTATGAAATATGATGGCATATTTGTCTCATAGTATAAAATTTTAAAAAATTGTAAATCTCATAATTTTTTATGGTATTTTTTTAAATTTTATAAAACCTTTTTGTAAATTTCAAAACAAACTCATAAAAGGTTTTATAAAACTTTTCAAGTGTCATTTATTGTTCCCTGCTTGTTGGAATTAATCCCACTGCCTAAAAGTATATATTTGTATACGAAAATTTCTTTCACGTTTTTGAACTCACAAGCACTGATTTGCATTCTAATTATATTTTTCATTATATTATTTTTTTTAATAATAGTAACTTAAAAACGCTAATTTCAATAATTGTATTATGTTTTGCTAATTTTTTTACTTTAATATTTAATTGATGCCAATATCAAGCAAAAATGTCATTTTTTTAAAAAATAATATGCTTCTCTTAATTTATATATATGGCTTTATTACCTAAAGAAATTTATCTCCAATGTATTTTTAATGTCCATTTAAATGTATCCAATGTCTGATTAAAATGCTTATTCAACTGCAATTATTTCTTAAAAAATTAGGTGATATTTAAATCAGCTAAGACTTAGAAATTGATAGATTTTTTAAAAATATTAAGTGATAATTTTATCAAATATTAGCAAATATTTTCAGCATTCACAAATAAGTTTTCGTCAGTCATGGATAATTTATGTTTAGAAATGTGCAACTGAATATTAAATTCTTTAATTACACTGCTCACAAAACTATTCAAAAAGTATTGTTACATTTATAAGTAGATCACAAACAAGAATATAAAAAAATCTTCCGCTGTATTTTCTAATTCCGATAATTTTTATATGTTTACAATGGTATGGAAATTTATAGAAAAAAATCGTTCATTAAGGTTTAGAAATTGAAGCAAAAGAAGTGAGAAATTGTGAGTGTAAACTATCAAATTGATTTTGCTGCAAGAATTTTCACCATCTAGTAAAAGTTTACAATCGGGTACCTCTACATTCTTTGGCAATTATATTTACTTTAAAATAGGTCCCAAGATTTGACTAACAAGATGGTTACTGGACAAAATATACAAATATAAGTTATCAGGATTAACAGAAATTAAAGTTTATCTCCAAAATGTGGCACCAAAACAAGTGGTACCTGATTCTACACCGAACCCCATTATTTAATTATTGTAAGAGTTTATTTGAGTTACTATATGATTTTGTTTGAGAAATTATATGGCAATGTGTTTGAAAGCCTTAATAGCTTCTTGAGGATATATTTGAGGAGTCGTTTTCTAATAAAGAAAACAGAAACAATGTACACTATTATTTAAATTATTAAAGTAAACTAACGAACATTAATGAAACCATTCCTCACATAATAATTTAATATTATTGATTATGGATTCTTAAAGTCAGAAGTAAATATGAAGTATAGAATTCAGCAATCGTTATATCTAAGTATTAAGTTTTATACACTAATAAATATTATAAATATTTACTTCACTATTAATTCCATTCTGTTGTAAAACGTATACAAGATTTATTTCTCTTTATTTGTCTCAAGATATTAGATAACTTTTTTCTTAATATAAATAGATATAAATTTAAAAAATAGTACTAATTAAGAAAAACACTTATTGTTTTAAATTTAAGATATAAATTTAAAAAATAAATATTCTTTTATAAATTTAAATCTGTATTGCATTTCTGCAAATTAATTTTGAAACATTTTTCTAAGCTATATTCTTTTGCCCATAAATTTGTCTCTCATTAAAGTAGTTTTGAGAAGACTTCAATGTAAAGTTGAATATTACTAAGCTAATAAATTTTAAAATGAGAAACTATAATAGTTTCTATTAATATATTGTTTTTGTTAAATAATATTTAAAATATTTTAAGTCTATTTAAAGTCTGTTCCAAGAATAGTCAACAGCATTTATTCCAAAGAGAATATTTTAATTAAAAATTAATTTTAAATATTCTCAATAAATTTCCTATATACTATTTGCAATTTAATACATGAGTAATGTGTTTCATAATTTTATATATTTAGAATTCCTTTATGTAATATGGAACAAATATATATATTTTGATTTCATTCTCTTAACATGAAACAAATTTAATAAATTTTGAATTAATAATGTTAAACACATATGATAAAAATAATCACAAGACTATTAAAAAATCTGTCATTAACAATTAATATTAATTTAGGTTTTATCATTAATAATGTAATAAATTATCACAGAATTTTTTCGTTCTTAATCTGTAAGTATTCTATTAATAAAAATGGATAAACATTGTTGCGTCTCTCATATCAAATATAATGTATTAATTGTGATTGTAAGCTATTAGTAATTTATTTAACTAAGAAAATATTTAATTGAATTTAATACCAGAAATTTATTGACAAAACTAAATTACGCAAACAATATATGTTTATTAAGCAGATAAAACACTTCGGGTTATTTATTCTTTTACCCAAGTTAAAAACTAAGCTTAAAATCTTTCCTATTTTTCTAATTTGTTGGCAAAAAAGAAGAAAATTAAATAAGAATGGTTAAAGAGTTGTATGTTCAACATTATAATATTTGCTTAGTAAGAGATTAAAAATCACTTGGGAAATGACAAGCAAGTTGTGCTGAAATTATGAAAAAAGTTATTTTAATTATATATTTATTTTAATTATATATTATTAAGAAATTTCAATCGCCTATTTAAATCGGTTGGATTGTAATATTACAGTTAATTTAATATTCATTTCTTTTTTAGTTATTAAAATTTAGACAAAATTATATGTAACTGAAATAATGAGCTTTGTATAGTTACCAAACACGATTAATGTGAATTTATTTAATGTTTACTTGAAAATTTACTATAAGCAAATTTCAGTGAAATATCTTCATTAATGAAGTAATTAAAAAAATTGAAATTTCTATTTTTTGAATAATTGTTTACCATTTTTTAAGTTTTGATTTAACATATTAAATTAGAGATTCTCTGAAAATTATTGCTTTTCATTATACTTTATTCCAGTGCTTATAGAATAGAATTTTAGAATATTACATAAAATAATAATTTTGTAAGTACTAAACAAAATAAAAATATATCGCTAGTTATTAATGAGAAATACATTAATTATACTGATTTTATACAGAATAGGCTTTACAGAAAAACAATTATTTAATAGCAACAGTTAAAAGTGCAGGAACAAAAGAATACGGAAAAATTATGTATCTCAACATTTCAAAAAAAGTACTTTGGTTTTTTCTAAATTTTGATGATTTTTGAGTACATTTTCAAAGAAATTACATATGTAAACAGATGGTGCAAAATTAAAATAAAGTACATTTGAATTGGGTTTTATTAATTGTCTCTTGATGAATTGAGCTTACCATATAATAATATCATAACATAATGTATAATAAACTTATTACATTTATGTCACACAAAACTTCGAAAATGTATTCTCCTTTTGCGTTATATATTTGAATATATATATTTTCACAAAGAAATAATTTAACATTATAATAATAATAAGAAAATTTTTAAGTTTGTCTTTTGTATCATTTGAGAGTTTCCTTTATAAAATCTTTCCTTTAGGATAATATTGACAGGAAATTAATTATGAAATATCTATTAAATTCTTATATTTTTCATATTGACAATTAACTACGTTATCCCATATTTTAGTACTAAAAGGAAATTTTGGAATCAATTATTTATTGTATACTGCAGAAAGCATCAAAACATCTATTGTATTCAAAGCTCTTGCTGACGTAAAACTATAATACAATTTTTAACCAATCCTAAGGTTATAAATGACTGTGAATTAAATTTAATAAATAAATTCCACAATAATGAGCAACTGCTTAAATAACAAGCATAGTTTTAAAAAATTTCAAACCATTTTTCAAAACATTTCATTGCAAGTGAAATGTGATGAAAAGTAATAAATTAAATACATCATGTATTTGAAGTATAATAATTGTTTTTCAAAAATGTTAATTAAAGTAGAAAAAATATTGAAATTTTAATTATAAAAATTAAAATGAGTTATGACTTATAAGTCTTCACATTTATAAAAAATGTGACAGTTTATTTTACCGTATTATTAATTAAAACTCAAACACCAAAGATCTGTCAAAGATTTTCGTTCGTATAGCAATTTATCTGATTAAATTAAATAAAACATTTGAATATAGTTTTAGAATTTCATTACTAACAAGAAATTAAATTGATATCCCTTAAATTAAAATTTGGTTATAGAAATTTTTTGTTTTGAACCTACTTTTGTAAACAAATATTAATAGAATAATCATTATACTATTATATGAACAAAATAGTTCTTAATTCGGGTAAAGTGTATTTAATCTACATACATGAGAACTTGCGTTAATTCTATGAGGCTTGGTTTGCAATTTTTGTTTTAAATAATGCTACCAAGAGTTTTTCTTGACACACTAAACACGTTTACTGTTAAGAAGCAGATATTGATCTTATATTAATTATAAATAATAACAAAAAATACTTCTAATTTATTCAACTTTCTAGTAAAAGCATGGTGCGTTTGTGTTCTCTTTAAATAAGTTTATAAAGTTTGTCCTAACGTATTGAAGATTATTTTGAAAATTTTTGTGTGGCAAATATGACATATTTTCCTTTGGTAGGATTTTTAAATTTTTCTTAATTTTTAATTTGGTTCAGTTGATGAAGAACGCTTTATTAATGGTTTTATGAAGTTTTAAAAGAAGTGATTGATGGATACTTCTATTCTGAATATATTCTTTCACGAATTTCATTTTTCTCTTTTATTTTGTTTTTGTCATCTATAAAAATATAGAAAATTTGAAGCAAAATATCTACATTTTCCTTAAATTTGAATCCTCTGTTGAATTTTACAAATTTTAATTGAAGATTTATGTTTTATAGAAATTTCTTCATTTATCGATAAATAAATACACTAATGATTCTTCAGAAATCAGTGCATTTCTAGCATAATTTCAAGAAATTTCCTTTCATCTTTGTTTAAATATTAGCATTTCCTTTCAATAAAAAATTTAGAAAAACTACAATCTAAATACACGAGCACACTCCCTACGCTTTAGAGATATTAATATGGAAGATATCGATTAAAGAGAAATTCAGAAATGTGGGAATTACATTGATTCGAAAGTATTTGCCCATGAATACAGCTACTGAAGTTCTGGAGTACTTTAAAAAAAGGTATTTTTGTGGACTGTGTTTCATAAAGGATCGGGATTCTTAAAGCCTCTGCACGCGCGGACTAATGTTTAATCAAGAATAACATATAAGTTTTATAAATACATAAAAACTATGGTTTCCGTATAAATGTCTTCTTATCCTATACTCGTAAATTAAATTATATTTAAAAATTAAATTTTATTAATACTATTTGCTAATGGATTACCTTATTAGAACTATAAAATATTAAAACATTACCAAGTTAATCTTCCCAGGTATAATACACATGAAAAAATTGTTTTTAAAGCATACAAAAGGAAATATTTAACTTAGAATTGAAAATATGTTGAGCAGTTTAATTTAGAATTTGAAAATTTTTTAAGTCAAATTTTCCTAGATCAATAAAAGTTTAATATTGATTTCATTCAGCTGGTTTTTCCAATAGTTTCATTCAAATGATTTTTCTAAATGACAATTAATTACGTTCCTTATACTGTCAATACTTTACTCTCAAGTTTAATTTTCTATAAATTTGTTAATCTTCTTGGAAGAAACACACACATAATTATTTATATATATTGTTAAAAATACAGTAAGCCATTGCGTAATATTTAATTATAATATTTTTTGCTAAATTATCTGACAAAAGATTAAAATCTAGTGAGCATTTATAACAAATTTAAATGTGTCATGCAAATTTATTTGAATTTTATGCTTGAAAATATTAGTTTCTAATTTTAAAAGCAATGTAAGCATCTGATTTATTCATTTTAATTTCGTTTTTTTATATTATATTTCGTACTAACTTTTTTCTTCTTATTACGCATAATATTAAGCATGCATCATGCACTTAGAGGGGCAGGGATTAATCAGATCATGTGTACTTGGATTGAGTCCTTGATTTCGGATAGATGTATACAAATGAACATCTTCGGTGAATCATTTGAAAAAAAGACTACTAGAGGTTGTCCTCAAGGAGGTGTTCTCTCACCATTACTTTGGAACCTAGTTGTAAATAGCCTTATAAAATATCTATATGATAAGGGCTATTATACGCAAGGATATGCTGATGACATTGTCATCCTTATCCTTGGCAAAGATTTCGACATAACTTCTCATCTCATGCAGGATGCTCTAAGTTATGTAGGTCAATGGTGCATGGATAAGAGACCTGATGGTTAATCCTCAGAAAACCTAACTTGTACCTTTTACACGCAAAAGGAAGAGTTTTTCATACCAAGACTTTTTGATGTTGAAATCAATGTGGCTTCAGAGGTGAAGTATCAGGGCATTTATTTAGACCGAAAACTCACCTGGAATAAGCACATTGATGATAAAATTAACCGAGAAAAGAGAAACATTATGATTTGCAGGTGAATGCTTGGAAAAAACTGGGCTCTACATCCAAAATTGATGTTGTGAATATACACAGCTATTGTCTGGCCCATTCTCACATATGCCTGTGTGATCTGGTGGCGTAAGATGGAACAGAAGACTGTGACTGACAGACTAGGAGGTCTACCAAGACTGGCCTGTCTCTGCATCACAGGAACAATGTCCACCGCACCAACCACAGCATTGGAAGTTATGTTGGATCTGACTCCTTTAGACATCTTAATCTGCAGCACTGCCAGAATGACTGCATACAGAATGAAGCTACAAAACCAATGGTACGACCAACCTGTTGCCAAAGGACATAGGGGTATTACCAGGAAAATTCAAGATCCTACATTCCTGATGCCTTCGGACATCATGGAAAAGTCATACATGTTTGAAAGGACATTTGAAATAGTTTTTCCAACTAGAGACGAATGGGATAACAACATGTTCAAAACCAAAACAGGAGATCTAATCTGGTACACAGATGAATCACTGAAAAACAGCCTCTCAGGACTGGGAGTATGTGGCGTGTCACCAAGAACCAGCCTATCTGTAAGCCTTGGGCGATACGCTACGGTCTTCCAGACAGAAGTTTTGGCCATTATCCACTGTCTGCGACTAAATATGAGGAATGGCTACTACGGTAAGCGGATTCTCATTTTTAGTGACAGTCAAGCCGCTTTAAAAGCGCTCAGTTCTTTCGAAATCAAATCTAAAATGATTTTGGAATGTAGAAACCTTCTTACAGAACTGGCAACTAGAGACAAGGTGATCCTTGTATGGGTGCCAGGGCACAAAGGTATCGAAGGTAATGAAAGGGCTGATGAACTTGCTAAACAAGAATCGTCTTTTGCTCCCATTGGTGCAGAATATTTTTGTGGGATCAATTTGAAGACCACAAAAACCAATGTTCTTAGATGGGAAAAACGAAAGGTGTATGAAGCTTGGCTCAATACTCCTGGTCAAACCCACGCTAAAAGTATGATCAATGGATCATCAGTGAGGATTGTCTCTGAAATTCTAAGATGCTCTAGGCAGATACGTTTAATCGTAGGCTTCATAACTGGGCACTACTATTTCAGAAAACACCTCCATAAAATGGGACTGTTTCAGCAAGACCCTATCTGCAGGAAATGTCATATGCAAGAGGAAACGGCCAAGCATATCATTTACGAAGGCGAGGCCCTTGCCCTCCCTAGATTATCTTCTTTAGGCATCATCCATACTAGAGAGTTACACCTAGACTCCATTAAAGAGTTATCGGGCTTTATTAATAAAGTGGGTGACCCAAGCAACTGGAACTATAAAACATTGGGTTTGGAGTTAATAGTACAAAATGCTGATAATGCAGAGGTGCACAATATAATACAAACCCAACTCTTAGGAGATGAAGAAGCACGCATCTAATGCTTCGGAATAGGTCTGTTAATAACAACATTGCCATATACTATCACAGAATTTTATTTGATTCTTGGGGTCTCATTAGTATGATGCTTTGACATTAACGACATAATTTTTTTAAATATTTTTGTGCATAAAATTCCTGAATTTGTTTTAACTTTTACTTTTTAACTCATATTTATTAATTTAACATTCCCTTTAATTTTTAATAAAATTATTAATGGTTATTTTTGTTACTCTTAGAGTATTGCAGGAATACGATAATATCTACTACTATCAATATTTTGTTAAAAATATATAAAAATAACAAATTTCATTACCACCTTAAATTTAAAACTATAAATTTGAAATTTAGTGAAATAGCTAAAAAATTAATTAAGTAAATAGTTTAATTTTAACCTTGTGTCAAACATGTGAGACCATCCTAAAGAGAAGATGAAATTATTTTTAATTACATCTTCTGTATGTGAATATATATATATATATATATATATATATATATATATATATATATATATATATATATATATATATATATATATATATATATATATATATATATATATGTATATATATATGTATGTATATATATGCATTTAATTTTTAAATTATAAAGAAATTCAATTTTATTTTCATCTACTCAACATAAAAATGTTTAATAGATAAGTTAAATAGCTAAACTTCTTTCGGTTTAAAACCAGCGTCAAAATCAATGCATTAAAGTAAATATTATTTTATATACAAACCGATGCATAATATGCGACTAAATTTTAAGTCTATTTTTATAAAAATCAATATTTACAAAATTCTTCACAGTTTATAACAATTTTTATGTTTTTATTTCTAGTTATTTTTAAAATTAAAATATTAACACAAATATTTTCATTAAAAATAAATTTGTTAATTAAATGCTCGGGCATTATAAACCCTTCCTCGTTAATTTATTCCAAAAACTTCACGTTTTTACATTTTATAGGTTTTTATATTTAGAAAAAATATATAAATTTGATTTTCACCTCATTTTAAGTGATAAAATAAGAAAGTTCAGCAACGTAAGCAAAAAATTCAATTTTCCAATTTATTTGTTTAGAATGACTATTATATTCTTGAAATTACTTGAATATTCTACATGTTACTACAAACTTAGTTTAATTTTTTATGAATAAAAATATCAAATTTCTTAAATTTATAAATTATTTAGATAAAATAACCTTTTTAAAATTAATTTTTATCAAAATTGTTTATATAATGTATTTAAAATTGAATGGATTTCCGTTTATGGAAGATTATGCATTTTGTTCAGATTTCTGCGTTTTAACAAAATTATTTAGATTAAAAATTATTTCGAAAATCCTTAGCACAGAAATAATGTTGTTAAAAAATACTAGAATTTGATATTTTTACTTTTAAAAAGTATGTGTGTTTTCATTAGTTAACATACCGATCAATTTAAGAAAAGAATAATTTATTTAATTTCTTTTTTATTTTAAAACACTAAAAATGCTCAAATAAAAATCAAGAGTCATCGTGAATTTTTCAAAAGAAAAGTCGTTGATTTATTGATTTGTTAAATTTTTTTAGTACTTTAGACAAAGAATTAAATTTACGAAAGCAATGTACTGAAATCAATTATTCTGTCTTAAATATTTATAATAAAAATTGTTAAGTTTATTTTTACTAATCTATGAAGCAACACTAGAAAAACTCTTTGTATAATAACTTGCTAAATTTAGTCATAAAATAAAATATATTATTTTAATTTTAATAAATATGTATTTCAAAAGAAAACAATTTTAAATATAGAAAACAATTACAGTTCTACGTATCTGCATAAAATTGTTATATTTTATGCAATTTCATATGTTTAATGTTGGATGTATATTATATTAAATTAACTCATTGAGTGCGTGAAATAAAACGATTATTTGTTGGAGTAGTCTACAGAAAAGAAACTGTTGTTCCGAGAGTTCTAAAAATTTGCTTAGGATGTAATTATAGTAAATGAATATATTGCAATGAAGAAAAACAATTAGAATTACATATTTCCAAGTACTTACTGATTTTTACCATCATTTTAACTACGTTTTACTGTTAATACAGCCTCCAAAGGGAATTAAACTAATTTTAATTAAATGATTTAAATCTTCGAAGCTAATTACCAAAGGACATACTCGATATGATTGCTTTCAACTGAGAGTAAAAAACAATAACTTTAATAAAAAAATAAAACATAGAATTGGCATTCTAACTCTTTTGTTTCATTTTATTCAATTCACAAACAATTACAAAACAGAAGAATTCGTTACTAAACAGGATGCAAGACTTTTATTTGATTAAATATTTTTCGTAATTTTTGGGCAAAAACTTTTATTTGTAGGAGAAGAAAAATATTTAAGCTACTTTGAGCTACAGTTATTATGAAATCTAGAAATGTTCACCGATAATTTGTTTACTTTTTGTGCTCGCTATTGCTAATCACAATTATAAAGCTTACCAGATCAAGCGTAGTGAATTAACTTGTTTTGCCGATACTTTAATTTCACTGAAGGTATTTTGCGAAAATTTTGATTTTTGTGGAAGATTAGAAAAGTTGCATTAACTGTTAAAAATTTTCAAATAATAGTTGCAAAATTTGAGAAAATAGTTTCGATTAAAATTTGTTCTAGAAGAACAAAAAATAACTTTTCATAGAAGGAATAGAGAATGCTATTCTCCAGATGGAAAAGCTCAAAATTTCCAACTCAGTTTACGATAGTAATATTTTGTAGGAGAGAAGCAGTAGATATACCAATATAATATATATATATATATATATATATATATATATATATATATATATATATATAGCAGTAGATATAAGCTGTTCTATATTTTCTCATAGAACAGCTTATATCTACTGCATATATATATATATATATATATATATATATATATATATATATATATATATATATATATATATATATATATATATATATATATATATATATATATATATATATATATATATATATATATATATAGCAGTAGATATAAGCTGTTCTATGAGAAAATATTGCAATAATTTTAATGGCGAACTTGCTGCTATAGCTCATGCAACTGACAAATTAAGAACAATCCGTGATCAAAAAATTGTTTACCTTGTTGATTCACAGGCTGTTATTCTTTTACTTAGTAATCTAAATTATAATAAGAATGAATTAATCCACTCTTGCTGCAGCATGAAGTTACACGAACTCATTGAAATAAAGGACCGCATTGCTTTTCAATGGATCCCGACCGATTGCGATGCTTTTGGAAATGAACAGGCCGACAGACTTGCGAAAGCTGGTTCCCTTATGATTCAGCTAAATCCCCCTTTGCCTTTGCGTAACAGCAAAAGTGTAATCCTCAGTAAAATAAAGGATGACAGAGTTTCCCTATATGTTGATGCGGCTATAGACAGGCAGTGGAAAACTCTGCTTAATGGGAACAATAAAGTCCCTGGCTCCTTACCACGAGCTGTTGTTGTCGCTTGTTTCCGGGTGACAACTGGACATGACTATCTACAAAGGCATCTGCATCGAATAGGTGTAATAGACTCCGCTCGTTGTCCATTATGCAATCACGATAATATGGATGCTTTTCACCTCAAGAACTGCCCTGAAGTTTTAAAGTTTATGTCTGACAGCTCTTTTGAGGCTACTAAAGGACTTTATTCTTGTTTTCATACTTGTTCATGTTCTTATTGGGCTGCTGGTAGATTAATGGTAGAGATGCTGAAGACAGGCGTTGGATAATATATATATATATCGTTCAACAGTTCAAAATACTTATGCGGAGTACTTAGTCTTATTATTTTTCCAATGTACACCCTTTTCAGAAATTACTTCCGCATACAAATTTGAGACTCAACGCAGGTTTTCTCTTAAATTGTAGCTCCCCTTGAGCTTGATTCAGAATTGCCATGGAATATCCTCTGAACAAATAAAATATTTTTCTCAGACGAGTTGGTGAATAACTGCCGAATTTGAAAGTGAGGAAATCATTTGATATTAAAGGTTAGTGGAATTTTTTAACTGAAATGTTATATATGCTGGGGATTTATTGAATTACTAATTCTTGACTCTTATTTCTTTGAGAAATTAAGTGTTAGTGGTGTAGCTGCATATTTAATAATCAGTCAGTGATATGCATCATCTTTATAGAATAAAAATGTTTGAAAGCATGCCAGTAACTTACAAACAGAATTGTTAAATAAAACAACCTCTGTTATCCATTGTTTCATGGACGTCTTCAAGATTCACTTCACAAAATAACATATTCACATCTGCTACTTACCTAAATCATAGTCTACCGAGTCCCCAGACCTTAATCTTTGCGTCTTTTGCCTTTGAGTTAGTTTATTTTATAAGTCTTTGATAATCCATGTGTTTTACTGCATCTTAAATACAGTATTTCACGGCCTTTTCATATCATTTCTCAGATCACACTAAGGTCTGTTGTGAAACATGCTATATTATGATTTAAGATGGTAACTGACATCGGCAGTCAAGGTGAACATGATTTGTTGTAATATCATATGGAAACTTCCATAAATATATGCTAAAGGCATGATTCAATAAAAACATACTGTAGCTAAAATTTGAAATATCAGTTTTACACTGCATATAGTGTAAAAAATAGAGAGTTTGTCAATATTCTCTCATACATTTAGTCGAGGTGGAGATGAAAGGCTAGGTCTACCATTCAAATCTTCTAGACTTCAAATCTTCAAAATTCTTACTTCGAGAGTGGATGTGTTTTTTAATCATATAGTAATGATCTACAGTATAGCAATATTTTTATATGTAAATGAACTTATCAGAAGGAAGTTAGAAATTTGGATTTTATATATAAAAATGTATGATTATTCTTCTATTTATTTAAAATAATATAAAATAAGACAATCATTTAAATTAAAAAATTAAATACTAATTACGTTAATAATAAGGTAAAGAATAGGCTAATAATATAAAGAATTGAAAAATATTAAGTTAAAGTTTTACATTTAAAATTACTTTAAAAATATAAAATTGTGTATTAAAATTATGTAGCCATAACTTAAAGTGCAAAATTATTAACATTTCAGTACCAAAATTCAACTAATTTTATGATATTCAATTTCAGATGATATAAAATTTAAAGTTAAGTTTTGAAGTACATGCGTTCTTTGAGCTATAATTTTAAATCAAATTATATCAAGCATTATTTCGTATAAATATTTTGTAAAATAAATCAAGCTAAAATATTGTTTTAAAATCTATAAAAATTTGTAATTTGTTTTAATAGCGTTCTTTTTCTTCATCCTCTTTACAATAAATATTTTCTTTGAAATTTTTAATTCCATTGTGATGAAATATCCTTTCTTTCACTGAAAACTGAATTGAAAATGATAATCAATAAAGATTTCTTTTAAAATACAATCGATATTGTTTTCCATACCAACAATTATTTAACATATTTTAGTATGCCATACATACGAAGATTTGCAAATTTTTAAATTAAGTATATAAGTTTCAATACAATTTTATTTAAATTCCTTAATTTAGTAGATGTTTCACCACTTTATTAATTATCGTAAGTTCAAGAAGAAATATCATATCAATTATTTTTTAATTGTTTAATATTTAGCAATAAGTAATTTTTTAGAGATTAGTATTAATCTAAAAAAATATTTTACTATTGTTTAAAACATGGGCTGTTACAGCTTGTACATTTTCAACTATTGTAACCAGGATTCAAAGATACTAAAGTCATATCATCAAGCATAAATATTTCTCAACAGGAAAATACATGTCAACTTGGTAAACTGTAGATACATAGACTATTTTTAAACTTGAAATTTGATAAACTTTATCAATTCAAGTAGTGTAGAACCAAACTTTAAAGTGTAGTATGTAAATTTTGCTATTAATAGTTTAATGAGCAAAAGTAAAATTTAAAATGACTCAATCTAATACTTTGTTACGATATTCTTCGTAAAATAATATTAATATTATGCATGTGTAAATTTCTTTCGGGGAGTAATTAGAACATTTGTGAACGTATACATATTTTTCAACATTTCTCATGTAAATACAAGGGAAATATGTAATACATATAGGTCTCATGTAATAAATATTTGTGTACAATTTCTCAGCTGAACATCCACATAATACCGCATAGATTAAAATTTTTTCTCCATGAAATTCAATATAATTGCTATAATACTTCTTCTAATTTAATTTAAGTTATATAATGTTATTTAATATAATAAAATAAATAAATAAATAATAGAAGTATGCAATTTTATATATATTACGGTATTTAATTTAGGATATAATGAGGTAATACTGCTTGCAATTTAATTTAAGGTGGTACTTAGATTAATAGGGCATTTCTAAGAAATGTTTATATTTTTAACAAGTTTTCTAAAATGTGGTGTTTACGATGGTGAATTCTTTTTACCGGAAATCACCGTATTACAAAAACTTTAAATAATAGATGTTCAGGTTTTACATAACGATAGTTGAATAAATTTCGAATATTTATTTCTACACTTTAATAATTATTTAATCAATTAAGATGCTATATATTTAATACCTTATATTTATATTAAAGATCATGTTAATAGATTTCTTATAATTTAAATTAACACACATCTCAGCATTGAAATGAAACAAATGAATATTTACAGAAATTGATTTTTGTAACATATTTATTACATTATTGTTTATATAAAAAAGCGTAATTTAAAAATTAAGTAAACACATGCTTTGGTCCATTTTCTTTTACAGGTAGCACACTTTGTACATACTTAAAATATAATTTCAAATGATGATGAAAATAACATTAAATTAAGTAATAATATAATAATGTAGGGATTATAAACAAAAAGAATATACTTTTATTTTCAATTGGAAATATTTTTAATAAAATAATTTCTGCCAAAAATACTTAAAGAATTTCATAAAGGTAGATTGATTTTAATGAATTCACATAAACAAGAATGAAATTTTAAGGACCTTCACGCATAATGAAATTTATATAAGTAATTGCTAATTAACTTTGATGATTTACTTTTTCCTTATAACAAAACTGTATTTATTGTTCCAATTATTGTTCCTCATTAAATGATGTGTTTCTGTCGTGAGAAAAAATTAAAACCAAAAATTTCTTTGGAGTATTCACAAGTGCTTTCAGTATGCAATAGAAAATATTTATTTATTATAATAAAAAGAATAAATTAATTAAGTTTGAGTGAATTCGTTATTATTTAAATAATTTTCAAAATTTCAATATAACATATATGATGTAAATGCTTTTTCTTTCTAAGATAAACATTTTTCAGAATATTTATTCACAGTTTAAACCGTAACAAATGATAATAATTAGTACTATTTCTTGGGGTTTTTATTGCAAAAATTTATTATGGAGTCATACGACTTGAATATTTAATTTGAGGAAAGCGTATTCAGCTTTAATCAGAATTTCTGCTTATAAATCAAAATGGTTTCGAGGATATAAAGTTTTGGAGTAATTTTATTTTTACATACCGAAATCACTTTTTTTAAGTATTCAATAGAAATAAATTAAAACACTTAATTTTTTTCAATTAATAATTAATTTCAATAAAGTTAATATAAATCCAAGAACAAAAGAACTTTAAACTATAATCATTTTATGTTTTAAAAGTTACGACTGGATTTCAGATCAAATATTCCATACATAGAAAAGAATGATTTAATGATAAATTAATTAAGTTTGAACATCTTTGGGAATATTTAATTTAGAAACTTGATTATATACTTTATTTGTTTAATATATTAATAAATAATAGATGTAAGATATGAAAGCTCTTTTGCTTTTTTTTTAAATCATGTGGTTGGTATTAAAAACACTTCGGTCATTAAGCAATAAAGTAGGTAGTGTACAAAACATCTTTTTAAAACTAAAAAGTCTTCATAAATTAGAAAAATAGTATGCAGTTAAATTTGATATTATTTTACAGCCTCCTATCGTAGAAATGTTTACAAGTTGTACATAAAGGGGAAAGCATGGGCTTCCTTACTAACAAAGCCTTTTCCTTTTAACCTCCACAGAGCTGTGGGAGTGGACTAGAGGACATGACTGGTGACCACCTTTACACTTACCCTGGACTTTCGGACGTCGCAGTTAGAAATTCGGCGGAAGATGACTTTTCATTCACCTCAAGATTGTAATGGGCTGCCCGACAGAGATTGATGGTTGAAAAACCAAGGTCGGGCGTAGGATAAAAAAAAGAAGAAAAATTTGATATGAATTTACTAGAAACAAAACTTAAATTTTGCTTCATCAAACAGAATGAGTATGCACTTAATGAAAGCTTAAAAAAGTTTAAATTTATTCACTGAGTTTATTTCAGAACTAAAGTTTAAATTTCACTTGAGAAAGCTATGGAAGTTTCCTTTTGGTATAAAATTAAAGCTTTGTCAAGCCACACATTTTTTCGATTAATTCACAATTTCAGATATTTGTACTCAGTGGCAGAAAACATGGGTCTCCCTAATTTTATTTCTTAACATAGAAGACCTTCGTAAAAGTAATTGGCAACAAAAGAATATTATTCAATTATCCATATAATCCATAATTTTCTAAACTTCTGTAAAAAAATTATTTGGTCTTTTGAAAAAATTTTCAAATTTATTGATTTGCATCCCTCATCCACACATGCTTCTATAATTTAAAGATTTAAACGTGAAACTTCAATTAAAATGTCCCTACCATTGTCATTAGTCTATAAATGTAAATGTTACAAAATTTAAATAAATATTTTTTAACTTTAATTTGATATTTTTTATTCTATGACAAATAAATAAACTTTATCTTAAACAACAACTGGCGTGATTTGCGTTATGCCAAAACGAGTGGTAATAATGGATGACATTTGCATAACTGATTTTCAATTATTTTCTCATATCATTTTCTTTTATTATTTCTATGTGGTTAATGTCTAACAGTGTCAACAATGGATCGTATTAACATAGGTATTTTTAAATTATTTTCTCATATCCTTTTTTTCCTTTCAACATACTTATTTTTTGTGTCAGTAGAAAATTAATCCAAAATTATTAAAATAAACTAGATTTAAAAATCACATTATTAATTACTGGGTACTATAAAGACATCACTTAATAAACACTTAATGTTAAGCTTATTTATTCGAATTTGCTTATTATTTATTTCATTTTACAGTGACAATGTATACTGTAAATTAATTTAAGTATTATTTCATGTCATACATATTATGTTAGTCATTTTAAAAACTATAAATAAGAAAAATAGAACTTATTGGCATTTAATTTTTATTCTTTATTACGTCTGCACCAATGGATATCATTTAAGTATTTTATCAAGTCTAATTTAGAAAAAATATGAAGTAATTTTGATCATTATTTTTTAAAGTATTTCAAAATCTTATAAATTTACAAGAAACATTTTTTAAGCTTTAAAAGATATTTTTCATTATTATCATGTTATATAGAGAGCATTTAGCATTTTTATAATATAACTTAATTATTTCTTCTAGAAACACCCATGTTAAATTTATGGTTCTAATTTCAACAATTTTTAAGTAAAGGTGTTTCAAATCCAGAATATCTTTCTTTCTTTTTTTTCATATCAAGTCTCCAAATTTGATATCAATTCGGTACAAGTCAATTTTATTTCTTATTGATATATGGCATTATATATTTTCTCAAGAATGCATGCAAGACTAAAATATGTTTTCATAATTTTTTGAACCAGTTTCTCACAAAAGAATCCCCACAGAAGCATTTTAATGTATCAAATGTAGAAGTGTTTGACACAACTGAAATTCACTAGCTTAAAATATACGAATTACATATACTTACAAATATGATTTAGACAGAAATTAAGATTCGTAAGCTGCCAACAAGTAAATTTAACTATGGTATAAATTCATTCAGAAGATGAGAGAGAAAGAAAGAGCCTTCTAGAGAAATTAAAAAATTATCTAGTTTTGAACCCGTGGTTTCCACAAAAACTACAAAAATGGAGTTTATATTTAATATACACTCCTTATTCTGTCAGAAAAAACAATGAAAAACTTTGAGAAGTCATACCATATAATTGTTTAAAGAATAATTACTCTCCGCCATTATTTACTTGATTTCATTTTCACTTCTACAATAATATGTGTGGTTTTAATATTAAAGATTATAATAGAATGATAAAATTACACAGTTTCATAAGATTTTTTTAAATTCAGTTTTACAAGTCGCTAAATATATGAACAATTCCAAAAAAAATTTTAATCTAATAATTCAACAATTTTGTAAAATTATATAAAACATAAGAAATGCTTAACACAATAAAATTGAAATTTTGTGTCATTAAGTTAGAGAGAGAAAATATTTTGAATATTAGCTCTTGCTAAAAACGCATCTGAAATATTTTTTGATAAAATGGGAATATTTTATATTTCAACCTGCGGAATCTTTATTTTAATAGTATCAAAAAGGTATCAGAATTGATATAAAATAAAATATATTAAGTAATCAATCAGGTTTTACAAAATTCGTCTTAGTGTGCTACATTGAATATTTCTTCATTTAAGAGCATTCTTAAGAAGTCAATTAAATACTCTTAAGATCGTCAAATGAAATATAATTGAACTATTGTTTACAAAATGTTTTCAATTTTATGAATATGTATGTAATATAAATGTTATTACCCTCTTAAAAAATCTTATTAATAACATATTTATTAATATTGACTATAATTAACTAATTCATCACGAGTATTTAACTTATTTCCAACCACTATTTGATACTACAAAATATAATTTACAAATTATCTGATATAGATGTTTATCACTTTATCTTGATGGGCATTAACAATTAAATTAAGCTGCCATTATTGAAAGTTTAAATCAATATATAATGTATGACTAAAGTTATTGATTAATTTTTATTGCATATTATTAAGCAAAATTGTTAAAAGATTTTACACTTACTTAAATTCTTACCATATAAAAATCAATTTTAAAAGTAGTGAAATATGATTGATTCCCCAAAAAATTACTATACATCAATATTTCTTATCATTATATTATCAGTATAGACTATAAGATCAGTGAAATTAAATTTAATTAATAATTTTAATATTAATATTTAATAAAAAACTGGGATACTTTTGCAAATTGAACTATTAATTTTTGATAAATGCAAATATTCTTAAAATGTTCAGCTTCTTATCTCAATACATTTATTGAATTGTGATTTTGTTTTATATGGTTATAGCATTTCTAACAAATTTTCTCAATTATTAATGTTTTATCAAATAAAACTCAATCTTTAATCAACTAATTATGCCACTGATATTGATTTCTCTTTATTAAATTTATATACTGAACTGAAGGAAAAGTATTGAATAATCGCGAAATTTATGTGATTAAAATTGGACTTCAAAATATGTCATTGTAAAATCACATTTTATACGTTAGTATACTATAGAAAAAGATTCATTTTACGTGATGATTGACGGTGTTAAGTTAAAAAAATAATGTTTGCATTAATGAGAAAAAAAGCCCATAGATTTCTAGTTTAGTTAATGCGGAGATTTATTCTACTTTAAGCAATTTGCTTCAATTGCTGATGTGATTTGCATTTTGTTTTTATTCCCTACATCAGAGGAGTTCAGCAATAGTTAAATCTAAATTTTAAACTTTCCTATAATTGAATTTTCTTTCAACATTCTTAAAGTATCTCGTTAATATATGTCTGTGAAAAGGACGCGGAATAAAGTTATAATTAATAAATAGAATAGGAAAACTATTAAAATAATATTATAGTAAGAAAATAATTACTGAAAATGTCTTATATTGCCTGATTATTTCTCTTAATTTTAAAGTTGTAGCATTTGATTCTGCAACTTGGCAAGCTGATGATAATGAATTATCTTCCTCAGAAGTACAAGATAAAGGATTTAAAAATTTTAATTGTAGTCAAATTATATCTAAAATAAAGAATAAGCAAAAAGTTATGGTAATTCAGTTAATTATTCCATTTGAATTTAAACGCTGTTGCATAAAGTGATATTGCGGAATTTAAATGTTGTATTTATGTAATATAATGTAATATAATTATGTAATATAATGTCTTGAATCTTAAAAGTTTAATAAACTCTATATTACTTAAATCAATCACTATCATCTTGACACTTGAATAAATTGTTCGTGCAAATTGCTTGTTAAAAGATGCATGTCTATTATGAGCGAATATGCAATATTTCTTGAATTTCCTAAAAAAAAATCTTACTTTTCAAACTATGATTCTTAAGTGTATAAAAATTGATATATGAATATAATAGTAAGAAAAAATGTCGTTCCTAGCCAAAAGCAGTAAGTCTTTATGAAATTCAGGAATATAAACTTAATAAATCATTTAGCTCAAGACTTTCTAGGAGTTATAAAAATATTAAAAAAATTCATATATTTTAAATTTAGAATATTTAACTAAAAAAATATGTTAATAAAGTCTGTAGCCTGAATTATTATATAAAAATACAATGATTTTTAATATTTTATTGAAATCGATATTTTTAACTTAATACAAACACTTTTCCTGATAACAATTTAAAATTGATTTTAAATAATGTAATCTAGTTACGAAAACAAAATTAATTGATATTTAATTATGTAAATAATTGATGTTTCAATCTGTTTGTAAAATGGTATTTTTGTTCCTACTTCAAGAGATATTGCCATTTTTAATATTGTTCAGAATAATTCTTCATTTTTGATCATACCGTAATTTAATTTCTACTATTGACTAGTGATATACTCATTTTGACTAGCTTTCCTTAAAAAAGGTGTTAAATTTACTATCTGAGTGGAAATATTTAATGAGAACACTTATTTGAAAAATTCAGGAAATGTGCTTAATAGTAAAACTTAATTATCATATTAGAAACTTATTAAATGGTCCTTTTCCTTTAAAATATTTCTGAAAAAATCCAACATTTTAACAAAACGTTTTAAGATATTATTCGAATTTATTTTGAAGACAATTCTCTGGTTTAAGGAAAAATGTTAGTTAAAATATTTCATTAAATTAAATTTAAGTTTTTAGTTTTCTGAAAGAAAAATTATTTGAAAAGACTTCGTACTTTAAATACCTTCTTATTTATACATAATTTTTTTATTATATTTTCTTATTAAATAAATTAATTTGTCAAGGGACCTAAACTTTATATTGATTAGAAATAAAATCTTTTTTCATGAAAATTTTAATATACTAAAGTAAATAATTGTTATGGAATTAAAAGCAAATTGAGACCATGAATATATAATAAAAATATCCTTTAAATAAATTGCCAATTTTTAAAGTTTTAAAATATTCGAAGCAAGCAAATGTGTTTAAGCAAATTATTTGATATAATAAAAATATGCTAATTATTACTTTTAAAATAAACATGTTTAAATTAGAAAAAAAATTAAACAAGAAAAAAGCAGGTGTTTATGATAAAATGCAATATTTTAAAGTAAAAATGTATTCTTCGATGAGAAGTAAACTATAACCCAATAAATGATAGCAAATTCTACAGTTTTAAATCAGAAAATATATTGCATCAGTTGCTGTACATCCATTTCTTTATTTTTAATAACTGTTTTAATTTTATGTAAATACTTCACTTCAAATAATGTATTGTCATTACACATTTCTATGAATTAATTATTCCATATATTAAGGAAGCGAATTTAACATAAAAACTAATTATTTAACATTTGTGTATAATATAAAACAAATATTTTATATTATATTTATGTAGGATTTATAGTTCTGTTGTAATTTACTTTTAAAAAAACAACATTTTAATATAAAAACTATAGTTTTCCTCTAATATTAGATTGCTATAAGTATTATAATTTGATTTCAAATATTTGTTTACATTTTGAGTTTAATGTGGGCCAGTTTTTATTTATTATCTGAAAAAGTAAAAATTATAAAATAATCTTAAGTATGTTATTTGTATGAAAGAGAAATTTCTATTTTATGGCCAACGAAAATTTTTCTATTATCACATGAGATCTATAGACTACTAATAAAATATCAATGATGTATTATATTATTCAATCATTTAAACATTCGTAATACATCGCATTATATAAAATGTTAAAAATGTAACATCCAGTTTACATTCCTCCAATCCAGCTTAGACTCGATTCTGGCCTATTTTAACAACATCTAAATTTTCACCTGTATCCAAAGGCTTTCTTTATTTAATTGATACCAATATAATAAGAAAATTTAACATTCCTTTATCAAGTGTCAATTGTTCCTTAATAAAAATTCATATAAAGTTAATTAATTTACAATATTTCTAAAATAGCTGTTTCGCAATGAATGGTGTTGTTAAATGTTTTAACTTACTTCCTAATAAAAAATTTTGGAAAATAAAAATTGCAAAACACGAGCAAAATAGTTTAAATAAAATATAAGCCTTTATTTTCCTTTATTTGAACAAATTAACCTTATTAACGCAATATTTACAATATAAGTTATTTTGAATAAAAATGATTTTTGATTAATTTATTGAAATTTATTTAAATATTCTATAACATTAATTTACTTAATTGTTTTTAAATTTTCATTATCGCTATGGAATGAATTTAAAAAACTTCGCATTAAATTTCATAAATTATGATAATTAAGAACAATAAACATAATATTTAAGAAATTATTATAAACTTTTCCTGAATTAAATTTATGTTATTGAAAGATTTTTTTTTTGAAAAAATATTATGGAATTGTAAATGTAAAATTTTGTACCATGAAAATTTTTATGAGCAATATTAATTAAGGCAGTGTTTCTAAACCTTTTAGTATTCACGGCCCAATTTTCAATTATAATTTTCATCGCGTCCCTCCGCCCCACAGCATACAATAAAATTTATACAATAATAATGTATTTTGGTCTTAAACCAACACTATAACTTTAATTTTAAACTTTACAAATTACCAAGAATACGGAAATTTATTGACATTTTGCAGCACCGATCCTCAGCACTGAAAAAAACAGAATATTATGCCTTTTTATTGTTCTTGCGTCCCGCCATGTCGGGCATTCTCACGTTTTCGTGAGAAGTTTTGATTTTTCTGGAATTTGTCTGGTCAGCTTAAAAGTTAAGTTAGGAGCGTGCGCAGATGTGAACAAATGTTTTCTCATAGGGAGAAGGAGAAAGTTCTATGACGCCATTTTCAATTCCAGACAATCTCTTTTGAGTCGATCATTCCAACGCTATTGAATGTAATCGAAATGTGTATGTCATATTTTTTTTCGTGTAATTGCAATTCACCATATTAAATATTCACGGCAGCAGACTTATACAGAATCATGGATAAATTTTTAAGCGGGCGTAAGCGAGCATCAGACGGTAGGCAAGCATCAACAAGTAAAAAGACGAGCGTGGTTCCGAAAATAAAATCAAGAAAATATTCGCAAGAATACTTAAATTTTGGGTTCACTAGTACTGAAGTAAATGAAGAAGAAAGGCCCCTGTGTATCATTTGCTCAAAAAATGTTGGCGGCAGACAGCATGAAACCTAATAAACTTAAACGACATTTGGAAACGCTTCATAGTGAGTACGTAAACAAACCCAGAGAATTCTTCGAATTAAAATTAAAATCATATGAAAAGTAAAAATCATTGTTTAAAAAAACTTTGTGAATGAAAAAGCTTTAATTGCCTCTTACAAAGTTTTATATAAAATAACCAGATGTAAAAAGCCTCACACCTTTGGAGAAGAGCTTATTTTGCCAGCCGCCATTGAGATTGTAGAAATTATGTTTGGAGATAATTTTGCAAAACAATTACAGTCTCTATACCTCTTTCAAATGATATTGTTGCCCGTCGAATTGCTGATATAGCTGAAGTTGTAGAGTGTCAGCTTTTATCAAAGTCGCGTGACAAATTTTTTTCAATACAACTCGATGAGACAACAGATAATTATAAAGATGCTCATTTCATTGCCTATGTTAGATATGATGATTTGTCAGTAGTAGAAGAATTACTTTTCTGCAAACCAATAGACCTCAAAGCAACAGTACTCGCATTATTTGCTATCTTAAATTATTTTATGAACGAGGCAAACATAGAATGGAAAAATTGCATCGGAATATGCACCGATGGTGCTCGTTCTATGTCCGGTAGATTCAAAAGTATTCAAGCAAAGCACTTGTGAAACAAAATCGTCACAGTGCGTCTGGACACATTGCATGATCCACACAGAAGCTTTGGCTTCCAAAGAAATGAGTCTTGGTTTGAATATTGTGCTAACTACGGTTGTAACCGTAGTGAATTATATAAAAATGAGACCCCTGAAATCAAGAATCTTTTCCGCACTTTGTAAAGACATGGGTGCACTACATTCAGCGTTACTATTTTATTGCGAGGCAAGATGGTTATCACGAGAGAAATTTTTACAACGTGTTTATGAATTAAGGGAAGAAATCGCCGTTTTCCTAGAAGAGGAAAACAGACTGGAAGCTGAGAATTTTTTCGATAGTTTATTTGTGATGAAATTGAGCTACATGTGGTAGATATATTCGAGAAAGACACTTGAGTAATAAATCATAGATAAGACACTTGAGTAATAAATCACTCTTTGAATTTTGGGCAGGAGTGGATGATGAGTTTTCTGCACTAAAAACAAGGACATTTCGCATTCTACTACCATTTTCAACATCTTACCTTTGTGAAACTGGATTTTCTGTGGTGGCTTCTTTAAAGACAAAATATAGATCTCAGCTAAATATAGAAAAAGAACTGAGAGTGTCTATTTCTAATATCAAACCCTCCTTCGAAAAACTTTGCTCTGAAAGACAGGTCCAAGGAAGTCACGAATAATTATTAAATTTGTTTTTAATTTAGTAAGTTGTTTTAATTTTATAAATTAATTATTAAATATGTCGAAATGTATTTTGTTTTTTATGTGTGTGTTTTTTCCTTTCAGTCACTTAATCAATTTTTTTAAATAACATTTTCTCTTGGATATGCTCGCCCCCCCTTATTAGTTTGCTGGCGCCCCTATAGGGGAGCACGCCCCACAGGTTGAGAATCCCTGAATTAAGGTAAAAATGCGTTAAATTAATCATTATAAACCTCAGGTATTATATAATAATATATATAGTGTAGGCAACATAAAAAAAGCTTATTAAGCTAATATTCAAAAGTTTGGGTTATGTTAAATAAAAAATTGTTTCTTCAAAATACATCTTTTGAAGAAATTTTTGATTAGCTAAATCGTTTTATCAGAGGCATTGTAGCAAACTTTTGATACAATTATTGTTGGGCCAGAACTTGATAACTATTATTAAGTCAGTAATAATTATTAAAACTATAGTGAAATTTTCGAGCGAATTTTCGTTCTATTGTATAAGGCAATATCATAAAACGTGTCTTATTAATTTCATTTGTAAATTGTCATCAAATAAGATGTCGCTTTCGATTCACTTAAATAAAATGAATTTTGTTAATAAGAAAGTAACTATAAAAAAGTGATTAAATGTTTATATTAATAATGGATAATAGGATAAACAACTAAATAAAATTTCAACAGAAAAAAATTTTTGGTCTAACTAAACTATATTCTTCATGAACTTTTTATACATGTATAATCAAAGTTAAAATTAAACTTTGATAAAAAAATAAGCTTATAAAAATCTTTCCATATAAATGTCAGTAGTTTCCTTTTACTTTAAATGTAACATTTCATATTAACATCATTGCTATCATCCGCCCATGTAGATAAAACTTTCCTTCATTTATTTTTTTGCTCAGTTATTTTTACTCCTTAAAATTAATAACTAAGCACAGTATTTGATAATATAATTTGAGAAACCATCTGAAAAATTTATGCCTTTAGATGATTTTGTCAGAAAATGGTGAAATTTTCTTTCTCAAAAAATTTGCCAGTGGAAATATCTTTTACCGTATGAAAAGGAAAATGCTATTTATAAACATAATGAATTTGGTATGCAATACAATATTCTTATAAAATGAAATCTCCATACTACACAATAATAATTGTTATTTATTCAAAGAGAGAGACATTCATAACATTCAAAGACATTTATAACAATAAAGATTATAGATATTTCTAGATGCATAGATTACTCAATAATTATTTAAATTCCAAATAACATGAACATTTTACATTCAGTAAAAGAAATATTAAATAATTTCATATCAGAGTTTTGAGTAGCAAAAAATGGAGAATATTGGAATCTCAAAATTATAATAATAAAGCTAAGCCTATTTACAGAAAGTTCAAAATGATAGAATGATGAAACATAAGAAAATTCCGAAAGAATGTATTATAAAATTTAGAAGAAAAAAATTTACATAGAAGAAAATATCTTCTTCAATTTAGTTTTCTTAAAATGAATCTCTTGAAATCACTTAATTTAAGTTTGTATTTTGCGATTTTCTTATTAAGTGCTTAAAAGAATGCTATGTTCATAACTGTCTTTGATTTCACTAACTGAAACCACCAGCTGAACTCAAAGGTAACAAAATTTTATGTTTCTAACTATCTTTTTTGAGAAAGAATTTGGAGGAAAAGTAGTCCATGAAATTTTTAAAGTTAAACATATTGGTGATTTGTAAGTGTGTGTGATATCCATTTATTTAAATGTAAATTTTTTATGTTTATTTGTTAAAAAATTATAATATTAGTATTAATAATAGAGAATTCATTTATTTTAAGAAATTAATAATTTAAAGATATTATTTTTAAGGTTTTTACCTTTTTGATCTTTAAAAGTGACAAAAAGTATTATTGAAAAATATTAACTACGTTTATCTGTTTGAATCGAAATCTTAATAAGTTCGAAAATATTAAATTGTATAAATATTTCTGCCAGTTATATCCTGTATAGTTTGATTGATATATTTGTCTTTAAACCTAAAACGAATATTTGCTTTTAAGCTTTATTTTAAAATCACAGAAGTTGAAAATTTGGAAAGCTATTTTTCGTCATGTCATCCTTGTGGCCAATAGATGGCGCTTCATTTCTAGAAACTAAATAAACAGGAAATCTAAAAGCTCCCTCAGAGTTCCGACAACTCTTAGATATATTTCGTATTTCTTAGGAGCGCTTTAGTGGGACGTCCTAACTGTGAGTCTAACCAAACATGCTTACGCTTCAAATATTGAATTTAATATTAACACACACAAGTAAGTCATTTTTATTAAGTTATTCATATGATGTTTATTATGCATTGCATTTTAAATATACGAATATTTTGATTTAATTTTCAATAAGCTAATTTTTATCTATTTTCTGAGTTTCAACCTCGAAATGCGGGAAAAAATTAAGAAAAAATTGTCGGAAAATAATCAAAATACAAATATATTTTTAAAAATATCTAAAAGCAAAATTAAATTTTAAAAATTATGAGAAATTCTTACCATATATTTTACTTGAAATAAAAAACGCAGAATTCGCTACAGTGATTTGAATTTCACTGTGAGAAATTTACAGAGAAATTTTTCTTCTTTTAGAATTGAGAGGAAATGTAATTTTGCTTAATTTTATTTTCATAACATGTAAGCATATTATTTCCGATTTGAATTAAACACAATTATAGTCATTAATTTTAACTGTCTTCAATTTTTGTTTCATGATGAAGAATTTGAAGAACTATTTTTATATATGAATGCACTATGATTATTAAGTATTGAATAATTCTAAAATAAATATGTACGTAATAATATTTAAACAAGCACTCTATGAAAATTTAATTTTTTGTAAGTAAATTAATGGTAATGTGGCAATGTTTCATTTGGATATAAAAATGTATTATAAAAAATAATGATAATTTTCATTGAAGCCATAATTTAAAAACAGAAAAAAATTCAATGTTCTCTTTCTGCCAAAACTTCAAAGAATTGAAATGAGACATTTCATGCGTAACACATGATATTCACATATGAAATGAACTTAAAATATTTGCCGAAACTAACATTAATAATTACATTACATAACATGAGCCTCACAATACATTAATAACTAAGCAAATTTGTTAGATAATGAAAGAATATATGTATTATATAAACTTCTTTCTATCTGCCTTAAAACGTTGCTATCTTACATATTTGTGATTTAAATAAACTTTTTTATCCGATTGCTTTTATTCTTGGAATAACATGTCGTAAAAAAGCATTTTTATTACTTTATCCATTTTCACATGCCTCAAAAATTGATTTAATCAGAGTATTAATTTTCTTCATGTTATTATTTCAAATTTGAAAATAAAAATATTTAACACATTTTTTATTTATTTACTTCGCTAATATTCCAGTTTTTTCTACACAAATATGACTTTAAAATATCTGAAAGTATTTAAAAACATATAATAATTTATTCCAGTAATTCTTAATTCTGATTCCTTACGTATTTTAGTTGTTCTACAGATTTGTTTGATATATTCAACTAGAAGTATCAGGAAAATGAAGGTTCTATTGCCTAGTTATATAAATGGTATGAAATTCGCTGTAAGAAATGGGATATTGATAATGGACTACTAATTATATATTATATCATATAATCAATAATAAATCATAAATAAAAAAATAAAAATCGCTTTGACAAATGAACGATATATATATGTATATTTATACGTATGTATATAACTATATATATATATATACAAAATGCAATCTTTAATGTTGTATCTATATGTATACAAATGAGCTAATTATTATTCATGACTTCGGAACCATTTTCAGAACGTTTCAGAATACATCAGAGAGAATTTAGAACCGAATTACTTAAACTACCAGAATTTCATTAATATATTTTATATATCATAAAATTTTTCATTATAGAAAATAACTTTATAACAGGTATAATATATAAGCCTTTCATCTATTTCTCATTTTCTACCGAATAAATGTATGCCTTTTACAAATGCAGCAATTTTCTGAGTGCGAAATTCGTATTATTTACAAAAAATTATAAATAAGAACTAGAGAGGATGTGAAAGTAACATATTATTAGTTTAATTTCTGCATCTATGAATTTCGAAAGTTGGTTGCTTAGTTTTGGGGAACTAGTTATTCTGAAAAATTGGGTTAATTTGATTGAAAAGACCATTCGAAACATTAAATTAAACATGAAATATTGTTTTAAAGATTTTACTGTAATAAATATTGTACAGTTACAGATGCATACTTTAAAACTTACTGAAGAAATTCAAATTTGTACTTAGCTTCTTATAGGATCTTGATACCCAACCAGTATTGATTGAATGTCATTATCAAAGTTATGAGTTATCTTGGGAATAAAGAATGCGCCAATGTATTTCCCTGTTAATTTCCACTAGTTTACCTATAAACGGATGAAGTATTCATTAGTTTTTACAGCTTATTAAATTGTACATTCTGACCATTTATTGTCATAGAACTTAATGAGAAACTCTCAAGTACTTTGAAAATTCACTCTGATAACATAAATTATCCATTTCTAAAAATGTTTTCTTATGTGATTTTTATTTATCTCAAACTTTCCATTTTTTCTCTACAGATTGAGCTGAATTTAAATTTAGGAACTATTTTATTTAATATACCTAGCATTTATAGCGTACGAATTACATTTAAAAACATGTTTCTTCTACTGTATCATATATATATCTTAGTAAATAGAAATTATATTAAAAATCAAACTGCTTACGTCAAAGAATTCTTGCTAATTTATTGAAACGCTTTCATTGATGCTATATGTATATCTATAAGAAATCATAAAGCTTCTAATCAAGAATATTCAAAAATATTCAAAAAAATAATTGTTTCATAAGCAAATGAGTGAACTGAAAGAATGAGAACTATTATAAAGCCGATTTGACACGAACTAATATTCAATAAATTTTAATCGTATATCAATGCAGAATATAACAAATACAATGCTATCTTGAAAATATACCATATTCTAGTTAATAAATGCAAATTTTCATTGCTCTTATAAAACTTAATTTAATATTTTCATTCGAATTTTGCGTAATCAAAGTTACATGAAACTGAATTTTTGTAAATAAAATACTTCTCTTATTGCTAATTTTTAAGAATTGGCTTTCTAATTAATATCTTTTCTTGCTGCATTTTTGAAGATTTTTCCAATATATGTCATCAGCAATGTGCAGATTTTTCTACATGAAATATTTTATAAAAATTAAAAAATTATGAAACTGTTAAAGGCATCTAAAAACTTTAATGAGAAAAAAATTGTGAATTAACAATGGAATTATTTATTAAAACATTTAAACGAAGTATAAAAACAATGCCTTTTCATACCATGGTACTACTGAGTACAGAACTAAAAGTTTTCATTCATTAATAATTGGAAGTTAGATTAAAAATTATTAATCAACAAAAACTATTTTAAAAAAATCCTTTAATTTTGGGGTAAGTGTAACATGGGCATGGGTTAGCAGGCATTTATGTGAATGAAATTAAGGGTGTTAAAAACACGTATTTTAAAATACGTCTTAAGAAGTAAAACTAACTCAAAAATTAATGCAAAATGTCAGAATAAGAAAATTTACTAATTTATGAGACTTTCTTTTATCCTTAAATGAATTTCAGCTAATTTACTGTAAATTGATTTTTGTTTTACAAGAATGAATTTTTTCATTTTAATTCCTTAGAAGGTATATCTGTCATGAGGCTTTCTCAAAATGATATGGAATTCAAATTTCACAAAACTATAAAGATTCAAAATAATTTAAATGTAATATGTATTAAGTTTGATATTAATGATTTTTGAAAAAGATAATGATATTTCATAATAATAAATGTTGGTAAGTCTTCTTATCGGACTAATTTATTATAAATTTCAATTGTCATATATCTTAGTTTGAAAAAAAGCGGATTTTATAATCTTTTAAAACATGTGTTTTAAGATGCATTTAAGCATTCAACTAATTACCTTTTACTATTCATTGTTTTTTTTTCAGCAGTTTCATAAAATTCAGTATAAATGTAGTATTACAATGATTCACAATGTTTAGGCTTATTTAAATGGTTAGCAACAATAGTTAAATTTGTAAATTAGGTAACATTCAAAGTACGAGGACTATAAACTACACTTCTGGCCACCGTAAATGCAACAACCTCTAGGAAGTATGCAAATAACATGAAATTTACAACATGTTTAAGCGGAGGTGAGTTAAGTAAATGATTAGATTTTCAGCGCAAACGCACATCCCACTGTGCCTGTGGCACTACTTCAAAGTGTTATTTAAGGCTTGGAGATTTCGACGATTTCAAATTCGGCAATTGTGTTTCTCTTGCAGTTTTTTCAAAAAAAAAATTGATTAAGCTTCGTAGAAAACAGCGATCATTTTTTGATAAAGTATCCCAGTTAAACAGAGGAAGGATAGTGGCCTACCGAGATTGTGGATCTATGAGTGAGGGATCGCTCAGCCACATCACGTAACAAAGCACAACACGTTTATTCTGTAACGCATCATCCAGTGTCTCGACATCAGAGTGGTCTCTCCGCAATACGTCCATTGTTTCGACTATCCTTGATGCAGAACCACAGACGTCTCCAACGCCTAGAGTGCGATGAAAGATTGATGTGGAAGGCAGAATGGAAAGAAATTATTTTTACTGACTATTCACGCATTCAAGGTTGGAGACCGTGAAGAGAGTATACTTAACAGCTGCGTTATGCACCGTCACACTGGTCTTGCATCGGGTATTATGGTACGGAGCGGTAAGGAATATCACTCTCGACTTTTTCTAGCACGCATTGCCGGTACTTTAAGCGACCAGTGCTACATCTCCAATGTGGTGGAGCCAGTTGTCTTTCCTTACTTTCAAGGCTTACCCACAGCCATATTTCAACAGGAAAGTGCGCGATCACCCATGACACAAGGGCTTTTCATCAATCACTGGATTGAATTGCTTCCCTGGCTGACTCTCGCTTTCCAGATCTTTCACCGATTGAAAGCATGGGGTTCATTGTTGCTCAATAATTGACTCAGATTACATCCCCATCTTCCACAAAAGATCAACTTTAGCAACGTGTGCTAGCTGCTTGTTCTGCTGTACAACAAAAACACATTCAAAATCACTTTGAGCCAATGCTGAGGCGTGTGACAGTGATTCAAACAATATTTTAATGAAAGATATCCACATCAAATTATACATATAATTTGTATTTCACAGCATTTAGAATCATAAATAAAGTTACTATACTGGAAACAGTGGTGATCTCCAACAATGGTCACTACTCTGACATCTGATTTTGGCTGGAACTAAGCTTCACAGAAGTCTTTAAATTTAATCATTTGGTACTTGGTCAACATGTTATCTACAAAGTAAATTTTGTTTTGATATCTTTTGTCTTCCTCTGTGTTGCAATTTGGGTGGCCAGCAGTATACTTACCTATCATTTTATACGTTTTACAGTCAAAATTAGGATAAAATGCTAAGATAATCATCCAACCATGAAAGGAATGATCGAGTGAAATCGCACAAAATTGGCTACATTGGTAATTACAATGACTGCGTCAAGAATTCACGAAGAGACACGCTCTTAAGTGAAGAGATACGCCCATCCCTGAATTTTTTTAGTTTTGAAATCTCTATGTGGTGAGTAGTGTGCCTTATCCATGCACAAAATATTGAACAACCTCAGATCCTTATTTGCACCAAAGCTTCTTTATTCGTACTAATGCTTATTTGGTAAACAGTTCTTTCTCGGCTGTTGCTCTTGCAGTAATTCCACATGTTAAGGTAGAAATGCAATATTTACTGACGGATCTGTCGAATCGCTTAGTGAGACGCATCCAATGTCGTAGAAGATTTGAAAGAACTGTAACTATCCGAAGACGATTCCATTGTTATAACCCTCACAACGTTTTCTGTCACAGTAATTATTTGACAGATTCATTATATAGCTCAAGAAATTATATAGAACAATTCTTTTTATTAGTATATTCGTCATTCTGTTTTGCCACAATAAAAGTTGTTATTTCTTCAGCCTGCTTTCATGTACCTAGTTTAGAATTTGACTCTACCAGCAGCAGGAGGAATCTTTAGAAACTTCAGGAAATTTAGAAACAGGGCGCAAGCAAAAGAACCTGAATACTTGATCTGTCACCCAAGGGTATCACTCCCCTTGGAAGGTACTGAGATCATGATGTATTTAACATGTTCCAGGTCCCTTTAACGAACATTATGAATCTTCGGTAAAGCCAGGATTCAAACTCATTACCTTTTCATGAAAAGAACGGCCTGAACAACCATACCACAGCATTATTATTATTATTATTAAAAATGAATACCACCAAAATAATATCTTCATTTTAATACTAAGAAATAGGAATAATATCAATTTTATTTATCACCATAATAACAGCAGGCTTCTGCTCTTCACTAATTTAAAACATTCTTACATTTGCTGTAAAAAAATCCGCAACATTTTTTATTCATTACAGAATAAATCAAAATAACATTACTGTCATTATTTTTAATGATATCAAACAATTTCGCTCAATCACTGATATAGTAAATAATCAGCATTTACACATTGTTCTAAAGTTCATTCTTCAATTTCTAAAATTGCAAACTCTTTTTTTAAAGTTCTATAAATTATAATACATTTATTGAAAGCTCTATAATTTAAATATTTCGATTCAAACAATATTTTAACGAAATAAATCCACACCAAATTATACATATAATTTGTATTTCTCAACATTTAGAGAATCAAACAAATTTACTATACTGGAAACAGTGATGATCTCCAACAGTGGTAACTATTCTGACATCTGATTTTGGCTGGAACTACACTTCACAGAAGTCTAAAAATTTTATCATTTGATGCTTAATCAACATGTTATCTATAAAATAAATTTTGTTGGGATATATCTTGTCCTTCTTCGTGCTCCAATTTAAGTGGTCGGCAGTGTATTTTATTGCAAAATTGTATATAATATTCAGTATTGTTTTCAATGAGACAATTTAAAGCCTTTGGTTTTGAAACATGTAGAAATAAATGGATTTTAAATTCAAAAAATTTACTACATTAAAGTGCATTTTAAAAAGGGCCTGGATAATATTTCTATTGCTTTATTCATTAAATCAACGTATTGTCTGCCCTGATAACATCCCAAAAAGAGTTAAATATTTTCAAAATGTTATTTGGTAATGAAAATAATGTTTTTGAACTACAAATTTCTAAACTAATCTCGAATTCAAAAGAACTCAATCCAAAAGTATTATATTTGTGAGCAAACACTTACGAGCAGTTTCAGCCTAAGCCCTATAATATATTACTGTACTTTTAATGAATCTTTATATACATAAGAAGAGCCCTTAAGCTGAAAAAAATAGGATAATAAGTATACAGCTGAAAAAATAGTTGAAGCACTTCGAATAAATTGTAATCGTTAAAAGTGATTTTTCATCTCTACTTTAGTTGTTGATGATTCAAGACATCCAACAACGTTGAGTTTGCATACGCTGTAATAATTTTTTTAGTTCTGAATCTTGAACAACAAAACAAAAATTATTCACAAATGTAATGTAAACTATTATAAATTAAATATAATAGATTACAGTAACATTTTTAAGTTATAATCAAACATCATGTTAGATCAAAGATAAAATTTTTTTAAATTATTCTTATCGGTTCTGATTAATGAGTGCAATAGAGTTTTCAATGCGATATGCACAAGTGAAAGTGATATGTTTTTAAAATACAAGATCCGTTTAACCAAAAGATATAGTATTTAAGTGTTTATCATTAAGGGCAAATATAAAGAAACCACATTAAGTAACTATTATTGAATTAATTAATCGATCTTTGCATAAAAAATTGTTTTTGGTAATAATTGATTTGAATTCATTGTGCATATATATACGAGTATATATATATATATATATATATATATATATATATATATATATATATATATATATATATATATATATATATATATATATATATATATATATATATATATATATATATATATATATATATATATATACACCGGGTGATCCAAAAGTCAGGACGAACTTTAAAAATGAATAATTCGAAAACGAATCACGATACAAAGATGCGGTTTGCACCAAACGAATGGAAAATAAACCGGGTTTTGTGTGGCAATGAAAAAAAATAGTTATGTTGGCGACCAACAGATGGCGCTATAGTGTTTTATTGCAACAAAATATGATTTACAAATGAAACAATGATTAATGAAGTCAGATTAATTGCAGTTAATTAGTACTTACTACAGTAAATGTTCAATGTGATGTCCATCATTCAGAAGTAAAGCTTAGATACGATTCACCACACCATTCACAGCATTTAGTAGCATTTCTTGCGTTATGGCGGACACATTTTGGCGGATGGTATCTTTCAGTGCCGCTAGTGATGCCGGTTGGTCGCTGTACACTTTTGACTTCAAGAAGCCCCACAGCCAAAAGTCACAGGGTGTGAGATCGGGAGATCTTGGAGGCCATGCGTGATTAAAGTAGCGACTGATAATGCGATCCTCCCCAAATATTGAGCCTAGCAGGCGTTGCACAGGCAGAGCAATATGAGGTGGTGCTCCATCTTGCATAAAGGTGACTGTTTGGAGTGCCTGTCGCGCTTGCAGTTCAGGAATAATGCTGTTCTGTAACAGTGCTAGATATCGCTTACCTGTGACAGAAACTGTTTAGAAACCTGTCTGTGTGACTTCCTCGAAAAAAATGGACCAGTTATGAAATCAGCAGTGAAGCCACACCAGACTGTCACTTTAGGCTGTTGCATGGGTACCTCAACAAACGCATGTGGATTTTCTGTGGTCCACACTCAACAATTGTGGTTGTTAACAGCACCAGAGAGTGTGAAATGAGCTTCATCAGTCCAAAGCACAGTGCGAAGCCAGTCGTGCTGCTCTTCCATCTTATTGAAGACCAAATTCGCAAAATGTCGGCGATAGTCGAAGTCAGGAGGTTTCATTTCTTGGTTATGTTGCAACTTGTAGGGATACCGTAGCAAAGTTACTCGCAGCGCTCTCCATACACTTCCATACGACACTCCAGTCTGCCTCGAAACTTCTCAAGCACTGCGCTCCCCATGTGCAGCAACCGCCGACATGGCTTGCACCGTCTGCTCCACTGTCGTGGCAACAGCAGCTGCAGTTGAGGGACATCCACTTCTTTGACGTGACGCCAAAGAACCTGTAGCTTCAAATTTTTTCACAATTTTGTTCCATGCAGAAGACGTTATTGGTCCTTTGCTATCTCGCATACCCTTCATGTAGCGATATGCTCGCAATGGCACTTTCCGAATTCTTATAAAACAGTTTAACTAAGAGGGCTTTCTCAACTATGGACAGCATTTCGATGCATACCAGCTTCGACTACCATTACCAAGAAGCATTAGTTGCTTCTCTTTATATCGTTTGTTGCTTTGCGTAATCCTACATTAGAAATCCAACAGCGCCATCTGTTGGTCACCAACAGAACTATTTTTTTTCATTGCCACACAAAACTCGGTTTCTTTTTTATCCGTTTGGTGCAAACCGCATCTTTGTATCGTGATTCGTTTTCGAATTATTCATTTTTAAAGTTCGTCCTGACTTTTGGATCACCCTGTATATAAATATATATATATATATTTATATATATATATATATACATATATATTTATGTATATATATATATATATATATATATATATATATATATATATATATATATATATATATATATATATATATATATATATATATATATATATATATATATATATATAAATTTCGTGTCACGATGTATGTTCCCGATAAACTCCGAAACTACTGAACGGATTTTGATAAAATTTTGTAACCATTTATAATATGGTCCAACTTAAAAGATAGAATAGTTTTTATTTTTTAATTATTGATCTCAATATTTATTATACGACATTAGTGTTTATCTATTGGTTAGTTCTGTAAGTTCCTAATTGATGGCGGTTTAGCATCTAAGTTGCACAGGTATTCGGCAGATGGCGATGTGTTTATTTTTCTAGATTATACCATCTTCGAGAAAATTAACGTGCGCGCGCAAGCGCGTGGTTAAATATAGAATTTACATATATTTTCATGATGTATAAGCATACTATAACAATTTTTCGTGAATCATTTTCATAATTATACTTTGTATTGTGTTATTACTGTGCAGTGTTCAGTTTGAATATTTTTAATATTATAAATAGTAAAATAAAATATTATTTATTACTGTTTTTCTCTACTAATTTTCATACCACCTCGAAAACATGTAAGTATTTCTTGATAGCCTTTTTTTTATTTTTATTTTATAATTTGAAAATTATTAATTTATTCAGCAGTACATGTTGATCTAATTTATTTATTCAAATGATAAATTCTTTTAATTATTTTTTATTTCAGTATAATGCCGCGGAAAAATTTTTTAGTTTTAATAGTTTAAAATTGAAAAAATAATAGTTCGATGTCAATGTTATCTACCTCATTTATAACAATTTATTTTTAGATGTTTTTAATTTATATAGTATATTTTATAAGTAAGTCACTGGTTACAAACTATAATTTAATATAAGATGAATAAAATGTAAATTCAGAAAGTATATGTTGATTTGTGCTTAATTTCAAAATTTTGATACTTTTCCTATTACTTTTAAATTTTGGTGAAACGTTTTATTTTTAATCTCATATGAATGAACCTATTTTAAATTTTTTAGAAAATATTAATTTGATTGTACCAAGGAGTTAGTAAAAAATTGATTCAATGTATTATAATTACTCAGCCACAGCAAAGCGTGGCTGGGTCAGCAATTCTATATATATAAAAATTTCGTGTGTCACAATGTATGTTCGCGATAAACACCGAAACTACTGAACGGATTTTGATAAACTTTTGTAACCATTTATAATATGGTCCAACTTAAAAGATAGAATAGTTTTTATCTCTTAATTATTGATCTCAATATTTATTATATGATATTAGTGTTTATTTATCAGTTAGTTCTGTAAATTCCAAATAGTTGGCGATTTAGCATCTAAGTTGCACAGGTATTCGGCAGGTGGCGACGTGTTTATTTTTCTAGATTATACTATCTCCAAGAGAAAATTAACGTGCGAGCGTAAACGCATGGTTAAATATAGAATTTACGTATATTTTCATGATGTATAATCATACTGTAACAACTTTTCTTGAATCATTTTTATAATTATACTTTGTATTGTGTTATTATTGGGCAGTGTTCAATTTGAATATTTTTAATATTATAAATAGCAAAATAAAATTTTATTTATTACTGATTTTCTCTACTAATTTTCAAATCACCTCGAAAACATGTAAGCATTTCTTGATTCCCTTTTATTTTTTTATTTTTATTTTATAATTTAAATATTGGCTTTGTAACCGTGCTATAGGCAGCAAGAAACGTTGATGTGAACGAAATTAACTTCCATATACAACAGATGTTGCCCGGTGATTTGATGCCTTTTAAATCAATCGACACAGTTATTAATGAAAACGAAGCCGTAAACTTTCCAACTGGATTTTTAAATTCTCTGGATATGCCAGGAATGCCATCACACAATCTTCAATTGAAAATTGGTTCACCAATTATTCTTCTACGTAATTTAAACCCACCTCAATTATGTAACGGTACACGCTTAGACATAAAAGAAATGACCGAAAATATTCTCGAAGCAACAATTTTGACGGGAAAATTTAAAGGAGATATCATCCTGTTTCCACGTATTTCACTGATAGTGTCAGAATCTCTAATACCGTTTAAAAGGCTCCAATTTCCGATTTATTTAGCTTTTGCGATGACCATAAATAAATCTCAAGGCCAAACAATGTCTATTTGCGGTTTGGGTTTGGAAAACACATGTTTCTCACATGGACAGCTATATGTTGTCTGCTCACGTTAAGGAAAACCATCAAATCTCTTCTTGTTAGCGAAATACAGGTTAACCAGAAATGTTATACACAAAGTAGTACTTAGATAATTTTTAGTTTAAATAATTTAAAATTGAAAAAATAATAGTTCGATGTCAATGTTATCTACCTTATTTATAACATTTTAATTTTAGATGTTTTTAATTTATATAATATATTTTGCAACTAAGTCACTGATTACAAACTATGATTTAATATACGATGAATAAAATGTAAATTCAGAAAGAATATGTTGGTTTGTGCTTAATTTCAAAATTTCGATGCTTTACCTATTACTTTAAAATTTTTGCGAAATGTTTTATTTTTAATCTAATATGAATGAACCTATTTTAAATTTTTTTAGAAAATATTAATTTGATTGTACTCAAGAATTAGTAAAAAATTGATTCAATGTATTATAAAAACTCAGCCACTGCAACGCGTGGCTGGGTCAGTTTATATATATATATATATATATATATATATATATATATATATATATATATATATATATATATATATATATATATATATATATATAAGATAAAACATGAAAAAAGTAAAATCAGAAATATAAAAATGGAAAGATACTAAAGTATATGAAGCAAAAGACAAGAAGACATAGGAACCACGTCTTCATCAGGAGGGAGATGGTCAAATTAACCATCCACATTGTTATTAAGCCTATTAACAATGTTTTACAAGTATTAATATTGTATATTTTGTATGGTCCACCCTGTTATTTTGTTTAACAAGACAATATTTGACAGTAAATTACTTTCTCTTTAAGAATGTTAATGTTTCTCAGTGATATGAAAATGTTTCAGAAATTCATTCTTATTGAATTTTAATTACATGTAATAGCAAATAAATTAATTCATCAATGAATACTTCAGAGATCGTTTATCAATTAGTGCATTTATTGCCTGTTCTGTTGATGTGTTTCTACATGGTTTGATTGTTGAATTGTAAAATGAAATCTCTCTCTCTCTCTCTCTCTCTCTCTCTTTGTTACTTATCAGATATTCCTACCAAATATTTTATGTAAAATTATAACTTCGTGTAGTTTTAATATAACTTATAGAATGTTTTATATTATTACTTGTTAAAAAAGACGTGCTTTTCTAAAATCTTTTTCACTAGCTCATATACTTGAATATAATTTATGATCCCCGTTTCGTAATTGTTCTGATTTTTCTTAAGTGCATTATATTGTATAAAGAATACACATAAAGATAATAAATATATGAAAAAATATAAGTGATATAAGTACGAAAGATGGAACTTAAATTTATAGTTTTGTGCAACGCAGAATCATTCTCAATGCTTCAATTGTAAGTTTTCGTAGACATGATCTTTTATCCAAATAATTCAATCCTTATCATTTTTTTCTTTTTAGTTTCTGAATATTAAACTGAAATTAATAAGTTAAAACACATGATCTTTATTTTTAATAGTAAAAGTGAACCTGTGTGTGGCTTTCCATAATAGACTCATAACAAAATTCAAATAGCTTTAAAACAATTTCCGGTCATGCACGAAACACAATTAAAATTTGAAAAATTAGTGAATCTCTTGGAAACCAAATAAGCTATTCATTATTTCTTCATATTCAGATAGAGTTTAGCAGATCGTACTGATTACTTTACATATATTTAAAGAAATTTTGCTTTTATTAGTTACTTACCTATAGTTACTTACTTATATTTAAACAATTTTGCTTAGAAGATAAGTAAAAATTGAAATCACTGGAGTGAAATGAATTCATTAGAAGGTAATATATCAATAACTAAAAGAAGTCATACACTAACTATATTTTCTTTGTTGGAAAGTAAAAAATTAGATTTTAATTTTCATAAACTTTAAACTTATAATTTTAAAAAAATTATGGTATAACATTTTAATTAAAATATCAAAATTAAAAATCCTTTATTTCCTGTTATCATTAAAATCTATTTTTTCAGAAAATATTTTTTTAGAAATCTTAATTCAGAATATTTTATGCCATTATGTCAGATCATGTAAATTTTATGTCAGAATGCAATTAATATAGTAAATATGTTGCCTCTTCTAGATAATATTCTTGTAAATAAATCAAATTATCAATTTATCGCATTTATCCAAATTAAGTTAATGAATTAAGAAAAGTTTGCATACAAATGCATTTTCATATAATCAAATTTGTCTTTGCACGTATTTAAAGAAAATAGCATTATCTTTTTTAAAACTTTTACATCCTTTTGGTCTGCAATTTTTTAATGATTAAAATTTTATTTTACTTTAACAATAAAAAAATATTATTCATCATGAATAAAAAATAATACGATTTTACATGCCTTACAACATTATTGGTATAATAAAGATTCAATTACATTATATAAATAAAACAAATTATGAAATAAATGCCAAACAAAATTTGTCTTTTTTCAATAGATACCAAACAATCATTATCTATTTTCAATAGATAATGATTGTATTTTGTATAAATCAATTAATATAGTTAATTTCAAAAATAGTTTAAGCTTTCATAATTACTAAAATAGCATTCTATTTTTCTGTAAGAAGTCAATACTTCATCTTTATAATTAAAAATGTTTTAATGTAAGAAAAATGTTTTATCAAGCAACACTTAAATAATTTTAAAGTTACCTTTAAAATTAGTATAATAAAGTAGATTTAAAAATAGAAAATTTTAAACTAATTACAAAATTCTTGAAATACTTTCAAGTTTGTTTCTATAGAGAAAATTTATGTATTTTTGTATAAGTGTAAAATACATATTAAGATCATTCAATTTCTCGTATATTTAAGATTAGAGAAACAACATAATTATATCAAATATATTTTTATTATATATAAAGTGAGTTTTTATAAAATTTAAAAGTGTGATGTTGCAAAGTGAGTTGCTTTGCATCAATTGTAAAGTTAATAAAGCCATTTTACTGTACAAACTCTAGTTAGGTATTTAAAATATATTTGAACTACCTAATAAAACTTAAAGTTTATTATGTATTTCAAATTGTTAAAAGATAAAAATAATTGCATAAAGAATTAGGCATGTTAAATAAATTAATCTATAATCAATGTTTTCGAAAACTTTATACCAAAATGAATAAAAACATAAGCCATATATTAAAATCAATTTATATTGTAAAGGACCTATTTCTTCAGTATATTATTAAAATGCATTTATTAGTATAACAATAAAGTGCTAATATTTTACAATGACATGTTAAAGTGTCTTAATCTAGGAAAAACTTTAAGATTTTATGTATTTATTAGAGTATTTATAATTTAATGATAATTCAACATAAAGTTATCATATTTTAATGTCACTTTTTACTAAAAATATGTATAGTTCTTTAATGATTTATATCAGATTCCTATTATTTTGTTATAGCAAATAAAGCGTTTATTTGTCACAAAAGTTAATATCACATAAATAAAGTTACCTCATCATAGAAATGAAAAATAGGTGTTTTAAATGAAATCGTTTTTCAAAAAATTAAACATATTAAAAATATAGTGTCAAATTAATTTCTTTAAAATTTTTAAAACAAGAAAAATAATTAACTTCAGCTAAAAATACTTAATTCATAGTAAAAATGATCAACTTTTCAAGCATACTTTGCAATTGTATGTTTTTCTTTACAAATGATACAACTAATTTATTCCTTAATTAAAGATTAAACTTTGATATAATGCGTCTATTTATTTTAAGTACATTTTTTGTACAAAAATCAGTTTTGTTTAATCATTTTAGGACAAATTCAGTTTATAAACCTTAATGGAATGCATCTTTTTTGAATGAAAATAATAAAAAGACTTTGAAAATAGAAAAATAGGAATACCAATAATTATAATTTTTTTTACAATCTATGAATTGATTTCGTATTAATTTGTTTTTGTTTAATAACTTATGTGTATAATCAGATTACAAATTCTTAAGTGTTACAAATTACCAGTGTGTTCTTTGATAAATAGAGAAATTATTGCATTCTATTTGCGTCTAATTTCAGTTTCATCGCACTATCTCTTTCAAAGTATACAGCTTTGCAACGGCTACATTAAGATAACTGAATGTCTGATGTTAATTATGTTAGCAATCCAAGCGTATACAAGAATAACAAGATTAAAAGCCCATTATTTCAAGGATTTCTGATTTGTGGGAGAAAATGTTGTAAATTTACAAACAGAAATTGCACAACCAATCTTGTAATCTTTCATGTTAGTTTAAATTGCTTCTTAAATTAAACCTTATAAGTTCCACATTCCCCGACAAAGCAATTATCATTTTTACTCAACAGCTCGTTACTATGATTAATTTTATATGTAACTAATTATTTTGTAAGTATATGAAAAATATTTTTTCTTTTTAACTAATGGTTTATAATATAATATAATAAATTAATAAAAATTAAGAATATAATTCTTAATATTGCTCAGTTTGTCATGATATTAATCTTATACAACGTGTAACTTATTTAATATCAAAATTTTATTTTGTTGTAAGTTTTAAATAAGGAAACTTTGTATTAGAATTGGGACTTGTAGTCACATAATTAATTTTCTGCTCATTTTTAAAATTAGTTAAAAAATACTGTGAAAGGGTTTATATTGCTTATCAATAAAAATACTGTAAATTAATTTAATTTTATAGAAATAGAAAATATTACTTAACTTAATGTATTGTTACAACATCATTATTGTGTGCAATTGTATCATTGATATATAAAAATAATAATTATTTTTTTTCTACTTCAAAATTTAAATAAATATCACAAAATTATATAGAACTATGCGAAATTTTTATGTTGTTTATTAATATTAATTTTAAATTATAATGCTTCCATCTCTGTACAGTCAGTTACGTATAAAAATAAAAACATTTGATATAAAATTATAAAATGCTTCATAGAAAATGTAAATATACTTTATACTCTTAAAACTTACTTTATACTCTTAAGGCAGTTTTTATATGCATTTAATTAAACCCTTATAAGGTGTAAATACCATGATGTGTATTTGCTTATAAACTTCTTTGTATAGATTCCTTGGAAACACTCAACATTTTTTAAAGCATCTAACCGCAAGAAAATGTGATAGTAATGTTAACTCGATACAAATTCAATTTTTTTATGAATCTTGAAATATTGACTACATTTTCTTTGTAATTCATAGATCTTAAATGAAATAAATTTAAATGAAAATTTAGGATTGAAATATTGTATGCTTATTAAACCATGCAAGAAATGTATATTAATAATGTAGTAATGAATCTAGCATGCCAAAATCCTAAATCATTTGAAAATACATAAATCATAAATTAAAAGCAGTATTGTTATACTTTAATAACAATAAAATAAATTTTTGATGACTATTTTTAAGCGTGAGATTAAAAAAAGATTTTATAAACTTATTAATTGTGTGTGTGTGTAAATTTAAATGTGACCTTTTTAAAAATATTATTTTGGTATATTAACTTTATTGATACACGGTTTGTCCAAAATAATGAAAAACAGAAACATAGAGAAGACTTTTAAGACCTAAAATATTGAGGCTTTCCTTTTGCCAGTTACATTACCACTAGATAATTCTTTGAAATGGATATATACAAGTTCTGTAGATCGGTAAGTGCAATGGTTTACCATTCCATAAGCTAAAAAGGATATAATTCTCAACGAGACACAAGAGAAGGGTAATGGGATCTCACTCTTTCTTTCAAAACAGTTAACAACAGCTAAATGATATTCAAGTCCATGAATTGGGCATCTCACCAAAAGTGTGCAATTGAGACCTTATGCTCATGAAACCATGATTGAACATTTCGACTGTGATAAATTGGGGAATTATGATCTTAACATTTGTATTCTCTAGACGGAAAAAATGTCTGCCCTGAAGAATACAGCTGGTCAATTAAAAATGGGCATAGTCAGCTCTGGCAACTTTTGTATGAAACGTGAGAAGAAAAGCTATCCTAAGGAAGAAGAGCCTGCAATTTATTACGGTGCCACATCAATGATTCACTCTAATAAAAATATAGTTTCGGTTGTAAGATTCTGTGACGATTCTCTTCATGAAAACGCATCCCATGATGCGTAATGTAGAGAAACTTGCTTCTTAGAAAAACAAGAAAGTATCCATTAATAAACAATCTAGGTTTTATATTTTTTGTGTCCTGCACTCATAATGTTCTATTTGCATCTCTCACAAGGTGTTTTTTGAATCGCAACTGTGCTTTAAATATTTTAAGATGTCCTCTTCGATGTGTATATGTTAACAGTGTGCTTTTTACATATTCATTCAGTTTAGTAGTCACTTTTTCCGCCTTGGCCACAATCATAATTAATGTCCATTTGTCTCTTGCAGTAAAAATTGTTTTTCTTCCAGTGTTATGTCCCAAAGATTTCATTTTATCATTATTACTGTATGCTGTCATTACCTTCAAAATGGTGTCTACTGATACCTAAAGACCTGTGATCCCGTGGTTACTTGTGGCACATGGGTTTAATATAAACAACAATGTAATACAAAAAACTGGTAGTTGCATATTTAATGCCATACTACCACATTTCAAACTGATTTCAACTAGGCTTTCCACTATTTCGAACAGTTTTTTTATTTACTAAGATTTTATGAATGTTAATTTTATTGTACAATTTATTATATCAGAGAGATATATAGTGCAATAAAATTAATATTAATAAAATAGTTGCTTTCATCACAATGCAACAAATAGCATTATGTGAATTAAATAAGTATCGTTTTAATAGTCAAATATATATATCTAAAACCATTTGCACATACTTGTTATAATACAGTTCTGTGAGCATAATTCTTTCTCATGTTTTAAAAAAAGAAAAACATTAATAGAAAAACATAATTAAACAAGAAAAACAGATAACAAAAATATCGATACTAAGTAGTATGAACTGTATTTTTGCTTAAAGTTTTTAAGAATTCACATTCATTGGTATGTACGAAACAATCTTCAAGCGATTTCCTTCGGTCAAAAAAAAAAAACATGTTAAACATATTACATTTCAAAGCATGCATACTCTACACATTTCATTTCCATAATTAATCATACATTAAAAAGGAGATTTTAACTCCAAATTTGATTTTGTAATTTTTGATGTACAATGAAGTTAAGACTGTAGCAAAAATTATTAAAATACATGATTACTTTATTACTAATTACTTAATTTCTTTTTCACAATGTAATAGATAATAGTTTGTGCAACTCATGTTACACAAAAGTATCTTACTGATGAGTTTCTTTAATTATTCCCAAATAACTTTACTCTTAACAAAAATAAAACTTTCACAAATAGCTCATATATTGATAGTTGTTTTGATTGATTTACTATATTGATGGAAAATATTCAATAAAAATGAATAATTTTACATAAACAACTTATATAATATATTTTTTATTAATGGGCAATTGCTAATTAATTTGTAAATTGGAAACGTTTTCACTACCATAAGTTGAAGTAAGCGTTTGATATTTCTAGAAAACAAAGCACGCAACACAAATCAGAAATAAATATTTGATGTGCTTAATCACATATATTTATATTTTCATGCAGTTAAAGAAATTTGGTTCATTACTAAATACATTATACATTATATTATCATTAGCTATTTACATGCTTTTTCTAAATATTTTTATTACAATCTTTGGAAACACCACATAAATAAAACTAATGCATATTTGATCAATAATCAATGTTTTCATTTAACAGAAATTAATATAATACCTGAATACGTTTAAATTATTGGAAACAATGTAATTCTTCAAAAATCTAAAAACACAATTAGCAAAATATATTTTATTCGCACATGCAATATTTTTCAGATAATGCACGTTATATAAATGTAAATGTGTAAAAACAGTTCTTAAGTTATGTCAATGAGATCGCTTTTGTTATCAATAAGCAATTACAGTATACGGTAAAATATACAGTATTGATATAAAAAAAAGAAAATTACATTATTGTTATCCAGGTATTTTCTTTTCCTCAAAAGAAACTAACATACACATTGCATACTTACATGTATATATTATCATTGTGTTTACTAACCGCGCTATGCGTAATATAAGTGCTTAAAGTGTCCACTTCTCGCTATAGATAGCGTTCACATTGTTCACGAAGATTCTCACATGTATCCTGAAATAATGGTTGCTACAGACTCCAGCAAAAGCAGATGATTTTCTTATGTAATTTAGGCACTATTTTTGGTGAATCTTCATAAGCAAATTAACACCTCTCCTTTAACAATTGCCCAGTAGATTTCAAGTAAGCGAGACATAAGGGTAACATAAGACATGGAGAATGAGACAGATATGAGATGCCAGTACCATGCGAAATGAACCTTCTCAAATCCTAAAAAAAATGATTCAATCAATAAATCCCATTAGCATTTTCGGTGATGGAAATACATCACCAATAGGTAAAATTTTGTAACAATATACAGCACAACTATGTTATTTGGAGATAATTATAAACACAATTCATTGACAACTTAACTGCCTTATTAACTTTCAGAGTTGTTTTGCAAAATTTTTTAAACACGGCCAGCTTTCACTAATGATCCGTATTAGTGGAAATAATGCTCAACTATAGATATTTTATTTCATCAAAAGACCAATATCTGGTAATAACTACGCATTACTACTTAGTAATGCGTGAAAGCTAGAGCTATGCCTCATCGACAAACACTATCAAATATTCGAGATTAGTGAGTTTCAGTACTGTATATTTTGTCGTATACCGTAAATCAAATACAGAAAGAATATTGAATATTTCTTCGGAAAATGGCGGATTTTATACATAGGACTCTATCGAAGTAAATTTGATTTTATTCGAAATAACGTGCATATACGAAACAACGAGCATTTCACCTGCTTATGACTAGTTTTCTGGTGCTGGTCATGGTTATTCCATTGCTTTCAAGGATTCACAGATGACTAGAACTACATGTTCTAAGTTTGCAAATGGGGGCATCTTCGTGGCCTTAAATTTGATATCAAATGTAAGCTCTATACTATCTGTTGTAAGTGCGGTGTCGACAAGACTTGGGCTCCAATCCATTTCTTTTGTCGTGGGTTCTTTGAGAATCACTTGCTGCTTCTTGATTTTGTGAGGATTGAGAGCCTCGTGGATCTGGTATAGTAATGATACATATAGGATCAGAAACAGTTACAAGAGAACGTGCACATAGTGTGTATTTCCAGCTCGTTTTAATCATATCAGAAACCATGAGTGTGCTTCAGATAAGCAAAGAATTTCGAGAAAAAATCATTTTAGTTATTAGAAAATTTCACAATGTGTGAATGTGGATTGCATTGAAGAATCTTTTCAGTAAATGAGACTTCAATATGAATCATTAAAACAGCTACAAATCTTCATACATATGAAACTGACTAGTCAGTTTCATTAGTAAAAACTTTTAATAGATATTTGTAATGTAATACTTTTCATAAGTATTATATGGAGAGTTGAAACAACGCAATCATAAATTTTAGCAGTTTATATTCGTGCAATAACTATATTCTAAACCAGCTACAGTGATATTGCAGAGAAAATCCTTGTTTGTCTAAAAAGCATTTTTGTTCTACTTGAAATTTGATGCACCATTAGTTCGCTATAAAGGTTTGGTTTGTTTGTCGCTCAACGGTAATTTTTTGCACAGGTGGGATAATTAGACCGGGACCTACGGTTTAAAGTGGATTCCGAACCACTACAAACATATATGCCCAAGGTGGGATTCGAACCCACGGCCAGTTGAACCGAAGGCAAGAGCGCTAACCATTCGGCTGCCAGCTCGTCATAGTTCACCATAAAGTACAACATTACAAATGCAAATGTTCAGGTGAAACATAAAGGAATATCTTAGTTGCAGATAATTCATTCTTAAACAAATAAAGTTGAGTGATTCGTGGAAACGCAAAATTTATTTGTTGTGCTTTGATTTGGTTATTAGTTCTAAATTCAACTTTCGTTTTTCCATAAAGTACCAGTACAAAATGGAGACAATTATGAACTATTCTTTTCTATTTTCTCCTATTCAACATTTTTTATAATTTTAATATATTTATATCCGACATGGCAAACAGTTTCTTCAATAAAACTAATAATTTATATAAGTAAGAATTCTTCATAGGTTGAAGTCAAAAACAAGCTTAAAGTCACATGACAAAAAAACTAAAATATTTCCAAAACAATATTTTATATTTTTGCCTACAGTTCCTAAGTAATTAAGTATTGTATTCCCTGACTTGTAACTGTGCAATAAAGTGCAAAATTTGCATAATTTTTTTACAAAAAAAAAAACTTTAACACCATTGGTCATTTTGATTTCAGCTCTGTTAATTTGATAGCCTGCAATATTTTTCTTTTGATTTATTAATAATACAAATTTACTTCATTTTAAAATTGAGCTCTTCTTTATATCAGATGGTCAGATTGCTTATACAATTAATTTTCATTGTTAATTAATAGTTGTAAATAGATATGATCGGAGACATACTGTATGGATCTTTTACAGTGAATGCGTGATAATAATTGTTTTATTTTCTACATCATTAACTCAGATTCAATCTTACAGAACACAAATTCAGAATCAATCTAACTTTACATAATATCGCAATACATATTTCCATATAATGTACTAAAAACATAAACCAAGACTACTATATTTATTTAAATTTAAGTAAAAATAAGAATTCAAGCAATCAAGGAAATTTCTGCAATGCAAATAAAATAATTTTATTTTAAGGGCTCATTTGAAATAATTTAGCAGTAAATGTATAACATATTGAAATATATATATTTTTTGTAATCTATTATAAAGAAAACTGTTATTTATTAAACAATAATTTGCTCTTTTATTTGTTTTATTACAAAGTATCTTTGAAAGAAACAAATAACTATGCATCAGTTATTCTATAGGCCTTCATTGTAACAATGTCATTAAGGAATACAAATTTCTTAGCAACAATGAGAGAAATTTATGATGCATCACGCATCACATATTTATCCTTGAGTAAATAGATATCTTAGTTAAAGGATTTTCGAAGCATTTCCAAAATGGTATCTAAATTAACCAAGATTATATATCGATAAAAACTATACACCCAGACAATTCATTATTGTTTCAAAGACTAAATGATTCACTGCTTTAAAACCCTTACATATTAATAAATTCAAAAAAATTCCTGTCCCAAACTTTTAAGAATAAATATGGAAATGTACTTCAAGCATCATTTAAAGTGCTGCGATGAAGATTAATTTTGCACGTAAAAGCAATTAAACTGTTTTATCCTTTTATGTAATAAAATATAGGCTCCGAAACTGCCAAAATATCTCTATTTTATGCAAAGCAATAAATGAGATTTGAAATAAATTAACTTTTGTTCAGAATTTATTTTTACATATTTCAAAACAGTGAATATTCAAGTTTTAAAATGAAAAATAAAAAAACAATTTCAAATTGTTCATTCCACAAACATTATTTATGCGTATTGTATATAGTTTTGTATACAAACAAACATTTGTATGCAAAATTGTAATGCAAAACGCATGGTGATTGTTATGACTTGAACTTTGTAAATAATTGTGTCAGTACTTGTAATTTTGTTAATCTAATAATTCTTTAATTTTGATTAGTTGTTTTTAACTTGAGAAAGAAATGCTAATTTTTTGAGATGCCACAAAATATTTCTTTATTCAATAACGGAAATTAGTTTTCCATAATTAATCTTGTTTTGCATTTCAGTTAAGTAATGTAATTTAGATTTTCCCTGTCCTTATATATTAAATTTTTGGCATCTTTTGATATTCAGCTAACCTTAGAAAAGTATCTTATTGTTCATTTTATTATGATAATATAAATAAGTGTACAGTATATATGAAATCATTTAGAACTTCAAGATGATTAAGTAAATTTTATATCAGACATATAATTTATATCATTCAACTTTTCTTTAAAAGATTTATGAGAAAGATAAAGGAACTTTATCTTTTGTGTGTAAAAGCTTGTCTAAAACAATTCGAAAAAAATAAAAAACCATACTGAAACTAATTTAAAATTAGGATTGAGAGTGTCTTTATTCTATAAGCTTTGAAATAAACTGCATATGCATCAAAAAGTCTCAGTGATTGGGACAAAATTTATACTCCCTATTAGCTGTACAGTATTTTAGCGTCTGTTTCCATCAAAATTAAGGATGCTATTTTATAAATTAAAACAGTTATAAGATAATTATAAACTCTCTTTTAAATTGAGAAATAATTTTTTTCTATATTTTTGTGTAAAAGAAAAAATATGTTAAATATATTTCAGAAGAAAAAGGATATTTATAATAATTATTTACTTTGATATAATTTGACAAACATTTTTATTCCTTTGCTGAAGATATCAATATTAATTTTAAAAATTCAGAGAAAAGTAACTATTTTTCATTTTGTTTTTATCACCTTTTTAAAATTCTGTTTTATTTTTTATTTAATTATTTCTTTTTTATAATGTGTGTGTTAACTATATGAATTACACAAACATATCTTTCTTGTATATGTTTTTTGGATTATTTTTTTTGGATTTTTTTTGACTAAAGTTTCTAAAAATGCCATTTAAAATTCCATTAACTTTAAATAATGAATTAATAAACTTTAATTTTAATTAATAAAGAATTAAGACTTAATTCTTTTCAAACTAGTATTTTTTTAATAATTATAGTTAAATTTAGTTTATAAAAAGTAAAATAAATAATTTTGCGTTCACTGTATAAATATTTTATGTAATAAAATTCAAGACATTTTGAGCGGCTTCTAGGAATTAGAATGTTATTAACTGAGGACTTTTAAATTTTACAAATTTCAACCATTTTAATCTGTGAAATTTTAAGTTTATGTATCTTTCAATATATACCAGTTATGAACCAAATTTTGTTTTGCAAAAGGCGAAAACTCATATTTACGAAAAATTGAAAAATAACAAATCTCCATATTTAGACTATTCAAATGTAACAATATAATGTAAAATCCACTGATGTCATTAATCTTTAAACTATGTAGATCTATATTCTCTATACCAATATAACGTATTAAAAAAAGCTGAACAAATTTTTAAATCTACTCTAACATCAAAATCTCAAATAAAAGCTATGGAAATTGCCTCTGAATCACAGCTGGCTCCAGGTGGAGCCATTACCACCAACGCTGTTGAGAGTCATTCAGTCCACCATTAACAGCGTCACAAATGGATCCATTGCTTGTCTTCTTTTTGTGATCAGGGGCAAAAAATCAATCCGAAGTGCATCAACTGCATCTCACTGTAGGCCTTTACCAATCACACATCGATGTGTTCATGTTTAAATAGTATTTACCTTTTTAAGAGTCTCTTTTTATTTACTATTTACACTAGAATTGTAAACTGGTAGACTTGATATCATCTGCGACCAAATCATGAGGAATAAGACAAGAACTTAAAACGTCAGATAAGAATTTCTCAAAAACTGGTAAAGAGGTAAACATTCTGTTCATATCAAAGAATTTTACTGTTTACCAAAATGCAGATATTTAAATGCCAATAATACTTGTATTTTAATTTTTTACAATAAATATATTTAGAGTATATTTCTTTGGTTACTATTTCGAATTTATTTCAAATTAATGGTATCCTCACAATGTGATATTGTAAAAATTATTATTTTATTAAATGTTTTTATCAAAGCAATTAGATTATATAATTTATTAAGTTATGAGTAATTTATGTTCTTCTCAAACCTGATTGATTCTTTGACAATGGACTTACTTCATAATCAACTACAAACTATATGACTTTATTTACAAACGAAGATATTTGGATTTTTATTTAGTACCTGGGTATGATAATTATCAAATTGAAAAACTAACAGTTATATTATTGATAAAAATATAAATATTATTTCATGTACACTGCAAGAAAGTTAGAATCACAGAAAAATTTGAGTAAGGCCTGTGTCTTAATTACTATTTTACAACTAAATTGTTTCCAGAAAAAATTGATAGAATTTGGCTAAAATTAGTATTGAAAAACGCTATTTTCTGAAAAAAATAATTCAAATCTATTTTAATTCTCATTCTCGTGAATTTTTGCTGTTTGCATGTATAGAATGTTTTTTTTTTATAATTAGCATTATGAATTCATTAAAACAGTCACTTGTAATATAAAAATCTCGTTTCAGTCAAAATTAAAATCTGCGGTAAAACTTTTTTATTATTTTGTTGCAAATTTCTCATACATTTCAGAATCATGCAAAAGATATACTTTTAAGATATAGAAATAGAATAGATATAGAATATAGAAAAGATATTGTGTGAAATTTCTAAACCATCAACATCAGCAGTATTTGATGCTATTTCTCCTCTGCAACTAGACAATATAATTTTCTATTTGGTGATAATAAAAACATTTTTATTATCATTTGAAGCATCATTTGAATTTTTAAGTCAAATTATATACATATTGTTTCTTCTGGTTCATTTCAACGATTTCTTTGATGATTATTGGATCTATTCATTGATTTATATGATTATCGTATTTAACATTATAGAGAGCTCTTCGTTTCTTAGAGATTTCTGCAATAACAGAAGACTAGCACATAAATTTTTAGATTTCAAGATTCAAATTTATAGATTACTGAATGTCAAAGTTGTAACACTAAGGTACTAACTTTGACTTTGAAAATAAAATTTATTTTTCGTTTAAATGATCAAATCTTTTCAATTTTTATGCAAACAATTTTTGTATTTATCTTAAGATCAATCAATAATTGCAGTTGCTTCACGCATATTTCTGTATGTATATACATCTCAACTGTCATGTGAGATTTATTATTTCTCCTTATATGCGAAAAATTAAAAAAATAATTACTCTCTTTCATTGACTTCATAAACATAGTCAAAAAGTTACTTTCCTTCTTTGATTTTAAGCTCTTTCTTGAGACTGACAAGAATTCAATTATCAATTTTTTGTTGTTTTTTAACCAAAATATGAGAAGAAAATTTAATAAAAACCTGCTATGTAACTTTCTTAATAAGTATTAAATTCTATAATTTATAACAAATAAATGAACAATTCTTTCCAGAAGTAATAGCTAAGTTCAGCATCGTAATGAAAAGTTTAAAAGATGAAAAATTTTCTAAGATATTTGTGCGGTCGCCAAGTACTGTTTTCTGAGAGAAATTTCGTAGACAGAGATTCATTCCTGCATTCTAAAAGAGAAACGAAAATTTCTATATTTCCTTTTTAATAGATTTGAATGTTAAGCAATATTCTTCTTTTTCTTAAGCAACTGGAGTTTTTACCGAATCTATTAATTGCATTTTGAAATCTATTAATGAATAACTGCCGAAGATGTTAAAATGGTTATTTTGCGGAAATATTTATAATACTATTTGGCACCTGTTTTGGCGAAATTTTCATTTGAATTTCTCCAGGATATTGTTATTCATAAACTAGACAATTTTGCTTGCCAGATAAGAAATCAACAATTTACAAAATATCTACGTGTTTAAATTATATTAAAGACATTCAAAACAATTTTGTATATTTTGAATTCTTAACAGATAATTTAGAGACTTCAAGCTTGAGGATTTTATCAGAATTTTATATAAAATTAAATATCTTTCATCAGTCTCTAATTGTAGAAGAAAACGCAAAATAGCCATTCTTTTTACTAGGTTTTATGCGTTAAGTAATATCACTTAGCAGCAATTATGTTTGGCAGTTTTTACACTCTTTATATATTTTCTACGTCAGTTAATAGAGTATATTTCAATTTTTCATGAGTCCAAGCTGGGCTTAATAACATTTGAATGACACAATAAAAATACCCAGGGATTATTTTTTTTTAATTTTGATTTGCACTTGAAAGATAATTTTTATTTGTGCCCAACATTTAGACCATTAAATTGACGAAATTTTTCAGCAATGCAATTTTGCATAAAATTAATTTTTAAATTGACATACTTTAAACAACATAGTTATACAGTTCCAGATGGATTGCTCAGCTTTTTTTTTATATTATAATTTTTTAAAGATAAACTGTTCTTTCTATTCTTGTAAAAAATTCTATCAAAATAAAAATAATAAAATTATTTTACCTTGAAATAAATTGTTTTTCCTTATTTATTTTTTATTTAGTTCTTAATTAATAAAGTTAATAATTAATTAATAATTATCCTTATTAATTAATAATTAATTAATAGAAATCCCTAATGTATGTACTTTTATCCAATTTTGCTCTCTTATAACTCTGTTATTCATTTGTATAAATATACAGATTACTTTGTTAAAATTACGCTATATTTAAATAGCGATCTTATATACAGAAATATTTTATGTTTATGCTTGAAATGGCTTAGTTTTGCTTCATATATTTGAACATTTTGATGCATTTAAATTCACCTTTTCATAAATTTTAACTATATTAAAATATTAATACTTTTTTAAGCTTTAAATAAGAAAGAATGAGAAATTTTGTTTTAAGTAAAACACATAAAGGAAATATTCAAAATTTTTTTAAATAGAATGCATTTAAATTTCCCAATTTTTTTAAAGAAAAATTGACTTTTAATTTATATTTATTATTCCACGGCATTCAAATTGCATAAAATTACTTTCTTTAAGCTATTTTTGAAAAGCAAAATTATACATAAGAGGCAAAAATTCTGTACTGAAAAAAAAGTTTACATAGAAATAAGAAAACAAACTGATTCATTTATAAATAAAAGATCCCTTATAAAATTCTCTCTCTCTCTCTCCCTCTCAATTCTCATAATCCACACACACACATTTTAAACTAATTAACTTAAATACATAATAACAATTTAATTTGTTTTTAGTATCTCTAAAACATACTATGCTACAATTAAGCTTTGAGAATTATTACAGCATACAATGGAATTTATTTTGTTCAATAAGTATGCAAAAGAATTTACTCTTCTTATTTTTAAGCATATAATAATAATATAAAAATAAAATACACATTAAAAAGATAAATAATTATTTCTAAATCAATTGGTAAAATAAATATGAAAAAGTTTTAAATTGCTTAAAAATAATTTTCAAAAGAGAAATCAATCTCCTAACAAACAATAAATGCCCATAAAATATTGATTTTATTATGATTCCCATTAGAATATTCCCAAAATAGCATGATATTAAATAAAACTGATGAAAATGTTAATGTCATCTTTGAAAGCTTGATTAAAAATTCTTATGTTAGGTCTACTGGAAAGTTCTGTCCGTTTTAGAATGAAACAAAGGAATACATTTTTTCATACTTTGGATAAACTTTATTGAATAATATAATTGCCATCATTATTTATGACTTCTTGCCAGCGTGATGGCAATTTGTATATCCCATTTTCCCATTTTTAAAAAATGTCTTATCTCTAGAGGCCAAAAATTGAACCAGTGTTTGCCTGATATCTTCTTCGTTCTTGAATTGTTTGCCCTGCAAGAAATTTTTTAAGGACAGAAACAAGTGATAATCAGATGGTGCTAGGTCCGGGGATTATGGTGGATGCGACAGAATTTCCCAACCTAGCTCTGCGACTTTCCGACGAGTCCCCAAAGCAGCATATGTCCTGGCATTGTCACGAAGCATTATGATGTTCTTCCTATTGAACATCGCCGTCCTCTTTTCTTGGAGTGCTGTTTTTAATTTATCCAATTGCTGAATGTACCTCTCCGAATTTAGCTCTTCGTTTAGTTTCAACAGCTCAAAATGTATTGGTCCTCGAATATACACAACATTCTCTTGTTCAGGCTCAACTTATGTTTAGAGGTAGAGGAGACAGGTTTTCCGGGTTCACAATATGCCCTTTTTCTTATGATGTTATCATAGGTAATCCACTTTTCATCCCCAGTTATGATCCGGTCCAAGAAGGGTTCGATTTTGTTGCGTGCAAGCAGAGATGTGCATATGATGATTTGATCATTCAAATTCTTCTCCCTTAACTTGTGTGGCACCCATCTCGAATACTTCCACACAAACCGTAGTTTCCGAATATGGTCAGAAATGGTTTGCTGAGCTGAATCAAGCCTTTCCGCAATCTCCGATGTTGTCAAAAAAGGATCTTGCTGTAACATGATCTTGACAGTATCGTCGTTGATCAAAGATGGTCGCCCAGAGCGTGGCTTATCAGAAAGGTCGAAATCACCTACATGAAATTTTTTGAACCATCTTCTGCATGTTCATCAGAAACTGTACCTTCACCAAACACTTTCAATAAATTTCTATACGCTTCTGTGGCATTTCTTCCTTGTTGGGATTCGTAAATGAGCTTCGTTTTAGTTCATCTGCAACGAAAATGTGTATACATTGTTAGCGATCAAGAGAGAGCCAAATATGTGTCACAGGAATATGCACATACTTGTTGAAACTGATTGTAACCGGAGCGGACAGAACTTTCCGGAGACCTAATATTACTAAAAATATTAAAAAAATTAAAACGATACAATATATGTTGTATGTTGCAATAACTTTATATATAATTTAGTATACATACATATTATATGTTATAAATAGCTTTGAAATTAAATCATAGCACGATATGATTTAAAATAACAATTATGAATGCATAATACATTAACAAAATAAATGAAAGGGTAATAGAACTGTAAAATAATAATTAGCATTAGTTTTGAGAAAATACTTTAAAAAAAATTTTCACGATCATGTGACTTATTCATTATAACCTAATGTTATTACAAATAAAGGATTTTATTTTAATATTTTTACTGTAAAGTAATCTTTTTATTAAACTGCTTTCATAATTTTACAATAAAAGTATTTCATTATAAAGTTATCAAAATTGCTTATATTGATATATAATTGCCCCTACCTAAGAGTAACTTTGCTAATATATTAAGTATTCTTGACCTATACTGCTCTAATTTAGAAAAAAATTTTCCTGTTATACGCTTTTTATTCCAGAATCTATTACATGGCCTTAAAAATGTACAATATTGAAAACTATATATTTTTTTCATTTTTCCTGAGATAGTTATAAAAGTAGTACAAAAATTCATAATAAAATATGTAACTGTTATACAAAATCTTTTCAATAAATTTTTCAGAATATTTTATATTTTAAAACAGTATTTTTGTTGAAATATATGGATAGAAAAGTACAATAAAATTTTATTTTACCTTAGAGAAGGCTTTTTATACAAGTAAAGATTTTGACATTTTTCTTTTTGTTATCTAACCATTGAAGACAAAAATAATGCCTTAAAAGTTAATGGAAAACTTAATAAAAGAAGATTTAAAGTCAAAGTTTCCAGAAGCCTTTAGCACCTTTCCTCTATTTGTTGGGAGTTTATGATCCTTTTTTTTTCTAAGGATGATCATTTTTTTCTCCGCGAACTAAAAATCTTTTCCAGAATAGCTATCAATTTTGCAACCATGTCGCTGGAAAATAAATATTTCTTCTTTTGACCGAAGTATTAAAAGAAATCTTAAATTTCCCCATAGAGTACTTTCAATTTGTAAGAGATTAAAATAGGAAGATCATTATTTAGAGAGAAATTGAGTTATAAAATTGAGCAACAAAGTGTAACTTCTAAGCCCAGAGAGAGAAAGAGAGGTGTCATTTTACATTACTTTTATAATAAATAATTTACTACCCGCAAAGTGAAATGCTATGAATACACCAATAAAAGATATTTTAATAGAATTTTTCGTAACTAAATTGATAAATTTCATTGTATATAAATCAAAACTTGTGATATTATATTTTTATCGCATTTTTAATGAATGAAAATTTGTTATTGAATTTAATAATTTTCATATAGTATGTAAATTGCATAGAATAAATAAACTTACAATTATAAATTTAGTTGAATATCATAACCCTTAAAAGATAATCATAAAATAAAGGCAATCTCATAAAATGTTATTAAACTTTATTAAATATTGGAACTTTTTAGATGCTTCACTTTAATCTTTCATATAGAAAAAACTTCATACTTGATATTTAAACTTCTTATAAAAAATTTAAGTAAAAAATGGATAACACAAATAAAAATGAAATCTATATCTACGGATTATATTAAATTTACAGATTCAAGGTAAATTCTTTTCTCTGGAAGCTGCTTTCGGATACATTATTATTGTTAAAATTGAAATTTATAAAAAATATAAGTACGTCATGAATGGTAAGTCAACATTAAATGGATTATTTACTTCACAAAAGTAATCAATTTTTATTTTATCAATGAAACATAATAATAATATTGAAACTTCAATTATTTCTGATAGTTATGGGTAATCAGATGAATTCATGAGCTGGGTCTTTAAAAGAAATTACTATAGATTGACAAAATTACATTAATATTCCATCAACAATGTCAAAAATAAGTCACTATTATATTCCTGATTAATATAAATTAAAATAAAATATCAAGTTGAAATTGAATGTAATACAAAATTTAGACCAATCAAATATATTTTAATTATATTTCAATCATTACTTACTTTAAATTATAGTAAAAATATTTTGAGAAAAATTTTCCATTTTAATATTTTTCGATGCTTTATCATAATTTAATAATTTTGAACAGAATGAAAGATATCAAAAATTCTCAAGTTTAACAACCCAAATGCCTTATAAAATTCACACAATAAAATTTACGAATCCTTGTATTTCAATAATGAGATGTATATATATATATATATATATATATATATATATATATATATATATATATATATATATATATATATATATATATATATATATATATATATATATATATATATATATATATATATATATATATATATATATATATTTAACTGGAAATTCTTGCCAAAACGACTTTGCAACAAACAATATTAAATAACTTTGCTTTTGATTAATAAAGGGAATATTTTATATCATTCAATACTATGCTCTCTTTAAATAGCGTAGTCAACTTTATCATAAAATCCAATGATCTGACTTCTCTTTTATCTAATGTTTACAAACATTCATTCTAAGTAGTACAATTATAATTTCTGTGAAACTAATAGGAACACAATAAAAAATAATTTTGTATTACACTAAAAGTTCATTACAGTTCATATAAAATATGACTAATTTTAAAAGAACAAAGTTACTAAAGTAAACAGATTAATATTAAATATTCCCTTTGAATTTATTTAAATTGATATTAAAATTATTTAGGTTGTTGTTTTCTGTTAGATTTTGCTTTGTAAAATAAATTACTAATGTCAGTAAACTCAGAGACCATATTTTGTTTTTCAAAACTTTTATGAAATTTTTACAAAAATGATAAAAATAAAATATCTTTATTTATTTTTAATTTGAAAACTATTTTTAGTAAATTAGAGTTCTGTTCTCTCAGATGAACTTATATAGTTTAAAATTATTTGTATGCCCTTAAAAAAGCGAATTTTTAATATATTATCAAATTAATGGATTATTTAAAATCCAGAGGAAAACAGATTCTTTAGAGAAAAATTTATCAGTTTATTCATATACGTAATATATTATATTAAACGCTATTCATATTAATATAGCCTATAAATATGTCCTAATATGTTTCTCATTTTTAAATGCTTAAAACTTGGATTTGAAGTTATTTAATTTATGTGATGAAGTAACACATATTTACTCACTCCTTAAACTTTGCAATCAATTTGTCAAATATATTATGTGTACTTATAAAAAGCACTTTAGTGTTTCATGTAATATAATTAAAAGTGCATTAGGAAGAATTTCTAAGCTGCTGATATGAACAGCAGTCTCTTAAATTACTAACTTATTTAACATTTTTTGTGAAAATATTAAAACTTGTGGATCTTAGTTGCTCTTCATGTAAAATTAATGAGTTAACGGAGGAAAGAGGTTATTCATTAAGAATTTAATTAACTGTGACGATCAATGTTTCTCCTATTTATTTGAAAGTAATAAATTTGATATTGAGACAAATATTCATATCTACATATTCTGTTTGAAATGTAAAGAAATTTTTTGATTGTGATGCAATAATAGTGTAATAATAATTAAATATTTTAAATATTGTTAAAATCAGCTCTCTGTTATAATTATACTGGTGTACAAAAACATAAGCAACTGGTATTTTTGTCATAACTCCATGAGAAATCATTTGTAAGACATCAAATTTGGAAATGGGAGGAAGAATTTAGTATTTAAACTATGACGTAAACCTAGTTGCGCAAAAATGAATGCAATGCATACAGTATGGAATGAAACAAAAATAGCTTCATTGAACAAAGTATAGTTACACATTATAGTTTGTCCAAAAGGAAGAACAACAAGCAGATAATCCTTATTATGGGATATACCCAACTTTTTTATTTTAATGATTGATTCTCACCATCTCCCCATACTCAGCACCAGATTGTACAATAATTCTTAAGGTAAGAGTGTTCATTTCTCAATCAGCATGTGTTTCAGTTATTCGGTGTACACTATAGGATTTAATCATGCCGTAAGGTATCTCCTCAAAACATTCCATACATGTTTTATTCGATATAAATTAGAAGAAAGACCTGGCCAATCAATTCAAATTATATCTTCCTTTTCAAGTTACTGTTGAATGGTAGGAGTTCAATGTAGCTGTACATTATCATCCATAAAAAAGAAGAAGTCTGTTCCAATGAGATAATTGGAATAGACGCACGAGGAGAAGATTTAAATTGTATTCTGCAACCGGAGTTTAAATCTTAAATCTCCGGTTACAGAATTGTAAGGAAAATGTGAAGCTATGTCTTTCTGTTCAGCATAATGCCTCTATAGAAGGCAGCTTCAGAACCAACGTTATGGTCTTCTTCTTTGGAGCCATTGGGATAAAACCATGTCTCTACATATGTAAAATCCAAGTGGTAATGACAATCACTTGTGGCAGTTAAATTATTCTAATCCGTAAAACTATTCCTTTGATGAAATATTAAAATTTTATGCTCATTGTCACCATTGTCACCACTTAAGTGGTGGCAATGAATGACAATCTTTCAAGTACAAGCAGTGCTTAGAGTTTCGGGTGAATAAGCTACCTTTAAAAATACATCTGGGTGCAGTAAACCATCCCTTTAGTCTTACATTGAATAAATTTATTAAAGATCATAATAATAATTTCCCGTTTTGCTGTTGTATTTTGTGTATACATTTTGATATGAAAATTTGATTTAATAAAAAAATTTAAGATATACTTTTTACCCTTATTCTGAAGGCTATTCTTTTTGTAATATTTAATAGTCCCAAAATATAAAGAGAATTGTTAATTACTTGAGTAAACCACACAATTTCCTTTTTTACTTTGAATAGAAGTAAAATCTGAATTATGATTTTTCAAAACTGAATCATAATATGCCTCTGCCTATGAATTACTATTCATACATAATAAAATAAAACTTTTATCTGTTCAAATCTTCATGAAAAATTTGAAAATAAATAACGATACAGAATCAAACTTTCATTGAAAATCATATCTATTAACATTGTCTAAAATCTTATTCTCTTTAATTAATATGTTTTTTATTTTGATCCAAGCAAAACGAATAAATGGGTTTCATATCATTAAAGAACAACTGCCAATTGATACTTCCAATATGGTAGCATGTTCTTAATTATTTTTTATATTTGTCTTCGTATATTTAATTTAAAATGATTAGTTTGATCACAGAGAAAAAGTAACTTACTTCAACAATATAATGAACTAAAAAAGTTAATGTGATGGAATAACATAATTTTTCAGCTATAAAGTGTTTGAAGAATATATTATATTTTTTTTAATATTCTTGATCCGAGCATTTGAATTTGGAAATAATTCAATGATCAATAACGAATAATATAAACTTTTATCAATTTATTGTGGCATTTGCAAAGTTGATGGATTTTCTTTGGTCATAAGTTTATATACAGCTACTATTTCAAAAAGATAAAAATATCCTTAACATTTTAAGTTAGTTACAACTTATTTTCTGAACCAAACGATCTAATAATAAATCACTGATTTAAAGAATATTGCCTCTGTGTTTTTCATCCTTATATTTTTTCTATTATTATTTTTGTAATATGTAATTATTATTCACTTCAATTTAGATAAAACAGTTAATAGTGAATTATTGGCAGCATGCTAAGACAAGCAATTCGAATAACTGTTTTAATATTTTTTATTGTATTCTACTGAAAATTTTAATTGTGCAGCTTTATAGGAAACTGTGGAGAAAATTCACAAATATTCTTGTCTGTTACTTGCTACAGAAAAGGTCTGCTATTAACTTAAACTCAAAATTTTGATTAAATGAACAAGTATTAATTTCTAACAGTTTTTTATATTAAATTCTCCAAATGTAGTGCAACTTAATTTATTACTTTTGAATATATAACTATAATTTTGATTTTATCTCAAACTAGATATTTTAAACAGTTTCCTTATTTGCTATTAATCCTTTAATATTTTACTTTTTTTTCAAATTATTGGTGCTTTAGATATTAATGGACAAATAGAAAAAGGAATTTTAAAATAATAACCTTTAGAACAGTAAATAAATAAAATTAGAAGCAATAAATATGTTGTAAAAAAGAATGCATATTTTATTAAAGTATGAGAATATATAAAATAATTGATTCAGTTTTCAGATGACTGTCATAATTAAATTTTGGGAGTGATAGTTAGGATATTTAAGAAGCTTATATTTCAAATGAAAATAATTTAAGTTATGGAGAAAAAATTCAAGAACAGTATAGGAAGAAAACACTACACCCACTATGGGACAACTCGTTTTTATTTTTGTCCCTAAATAAAAAAGAGGGAAAGATTTTACATCAAAAAATATTCTATCTAGAAAATAAACTTGCAAATTTTCAACTTTGTATTCAGTTTACTTTTTGCCTTCATCGTACATCTAGGGGCACTTTAAAAAGGAAGGAATAAAATATTTCATAAAAAATAAATACAGCCTGTTAAATATCCTGAAAAATCCTTTTTGTTACTAAATTGTTTTATTGTAAAAATCCCTGAAACTCTCTCTCTCTCTCTCTCTCAAAAACGGAAAATATTATAAATATTTCAATATTCTGTTTAAATAATTTTTGACATGACTTAAATACCAATATATCGTTCAGCGTCGATTTTTATTCATTAAATTGGCAAATCATTTAAACAAATTATAAATAATTTATAGTGTAAAAATACACAACAGAATGCTACTTGAAATATTCAGGAAATTTTCAACTTAGAGTTTTATTTTACTTGTAAAATATTAAATTGGGTGATATATTTCAAGAAATAAATGGATTGTTAATCTTCTTTATTTCTATTTTGTTGAAAGTTAAAATATTGTTATTATCCTATCACTTAAATAGATTGAATCATTTGATTTGCTACAAAAAAAATTATTGATATTTTACTTAAAATCTTGTTCATTTATATGAATTTAATAAAATATTTTAGCTTACATTTTAGCTTATTTTACTTAACCACAAGGTAGTAATTGCTTTTAATTAACCAATTGCAAAATTACCTAATTTAATCTTAAAAAACTATTTAAAGAAAATGCCCTGCGATGAAACAAATATAAATATAATGATAAACTACTTTGTCTCGATATTGAAAGGATAAAAATCTAAACATTTTCCTGTGTGTAGCTGAAAGAAGGTTAATTGACATTACTCTGGTAAAATTGGTATTAAAAGTAATTCTATAAAGATTGGTAGATGTATTGCGATTCAAAAGCATTTATTTTATTCAACAACAATATGATTGCACACCTGGCTTGATTTGTAATGCTATTTCTTATTTCTGTAATATTAATTCTTTTAATTATTTTCTAAAATGAATATTGCTATGTTTACAATGAATATTTTTTTATATTTATCTTACAATTACTTATATTATATTCTTATTTTTCTTTTAGAAATGCTTTAAATGGAATAATGTTATTTAATTTTCTTTTGCAATCAATACCATGATTAAGTTATATATAGCTCAGTCTGCTGTGAATAAAACAATGCGCACGCGAATACATAGATTGAATTTATACTTAAATTCTGGGAATTTCTTGCATACCTAAAATTAAACGTAGCATTTTTATGACTTATAAATTTTATATTAAGCACTGTATAAATTAACATTTGCAAAAATGTATAATATATTTAAGATATACGTGTGTGATAACATTGAAAACAATATTACAGAAAATTTTTTAATTAATAACATTTGCTTATGAAATTCAGATGTAACTCCTATTGCAAAATTAAATTACACCTATATTTGTGACATAATACTTAAAAAAATTATCAGTTATATGTATAATACATAAAATTAGTTGCTTAAAATTACATTCATTTTATATAATGTAATTTGTTGGACATTAATATTAAAGAAATTCACAACATGTTACAATTAATTGAATTAATTGAAAGATGAGAGATGATGTCACAATTAATTTTACGAAATAATAAATGAGCTGTACACTCTACAGTTTTTATTCTAATATATATATATATATATATATATATATATATATATATATATATATATATATATATATATATATATATATATATATATATATATATATAATTATGATATTTTTTGACATTTAACAAACTATTTAGTATATTAATTTAATTTAAAAGCTTTTTCATCAATTTTAAGTTCATATCATAAAAATTCTTTCATAGCAATACTTTCCAAAAATGTCTTTAATTGTTTAATTTATACTGGACATAATAACTGGCTTAACAAAGAATATGAAATTTTCTATTTTGAAAGTTACAAAATTTGAATCTTTATCATTATATCAATAACGAAAAGCAATTAGTTGCAAATGATAAAAAAATTGTATTTTTAAAATATTAATTTCAAAGAAATTATTTTAACGGAAAAATGAAAAATCTAAGAATCTTAGAAAAACTATCACTTGAAGATCTAAATGAGGTTTTTCTGCAGAATATGATCGTACAGTAAAAAAGGGAATAAATCCCATTTTAATTACTTTTTTAATCATAAAACCTTAACTGATTCTACTTAAAGTGTATTCTGATTTCGATTTTTTTAATTCGTGTACTTTGATAAAACTTATTATAAAGGTAGGTGTCTTTTTATTTCCATTTCAAGAAAACAATTAAAATGCATAGTAAGAAATGATCAATTAGAGATTCAGTTATAAAATTAGATTCAGTGAAAAATAATCACTTAAATTCAGGATAAAATATTTTTTAACATAGACTATTAGTTAAATTCAATTTACAATAGGTTACGGAAGTGAAATAGTATACATTTTTCTTTAACTAAAAGTACAATATTTAAATGCATATTAGCAATCAACAGCTGATAAGCACTACTTTATAATGTATCTCTAATTAAGACATTTTGTTTAATGGTGTGTGTGTGTGACAAGTTGCGTTTAAATCATTATTTTTACTCTTAAAGTCCTTGTCATATCTACATTTACTTTAAGCCTATTAGCTCTAAGTTTAATGAAAATGCAACAAGAGATTAGGATATATAGATTTTTACTCATCAATTTATATTAATTTGAAAAACAGCTGTAGAAAGTTGATAAGAATTTATGCTCCCGAATTTATTTTTAAGAATATGATATTCAGATGGTTATCAAAATATGATAAGCTTAAGAAAATCTTTGTCAAGAAATACAACTTGAATTCACCTTGGAATCAATCGAAACAAGCACTAAATATTGCATATAGATGAGTATTTCACCCTTCTTAATGGAGATATCGCGAAAAAATTCATATACAAAAGAAAATATTGGTAGAAATGCCGGTGGAGGATATTGATTCCGTATAATCACCATTTTATAATAAATCATAGGTCAATTCAATTGTACTCAGATCTTGTGATTTTTCGTGCAAGCTTAAACCTTTATTCTCGTGTTCATCAAATCACGACTAAACAAACCCCATTCCATGAATAGGTAGAAAATGCTCCTACAAGATAAAATGTGTGCAACAAATGATGGATCTGATCAATTAAAGCTTCACTATTTTACTCCACATAGTTACTTTTTTCAGGGTTATAGCTGTCCATATCACAATAGATACACCTCCATGCTTTACTATATTGGAAAAAGACAATAACAATCATATGCTTTTGTTAAAATCCTCCAAATGTACACCAGTCTTGTTGTAAGGGAAAATTTGAAAATTCACCAGCCCAAATTATTTTCTATGATGAATATTATTTCATTATTATTGAAATTAATATTGTTGTAGGATTACTTTTATTGAACTGTATTCATGAAAAATTTTATAAAGTTAATATTAAATTATTTTATTTTTAATAAACATGCATTTTTAATATGCAATATTCATTACATGCAGTTATTTTATATATAAAAATATTTTCACTTTCTAGTGAAGGAAGATATAAATCTCTCTTTTTAAAATTTTAAAATGAATTTTTTTCCACGAAATGTCCCTTATCTCTTTAGTTATGTAATTAGATTGATATACCGCAGTTTAAATGTTAAATACCACAAGAGAAAATAAAATAAGATGCTGTTGATTTCTAGGATTAAAATACAAATAAAAATACGTTAGAAATTTTAGGAGTAAAATATAAGACTTTAATCAATACTCATACAAATTCATTTAAATATACTGAATAAAAATTCTAACGAAAGAAAGCCATCATATTTAAAAAATGTTTGAGATAACTAAAAATCTTCTCGATTTAAGTATTTATTTTAGAGATTAAACTTAAATATATTATTAATAGAATATATTATTTTCATAGACATTTAAATAGTATACATTATTCCTTAAACTATTCGAAATTTATTCGTAACTACACTGTTCCCATTCAATTCTACGATATAGGTTTCCATAATGATATTCCAGCAATCTAAATAATTATAATCTGCCTATCACGTGGAAAAATAATACTGTTAATCATCGCTAGGGAAATTTCTGAAATCAAAACGTCTGTCATCGAATTGAAAAGATCTCCGAATAAACTGTTCGCTTATCGCTTGAATTTACGAGCTGTCATTGACCTGTCATTTTCCACGGTCTCTTTTGCTCACCCAAGTTTACTCAACTCAGCAATCGGATTCAGAAAAGGACGAAGATTAAACTTCGAGCAGTTCCCAAAAGTTTTGGCAGTCAGTCGTATATTGCGACGAGGAAAGATTTTTGAAAGTGTAATCGTATGCAGAACTATACAAAAGTATGTTTTCTCTACAATAATTTAATAATTTGCTGAGTACGACCACGAAAAATGTATGATGAACACTGCATGTTTTTAAAAGAACAATTTCTTAACTTGCTATTATATATTTTTGAAAATCTTTTTGAGAAAATATTTTAAATGTTATCTGATTAAAATTTGGAAAATATTAAGACATCTTGTATTACATCTTAATTATACATAATTGATTTAAAAACTGTTATTTGTATTAGCTTTGAGCATTACCATATTCATTTATTTAAAATATTAAATTTTAAATAATTTATATATGTGTCCATTTTCTATAATGAATTTTTTAATTGATTTGTACTAATGTTTATGCATTCTTTTTAATCAAATTCATTTATGTTTGAAAATATTTTAATCAATTAACTCAAAGTTGCCATCCTGTTCTTAGTAAAATTTTTATCTAAAAATTCAGCATTTAATACTGAAATGGGTTATTAGATTAAATAGAACAAGCTATTATGTGGAATATTTAATAACATATATGTTAAACATCATTCTCCATCAATTTTTTACAGCAAAAAATTAAATTTTCTCTGTATAGAAAACATATTTAATTTAACTTCAAAAACAAATTGTGGATATTAATGCCGAGTAATTTGAAATTCTTTATAATAAGAATGTATTATAAATAAAAAATAACATTTAAGTTTAGTGTTTTTCATAAATTAATACATCTAACCTCATAATACATGGTAAATAGAAAAGAAAAATCAAAATAAACAATTTGTAATCTCTGAACTTTAAGCTTTTTCACGACAAGCAAATATTTTACATACAAAATATATTTAGTTTTCGAATTTTTACATTAACTTTTTATTAATAATGTAAAATATTAGTTCCTTCTCAAGATAAATTTCTAAAAAAATCATACTTAGAATATTCGAAATCTAGTAAATCCTTGAAATCATGTGCTATATTTTATGTTACCTGCATCAATGTAGAAACAATTTTTTTTTTGTTATCGAGTGATGTTTAATTTTTTAACAGGAAGTTTCTCATTTTCTAAATATTTCCTCCGCTTTTAGAATTTGAATTCCTTAATCTAAAAATAAACATTAAAATGAAAACCTCAGAAATTTCCATTTTAACCTGAAATCTTCAAACAAACTTCAAAACATATGAAATTGTGGTATTATTTTCTTCACGAATAAAATTTTAAAATTTTAAAACGTATTTAAAATAAATATTTTTATGCCTACTTATTGAAAAACAGAATAATGAAAAATAATGAGTATCGAAATAGAATAATAAATAGAATAAGAACATAATGAGAAGTTAAATTTTTTCACTCATCACTTAGAATGAAATATTATATCATCAGCTGAGCATATTCCTTTCATTTATTATAAAGCATGGTTCATTAAAGGGAGAAGAATTGCCTCTAAAAATATAGGATAAATATTTTTATAATATAAAGCCACCTTTTCACGTAAAATAGCATGTCATGCTTTATTGGCGAAAGAACACGTTTAATAAACCATTTCATGATGAATCAGGCAACACATTGGCACAGAAGGGTCTTTTTTAAATTTACATAAAGCCACATATTAATCTGACAAAGCCAAGTTTCCTGAAAGGTATAGTTATAGTCTGATATAGTTCCTCATCATTGTTTTCCTAGCATTTAAATCAGCTATTCTCGAAGAGAATATTAAATAAAAAATAAAAACAATCTTAGATATCCCTAAATACTATCAAGTATTTACTTAAACAGTATAACTAATGTATATTTATTTAAATATAATCTTAATTAGTGTCATTGTTTAATTTTTTGTCATGTCTATTATTTTATTAGTTGATAACTTTTTTTAATTTAATGTAGAATCCTTTACTTTTTGTTGCATCCGAAACGTCATCAAAATTTTTTAATAAAAATATCTTTAATAATTTTTTATGTGTTTATAATACTTTACATTCCTTACATCTTTAAAATATTATAAATAGAGTCTTAATTAAAAAAAGTTGTAGTAAAAAAGAAACTTCTTTTCCAAAACTTCTATAAAAATGTTTTTTTTTCCTTTTAAAATTTCTGTAACCTGAATAATTTCCTAATTTAGAATTTTATTGAAACTATCAATTATATCAACTAACAATTCTAAAATTAAGGTCCTTCTAAAATAACTTATTGTAGGAAATGAGATGTAAATCCTAAAAGTTTATAACAAATGCGTCTTTTATGATTTTTAAATTACTCTATAATTCCTAAGTAAAGCTAATTATTAAAGTAGCTCTACAGTCATACTTAATGATTACTTTTGTAATGTTTATAATTGGAAAAGACAAAAATATTTTATTTATTCTTGACTAAGTAGGTTATACTGGATACTCTTAATTCTTTAATGATAAAATTGATCTTACAATATGAAATATTAAAGGTATTAATGAAATTTTCAAGCTGACCCCGTTTAATATCCAGGATGCAGATGATTTCTAAATAGAACTTAGATAAAAAAAATATTTGGCCTTTTTTTGGTATTTCGTTGCAACAAAACATATCATTTGAATATTCAGGTAATAAAACCAAAAAACCATGATTTACGCTGTTGATTAAATATACTTAAGTTTTACGCTAAATATAGTCTTCCACAGAAAAATACATTGGTTTTTATAAGCATATTAATTATATTTTTGGTTAGCTTCAAATTCTGTATTTTCATGAAATGTGCTCAGAATGATGGCAAACTTGCCAACTACTTCAAATTGTAAAGAATATTTACATTAAATAAAATTACTTTTATTTTTAGTGGAATGCTATTCAGTTAGGAAACTCTGAACTCCCTGTAAATGCTTATATGAGCAACCCTTGAAGAAAATTGCCTTGAATTTGAATAAAAGTTTTTTTTTTTTTTAATGAGATAATCCTCATTTTTCATGGAGACAAATCATACCATTTTGGAAACCCTCAGTCTTCGATAGTAAATTAGAAAGGAAGCATGATAATTCAAAGGCTCTAATTCCTTCAAAACTATGATATCTTAAAGATTTTTTATGATAAAACATATATTTTCAATTTTTGATGTATATGTTTTAATGTGATATATTTACAATTTTTCTAGAATAATGATTTCTTAATGCATGGGACTTTTAAATCAAGTTTACTTAGAAACGCATGTGTTAGTTATGCGGAAAGCACACATTGAATAAGTATTACTAATGTGCAGATCATAAAAACAAATATTGTCATAAGCTAATATTTCCACAAGTGATTTAGGGAATTCATGTATTCAATAACCCAATGAAATAAAGCATTGAAATACAGAATTCGTCTGTGCATTGGATTATTGAATATAATGAGTTTGCAGATGTCAAAAGCTTAAGTCTCAAAACTATGATAAAAGATGCAATCGAACATATTAATTATCATATTACCAATAGTGGATTATTAGGAAAAATTATTCTGGCACATATAAACATTGTACTAGATAGTTTAAGATGCTCAAACGATAGTTTTATATGTATGCATATGTGGTGAAAAGTTAAACTCTGTTAAAAATGTTGAAAATATATCATAGTAAAGGTTTGACTAAAATTATTTTTATTATTTTTAAAATTTATACGAAACAATTCATCACAAATTAATGCACATTGTATATTTTTCTTACAAAAGTAATAAAACAAATCAATTACGAGTTTTGTGGAGAATTATTGATTTTAATTAGAGAAAAATAATTTACAAAATCGTTTATACAGATTTCAAATGATATTTAATTTTTGCTAAATATAAATTTTAATTTAAAACCTTTATTAATAGTGGGAAAATTAGTTTTTTCCCAATACAAAATACTTTAAAATTTTAAATCAAAATCTCTTTTCTTTTTGAGCATAAAAGTTGAACCTTTTTTTTTCCATAGAAGAAATCGAATCATTACTGTTTTTCATTCTAAATGGATATTAATTTAGTCAAACATAAAATGAAATGTTTTATAAGTGAAAATGCATGAAAGGAGATCATTCATATATTTTTTCTAATGCTTTCTGCACATTACGAAACACAAAACAGCTAAACATAGTGCGTTCAACTCATTAGATAAACGAAATCAAATTTTTCATGACAGTGACTCTTATTTTTAAAGAATTTTATTCTTGCATTAAATAAATTTTAAATTAATTATCTATTCATAAAAAATGCATACCAGTGATGCTCTAGATCTATAATATAGCTATAAAACATCAATAAATAAATACAATATCTTACTTTTTTGCAAAAATTTCTGAAATAAAATTCCTTTTCCATGCTTAGAATTACAAAGAAAATAAATTGTTGAATTAAAATTTATTCTTCACGAAGTGACTTGTGAAAAGCAGTTTGAGAAATATGTTTTGTAGATAAAGGAAGCATTCATATTTATAAGGGAACCAGAAAATAAAAATTGTCCAGAAAGTTTACATATTTTCAAAGCTCATTAAAAAATATTGTACGATTATTTATAAAAATAGAAATCCCATAAAAATAGGCAAAGTTATTTATTCAGAAAGACTTAATTTTTTTTCACAAAGGAAATAAAAATTGAGATTTTTTTCTCAAGTTACAAATTATTGTAATTCGAGGATTATTATTGTATTCCGTAAAATTCATTAAATTACTAAAATTATGATGCAGTGTAACAATTAGTAGCATATTAAACATTTTAGAAATAAAAAGTTAGAATTCCGTTTTAGCAAATATAAACATAATTTGAATTTAAATATTTACAATTTCTTATCACACCGAAGTAATAGCAGTTACAAAATTTAATATAAGATTTTGGCCATTAAAATCGCTACACCACAACAACTAAATGAATTTACTCGAGAGCAAGAAGTTTTTGGGGTACACAAATTATTAGAATTTTAACGCGTTTGTGTAAAACATGCAAAAATGGCAAAATCTGCGACAATTTTAGATAAAATAAACTTTATAATGCGATTTGCCGGCACGAATATCATATGAATAAAGTTTTCTAGTAAAAAAATATATTTAAATAATATTTCCAATAAATTATTTTTGCCAATATATATAATTTTGTTACTTGTATTCTATCCTAGTGTGATAATTTTAACGACTACATACACAATTGAAGCTCCTGCTTATTCTTAAATGATTTTAAAAATCATTAAAGACTTCTGAAGTTAAAATAAACTTCAGAAGGTTTTATCACCAAAAATATAAAATATTAAAAATGTAAATTCAAATTAACTTTATTATTTATATTTTGCAAGTTAATGTTTATTAAAAATTAAACTTGCAAAATATATATGGAAATTCAACTTTCATTATTTTATACCTATTTCTCATACTACAATATTATTTAAAATAATATATAAAAGAAATAATTAATTAAGGAAATTGTTGCATAGAATTTTATACATAAAACTAATTTATTTTCTTTATATATTTGCAGATTTACATTGAATTTAGTTGAACAGTACTAGAAAAATAATGGGCAAGAATCATTCAACAGAAGATGATTCAATATTTCCAGAATACAATTTACCGGATGAAAATATCTTACAGAGCATCTATTGCAATTTTTCTTACCAAAATGCACTGAATTCTTCCAATGGTAATTATAGTGTCTCTTGATATGTTAATAAACTATTATATATATATATATATATATATATATATATATATATATATATATATATATATATATATATATATATATATATATATATATATATATATATATATATATATATATATATATATATATATATATATATATATATAACTATGTGAATGCAGTTGGCGATAAACGTATTCGCAAGAAAGAGAATTTTTTCGATCGAGAAAAATTCTTTCATTTAAATATTTGTAGATAAAGGATATTTCCTGAAACTACAATTGATTTGCAAATCATAAGCCTATAAAATGTATAATAGTGAAGTGACAACTTATACTTCACTAAATCCATTCTTGGCTTCCATGTAAGTTTCGCAATTTGAATTTGACGTTGACGGAAAAAAATATAGGTGTGAACTTTTTTTTTTATCTCAACCATAAATTACAGGGAAAAGTTCTCCCAAAAGAATGAAGAAAGATAACTATCAAAGAACACCTGCTGAACAGATACGCTCTTTAGAAGTATTTTAACGTTAGTGCAATCTCACACAGCCGTGTAGTTTGTTTATCAGAAATCCTTACTTCATTTGTGGCTCCGTAGATGGATACTTTGAACGAACTAACTATGATTGGGGTAAGCAATGTACGATTAGTGATCCGAATAACTAGTATACCAAAAATATTAATATTTGTTATCCTTCATGGTGTGTTAACTTGTATTTCTACTAATTGCAATTAACTCTACACTTACTAACTGACACAGATAAACGAGTGGAACACGCAAGATGGGCTCTTGAAAAAATGGTAGGAGTTTTACAATGTCACCGCCGCATCGTCTGGATGGATGTGTTAGTCAATATTAAAAGCTGTCGCATATGGGATAATTATGAGCATTGACTGTCACATCAAAAGCTATGAGTAAAGAAGATCGCACATGCCTATAATAAAATGTAGACACATTCTCTACGTGAGAAAATTTTTACAGTTGCATCTATTACTGTAAGACACTTCTCTTTGAAGAGTCCCTTGTAAAAACTGACTGTAAGACTTTTTCAGTTACTGCTGAACGCATTAATGAAAAGGATACCGTGCTTATTGAAATGCTATCACGTTTACACAATAATATTCCTGTAAGACAGGATATTGCTTCATTATTATGCCTTCCCCGAAGCAATTGCTGAAAATGGCAGAATCAACTAATCGACCATTACTGTAAAATGAATTACCCCCTTATTCACCCAACATCTAACCAGTCAACTTCTGGATATGCAGTGACGTAAAAAGAAACTCTTACATGACAGTATACTATCATATTTATAAGAGTTCAGTGATATCATTTATCACAATCTCCTGCATCCATTTGGAAATGCTACTTGATGAGGTTAAAGTTGCTCTTACGAAGTATCTAAGTATAAAATTTGTTTGAGGTCAGGTATGTAAAGCAATTACTGCAGTGATATGCTAGTAAAGATTTGTCTAAATTTTAACAAACGTAGATTTGAACTGAATTCTGTGACTTCAATACATAAAGAATCCTCTATCAACAAATATTTCAATTAGGTTTTTCTCTAAAAAGAGGACTTTTTTGAGAGAATCAGTGCGTCTTCATTCCCGTACACACACATAACTTAACACATTCTAATTGATGTGTATGTGCAAGAAACATCCGTGTTATTTAAGTGGTAAAAAGGAAAGCTGTATTAATAAGATTATATTAAACACGGTATTAAACATTGAAAATTTTTCCTGCTAAATGATTCAGGAAAATTTGAAGACAAAAATTCTTTGGCATTTATGTGTAGAATAACTCAATACTTTTTATAATGTAAGCATTTTCAGAAAACATTTTTTCCCCAATAGGAGTACTTTTTCGTTCGTAAACATAGTCAGCACGGTTTCTTGATTCATATGCTTCTTCCTTTTATTTCTAACAACGATTAGAAAACAGTATTATTTTTACGAATATTTGTTCCGTTGCCGTTGACATGTAGTGAGGAAAAGCGTCATTATCAAGTCTTCATGACAATAGATTCGATATCTGGCCCAGCAAAAGACAATTTAGCTAAGGGCCTATGAATCATGTAAAATGATGTCCATAATTTCTTTCTACTATAGCGCAAGTTAGACTTTGTCAACTAAAGTCGGCAGAAATAGGAAGCCGGAAACACCACAATAACTTTTCCTCTTTCGTGAGTTGTTGTTATATTTTATTCCATACTTTATATCGAGTATAACAACAATATTTTTAAATGAATATTTGCAAGTTTTTATGAATAACCTGTCAGATAAAATGAATCCCCAAAAATTAATTCAAGATGTATAGCATAAAATTTACATGGGCAGAATTGTAACATTTATTTACATAGAAATATAAAAAAAGATTTAAAAATAAATAATAAATGCTGATGATAATAGGTAAAACATTTAATGTTATAATAATTTAAAATAAACTTAAAAACGTCAATGTTTATTTTTTTCAGAGGATGCTTTGATGTGCAGCGCTACGTGGGATGGCTTATCCTGCTGGCCGCCAACACTTGCGGGTAATACTGCTAGTGTACCATGCTTTGCAGAATTAAATGGAGTGAAGTACGATGTAAGTGGTAAGTTTTTGTTTCATGCACTATATTTTATAAATCAAGCACTGAATATATTATTTTCATGTTTATTTACTTTGTAAATTATTGTTATATTGAATACTATAATTATATCAAATACTAAGCATGTTCTGAATAATGACACGACATTGTAATGGTGATATCAGAAAAAACTATTTCTCTTGGAAGAGTATTTTTTTTTTTTAATTTTGTATTGTTTTCTGATTTATGGCTAGGAAAATACATTAGACTTTTAATAACAAACAATTATCTGCGTATGCGTGTGTGTGTGTGAAATCGATAGATATTTTAACTATATTAAAATTTAATTTCAGTTTTTAAATTCCTTAATTGTTCAATATTTAATATGCGTATGATTATAAATATTTCCTTCAAATATCAAATTTATTTAAATTTTTTTAAGAAATACTTAATTGTTCAATATTAATTCATTAAAAAAATTATTAAAAAGTTCAGAGTGAATTTTTTAATAATTTTTTTTAATAAATAATGATTTTTTTAAGAATACTTTTTGCAAAATAATGCATTTAATGTTAAGATTATTTAATATCAACACAGGATAACATTTTTTAAAATTATTTATAACTTTTTCCCTCTCCCTCTCTCTCTGTCTCCCTCTATATATATTAGAAGTAAACAAACATTTATATTAATATATAGTACTAAACGTTTAATAAAAAATTTTTACCCCACGTTTTATTTTTACCCCACGTTTTTCAGTAAATTTAAATTTATTTAGAAATTATCCAGATTAACATATTGAAAATCCACAAGAAAGTTAGATGGTCATTTTCTTTATTAACTTAATTGAAAAGTCTTAAAATGGATTAGACGCGAAAATTTTAGTAAATTCTTTCTACAACAGCAATATTTCATTTGAAGCAATATAGTATATTAATAACTAATTGTTAAATCCTGCGTTAATATTTTCAAAATTATATTTCAGTTTAAAGTTTGATATTATTAATCAAAGTTTTTTCAAAGAAAAAAGTATTTCTTATACTGGAAAAGACTTCAGTATTTTGTAATGTATGATCTCGTGGGTTGAAAAATTTATTTTCAACGTCCAGTGCAAAATAAAATTCTCTCTAAGGCAAAATATTTGCAGTTTTTGGATAATTTTTAGGTATTACTTTTTTTCTTTTGTGTGTATAAACATAAAACATATAAAAACAACGCACCATAAAAACAATATTTATTATACGAGAAAAATTTGCTTTAGGTTTGAGGAAAATATTGTTCATTTACAATAAATTATTAAATAATATTCTGGTTCGCATGAAATGGAATATTATCAGATATTTAATGTTAGTTAGAGGTTCAATTTATTTTGTGAAGTCAGTTCAATAATTAGTAACTTTTCCAACATTATGTTTTATTCTTTATCAAACACTGTAAAGTGATTCTGAAACACTGTAAAGTCTTTATTTTAAGTATAAAAATATTCACGAAATCAAATTCCCATAAAAATATTTTGTATTTTTAAAAAGAGAGAAGTTATATTTTCGAAAAAATACCGGTTTTTAAATTATTCCAACTATTTATGTTTAATACTTTTATCTATGACAATAAGTTTTCACACACATTTTCAATTCACTTTTTCTTATAAATAAAATCCAGGTGAAGAACTGATTTTAGAATTGTTTAAAAACCATGTCAATTCACAGTTAGACATTCTTTCAGAAATTTTATTGGATCATTCACACAATTCACAAAAACATCATGTAGCTTGTAAAAAATATTCAAAGTTCAAATATACTTCAGAGTGGGAATATGAAGATATATTTCAAAATTAGTTGCGAAGAAATACAAATTTATGATATTTCCAAGATGTTCTACTTACCACAGGGAATGATATTACTTAGAGATACACGTGAGAAGACTGATTTCTAAACTTTAACTCAAAACTCTGATTAATGTCATCGATTGAGATCATAGATGATGGAAAAGCGTCTTAGAATCAAGACACAAAAACCGCAGGCATGGGAATTATTTTTCACTTTATTTAATGACATAATCTCTTTAAAAACTTGTCTAAGGATATTACTAGAATATCCTGATATTGAGTTTTTATAAGTAGAAATTCCTCAAGTAAATAAAGCAAGTTTCTATGCAGATCAAAACTTATAATGATACTTACACTGCTACTGTGTAAAATTGAACAATTCAATAACAAAGTGCTAAATTCAAATAATCGAAATACTGCTTGTGCTATTTTAACAAATATAATTGTTTTGTGTCTGATAATATTTAACGTATTAGGCCTCGTCTCAACATTAATATTAATTATGTAATTAAGAACCTCATCTTATCCTGTACTACTTGGAATAGAGTTGGAAATCATACTCTGATTCTAATATGAACGGCAAAGTGAATAATAAAGATTTTTATTATTCTATCCTAACGATAATGTCCCAAATTTTCAACATTATTTCATACAAAGTTAAACTGAAGAAAGAATCATATCATACAGAGGAACTATAACTAAGACATAATGTGGAATATTATAATTTCACAAAAATTTTAAATAAGGTAATTTTATGTAATCTTTAAAATGTGTCAAAGTTAGTATGTTTAAATGCCTAATCTAACTAAATATATCAAGCACAAAATGAAAATTTATTTAAAAAAGTTTCTGCATAGATGTGTATCACAAAAATATAGAAAATCACCAAATATTATCAAACATCATTATAAAGAAAGTATTTCCGGTAATGTTGCTTTATTTTAAGGGTAGGAATTTCCTAATGGCTAAAAGAAACATTGATAAGAATATTTTGTATCAATCAGAGAAATTTTATATTATTCTGAAACAATTAGTTTTCTGAAAACATTTTGAAGTTATGAAAATTATTGGTAGTATGGATAATAATAATATTTATTTGGAAGATCAGCAGAGTAGAAAAATACAATTTCTAAATATTCCTGATATTCCTTTCGGAAATGTAGCAAAATATGTCTACAATTCTTAGTTAATAATTGAAAATTAACTTAAATAAAAGAGAATTTTTAATACATTCCATTGAATCTTTGTGATTATATGTGTAAACAATACTTAATCAATAGACTCTGTTTTTTAAATGTATTTGAGTATTTTTTCATGATCATCTTAATAAATATCCCCAGAAGTAAAAATAAATAAAGATGAGCGAAAAATAAATTACAAAAAATTCAAAATATTAAATTTTTAGCTCCAAGCCAAACAACTGAAACGAGAAATTATACCATTGTAGATGACGATATTTGAGTTGTAATAATGTTAGTGTTAAAGTTTAATTTCAACAATGACAAACTATATTTTTTCAAAATGTAGTTGCAATAATTTATCAAACTGTTTATCAAACGTGGAAAATTCCCTTCCTGGTATTCTCGAATGGATTATTTTTGAAAATTTTGCACTGAAATTCTAGAATACAAACTCAAAATTAAAAAATAATTGCGTGTGTGTTCAAATCTAACAATACCCTTGGCTACAAAACGTATCAGCACATAAGTAAATGGGTTAAAAGCTAATATCTGGAAATCCACTTTCCAGATATTTCATTATTCATCTATATTTCTCGTTTGCAATTACTGTATTACATAATTACAGTTACATTAATGCCAAAGAACAATAGGCAACTATATATACTTATTATATATTACACACACACACACACACACACACACACATATATATATATATATATATATATATATATATATATATATATATATATATATATATATATATATATATATATATATATATATATATATATATATATATATATATATATATAATAAACTAGCCTATACTTTGTACACTTTTAGTTCGATTTCTTTAAATAAAAAAGTTCAGTTTTGTTCAAATTTTTATCTTTCATTCATTTCATCTGCATGTTTCGTTGAAGTTCTGATTTTACTACTTTCTTCTCTCATAAGGGTCATTATTTCATTGTCATTACAATTGATATGTCAGACATCATAAGTGTGAACTTATATATGTGTGATTATAAGTTTTGTTCCTGGTTTTCATTTTTAATATAAATTTAACAAAATCTGAATATCATTATTTTGATTTAAGTAATTAGTTTTACTTAAATAATTAGCGATTTTTAAATTTGAGCTTTCACTTTATATTAATTTGTGAATTTTACATCAGGGTTTGAATCCAACAATTTTCATATTCTTAAGGAGAAATATCACAAAAAAATATTTTATGAAGTTATTTAAAAAGTTATAGATACACTAAAAACTTACTTGCGTTCTTATCTTACTAATATAATCAAAATTATATAAAGTAGTTATATTTTAGAATCAAATGTATTTTTCCTGCATAAAATGAGCTAAATAAGCATAATACATTTTAATTGAGAAATACTTAACTAATTCTTTAATAACATATATTTCATCAGAACTTAATTAAAGTACCACGGACCGAAATTTATTGAATGTCTTAAAAATACGACATTCGTGTTTTCCCTAAATTTTAGGAAAGGATACCTGCTAATTGAAATACTTTTGCTAGAAATGACAACAATCCGAGGAGAAGGGATATTTCTTTGCTACGAAAATAATTAAAAAATGTTCCTTATTTATGAAATATGTACATTTTGCGTTTCCATAATGAGTCACATGCTTGATCATTTTTGCATCGGATAATTTAAATTTGAGAATTTAAGTGTACTCCAAGTTAGAACTATTAATGAAAGAATGAATGATTACAGTATTCATATAAAAATAGTTATTTTGAATTAGCAAAGTGGAAGTAGAATGTTAATGCTTAACTTCAAAAACAATTAACGTATTTTTTTCAAAAAATTTTGTTAAAAAAATTATCATGAATTTGCCTTAACTTTAATATTAGAAGTATTTTGCTTATAGCCATTTCTATTTTTGGATATTTTATAGGAAATGCTAGCAGAGAATGTCTGCTAAATGCAAGCTGGTCAAGTTGGTCTAATTACCGATCGTGCACGCCCTTGAAACTCCCAGAAGAAGAATATTTGCAGGTAATTCAAAATGCACTTACAGTTTTTAGCTAAAAATATTTAGTATCTTGAGAATGTATTAATTCATCAGCCAAAATAAATATCCTTTCATAGAACATAATTTAAATTTATTCCTTGTTTCAATAGCATTTTCTTAAAAACATAAGTATTTGTCGTCACTTGAAGATTTTATTGCTTATCAATAGTTCTTTTCATATGCAGTATATTGATTGTAACTTTTTAATTGTACTAAAGAAATATCATTTATAAATGAATTTAATATAAAATGAAAAGATACATTACAATTGTTTCTGTGACTATAATTATAGAAATACGAGTATAAAGCAATTTTGCACCTATGAGTCTTGCATTTTTAGAATAGATATTACACAGGATATTTTGCATTTACATAAAACCTATAACTTCAAATATTTAAAAAATATTTTTAAATTCAAAAATAAACAATAATAAATTTAGTTTTACTACAGTTTAACTGAAGTAATATTAGTTTTACATTCAAATATTAGAAAAGTCGGTAAACTCATCTAATATCGTGTAGGAGTTTCAAGGATACAAAAACTATACCCATTAAATGAGCCATGAGATACACTAATTTCTGAAGGAATATTGGAAGCAACTGAAAACATAAATTTTGTAAACCAATCAAAGTTTCTATCGAAATGCGAAGGCATGGGAAATGTTTTTCAGAATCATGTTGGAAAGTTTCTCATGTATGATCCGTAATGTTCACGACAGGATATTTAGTTAGCCGGTGGTTGAATCTAAGACAAGATGATTAATCCAAGAAGCATTCGGAACTAACTTTTAACGTTTAAGATGTCATATCATCTTTTGATACTGTCCAAGTCTAGTAGAATGCATGATAGACATGAATAAGAGTAAGTTATCAAATAAAATGCTTAATTGATAACATTAACTTATTTTTGTCCATACATATATCTCTATCACTTGAAATAATCATCCTTTAACGTATCAAATATCAAATGTCAAATCAGAAGCATATATGATCCATTATGCAATCACAAATTCTTCACCAGTTACAACATTTCTCTGCATTCTTTAGCACGTAAGTTCTATAGATTCATAAGGTTTTCTATTATTTTCATACGTACATCCACCCGATACAATTAGAAATGAGACTCATCAGACTGGACAACGTATTTTCGGACATCGTCAAATTTTGCAGAATATAATTTTAAAATGTAATAATCTTGACATTAGAAATGAATTTGAACTTAAAAGCCAATGAATTATTCATTTTTATTCTATTTGTTTGTAGGTGCTATGGGATATGCGAGATGCTGTTACAGTGTATTATGTCGGTTATGGCTTTTCGTTAGTCGCACTCACTTTAGCTTTATGGATATTCATTTATTTTAAGTAAGTTTCCATTTACTTATATTAAAGTGCTGTAAATATGTGTTTCAGTCACTTAAAAGTTTCCGTTCATTTAACTTATGAATAGTAGATAATAATTTCAGCCACAGAAGCTTGAGGTTTTCTAAATATATCTGATAGTTTCAAATTCAGTCATGAATTGAGTCATCAATAGAAAGATTGATTATCTTTTAACTCTTTAATTAAAATCTGGAGTTTTTTTTTTTTTAATTTTTTATGCATTACCAGTGTTAAAATCTACTATTTATTTCATATGAAACTTGTCATAAGAGCAATGAAATGAAAAAGAATTCTAAGGAATTTAAATTTTGCTCTTTAATTAAGATTATTTTGAATTGAATAGCAATTCTTTAGAATTATTAAAAATAAAATTACCGTTAAATTGTATCTATGTACGTTATTTGAACAGATATTTGCAGATATCTGTGCAGAATAGCTGATGCATATTAAGAAATCAGAAATATTAACTTTAGAGAATAATTTGTTATTATTACATATGCTCTCATTTCTAAATGGCAGAAAAATTAATTTAGATTGTTTGTCAAAGAATAAATTTTTATTTACATAGCTGGCCACCCAAACTATAACACCAAGAAAGATAAGAGATGTCACAACAAAATTTATTTTGTTGATAACATGTTGACCCAGTATCAAATGATTAAATTTATTGACTTCTGTGAAAAGTGGCTCCTGCCAAAATCAGCAGACAGAGTAGCCACCATTGTTGGAAATCACCTCTGCCACACGCCTTGACATTAATTCAAAGAGGCTTTGGATGTATTTTTGAGGTAGAGCAGAAAAAGCAGCTTCCACACGTTGCCAAAGTTGATCTGGTGTGGAAGCTGGGGATATAACCTGAATCAATCGTTGAGCAAGCATGAACCACATGTTTACTGTCGGCAAAAGATCCGGAGATGAAGCTGGCCAGAGAAGTAATTCGATCTGGCTATGGCGAAAAAACCTTGGACAATGCGCACCTCATGTGGTCGCGCATCATCCTGTTGAAATATGGCTGTGAGCAAGCCGTGGAGGTAAGGAAGGACAACTGGCTCCAACACCTTAAAGATGTAGCGCAGGGTGTTCAAAATACCAGCAATGCGTACTAGAGGAGTACAAGAGTGACATCCAAATACCCAGTGCAAGACCAGTGTGGCGGTGCATAACGCAGCTGTTCAGCATTCTCTCGCCACGATGTCTCCAGACTCGAATACGATCATCGTGGTGTTGCAGACAGAAGCGTGACTCGTCAATAAAAACAATTTCTTTCCATTCTGCCATCCAAATCCTTCCTACATTGCACTATTGAAGGCGGAAACGTCTGTGATTTTGCGTCAAGGATAGACGAGGCAATGGACGTCTCTCGGACAGACGACTTTGCTTTAAACTGCGTCGAATGGTACTCGTTGACACTGGATTATGCGTTACAGACTGAATGTGCTGTGCTATGGTTCGTGATGTAAATGAGCAATCCGTCACTGCCTTGTGCACAATTTGCATATCATCACGTGAAGTAGTGCACTGAGGTGGATGCGATTGAACACGTCGGTCCGTCGTACCTTCCCGCATCCAACGATTACATATCCGCATTACAGTTGTTTGATTTCATCCAATACCAATTTTTTTAAAGATTATCCACAGTCTCGGTACCACTATCTCTTAAGAAAATTAGATTAAAAAAATTATCTCTGTTTTCTACAAGGCATAAATAATAGTTTTTTTTAACTGCAAGAAAAACACAATTACCGAACTTAAAATCTTCGAAATCTCCAAATCTTAAATAGCGCTTTGAAGCGGCGACACAGGCGAGCATGATATGCGTTTGCTCTAAAATTCATTGCTATATCTCACCTCCATTAATGCGTGTTGTAAATTTTATGTTATTTGCATGCTTCTTTCAAAGTGTTGTATTTACGGTGGCCAGCAGTGTACTTAAATTTAAAAATCTTTAAGGAATTTTCGTTTCTTTTCTTTTTGAAAATTATATACTTAATTTTTAAATTTTCTTCATTTTTCTCATTAATTCCTTATGTTAAATACTTTCACTGAAGAAATATTTTCATAATAGTTAGTATCAAAAATTAAAGGAAATAATAATTTAAATAGAAAACGAAAACATCTATTTGAAATATTATATATTTTGTTTGCTGCTTTAGAGAAAAGTATGTGTCATGTTCTGATAGTAATTTCTCCAAATTTAAAATCTTGGAATCATTAAAAAACCCATTTATTCTATGTTTTCAACCACACATTGCGATCCCTTGCGATTATTTTACCAAAATAATAATATTGTGCAAAAAAAATTAAGAATTGAGCAATACTTCATAATATTCATAAACAAATTTAAGTTCTCAAATTTATGCAAAGTGGAAAAAAGAAAATAAATTTAAAGGTAGTTGTTCATAATGAAATGGAATTAAATAACTGCATACTAAAGGTTGAGTGCTCGATAGTTACTCGTTGCTTTCAATAGTACATGAATAGAAATAATTATTGAATAGAGAGGTGATTAATAGTGCACGTTTCTGAATTTTAACTCCGTTTTGAGGAGATTTTAAGCACCTCTCAAATTCCTTATCAATATTTATTAATAAGCTACAATATTGATGCGAAACATTTTCTGTAACACTGTTAAAAGTAAACATAAAATTAATGCATTTTCATCCCTAACAAAACTGAATTGTTATATGAATGTTATATTTATTGGGATATTAAAATCTGAACAATCTATTGTATAATTATCAATAAAAAGTAAAAAAAATATATCTAGCATATTATACAGACATTGTTTTTGTTTTGAAATAACAACATCTGTTACTATTTCTTGTCCATAAAAACATACATAAATTTTTGCTTAGGGCATACATTTGCAGCTGAAGTTTATATTCATGAAATAAATATATGAGTCGCAACTAATCATTTTATTCACATTTAGAGACTTAATACAAGCAAATGAATAAGAATGATATGAATACAACATAAATATTATAAACTGTTCCATATATATTTTCCTAACTTATGGCTTATAATATTCTAATTGCAGATAATAAATATTTGTAAAATATAAACATAATAATGATTTGCCAATTTATTAAATACTTATATTTATTTGCAAAAATGCTTTTAATTTTTTAATAGCCAAAACAATTAGCTACTTAACAAAGGAAACAATTAGCTACTTGAAAAACAAATGCTTGAACTCAATACATGTAAAACACACTGAAAGTTTAGATTCGATAACTAATACAAAACACAGTTTTTATTCCGTATTGACACTGATACAAAAATACATGCAATATAGTAAATGAAATTTAAGTTAATGTGGATTTCCATTCCATTGAAAATTAATATCCTTTTTTTCGGTGCAAGATGAAGCTTTTTTTAGTCAATTATTACACCCACAGTATTTTCGAATGTTAGGAATACAGCCATATATGAATTTTAATAAAATTTACAATATAGATAGATCCCATTCTTTATATATAAATAATTATTTGTGCAGTTCATCATTCTGAAACTCAGTCAATTTACTAAATTTTCATAAGCACTTTTATCATATCTATTTGGACAATATAATTCAGTAGTAAATTTGAAATGGAATTCTAATCGTAATCATCATTAAAAAAATTAAGCTAGGTAAGAAGTTAGATACAAAGGTAGATTTGACAGCTTGTTACGACGATTTCTTGAATTGATTAGGTAAATTACGAAATTTTATGTTTCCTATATTATCTGATATATAAATAAAATAGGCCAACCATCAAAGAAAATTTTTCCTAGATAGCAAACACATAATTAATGTCCGAAACACCTTTAAATGAACTCCTATTTTTAAAATTATCTATTATGCTGTTTCAAATTATTTTTCATATGAATTATGTTTTATTCGATTATTGAAGTTTTTAATATGGATACTCCATAATACGTTTGTCTACAAATATTGTATAACATACTGTATAATCTTCATAAGGAATAGAATATTTAAAGTATTTAGCACAATGTGATATTTTAATTTCTTTATTATTTAAGCATGAAAATTATTCTGTTTTAAAATCAATGAGTCAGATTTAAATTTAAATTTTACAATTTTTAATGCTACTGCTTATGTAATATAACTGCGATTTAAAAATATTTAATAAATGAAGGTAAATTTAATGTTTAATTTTGAAGTTTAATATATGGATTAACTTTAAGTTTATATCCTTAGAAACTAATAATGAATTGATTATAATAACAAAAAAGATTTTCTTTATAGCAACATATAGAAGCTGTTCATAAATTTAAAACCAAAGTCTCAAAAAATCAGCTTTCATTTCTTTTTATTTGTTTTTAGAGTATATTAAATGAAATTTTAATCCTTGATAATATTAAATTGCATTTAGTTTTGTAGTTTTCAACTATGCAATCAATTCAAACTCATGATTCTTGATCATTCATGATTCATGATAAGTTCAACAATTAGTTTTAAGATTTAATTGATGTATTTTCATAATGGATTATATAAACCGCTACAATACGGTTTAAGAAATTTTAATTTAATTAAAAAAAGTTATACAAAACAATTTTGGTTGTGTAATAAATAGAAATTTGTTATTATATTTAATAATTTTTTATTATTTAATTATATTATTATATTTAATTTAATTATATTATAATTTACAGTAATTTAATTAAATTTCGATAATTTTTTCAATTTTATTTCTTGTAATGAAACGCATCGAAAAATGCATTTTATTTGGCTTTCATTCATTAAAATATGTTTTTGATTTTCTTCCTTACAACTATAGTACGAGATAATTACAATCTGCGCGTTACCATTTTACAAAATCTCCTTTGAATTAATAAAAATTTTGTTTATTCTAAAACGAGAAACTCTAACCAAGAAGATTTAAAAATTGGAATGGAAATACGTGTTAAATATCTTCTATTATATTTGCTACCAAATTATCAATTGACTATTTCTAACTTCATTACTCAAAATTTTGTTATGCTTAAAATAATATTAGGTGTCATTGATGCAATTAAATTAAATTAATTGTAATTTTGTATCAAAATTTTGAAATTTAATATATTTCATGTAATAATATGAACACAATTCAAAAAAAGCAAAAAAACAACTCTGAAGATACAAAATCCAAAATCATTCTCTGATGATTCTATATGCAGATTTTCTTTTTAATTTATATGCATAATTTTTAAATCCTGCTAATTCTTAAATAAGATTCACATTATCATTTCCTAATTTTTTAATTTTTGTTTATCTTTCAGTAATTTTTGAATCTTTACGACATTATCCTATTTACGGAAATCATTAGAGACAATATTGCCATTCTTTCGAAAGATGTGTTTAAGGGAATACTTTTCTAATAAAATCATGGATGAACGGTAGCTTTTCCTCATGAGAGCGAAATTCTCGCCTTTCTTAAATGACTTTTCAAGTCGTTTCATTTCAATACACATTTGCGTCATAAATCCCAGAGAGTATTTAGAATATCTATGAATACATTTTGATTTGCATATTCATATCTTCCTCTATGTTTGCTAACTGCAGCTTTATGTCTTCTCTCGCTACCGAATTATATTGAAAATAATCTAGTAATAAAATATATTGAGTATTCACATTGTGAAATGATGTCTTCATGCTCTTCATTCGATGATATTTATTTAATTAATATCTTTAATTAAATCTCTTGAGTTTTGTAGATTTTGATTCGTAAATTATGTTTTAGATATCAAACTCATTTTAAGCACTGAAATGTTATTTCCCAAAGTAATTTGTTTTCAATTGAAATTATGAACAATAAGTTTATAGTTTAAATAATTTATTTTACATATACAAATCAAAAGCTTGATTGCAAAAAAAAAATTATTACTTTAATGTAATATCACAGAATTTTTGAAAGAAACTATTAAAGGAAAATTTTAAGAATTAATACTTCATATGAAACTTACGATAAGTAAATAGTCACAGCTTTCTAATTACAATCTTTCGGTTTATCTTAACAATTCTATATTATAAATCTCAATAATTGTTTCATAGATTAAACACATTAATAACAACAACAAATTAAAAAAATATTATTTATAAAAATTAATTAGATATCGAATGCAAAAATCTTATTTACAGTTCTACACTTTTTAAGTCAATTATTACAGTATACAAAATATAAAAAATAATAATAAAATTGTTAAAATTTATAATTTGTTAGAATATTAATTATAATATCTTTTTTCATCAAAGTTCATTAAGATTTCAATTTAAAGTAGCCGGCAATAAATAAGTTTGTAAAAGTCATAAGAAACTGATTAGTTTTTCAAGATAATTAATTTTCAGATAGGATAAACGATTTAGTTAATTAAATTTTAAGGTTTAGTCTCTCAATTTGGGAAAAGGTATTTGCAAAGGTTTGGAAGCAACTATTCAATTTATTAAAGTCCCCTTCATTTTTATTTTTCCCTTAAAATTAAACACTATAGGAATAAAGCTATCTTAAAATAACATATCAATGTACGTTTGTGTCTTTTAAAGTTAAATTCAGCAAAATTGGTAGGACATGAATAATTATCAACATAACTACATTTTGTTTTTAATTTTAAAAAGAAACTTTATATACATATATATATATATATATACTCTACTATCCATTAAAATTGCTACACCAAGAAGGAATGCAAATAACAGAACGATATTTATTGGACATATACATTATAGTGGAAAGAACAAGTGATTGGATTTACAGGAAATTAGGATGTATAGATCTTGAGAAATCAGTACTCAGAGCAGCCATCTCTGGCTGCAATAACAGCATTTAAATGCCTAGGCATGGAGTCAAACAGAGATTGTATGGCATGTACGGGGATCTCAGTCCATGCAGCTTCAACACTATGCCACAGTTCATCGACAGTAGTGGATGGTGAGTGATGGCGTGCCAATCACTCGGCAACCATTGACCACACGTTCTCAATTGGTGACAGATCAGAAGAACGTGCTGGCATATCCATAGTAAATAAATTAAATTGTAACTAACCGTCGTCAATGATATTTAACAATCATTTCAAAGTTTTTAAATTTTAATGCTTATACGAATGTTATAACTTTCTACGTATATCAGTGCTTTAAAAATAATTTAATTTTGCTTTTCACCATTCTCTAAAATTTATCACAGAGTTATTTATAATTTCTTATAAAGTAGCAAATATACTATTATATTTCATTGTAAAAATAAAATTATCTTACTAAATGTATTACATATATAATTAAGGCTTCACGTTTTCTAGGGAGTTAAGATGTCTGCGGAATGTTATTCATGCCAATCTTATTTTCACCTACATTCTTCTAGATATCACTTGGATAATGACTGCAAAATTTCAAGCTAGTCAAAATTATATCTCGAGTCGGGTAAGTGTCCCACATATAATGTTAAGTATAGGGTATGTATACGTAATATTATATGTATATATATATATATATATTTATATATATTATATATCTATATCTATATCTATCTATCTATCTATCTATCTATCTATATATATATATATATATATATATATATATATATATATATATATATATATATATATATATATATATATATATATATATATGTCAGAGTTTACATTTAAAAATCATGTTGCAAAATTCTTTTTCCTTACCTTAATGGAAACTAAGAATTTCAGTTAAAAAGTATTTAGCATTTTAAATACATCAAGTAAAATCTAATTAAAAATAGTGATGAGGCTTGTTTCCGAGTGACAACTGACAACTGGACATGACTGTCTGCAAAGGCATCGGCATCGGATAGATGAAATGGACTTTACTCGTTTTCCATTATGCAATTATGGTGATATGGATGCCACCCACCTCAAAAACTGCCCTGAAGTTTTAAAGTTAATGACTAGCAACTCTTTTGAAGCTACTAAAAGACTTTATTCTTGTTTTATACTTGTTCATCTTTTTATTGGGCTGTTCTTAGATTAATGGCAGCTTATTCAATAAGATAATTTCACATACTTATTGAATAAGAAGCTATTTCATTATTTTACAAATTCAGACATTTTTTAATAAATGATTTTAAAATTTTTTAAATTTTTCAAAGTTTCATTATGGTTTCTTTCATTTTCTATAGATTGCTTGCTACTTAACAATATTTCTGACGTATTTAATGGGAACCAATTTCTTCTGGATGTTTGTAGAAGGTCTCTACTTATTTATTCTAGTTGTGAAGACGTTCTCCGTGGACAACATTAAAATTTACATATATGCATTGATCGGATGGGGTAAATATTACTATGTTTTATTCATCTATAAAAAAATTGGAAAAATTTGAAATATTTGATAAAATTATTTGTTTAAACAAATAAACATTACAGTCACGATCAATTCCTTAAAAAGTTTGAGATTTAAATCATGGAAAAACATATTTATGATATTATATTTAAAAGTAATTCTAATGAATTTCAATTTGCGACACCAATTTTAGCTATAATATATAATTTAGAAGTTTTTGTTTTATTTTTATAATATATCATACATTTTAAAATAATGATTTACATACTTTTGATTAATAACTGCTTTGTTTATGTTATCAAGCAATAAAAATTATTTTACCTAAATTAAGAAATGTTTAATGATGTAAATTTTTAATAAAGTTCTTCCAAAGTTTTTTAACAAATTTAATTCGTCTTTAGCTTAATGATGAAGTAATGTTCAAAAGTAAAAAACTAATTATATAAATATTTCCTGTGTATAAAAAACTTGATAACTTTGCAGATTTCATAAGAAGAAGATTCATCATTAAAGGAAATTTATGTTTTATACAAAAATCTAACATAAATAAATTTTAAAAGAGTATATAATCTTGGAAGAGTAATGGTGATGATTTTCAGGTATATAAAAACCACATTATTTTTTAACATAAAACAGAAAACGTTGGAATAAATATTTTTTTACATTTTATTACATTTGAATTGAAACTAATTGAAATGAACAGTGTGTACTTTAAAAATAGATCTAAAATGAATGGCTGCAGCATTCATTGTAATTTTTAAATTGAAAATACTTAAATTAATTAAGTTATTAATTTTGTGCTACTCATTAAAAAATGTTGTCGTTGGAAAATCCCAGACTTCCCCAAACTTACGTTGTTGTTCATTAAAGAATGAAAAATAATAGGAAAGTATCATATTGTAAATGATAATCAAAACAGTGAAAAAAATACATTTTCAGGCTCATGAACTTATATTCTATTTCATATAGAAAGAGTCTGCTTATAAAAACTAGAGTTAATTTGAAGATAAAATGTTTTTTTTAGTAAAAATTAATGTATAAGAAAATGTCCTTTTTACATTTCTCAACAAATACTTTGTGTTTAAAAGTAAGTTATAACAAACAGTAACAACAAAGGACATTGGTTTTAAAAGTCATGAAAATGGTTTTATTAAATATAAGTTCTAAAATATTTTTGAAAATATTAATTTCGATAGTTTACAAACAATTTATTTTAAATTATTATTGAATGTATTTCCATTTCCATCGGTGAAAAAATACCATTTCCAATCAGCTCATTATGCATTTCTCACCTTCTATCATTCTGTAGATACACTAGATGACCAAAATAATGATAAGGTCTCCCTAAAGACAGTTACATCCATTTGTGGTACTATAAAGCTAAATCAAACTATTAATTCCAACTATTAATTAAACGTAACTATTAATTTCTTGTTGCTTATAACCTCCAGGAGGTATGTGATGTACATAACAACTGAGTTGTACACCTTCAAAAGCTTCATAAATCACCAGACACTGGACATCCTTAATCATAAACGTCATAGAGCCACCCCTGTGGTTTGTTTTGGAACAAATATTATTTACTTAATTTCATTTCGGGTGAAGTTAAAATTATTGTTTTGTAAGAATTACAAAGAGAGTAGGTAGTGAAAGCTATTCTAGACGTTGAATTTGTAACCACAGTGGGGTTATCAACAGGCACCGTGTTGAAATCACTACAGTATACAATGATCATGGCAAAATATCCACAAGATGAAATTTTAGAAAAGAAACCAAATTCAATGTGTGGGACAAATGGACAAAGGAAGATTGCGACTATCAGAAGAAACTTACATCATCAAAAGCCACTGTTGAGCTGAATTAACATCTATAGAACCTAATATTAACCCTACATTGTTCAATGGGAATTTTTAAAGCAGAGTTGTGATTTCCAAACATTTTTTGACGATATAAATCAGATACGACGAATCTAAGGTAGAGAGTGAAGGACTATAAAACTTTGACTGCGAATCAACAAATATATGCCTTGTTACTCGATAAATTAGGTGTTTTTCTTATTCAACTCTATGGGAATGGTTTATATGTGGTTAACCTCCGCAGACGCTTATAGCCCAGGCTGTCTCATTCCTTCTGAGAAATATGGGAGAGGTTTTCTAGTGGTTGGAGTACCATCTCTTGGTTTGGAGTAAGCTCCCTTGTCACCTTATATGTAAATATCCCTTGTAGTATTTATGCCACTCTTTTGGTTTACTTGAGTGCGCTCAATTCCTGATGGAGGAGCTCCTTGGAGACCCCATCCTTTTTCTTTATTTTTTGAGAATGTATGGGCTCATGGATCTGGTGTAGCTCCGCTATTCTGGATGGGATTTGTAACAACAACATGTCACTCTTTTGGCTTACCTACTGCGCCACAGAAATTTTTCCATCTAAAGATGGCAACATAAAAGAGGATAATTTCCCACAATCTACAACAGTTGAACATTTAAATAAAGCTTCTTGGAACACGATGGCTGAGTTGTACACTTTTCGTTGCCTCTTTAATCACCGATACCGAAATTTCTTGATCATAAACATCATGGGGTCCGTATTGTTTGTTTCGGAAGAAAGGAAAAGGTCTAATTTATCCTCCTTCTTGTGTTTCTCTGGGAATAATAGCTGTTTCGACATGAGGAAAGCATTCGGCATACAACAATACAGAAATTATATATGTTCATTTTAACAAAGATTGAAGTAATTTTAACTGCGAAGTACTAGATTTTGAATTTTTGACTCCTTTTGTTTGTCTTTCCCTCTCTCTCCCTTTCTCTGCGCGCGGGTGTGTAGATGTGAGTGAATTAATATAGTGGACTTGACATAAATCAGTTTCATAAAGTTTGAAATAAGATTTTGATTCATTCAAAAACTTTAAGCATGCCACTCTTTATAGAAGTGGAAGGCTAAAGCATATATATAATGTATTCTTTACATTTTCTTCTACACTCAGGAAATGAGTGAAACATCATTTGCTGTGGTTATTGCCACATCAATTTTTTTTCGCAGATTTTAAAATAATTTTTTATTTGGATAGGTACCATTTTCATTACAAATGTTTAAAATAAGCTTTAAAGACTGTTATGTTTGATTTTATTCCTATGCATACAGGATGTTTGTTATGTAATATTTTAACCTAATAATATGAAATAATATTAATTATTTACTTGCATTTATTAAATTTTAAAATATTAAAATTTTATTTATGTTATTAATTATGACTCAATATTTGCGAAAATTAAGTATGGTTTTTCTTGCAAATGATAATGCAATTATGAATTTTGTCTTCAATATATATTTAAGATCAAAATTTAAAATAAAAATTTTCAAAATTTAATTTATATTTAAATTAGAGAGTGTTAAGTCATTTAAATATAAATAAATGTAGTAATGAATAGTAAATAGTTAATAATTAACAACTTCATATTTCGGAAATTTATTTTAAAATTATTTGGGATATCTTTTCACCTATTCTTGTTTAAATCATATTGATTCAAAACTAAATCGTATCCACAAATTATATTTTTTTCTACTCGTTAGATTTGCGTTATATCCAAATAGATTTTAACTCCATTAGGTTACTTGCAAATTGAAGGATAAAAGGAAGAAGGATTCAATTTTCTTTACCGTCCTTGTCTTAAAAATATTTTTATAACTAATATCCAATTTATATAGTTTCATTTATTTTATTCATCTAAAATACCATTAACGTCAAACAAAATTAATTACAGCAGAAATCCATTCTTGATCATTTTTCTTTCACGGTGTGGATAAGAAACTAGTTATTTGTCTATTTCCTTTACCAGCTAGCTGCAGTTGTGCAGTTCAAAATTACTTTTCCTAGCTTTTATGCTTTCAACACATTTTTTAAAGAAAAGTCTCTTGGAACAAAATCGATTGAACCTAGTGCCACATCTATATAAGGAATTATCTCATATTTAAGTTTTGTTTTTGAGTAATGTGTATTGAAATTTGTATATCTTAGGAACTTTTTAAGAATTCTACACATATATGATATTTGCGAAAATTACATATCAGTTTTCTTCATAAAGGTTACCTTTATTTATCAAAAGTTATTAAATGGAATAATTTAGCTAAGACAAGTTGCAAGGATTAAATACTTAAATGTTCTTATATTATAAAAAAATAATGTACAACAAAAATTAAACCTGATATATGTTTGTATGAAAGGCATTAAAATTTAAAAATGTAGTTTCCAAAATACCGGATATCTAAGCAGAACTTGCTTTATTTGAAATTTATGTAACAAAAATTCCAATCCTTCTTCAATACATTTTGAATCAAATTTAATGAATCATGACAGATGAAATATGAGATTATTTCATTCGTTTATTACACATAATACCCACTCTGTTTAGACTAAGATGTGCATTGAGGTCTATAATTCTTAAAGCTAACTTTAAAACTTTAAAACTTGTTAAAAGATACTTAGAATTATAAAATTAAACATACTATGTAATTCGTTCATTTGCCAATCATTTTTTCTTAGCAATTTATTTTTAAAATTATAAAAAAAGTATTTTACGAAACACATTTATAGAACTTAAAACTGTCAAACAAATATAAATAAATAAAGAATAATTTTACTTAAATACACTCGCTTATATATATATATATATATATATATATATATATATATATATATATATATATATATATATATATATATATATATATATATATATATATATATATATATATATATATATATATATATATATATATATATATATATATATATATATATATATATATATATATATATATATATATATATATATATATATATATATATATTCGTTGTTGCTTTCTTAATTCTAAAGAAGTAAGTTGGAATTTAATTTAAGTAGCCTTATGTAGTGATTGTCCTGTTATTTTGAGTGGCTTGATGCCTCTATAATTAATAGCTCTGTAAATAGGCCCCTGATACGATGATTCATATTTTTTTGCCATTGTTGTTTTGTATGTTGATGAAGAAGGAGCTTCAAATGTGATCGTGAAAATGGTAGGATCTTTACTTGAGAGACATTCAGCTTTGTGGCTACTTTTGCAATAGCCTCTGTTCATTAATTTCCATTGAAACCTTGGTGAGATTTTATCCAACTAAACTGAATTTTGGAATTTATTACTGCATTTTTTTATCTATGAAATTTAGAGAGGATTTTTGTAGGGGATTTAATAGAGCTAATTAAAAAGGCTGTTGCGCGCGGTATATATTGTAACATGCAGCATATTTTTTTCAATGAGTTCAATGGCTTGAAGGACAGTGATGGCTTCAATTTGAAATACTGAGTTTTTATTACTTATGCTTCTGTAGTATAATATTGTTCCACTAGAGTATGATTGTAGCAACAAATGTAGCAACCTTTCTTCTTGTAGCTACTTTTGAAAATGTACGTAATCAAAAAAAGTTATACTGTAGTGTAAAAGAAAAGGGAAAAGGTCTGATTTGATGTTTTCCGAGTGAAGTGGACTTGAATTTTGTTCTACGCTGACTACAAAGCTTAGTAAACAAGATCTTTGTCATATGGTGGAATGAAAAAAAATAGTTAAAGGAAGGGGTGGAAAGAAAATATCACTTGCTATGCTCAAAGAGGATTGGGGACTTTTTTGCTCTCCCTATAAAGTCCCCCATTCGTAACTTCAAGTATAGATTATAATTTCATATGGGGTTATATATAAAAACACTAAAAATATTACATTTTTATATAGGTTTTTATATTATCTTGTGATTTTTGTATGAGTTTTTGTTTCAACTGCAAAATAAATATTACTCAACCGCAACATATACTTCCATTGATATTGACATAGGCATGGTGAAATTTTGTATCGAAATACAAACGGATAAAATAAAACTAAAAAAGAAAAAATGTGATTCAATAAAGAGCAAGTCATTATCTAAGAGCTTAGTAGGAATCGGTAAAAATATAAGAGATTTTTATTTTGTAGCTTAAGAAAGAAATTATTTTGTAAACTCTGTTTATTTATTATTTTCCTAAGAGTGTTTACTTAACATGGTATATCTGACAATGATGAAATAAACACATAAATATTACAGTTAAATTTGATATATTACCCTAAATTTATATCCCAAAACATTGTTTGAGAAAATTATTAATAAAGAAAATCAACTAATTTACTTTAATATTATAATATCTGTATTTTAAAGAGATTAATATTTTAAATTTAGAATTTTAAATTTGTTCATTAAAAACAAAGTAAACATAAACAAAAATATATTTTTTTATTTTGTATTCCACAAAACAAACTAAAATGTTTTACTATAAATGCTAAGTTACGGCAGTGCAGTAATTTCGAATTTTATATATATATATATATATATATATAAAGCACCTAAGGCCTTTTAATTGTATATTAAAAAAACTGTGCACATTGCATCATTCCATACTGAAATGCCAAAAAAGTTTTATTTAAAATTGCATAAACTACTTTGTGAATAAACTACATGGTATGCATTTTAAGTATGTTTAATGTTTTTAAATATGTTGCATTTTAAAGATCTATATTGTTTTTTAGAAATAAAGTCTTTTCAACCAAAATAAATTTTAATGCACTTTTTACGAATTTTTAATACAATTTTGAACAGTTCCTTTACAAATAAATATAATTTAAAACATTGTAAATTGAGTTTACATTGTATTTATCTGTATAGTGGAGACATGGGGACCGAAAGTCTAGGCATCTCATCCGGCTTTTGAATCGATTGATTGGCAATGTTAAGATCATAGGTTCCATTGCATGCGGAACACACTGGAATACGGTAATGAAATTGCTGGTGGTCTGGCCAGAGAGAGGGCAGCCATAAGGATATCGCTCTTAGTGATTGCCATACTTTTGCATCAAAATACAAACGTATATACTCGCTTCACATTCAAACGGAACACTCGTGTACAACGTCAGATGACGGGCAACAAAGTTTATCCCCTGTGTTCAAAATGTCATGCGACTCAAGCAGCCTCAGCCCACACTTTGGCCTGCATTGATTTAAAAAAATGCCAGTTACTGTCGAGCCCTGAGACTGTGCTCCATTGTTTGAAGGTATTCGTGTTCATGGATTTGGTTTGATGTTGCTGTCAACCAGGAGGGATAAGCCGCAACGACAGATATCGTATTTACAGTTAAATATAAAAAATACTCAAATGAAATACTGTTGAATAAAATGGAAAATTCATTTACTAAGAAAAAAGATGGTTGTTTAGTGAAAATTTTTTATAGGAAAATGAAAAATCAAATTTTCTCAATTTGGATAAAAAGAACTAACATCTTTGGACAAGTTATTATTAATAAGAAATAGTGAATTCCGATATGAATTTCCTATTTTATTATTAGAGTGATATTTAAACCTTATAGAAACCAATTAGATGCAGTTTTAAAATTTTAAACTTTTTACGTTATTTTAAGTGCTGTAACTCTATTAATAACTTCAAATGCACGGAGTGTATATGATAAGGAGTGCTAAGTCGGGATATTAAATTCAGAAATGCCTTTTGTCTAATTGCTTTGTTTGTTGCTTGTTCCTAATTATGACTGTTAAGCTGTAAGTTATGATGACTGTAGTTGTACAATATTTGTTGTTGGTATTTTTCGTATGTTCAGTGAAGAAGAGTAAGTCTTACTAATGTTTACAAGTGTTATCGGGGATGTTGTTTCCTATTTTTAGTAATTAGATGAGGAAATATCGTTCTAGACTGTTTAGTTATTTCTCTTTCTTTGTAGTTATGGAAAGTGTGTTTAATATTGAATCTTCAATTATAAAACAAAATGAATAACAGCAGTAAAAATAAAATAAATGAAATAAATAATAAATAAATCGAGTAAAATAAATGAACACAAAATAAAATTAAATGAAATGAATAAAATAAATGAAGACAGTGCAAAATAAAATAAATGAACGACAAAGGAAAAAATTATTTATCGTTATTTGTATAGAAATAAAGTGGAAAGAAAAGAACAAAAATTAACAATGATTATTATCAAATAAATGTTTGTAATTACGACCCGTAAACAAGATAAAAAAAAATTAGCAATTCAGTTTGATTACGTTCAATCTCACGTGATTCTTTGTTGGAGATTCATGGCATTCAAGCACCGGTGTTCATGTTCCAGGTAAATTCTTACTTTGTGTACTAAAGACAATAAACATGTTTTCTCATTTTATTACTTTATTATTTACTTGTGTTTTTTACTGTCAAAACCGCTCTAATAAAGCCTTTTCGAAAATACGTTGCTATGTGATTTAATACCTATTATAAATAGTTCATTGGTCATGGGCGCTTGCAACCGTAATACTGAAACATCGTATATACACTGCCCAACAATAAAAACACAACACCAAAAAAAGTTGCCAGAAAGAGACAAAACTCGGAAAACAGCGAGAAAAAGAAACGTACAATAAGTGATCTGTATTTCGAAATGATATGCATTGTACAGAGCGAGAACAGGATACTGTCAGTAAATTGTAGGACCACCGGGGTCGGCGATACACGAAGCAACACGTCTAGGCGTAAAATCAACGTAAGTACGGATGGCGTTCTGAGTTTTTTCTATCCATTCCCTATCAATTATTTGCCAAAGTGTGTCTTCTGAAGAAGGCAGTGGTTGGGTCTGCAATGTGTGTTCAATCATATCTCAAGCGTGTTCGACTGGTGACAGATATGGCAGCATAGTGGCCAGGGAGGCCACTGTACACGTTCCCGGGCATGTTGGCTGGTGCGAGCAAAGTGCAATGGGGAGTTATCTTGCTGATAAAGGGAGTAGGGCACCTCTTAAAGTAGGGTAATGTCACCATCATCTATATAACATTGGATTGCCAGTGTTGTGAATATGGACTAGAGGTGACCCGGAATCGTACGTAATGGCACACCAAGCCATGATGCCACGTTGTCACGTGGTGTAGTGTTACACAATTGCTGCAGGATTGGACCTATCTCCCCGTCACCGCAACACTCGTTCGCGGTGAATAGCACTGAAAAACCAGAAGCGGGACTCATCTAAAAAGACAAGCTTGTGCCACTCTGTGGTTCACATCACTCCAATCCGATTCCACCCAGACGCTGGCGTCAATGATGTGGAGTCAATGGCAGTCTTCTTAACGGATGCCATGAGCGCAAGTCACTAGCAATCAATCGACGGCAAATGGTTCTCTCGATATTGGAGTATCCAGGATGTCTTAAACATACTGATGAATTTTGATGGAAGTGTTTTGAGGGACACTCTGACGAGTCGATCCACGCGTGTTGACGTCACTCTGACTATAGACCGGTATCCCGCAAATTCCCTTGTTCCACTCATCTTCGCCACTGCCTGTGCACTGTGCTCTCGTGCAGGTGTCTTTCTGCTACGATTTGCTGTAAGGACCAGCCTGCCCTTCTCAGTGCTATCACTATGACTCCGTAAGCGATGGCCTGGCATTCTCTGAAATTTCAGGCGTCCTTTGCGACCGGAACAAACTTTTAACGATTATTTTCCAAGCATCAATAAAGGATCTAATATATCTCATTCTGCCAGTTCCTAACCTTATACCTTAACCTACAATAGCTGGAGAGCTACGTATTTCATATTATTTTCATAACTCGGTGAAGTCTGTCTACCCCGAAATTTGCATAGTTTCCTGACCATTCCTTATCGGTGTTCCATTTTCAATGTCGGGCAGTGTATCTTTACCAGGTAATAAATATCTTATCAGTTTAATAGCTAGCAACTTTACTTAGTTGTTGGCTGATATTTTTTTAAAAGTAACTTAGTATTGAATTTAAAATATAACTTAAAATTGTGAAATAAAGTATACAAGTAATATTATATTTTAACGTCAATACTAGAAAATACTGTTTTTAAAAAATGTCACTTGATAGGAAATTTTCTCAGATAAAAAACTAAATTTCGATATTTCTGACATTATCTCTATCTTTCTATGAAACTATGAGTCAAGTTATTAATTTCGGGTATATATATATATATATATATATATATATATATATATATATATATATATATATATATATATATATATATATATATATATATATATATATATATATATATATATATATATATATATATATATATATATATATATATATATATATATATATATATATATATATATATATATATATATATATATATATATATATATATATATATATATATACAGGGTTAGCAAGAAATAAGTTTCCCACTTCAGAGGGCTGTAAAATACGTTCTATTCGTCCAAATGAGATAAAATTTGAACTACAGATAATTCAAATAATGCGTTTGACATTTATTAAAATAATAATAATAATACAAAATTCCGCCGATAGATGGCACTGTAATACTAATGGTATTTATTTACATATACTGAAAATATGAAAAGTCATTTGCTTTACAGCGTATGCCTATTAGCATTATCTTTGGGTAAAAAGAAATCGGATTCTGAACGAGCATTAGTTACTTCTATGCACATCATGCCTTCTTTGCAAGAAAAAGCGCTACTTGTAAAATTGTTCTACCAGAACCAGCAGAACTCCGTTGCAGCTGTATAAGAATTTCGCCGTATGAAGCAGATACGAAAAGGTCCAATGTCTCCATGTGCGTTACGCAAGATGATGCAGAAATTTTAAAGAACTGGACTACTTGCAATTCTTCCCTGTAGAGGACAAAAGCCAATCCAGTCTTCTAGCGTCGAAAATGTGGCTACTGCGGTCGTTGAAGCCAGCAGTCAGTCGCCGGATGGTAGTGTGAGTGTTCCAGTTGTTTCAAGTGTATTGGATATGCCATATTCCACTGTACAAAAAACCTTACGGCGGATTTTGCATTTTTATCCCTACAAAATCAAGTCTCTGCACTTGTTGTAGGACAGGGACTCAGAGGTTCGTAAAACTTTTGCACATCAGTTCCTTGCTCGAATGGTGGTTGACGTCACTTGGCCATGGAATATTCTGTGGACTGATGAAGCCCACTTTCAACTTAATGGGCAAGTCAGCACCCACAATTGTCGAATTTGGGCAGCGGAAAACCCTCGCGCTATCCAGGAAAAACCCTTGCATCCAGAAAAAGTGTCAGTATGGTGTGGGTTTACGGCTATTTTTTTGATTGGACCGTATTTTTTGGAGAGATAACTGCAAATGGAATCAAAACCTGTTCGATCACAGGACAACGGTACCAAGATATGCTGAGGGATTTTGTAATCCCACAACTTTAGCAGCGTGGATGCCTTCATGACATCATTTTCATGCAGGATGGCGCACCTCCTCATATTGATCGTCGTGTAAAGCAACTGCTAAGACAGCATTTTACTGAGGCACGGGTTATCAGCCGTCATTTCCCTACGGCATGGCCTCCTCGTTCTCCGGATATCACCCCCTGCGACTTTTGGTTGTGGGGTTTTTTGAAGAATAATGTCTACCGTAGCACTCTGTACCAGATCTGAAGGACAGCATTCGGCGCCATATCCTTGATATTCCGACAGACTCACTCCGGTCTGCTGTCAAAAATATGGTTTTGCGATTAGAGCACATTGTTGAAAATGAAGGGGGACATATTGAGTAGTTGTAATGCTACTTTTATTATTATTATTATTTAACATTTATAAAGCATGCCAAATGTTTTATATGTATTATAGCGCCATCTACCGGCGAAATTTTATACTAATCTTTTTTTAAATAAATGTCAAGCGCATCATTTGAATTATCTGTAGTTCAAATTTTATCTCATTTGGACAAATAGAACGTATTCTACAACTCTCTGAAGTGGGAAACTTATTTCTTGCTAACACTGTATATATATATATATATATATATATATATATCACTTGTTTGTTGGGTACTCGTTTTAATACCAAAACATTGAAATATTGTTCAATGTAAACTTATTATACCATCAAATATATGATATCGTTAGATTTCTTCAATTTTTTTATTGAAATTTGAAAATATTTAAATTTCTAAATTATGCAAATCTCCAAGATCTTCTAATGCTAGAAAACACCTCTATTTCAGTTTTTGAGTTTTTAATAAGTGGTGACACATTTTTATTCACAGTGATGTTTGTAGATATATTAAAAATGTTAAACATGCTTGGATGATGTTTTTGTTGTGTTACATGTCTATGATCGTTCTCGACGAAAGAAGACAAAATACTAACCAGAAGCTCATGAACGCACAGCTGCAATTTTTGATTACATTGTATCCACCTATACTATCAGCAAAAAGTGGGGTGCTATGTTTAAAGAGAAGGAAAGTCTATTGAAGATAGCACCAGTCCAAGTCACTGAGTGGATGTGACATGTGACTATTAAAAAAATTTATTCAAACTTCGAGAAATATTTTATAGAAAATTACTACACGTCTGTTTTTCAAACAGCTATGGAAATGGGTATGTGACTATAAATAATAGAAAAATACTGCATGAAAAACTGGTTTTGTCAGGAGTCTATAGTATCACAAATGCTGAGGGTAGAGACAATATTCTCGAGTAATGCAAATAATGAAGTAAATTTTATTCGTAGTTAATGAGCTGAAAAGAAAAGAGAATCCATCACTGGGACTCTGAAACAAATGAAAATAAAGGAGAGATTCACTTTACCTTTATAAGAGTTCTACCCGACTTTTTACGTTTTGAGGGCAAAACCTTACAGATAAAATGTTGACCATTATTTTTCGGGATTAATGGTCAACATTTCGGGAATCTCACTGATTGTTTGTGACATAATAACACAATAATTAATACCATTTATGCTAATTTGTTGATCCAACCTCAAGAGCCCTTAAGAAAAAAACACTGAGGAAAATTGAGGAATGAATTGTTGCTTTTGCATGGCTATGCTTCACACTGTGCTTACATTTCGAAGAAACATATGTTGCAATGTGGCAACGTGGGTTTCGATCAATCATTCAGCCTATTTGTAAATCCTGATATGAAATGTATATTTTTCTTCTTTCAATAAAAGAAGAAAACACGTCACTCGCATTGCTATTATGAATCCAAGGGCACCATTTAAGATTGATTTAATAATTGTGAGAAAAAGTTTATTTTCCTTTTATAGTTGAGAAGAAAGTTTTCTCATAAATATGGAATTACTTTTAATCTGCAGCCTTACAAACTAAAATATTAAGTGAGCTGCAGTCCAGACAAATTAAATCAAAAAATGAGAACGTAACGAAAGAAATATATGACCTAAAATTGCATTAATTTTAAAATATAATGAATTCCTATAATAAATAATCTTAGAAAGTAAGGCATTTGCTTCAATTTTTTAAATCAAACTGTTATGAAAAATAAATATTCCATCCTCCTTTCTTTTAACACAGAGTCACAAATCTTCCCTTTCTTCTTCTAAAATCCGAAATAAAATTATAAAGACAGTTTTAAAGTACTTGTAAAATTATTTATAAAACAGACCTTTAAACAGCCAGACAAATTTATTTTGATTTATTTAACACTGAAAAATAGCGAGAGTCTTGAAACATATTTTTTTCATCAATTCATATTTAGTAATTTGTTCAATTATTTAAACAACTTTATTAATCATATTATATGCAATCATCTTTTAGTAATAATATTAAAAAGTATTTTTCGAAAGCCAACATTTTTTTTATTCTTGCAATAGCATATTCATTTATGATATTTACTACTCAAATCATGTTTTTGTAAAGTATTTAAATTCAGATTTTAATCTGTCTAAACATTAACATCTTTTTCATATTTTAGTTTTTTTCTGAGAGCTAACAATTTTTTTTCATTTTTATTCTTACATTAGTATATTCATTTATAATATTTAATATTCAAATCTTATTTTTATAAAATTTTTCAAATTTAGATTTTAATCTTTCCAAACATTAAAATCTTTTTCATATTTTGAAATAAATCAATTTCAAAAATTATATTTCTTACTTGATTTTCCAATATCTTCAAATTTCCACTTCGTTACATAGATTTTTAGCTCCTAAGGCATCTCAATAAATTTGACCAAGACTGTCAAGTTAGCATCAAATAGATATTGACTTTCTTAGAAGTTCTTATCAAATTTTCGATGATGCTCTGATAAAACATTTTATTTTTGCTTTTTGTGATTACTTTCGTATTTATATTCATAAATTTTAATATCGCTTCCTCTGGTAAGATTATATCACAACAATTACACGTATGATTTTGCTGTTTTTATTTTGTATCATACGTTACAATTTACTTTCTTCAAAAAAATACTGAAAAAAAACTGTCAACATTTCTCTGCATATTTTTTTTATTTTTTCATTTGAATAAATAAACGATGATATATATTCATAAGCTTAGTTTAAAGTAAAAGTTTTGGAATTCATGAAATACTTATATAAATGTAAAAAGTTAGTTATGCATATAGTTAGTTAAAGATGAATGGCTTAAACACAATTATGCAGAAGGTATATATTTCAAACAAATGGAGAATTCGGATGATAAATAAATGTGAATTGTTGTTAAAACTATCCTTAAAAATACACAATAAACCTCTATAGTCCTACCTTACTCCCTGAGAAACAACTCTTAAAACAATAAGAGCCCCAGAGCCCCAGTAATGTTGTTATCAATTTTTTTTTTTTGATTAATTGGATATATTGCAAAACAACTTTTGAAACATATGCACAATAATAAACTTTCGCTTTCATGAAAAATTGATTACAATCTATACAACAATTTTAACTTAAAAATTTAAAAGTATATTTTTCAATTTTTACAAAGCAAAAAATATTTTATTTAAATTTCTTTCAATTTTACAAATACAATACACATTAATCAATCGACACATTTATATATTAGGTTACATATAAATGAATTATGCCTTATAAGTTAATTTTCAAGCAATTAGATTTCTTGAAAGGATTTGCTGGTCTATAACTTCACGACTAACACAATATAAATTTTTATAAAGATTTGGAGGCTTGTTGAAATCCGTTTTTTACACAAGTCTCCTAATAAAGAGTAATAAAAAAACATAAATATCAAACTAACTAATTTTAATTTTTTCCATGACTTTGTGAAACTATTTACTTTTTAAAATATACCATGAATGATGAATTTTCTAAAATTTCAAAAGAACAACTATTAATTTCTTTAAACTTTTTCCTTCAATATTTGGCTAGTTTATTGTAAATAAAATAAATTTTAAGTGTTTAATTTTCTTGGAAACATCAAAAAATTTCAAACTATTACATATTTATGCTGTAGAGATTTTATAAATCATTTTTTCTTCTCATAATTCTATAAAAATGATGTAGCTTCAAATTTAGTACTGCATTCCCCCAAATTATTGTAAAACAATTCATATTAATAAAAATACTTGTAAACATTGCATGCTTTTCCAAATAAAGCAATTGCTTAAACAAACTAAGAAATAAAACTGTTATTCTTTCGAAATATATTTCGACATAACCAATGGGGAATTTCAGTAATAACTACAGATTGATTATTTTTTCAAACATCTAACAAGAAATGAGACAAATAAATTACTTTCAAAAATAAGTTTAATATTTTTGTTATAAATACTCTCTTACAGGTATTTCTTAAGAACTTAAATTTAAATACATGTATTTCTTGAGAATTTAAGTTTGAATGCTGGATTTCAGATTATTTTGAAAATATTCATGCACATCAAATTTTGAAAATTACTATATATTTTATTTTAGAATTTATGTCACATATATTGTTATACATGAAAATGTGAAAATCAAGTTCAAAAAACTTTTTGAAATAATTCAAGCGTAAAAGCATTTAGGTGTTATTAACACTAGAAATAATGATTTTTCAAAAAAAGATAATAAATATATAAACTATATACATTTTGTGCAAAAATTATGAAGAAAACATTATTTTCTAATAGTTTTTGTTTCCCATTTCTGTAATTAAAAGCAATAATTTGTTTTATTTTGCATAAAATTTGATTATTTAAAAATATTATAATTTCATATGTAATTTATACTGTTATACGAAAAATAGCCTCTAAATTATTTAAGCAAGATAACGTAGACATTGAAAAGCATAAATTGCAATATACAAAATGCAAATATTAATGTGTTATCTATAATACATAGACATTATAATGAGTTGTAAATAACAGATCAGAGTACATTTAACAATCTTTTTATAATCAAAATTAATAAAATCTGAATACTTGAACACTTTTGATAGATTAGAATGAAAGTATTTCAATGTTTTACAGTTACGTAACTTGACAGATATCTATGTTTCTATACTCTATAAATCACCTTCATACTGCAGATTCTTAATTTTTTTTCAAGGAGTAAAAAAATGTAGTTTCTTTTCCCTACCATTATTTCAAAATCAATTATAATCATGCAATAAAACTGCAATTTAAGAGGCATTTTTATATTTCAGATTCTATTTAGGCTCAAATTTTTACCAAATCATATAACTATATTTTTCCCTAGTTACAAGAAAATATATCATATGAGAAAATAATAGCTGCAACTCGAATTATGGTCCCTTTTATTAGTGCATAAAAACACCTTAGAAATTACTTTATAAATATTGGAATTATAATTTCAAGTATGTTTAAGTTTTTTCATATTTAAACTTTTTATTTTCATTGTAAAATATTTAAAGTTTAACAAAAATTATCTATTTAGCATAATTTCAAAATTAATTACTTAATGATGTTTCATCTCATTATTTAAGGAATCAATAAATTAAATTAATAAAAACTATATATATTATTATATGTATAAATATATATATATATATATATATATATATATATATATATATATATATATATATATATATATATATATATATATATATATATATATATATATATATATATATATATATATATATATATAAATTCACTTTAAATATGGAGCTATCAACATTAATAAATTTAAATGTAAGAAAAGAAATATAAAAATTAAAAATTTATTATTGTACTGAAATATAAATATAAATTCCTAAAACAATATTTAGTTACCTCAATGGATTTTCTTATTTATTTAGATTCTTTTATAATATCTTCGGTATAATTTCTAAATTTCATACAGTATAAGGAATAGCGTAGCTGTTGAAAATTATTGTTAGTCAATTTTAAGGCTCCTATAAATATTTATTTTTGACATACATTTTATTGATATGGGCAAGTTGATAAAGTATTTTCAACTATCTTAAGATTGTAAGCCTCAAAAGATCTCAAGAAACTAATCCTGCGATGTGATTGAAAAATTAAAAAATCAACTAATGTTTTTCAATTGAGACTATTATTGAAACTATGAATTATCACTTTGATATAATTATCACTTAGCTACAGTGGACTTAAATAATTGTAAAATATAAAAACTGTGAAATGACAAATAAAGGCAAATAATTTCGTATACTATTTGTTTCCATTAGTAATTATTTGGACATTACTAATTTGCATTTATAAAATTTAGACATATATAAGTAGTTTATGGAACTCTACCGAAATATGAATTATATGACACACACATTCAATTTTGTGTAACTCTTCCAAACAGCTACATTTCAAATTCTACAAGCTTGAAAATTCAATGTAAATTTTTTTATTAATTATACAACAATATCTTCCTGTCATCCACGAGTTGGGACAGAAGAAGAAAATACTATATATGTGGTCAACTTGATTGTGACAAAAATATTATGCTCTGAAAAATTTTTCATATTTCGTAAGAGATTTTATTACGCATTTATTATGTAATAAAATCTCTCTTATACGTTTTGAATATAAATATTCATAACATACTAAAGCTAGATATTGAAAATTGAAGAGAACTGTCAGTAGAAGATGCACTTCACTGTATGCTAATTAAAGAATTAATATATATATATATATATATATATATATATATATATATATATATATATATATATATATATATATATATATATATATATATATATATATATATATGTATATGTATATATATATATATAATATTGTAACTCAGTTGGAAAAAAGAATTGCTGATATAAGGTTATGCATTTGTGTTTTGTAGTTACTGCCTTCTGATTCTATCTCAATTAATACTCATGTCTTCGAAAAGCCTTTTATTTTCACGTCAAAATATATCCAGGGTATGGTATATTCACAACGTATGAGTTAAAAATTAATTAAATTGATTTTCGGTTAATTAGTGATTTCGAATACTAATTGTAGTACCCACGACAGAGAGTAATATTTTCTTATGGTATTTGACTAGACTCTGATTTTGAAATTCCAAAAGGATTTAGATATGTTAAAGATATAAAAAATTAGTTAGAAACAGAGACTTCTTTTACTATGAATAAAATCGAGATGGAATTATTGAAAAAATTAGCAATTTTTTTTTCGAAAGTGTTTTTGAATTTCAAATATCAATTGGATAAATTAAGGACTTTGTCAAAGTACTGTATTTAAGAAAATGCTGCAGAAAGTTGAAAATAATTCTTTCGGGACGGGTTTCAGTCTGGTTATTATATAGACAGATTCTCCTTGTGATTTGCCTACTTAAATTAATTCAAAATTTCAAGAAATGTTCTTCGAATGTGAGAAAATTCTTTTAAAAAGAACTTTTTGTTTGAACATAACTTTGTTTGATATTCTTTTTTAATATATTGGACAAATTTAAATAATTGAAAATGAACTTATGAGGTGCAATAGAGAGGCGAAAGATTAGATTTCGGGGACAGTTTAAAAAGTTTTATGAAAATAAAAATGTTGTTGAAGAAAATAAAAAATACTCCTTACAATCTATGGAACTCAGATCGAAGTAGAAGTCTAGCTATTATTTTCCCAACTACTGCAGATAATTACCTGAAAGTAATCAAATAATTAGTGCAGTGTTCGGGAAACGAAATTCTAATCGTAAAAATTTATCTCCTGCTAAATATATTTATGGAATACGCTGTGCGAGAAGAGAGAAAATAGATTTATTGAGTTAGACGGAGACAGAAAATATTGGGTGCCGAGGAACTTACTAAAATTTACACTGAATATCTGGACACTTTTGCTAGAAAATTATTTACCCTATTATTACTAGTCCACATTTTTGTGGAATTACTATTTCACAAAAATAAAACTCTTAGAAATTTGAAATTTAAAATGAAGGTATGGTTGTGTGTGTTTTTTCCTTCATAAAATTTTAATAAAGTGTAATTTTTGTGTTATATATTCGTGCCGGTACCTATGTTTTATCCTGACGACTATTATCTCCAAAATAATGTGTCATCAAATGTTCCGAAATTTAATCATTTTTTCGGAAATATGATGATAAAAACAGAGAAATTGGACGTGAAATAAAAGTAAAGTTTTTACCCGTTTTTTACCCGTTTACCCGTTGAAATAAAAGTAAAGTTTTTACTTTGATCAAGTGGGTAAAAACTTTACTTTTATTTCAAGTCGAATTTTTAATCATAACTTTAACACTTGCATAGGTTAAAATGAAGATATAAACATAAATGTGGTCACTAAAGTGCACCTTTTGGAGTTATTTATTTGCAGAATGGCAGATGCGATAACAGGGAAATATCGTCACGCCGCTGCAACTGGCTCACAAACTGATATGACTCCTTAGTCTAATTGACATAAGTCAAGAAACACATAACTGCAAGCAATGTGATGAATCTTACTTGAGTAAAAAATGTTTTACAAAGAAAAACAATTTTATTAGCTGCTAAGCAATAATTACTAATAAAATTATGTATACATTTTTCCTAATTTTAAAAGGGTAGTAATTTAAATTAAATATTGTAAAGGGATCAATAATATTTTAGTTTTAAAAATAACTATAATGAAATAATTAATAATTTATAATTAATTATTAATATTAATAATTAATAATTAATAATTAATATTATTAAAACTAATTATTATGGAATAAAAATTAAAAAATCAAGAATCTACTCAAAAAATAAATTATTTTTTCATTCGTGCATATGAAACGTATTTTTACAGACACACTTTGTTTTCCATCAATCAAGATTATACTAAAAACATTCACATGATAATAATCTATGATAATTAAAATAGCAATATAAGTCTGTATTGCAATATATATTAATACTTTATTTTTATGGGTCTGTGTAAGCCATTATAATGTTGAATTTTGAGTAGAACTTTTGTTACAGTTTACGGCATACGCAGTTTTGTTACAGTTTACGGCGTATTTGTTTTTTGTCACAAAATATACAAACTTTGATTTCTCTGTTTCTTCATTAAAATTTTTTGAATTTTCTACTTTTATATGACTTTTCATTTTATTGTAATTTTGCAAATAAGAATTAAAAGACTATTGTAATTTACAAGAATTTAATTACAGTTATCAATTGACATTTTAGGTAGTAAGTTTCGATTGAATTTTGAAATTTGGAATATGCTGCTTTTAATTTTTGAGAGTAAGGAAAGTCAACTATGTTACGAAGAACCATTTTATTCTACAACAAATATTATCTACCAAGGGAATTTTAATTCATAATCACAAGTCATCGAATTGATCTAAATTTAAAATTACCAAACAAGAATAAATTATTTTACAGCTTAGTAAATTACACCAGTTCACTTGAAATTAAATTTAATAATTTTTCCTCTTTTAAAATATGCGTGAAAGATTAGAGTAAATCCAATGATAGTTACAGCAATTTGGTTTTTTCCAAATGCTCTTGTATTAATTTCATCGTAAAAATTATATTGTTTCGCACTTTTACATATATCATGCTTTTGTTTTCTATTACGGTTATATTCATTGTTCTCTTTACTGATCATATATTTTAAGCAAACTCTCTTCATAATTCTCAAGTTTTGTTCTGCTTAATAACACTTATTTAGTTTTTTGTAGATTGTTTTAGTTATCTATTTATAAGGAAGAGCAATATAGGTTTCAATAACGTGTTTTACTTCCATAGTTCTTCTAATTTCACTGTACATACTTTAAATCTTAATCAAACAAATTATTTTATATTCCCAATCTTTCCGATATTTTCTTTTTTTCAAAATTGTTTGGGATATTTTTATTTAATTCTTAATTTCTGATCTTTCTAGTTTTTATGTAAAAAGAAAATGATATTGTAATTATTCTTTTGATTTATAATATATATATATATATATATATATATATATATATATATATATATATATATATATATATATATATATATATATATATATATATATATTGATATCAAATTTTATGAGGGGTAACAGGAAATATTTTTCCTAAAAAAATTGTTCTACAAATTATTTTGCTGTTAAAAGTAAATAAAGAGAGAGATTGTAGAAAATTATTTGAATTTACTTTGTCAAATACAGCATTTTATTATAAACAAACGTAATGGAAGTTTGTATAAGGTCTCCTATACGTATATTTGTTAAAAATGTTAAGTAATTATAATTTAATAAGTAAAATATTTAGTAAGAAAAAAAGACTATCATTTACTAAACTGTATAATAATTTAATATAGCAATTAAGTAAGAAAACCATTAACTGTTTGCTTTTTTAACTAACATGCGAACAAAAATTAAATACTAAAAGTCAAAAAAACGCAAAAAATAATAAATTACTTTAAGAGACTAATTGAGAAAAAGATATCGCCATGAATATTTGTTAAAACTGCTGGAACTATTCAAGAAATAAAAATATTAGGAACCAAAAGTAAGAGTTATCATAGTGATTGAAGGCGATTCACTGCGAAAAATACACGGTTTTATGGATCAAGTTCTTGCCGGCTATCCCGACAAAGCTGAGAAAATACGTGTTGTGCTGCTTAAAACAATACATGCCATAATTGATGCGGGCAGTGCAACATATTTAACTTTTAAAATTTCAGTCAACTCAATTCATACTGAAGTTTCACCTACCAATGAAGCGGCTATTTATGAAGATTCCTCACGTGCACGATAGAAAACTCTTACCACAGGAATTGTTTGAACTAAATGACATCAAGATAGAGGAGTCGGCAGAATGAGCAATATTCGCGTCGTTATTGCGGCTTGAAAAATAATCTTTGAAAGTTTGTTCTTGTCGTAAAGGACACGTGTAATTACAGAGAATGCTAGGCTATCGTCGATGGAGTCAGTTCCAGCAGACAGACGAGTTTACGAGAGACATAGTGATCGGTCTAAAAAGGCAAGTTGGTCCTTACCGCAAATCGCAGCTGATTGATACTAGGAAGCGTCCACAGTGCACCGGTGGTGGTGAAGGAGGTTGAAACAAGGAACTATAGATCGCTTCGGGGTGCTAGTGCAGCCAAAGTGACGTCGGCTTGCGAGGATCAACGAGTTCGATGGGAGGTGGTGGTGGCCCTGCAAAACACGTCGACCACAATTCCGCTGTAAGCGCAAAACACCCTGGATGCTCCTATATCAAACAAAATTATTTGCCATTGGTTGGTTGCTAGTGATTTGCACCCATGGCGTCGGTTAAAAAGTCAGTCATTGACCCCACAGCATAGACTTTAACAATTGGAATGGTGCCTGATTAGAGCGATGAGGAAAGTGGAGTGGCACAGGATTATCTTCTCAGATGAATCACGCTTCCATTTCTTCAGTGATTGTTACAACGGATGAGATAAGTCCATTACTGCAGCAACTGGGGAACACCCCACCGCAAGACAACGCGACATCATGGTTTAGGGAGCCAATGCATATGATTCCAGGTCACTTCTAGTTCGTATTCACGGCCCTATGACAACCCAACGTTACATGGATGATGTGCTACGTCTGGTAACATTCCATTCTATCTGAGAATGCCAATCAGGGGATGCTTTACGATCACGATAATGCCCATCCGTACTTTGTTCGCATCAGCCGACATGCCTTGAAAGATGTACAGCTGCTTTCTTGAACATAGTGCTTGCCACATCTCTACTCAATAGAACAAGTTTGGTAAATGATTGGACATCATTCGCAGAACCTGTCACTACTTCCTACAGAAGACGCATTTTGGCAAATGGTTGATAGGGAATGGATAGTCATTGCTCAGGACGCCATCCGTACTTTCACTGATGCTGTGCCTAGATATTTTGCATCGTATAACGCCATCCACGGTGATCCTATACCCTGTTCTTGCTCTGTATTATGCTTATCCCTTCAAAATACAGATAAATTATTGTTCGCTACTGTCTCTTTTTGTTTGTCGAGTTTCGTCACTTTCTTACCTTTCCTGGTTTGCATTTTCAGTGTTGGGCAGTGTATTTATGAGTGGCAACAGAAAACTATTGAAATAAAAAAGTTTTTTTTTTCTGTTAGAAAAAAATAAAATGATATTCTTAATGAAAATGATTTTAATTTACTTTGTCAAATACAACACATTTTCTGGTGCGGTAAAATATATAATCCCTGATTTCAGATCTTTAAAACAGTTTTTCGCTTTAATACCTTATATAGAGTTATTTGTATTCAAACATAATGATTTACATCATCTATTTAGATTTCATAACATTATAATGAAAATCATATATATATATATATATATATATATATATATATATATATTAGGTCTACCGAAAAGTTCTGTCCATTTTAGAATGAAACAGAGGAATACATTTTTTCATACTTTGGATAAACTTTATTGAATAATATAATTGCCATCATTATATATTTATGACTTCTTGCCAGCGTGATGGCAATTTGTATATCCCATTTTTAAAAAATGTCGTATCTCTAGAGGCCAAAAATTTAACCAGTGCTTGTCTGATATCTTCTTCGTTCTTGAATTGTTTGCCCTGCAAAAAATTTTGTAAGGACAGAAACAAGTGATAATCAGATGGTGCTAGGTCCGGGTAGTATGGTGGATGCTACAGAATTTCCCAGTCTAGCTCTGCGACTTTCTGACGAGTCCCCAAAGCAGCATGTGACCTGGCATTGTAATGAAGCAGTATGATGTCCTTCCTATTGAACATCACCGGCCTCTTTTCTTGGAGTACTGTTTTTAATTTATCCAATTACTGTCAGGATTTATCTAGTCCTGACTCCGAATTTAGACTTTCGTTTGGTTTCAACAGCTCAAAATGTTTTGGTCCTCGAATATCCCACCATATACACAACATTCTCTTGTTCAGGCTCAACTTCGGTTTAGAGGTAGAGGGGGCAGGTTTTCCGGGCTCACAATATGCCCTTTTTCTTATGATGTTTTCATAGGTAACCCACTTTACATCCCCAGTTATGATCAGGTCAAAGAAGGGTTTGATTTTGTTGCGTGCAAGCAGAGATGTGCATGTGATGATTCGATCATACAAATTCTTCTCACCTAAATTGTGTGGCACCCATCTCGAATACTTCCACACAAACCCTAGATTCCAAATATGGTCGGAAATGGCTTGTTCAACTGAATCAAGCCTTTCCGCAATAAGGATCTTGCTCTAACATGATCTTCACAGTATCGTCGTCGATCAAAGATGGTCGCCCAGAGCGTGGCTTATCAGAAAGGTCGAAATCACCTACATGAAATTTTTTCAACCATCTTCTGCATGTTCTATCAGAAACTTTACCTTCACCAAACACTTTTAATATATTTCTATACGCTTCTGTAGCATTTCTTCCTTGTTGGAATTCGTAAATGAACTTAATTTTAGTTCAGCTGCGACAAAAATGTGTATACATTGTTAGCGTTGAAAAGAGAAAGCCAAATATGTGTCACACGAATATGCGCATACTTGTTGAAACTGATTGTAACCGGAGCGGACAGAACTTTACGGTAGACCTAATTATATATATATATATATATATATATATATATATATATATATATATATATATATATATATATATATATATATATATATATTAGGTATATATATATATATACACTACTGGCCATTAAAATTGCTACACCAAGAAGGAATGCAAATATCAGAAAGATATTTATTAGACACATACATAATAGTGAAAAGAACAAGTGATTAGATTTACAGGAAATTAGGATGTATAGATCTTGAGAAATCAGTACCCAGAGCAGCCACATCTGGCTGCAATAACAGCATTTATCCGCCTAGGCATGGAGTCAAACAGAGATTGTATGGCATGTACGGTGATCTCAGTCCATGCAGCTTCAACATTATGCCACAGTTCATCGACAGTAGTGGATGGTGGGTGATGGCGTGCCAATCGCTCGGCAATCATTGACCACACGTCCTCAATTGGTGACAAATCAGGAGAACGTGCTGGCCAGGGTAACAGTCGAACCTGTTCTGTATCAAGGAAGTTCAGAACAATACGGGCAACATGCGGTCGTGCATTATCCTGCTGAAACAAAGCATTAGGGAGGCCTCGAAGATAGGGCAGAGCCACGGGCCTTAACACATCGGAAATGTAAAGGTTTCTGTTCAAAATGCCGGTAATGCGAACAAGAGGTGATCGAGACGTGTATCCAATGGCACCCCATACCATCACTCCAGCAGATGGGCCAGTATGGCGATGTCCAATGCAAGATGGCAATGCGCGTTCTCCACGATGCCTCCAAACACGGATGCGGCCATCTTGGTCCTGTATATAGAACCGAGATTCATCTGTAAAGATCACGTGATGCCATTCCCGCGTCCAGGTTCGTCACTGATCACACCTTTGAAGGTGCTCCTGTCTTTGACGCAGCGTCATTGGTAGCCGAAGCCATGGTCGCCGTGCAGACAATCCATGCTGCTGCAAACGTCGTCGAACTGTTCGAGCAGAAACTTGTTGCCTTGCAAATGACTCCATTTCTCGACTCATGGTTCGTGACTTGGCTGTACGATCCCTTGTACAGCCAAAGGATCGTACAGGATAAGATGTCTGTCTTCTCTGCTGTTGGTGATGGGGGGGTCGCTGAGATCCTGTATGACGTTCCGTATGATTATCCTGAACCCATCGATTCCATATTCTGCTAACAGTCATGGGGTCTCGACCGACGCGAGCAGCAATATTGCTGTACGATAAACCGCGATTCCGGTAGGCTATAATCCTTCCTCGATCAAAGTCAGACACGTGCTGATAGGCCTTTCTTCTTCTTACACGAGGCATTACAACAACTTTCTTTGCCGAAAACAACGTTGAAACGGAAATTGAGTATGAGAAAACTGCTGTCAAATCTCTGGTTTTATACACATTGTAGATGTCGCTACTGTCGCCTTCTTTGTATGAATGCGCTGAAAATCTAATCATTTGTATATCACAGCAAGTTCTACCTGTCATGCAAATTTCACGTGGGTGGTGTGCCGCTTTCCTGGTGTAGCAATTTTAATGGCCAGTTGTATATATATATATATATATATATATATATATATATATATATATATATATATATATATATATTTATAAATATTTTTAAATTTAATATGCTTATTCCGGCATAAAGTGTTTTCAAGTGTTCTGAATTGTACTTTAATGTTATTCATTCATATTATAAACTAATAAATTCTCATCAAAAATAGTAAAATAGTTCTACCTGTTAGCATAGTTCTACCTTTAAAATATGTGATTTCGCTATTACTTTTTCTATCATTTTATGTTTTCAAATTGTTCATCAATTCTCTCTTTTATATATCCCATTATTTCTTTAAGTATTAAATTATTTATGTGGAATTAGCAAAATATTTCTCAAAATTATAAATTGATTTCATCTTCCTTTCAGTTTTAAATCCTTCTTTTCTTTATCAATCTGATTGATATTTTAGTAATTCAGTTAATTTTTATTCTATTTTCAAGTTAGATACTGTAATTCCCTTTATTTTAATTTTATTTTCAACTTCTAGAATGAAGAAAATCTGTTAAACTGCCACGTAAAATCCAATTATGGAGATCTGAACTCCTTTTTTCATTAATTTTAAAACCTAATTCTACTATCTTTAAGAGCAATAGTGGTACATTAATTTGGAGTACAAAAAATCTATTAGATGTAGCAATTTATGGGACTGAAAAGAAAACATTAATATTATGGGAAGAGCACTTCTTTCAAATTAATTCTATTATTTATTATTAAATTAATTTTATTATTGGAAACTAAAATTTTTATCAAAACAGCTGCATTTTTTATTTATGATTATTAAAGAATGTCTCTAAGACTGAATAATTGTGTTTTAACTTTGAATACATGCAACCCGTAAACTAGTGAAACTTATAAATGTAATATTCCTCTTTTAAAATAGTTATTCCAGCTGTCATAGTTGCCACTTGGGCAGGAGTCAAAAGTCATTTCGGAAGCACCGTTGAAGATGGATTAACACCACAAGGGTAAGTACAACACTATTTTATTAGAATGTCATAACTGAAACTCACAAATTTAACTATTACTTTTCATTTGTCACAATTATTGTTTACATGATGTAATTCATTCATTATAAAATAATGATTCATTAAAAATGCTATTCAATCTTTAGTTTTTCGGATTAATCGAACTTGTTAAACTAAAAAAAAGACATGTAACTTTAAATATATATTTTAAATTGCATTTTAAAATCTGCTCCAATACTTGTTTAATGTTAATTAATTGTTAAATTTTTCTAATATTATCGATTCAATCGTTTGCCATACTTAATATAATAATCAAAATTCAATAATATAAGAATTAATTTGCTAGATGATCTTGTAGTTTTTTATCTAGTTTCCCAATACTGATCTATAAGTATGTCAACATGTGTAATGTACATAATCATAGAATAATCTGCATAGAATTTACATGCTTTGAGAAGTTTAATGTTTGAATTTTAATCAAATATGTAAGGTATAAAAGCGATAATTTGTTTCTTCTATCTGGGTGAGAAAATAAATGGTACTAAAAGGTATCTACTACTGAAAAAATAATGATGACAAGTAAATAAAACTATCTAACTATGCTTCAAAAGAATAAAACATGAACTGTTTGAAAAATTGGATGATTTATTCTACGGTGGCTGTTTTTTATCATTGTATATACTTAAAACACAATTTGTGTATTTGAGTTATAAAATTTACAAAATTAAGTGGATTCTTCTATATCTAAGGAATATTAAAAATTACTACCGTAAATAAAGTAAATGAGATCCAATTTTGTTATCAAATTTCTTTTCTTCTTCACAATCTAAGCTTAAAATTAGACTTCCATCACGTTGCCAATAAAATAAATGTGTTTCGTATATTCAACATATCATATTTGTCAGCAACACTTTCAGCAATGTGCAATGGTTAGTCATTGTCAAGCCATCTAAAAAGATCTTCCGGTCTATTTTAGCACATAAATAATTCTAAGAACATTTAACTTGTTGTTTTCATATTTTTGATCACCTCTCAAATATCTAAATCTTACGAATAGATCCAACATGCATCGACAGCTTCCAAAAGACCGAAATTTTTTCTTCACTTAAAGTAGGTCGCAATCTATACTGATAACTCTTCTAAAATAGAACAATATTCAATGTGCCAAAATCTTTAATTTGTACCAATCTTTATGATTAAATAAATATGTCAAGTTAACTTCCGAATTTTCAAGTTTTTTAAGATATAGAAATGCTTTATTGGTTTAAATTTTTTGGTCTACAGTGTGTTGGTGCATATAATTATATTTAACATTAATATAAGATATGTTTTATTTACATTTTAAAATGTGCACAGTTATATAAATCAAATGTATAATAAATGTTTTCATTTATTAATAGAAATAAAAAAGCCAACAATTTTAGTCGTTTTTTTAATCAAAGTTTCTTTTAAATAAAGGCTTTATATTTAATTATTCATATAATTATATTTAATTATATGAATAATTAAATATAATGCATTTATATTTAATTATATTTAGTTAAACAATATTTATAATTAATTATTATTATATTATTACATAACATTATATTTAATTATTCATAAAAATTTATCTAATTTATTCAGAAAAAATTTGAGAAGTTTAAATAATACTAAAATTTATATACAGATAAATTATTGAACTTTTTTGATTTGGACTATTAAGTGGTTGAAATTTCGCTTTTGATAATTTTAGTAAATTTTCTAATTAATCATTAATATCCTTAATTAGACTTATTATTCATAATCAAACCAAACTTATTCATATTTCTCAACAGTTGGTAATATAATTTAAAAGATCTTAAGCACTTTAACTTGTAATAAAATTTCATTCCAATAGAAATTTAAAACATTATTAAAGTGATTTTAATATATTATTGCACTATAATTATAAAAAATACATTAAAATAAAATTTAGAAAATAATTTTCATTGAAATTTCTCGATAATAAAGCTTTATAGATGACGTAAATTTTGGCTTGGAAATTTTAAATATTGAATTCCAATTTTTCACTTATTTAAATTCTTATGCTAATAATAATTTTTATAGGGATGTAAAAAAGGAAAAATTGTAAAATAATGTGTCCAAATTATTTTAAAAATAAATCCATTTTGGTTTCAAATTTGCCTGCGTATTTGAGTGTGTTTTGACTGTGTCAGTTAGTACTTATTTACTTATTGTTTTCTTTTAGAAATTGAAATTCCTTATACAGAAATATATGTGTAGTTTCAATTTCATAAGGAACCTCAGAAAGTACTGCTTCTTTTTTTTTTTTTTTTTAGCTATAGTATGTTTTTATATAACTATAATTTGTGTGGATAACTTCATGGTGTTTTGAGTTCTATTTAAAAAAAGTGATATATTGGTAACTTTACGTGGCAAAGTAAACTTAAAATAGTATTCCAAAGCCAAATTATACTTAAAATATAATCAGGCCTCAGTAATACATACATACATACATATATATATATATATATATATATATATATATATATATATATATATATGTATATGTATATATATGTATATATAGATAGATAGATAGATAGATAGATAGATAGATAGATTGATATAGATATAGATATATTAACAAATATTATTTGATTTTAAATCTTGTAAAATAAATAATATAATTTCTATCTTATTTCCTTTATAATTATATTATTTTATTAACTTTTTTCAGATGCCCATGGCAGAAACGAGATTATTATGATTATATTTTCATCAGTCCTGTTATATTTGTCTTGTTAGTAAGTATATTTTACAAACATTGTATTACGTATATAAAAATAAAAGCCTAACACATTAAAAAAATTATTAGTTCCTTTACAACAATTAGAATTAAAATAAGTGAGCTGTTCAAGTTTTTCACTTGCAGTTGCTTGACTATATCTAAATAAATTTAAAATGTGTACATTCTTGATATTTAAACTAATAATTAATATTTATAGAAAAAGGAATAAATGCGGCCCAAGAGAAAATTATGGACACAGCTCGCCAAGGAAAAAAACAGTTAATTGTGGTAAAATGGGATGATATTTTTTTCGTTTGTCAAAAAGACTCTCCAAAATTGATTAACTACCAAAAGTAAGGTGATATTGATCTCCTGATGATGATGTCGTGTCCATGGAGTACGTGCAAAAATCCTAAATGTGTCGACGAAGCTTTCGAAGACAGCCCTAGTGATCTCTACAAATTTATCTGTAAAAAGAAACTATTCAGAATCCTCTATGCTGATGTTAAAAAGCTTATCCAGCATTGCTGGACAGTTGAAGATCTGTTGCAGACACAGCTGGGCGTTATCCGGGTGGTGAGGACATAGCCTGGTATAACTCCTTATTCCGTCTGTAGAAATTTTCATGCATTTAAAGTGTTTTGTTCTAAATCTGGCTATTATAGCTGAAATGGTTCTGTCGCTGCTTAATTCTGGAAAGAAAACTTTTTAACTTGCTGACAAATTAATTTTCGGCTGGCAGTTTCATTGGCGTCAATGAGGATCAAGCCTTTGGGTGGCTGAGGAGAATTACGGGCTTCTTTAGCAAACTCATCGGCTATCTCATTGCCATCATATCAGCGTGCTCTGGTATCCATTGTAAGGTGCAGTATCTTTGGATAGCAATGATTTTGTGGACTATCTCTATAATCTTATGACTGAGTTGACACTTTTGTATCACCTGTAGTGCGGATCTTGCGTCAGAAAAAATGATACTGTTAGATACTTCGTCAATTTAAGATAGGTAAATCTCCAAGGCACACTTTATAATCACTAGCTCAAAAATATAGTTGGAAGCAATTGCACAATTCATGCAAAAAAAGTTTCCAGAGTGCAATAAGGGTTGAACTTCTGCCTGCTGGTTCGTGGAGAGTATTTTATTTCATCTCTACCACCTAAAGGAAACCAATAGAGGCATTCCCCTATCCGCCGCCCAGGGACGCGCTCTCTACGAGTTACAGGCTCCCCAGGGAGTATTGATCTTAAAGAAGTTATTTCATCACTTCAAACCGAGCTTCAACATTGGTCATATATCACGTGATAAATATCATGTGTAAATTATTTACGTTAAATATAATACGTTTTAAATTTTTAGAGTCACACAAAATAAATAAGCCATTATATATTTTCTGAAACATATAAACAAATCACGTATAAGATATCTTTGACTTCAAAGAAATGAATCACAAGAGTTATCGAAATTTATAATTCCAATTTAGGTAATTTGTATTTTTGATTTTAAATTTAATATTGGAAAATTGAATTTACTAAATATTATGTGTTGAGATCGATTTAAATTATATGGAATTAAATCGCATCAATTACAAACCTTTATTTTTATCTTGGAAATGTTCGACGAGATAATAGACGTATGTATCTCTTTTATTACATAATTGTTAAATAAACTATGAAAACAAGAGTCTGAAACAAGAGATAGAATTCTAGAAATTAGAACAAGAATTAATATAATTTTCAGAATTCTATCTATTATCAATTGATTCTCCAAAATGATTTTATTAAAAAAATATCTAATTATAAACATATGTTTGACAATTCTCAGATTCTTTATTTTAATTCTTTTTAAATAGAAGTTATCAAATTTAATTTAAATTAAGTAATATTGGTTTTCGATAATTACATTACATAATTTTTTCTACTTCATTCCTTCTCTTAAAGCATATTTCTTCCAAATATCGTTTAAAATTACTTTGAAAAATAACATAAGTAAAAATTAATAAATAATCTTAATGCGATTACTATACTCTTATATATAATTAGGGATGGCAATTTAAAACTGCCACCATCTTAATCTCAATTTTTTAAGTACAGTCTGAATAAAAACTTTAAGGCCAGTAGACATTTTTGAGAAAATGGAAACATTTAAACTGAGGAATTAAAATACCATTTGATTGTTAATTATTGAGTTTAAATAAAAGTAGAAAAATTAATTTGAAATTATTTTATTATTAGAAAATAATACAAAATACACAGATGATTATTTGAGCCTGAGTAAAAACTTTAAGGCCAACATAGAAAATAACATATAAGAAAAAAATTACAAATTCTTAGAAGGTTGTGCAGGAGCCATTTCTTCGAATTACTTCAAAAATTCTTGTTTTCATGGATGAAACGAGTTTTTGACAAAAGGTAGGGTTGGGATTTATAACATTCATCTTCGATAGTAGATTTCAGCTTTGTTGTTGATGTAAAATCTTTCCCATTTGCGTAAACTCTTCTTGCTAAGTCACCGCATAGATTTTCGATAGGGTTGAAGTCAGGTGATATAGCTGGCCATTTCACAGTTTCAACATTGTTGACTTGGAACCAATTTTTTGTGCTGTTACTCGAATGGATCGATGCATTGTCTTGCTGATGTTTCCAATTTTCGCCAGGAAGACATTCAGCACTTGACAAAAGATGATTTGTTAGAACATTTTGGTATCCTTGTGAATTCATTTTACCTGAAACGAATGCAATTGAGTCTACACCATTGTAAGCAAAACAGCCCCAAGTCATGGCAGACCCTCCACCTAACTGGCGCTTGGAGAATATTTCTTTTTCATTTCTTATATCCTTCTAGTAGAAATTCCAGCCATCTGGTCCATTCAAATTCCATTTTTTTTTTCGTCAGAAAAAATAATTTTTATCCATTGGTTGTCTCAGGTCATGAGTTTCTGGCCAAAGTTCAAACGCTCTATTTTGTGTCTCTGCAGTAACTGAGGCTTAGTCAATTTTGCTGTATAAGTGTACCTTCCAGACTTTCTAATTGTGTTATAAATCGTTTTTGGACAAACTTTTAAACCTGTCGCCGGGATCAGTTTCCTGGTTGAGTACTTTCTAGTAGATGCAAGTTTGCAAACTCATTTTTATCACGCGAAGACAAATCTTTAGGTCTTACCCCAGTATTCTTTTTACCATAATTGTCTTTCAATTTAAAAAAAATGTTGACTAAAGTCTTTGATCTTCCTATCGTTATCACAAAAGCACGACTACCCATTCCTGTTGAAGACAAAGCTTCGATCTGTCCTCTTTCACGATCAGTTAACTTCTTACCCTTCGCCATTTTCACAAAGATCACCAATACTTCGAAGAAACGTATGAAAAATATGAAAATTGCAGTGTTGTCACAAGCTAGTAGTTGGATCTTGGATCTAATATGTTTTACGAAATGTCGGCCTGCATAGCAGGCACTTTACTTCTTCATCTGTAGTAGCTCCAAGAGGAGAAAAAACATGTCTTTACTCACGGAGAGCGCTAGCCTGACTGCGTGTAATAGCCAATCAGCTATGAGTGTTTCATAACTGGGCGTGGTTACCAGAAATGAGAATTTTCAATGTAGAAAGAGAACATAGATACAAGTTTGCATGATAATATTTAGAGTTCAAATTGAGAAAATCTGGGATAAATAATTCCGGTTAATAATACAAGTAGATGAAAATATATACACTATATACACTATTTACATTTATCTCTTTCCTTAAGAAAATATCTCGCTATTGGTCTATATTTGCAGTCTTCCTCAAGATATTGATATTTAAAAATTTCGTTGAAGTTTGCTGCTTCGCAGTTCTGAGCTTTTTCATAAAATTTATTATTTAATTTTCTTATATGTTCGGCTAGATCGTCTATTTTTAAATCTTTAGCTATATTTTTATTTCTGATAAAGTATGGGGCGTTTGTAATTTTTCTTAATATCTTGTACTGAAAACTATTAATTTTCCTTTTGTCCATTTTGTTGTTAAAGTTCCATACTGGGGATGCATATGTTATAATTGGTCTTATCATTGAAATGTATAGAAGTCTTTTAAATTTGAGCGAAAGGTTTGATTTTTCACCTATAATTGCTTTTAAACACCCATAAGCTTGTGTGGCCTTAGTGATCACATTGTTTATATGTTTTGTCCATTTCAAGTCACTCGTTAATGTAATTCCCAGATATTTAGCAGAGCATACTTTTGGTATTTCTCTGCCAAATAAGATTAGACCATTTTTATTCCGATGTTTGAATTTATTTCTCCTATTTCTTTTAAACAGAATCAGTTGAGATTTTTCTGCATTTATTTTAATTCTCCAATAGTTGCACCAGTTTTCTATATTATAGAGCGAAGATTGTAGTTTTTGTATTGCATAATTAGGGTTACTTGATTCAGCCAAAATGGCCGTGTCATCAGCGTAAAAAGCAATTTTCGTTGTTTCATCCATGGGGAAGTCATATGTGAAGAATAGGTATAGTATCGGCCCAAGGATGCTTCCCTGGGGTACTCCAGCATTTATTTTTCGCGTTAGTGATTTTTGGTTATTTTGCGTGACTTGAAAATATCTATCTGTTAAGTATGAATTTAGTAACAAGATAATATCTGAGTCCATATTGATATTGATTAATTTTTGAATAAATCGTTTGTGCCAAACTCTATCAAACGCTTTTGATACGTCGAGCATTACCATGGCAGTGTATAAATTTTTGTGTAGATTGTCACCAATAATTTCTATTATTCTAGTAAATTGTTTAACCGTCGATAGATTTTTCCTGAATCCATACTGTTAATTTGGTAGCAAGTGAAAGTAGGGTTTGATTCTGTTATAAATAATTTTTTCAAATATTTTGCCTATTGTGGGTAGTAAGCTTATAGGTCTATAATTTTCTGCTTTTCTGGGATCTTTGCCTGGTTTGGGAAATAATATTATGTCAGCAATTTTCCAGATTGTAGGGAAGTAGCAGTATTTTAGACAGTCATTAAAAGTATTTACGAGTTTTGATAGATAATCTTTTGGTAAGTATTTTATCATAGAGTTGGAGATTTTATCTCCTCCTGGTAGCTAGTAGTTGCAATGGTAATAACAAGATTATATTATATTTGTTTTTATAAAATGACTGGTGGCCTTAAAGTTTTTACTCGGGCAGAAATACTAACTTTGTAAATAACCACATGTTTCTCAAAATTATGTATTTACAAATTATGTTTATAGCACTATTTTTTATCAATGAACTTTAATAATTAATATTATTTGAATCCCATTTATTTTATTTTACATTTTCTCAAAAAATTTTACTGGCCTTAAAGTTTTTACTCAGGCTGTAGTTTCTATTCTTTACAAATAATCAATTGGTTCTCATTAAAGTTGCTAACCAAACTCCAATACGTACATCATCCTTAGCCAGGCGAAAAAGTAATAGCCAAATGTCACTATTCTGACAGTAATGTTCACTTTTACTACATTAATGCTTCTCTCTCTCAAAAACTATTAAAAGTTGAATATCTCATATTAATATTTTTATATTGAAAAGTTAACTGTAAAAGTATCCTCTATATGATAAATACTTTGATGAAAAAAATTACAGCAATATTTCACGACATAACACTCTTTTACTTCAATAACAAGAAAACATATATTATTCTATGAAAATGTTTACTAATATGTGACTTTTTTGCTATGTCATTTCATAATATCCAAAATTTTACATGAATAATTCTTTAAATTTTGAATTTTTAGATATGTATTAAATTAATATTAAATTTATTTAACAGACATCTCAAAGGATTTGTTCCTTATAGCTGAATGAAATGAACTTCTTTTACTAAATTAATAACGATATTATTTGATAAAATTTGATGATATATTCTTTTAGTTATGAAATGGCTGAAGGAGTAAAATAGTTATTCCTGTAACTCATAAAGGAAAACATCTTTTGAAAACTTTTTATTAAAATTTTAAGATGATGCTAACTCGAGTAAATTGGATATACATATTATTTAATAATCGACGAGTTTTTTCTTCTCATGGGGATGCAGCTGAGCTGATAGCCGAATGGTAAGTGCTTTGGTTTATGGTTTAACAGTTTGCGGGTTTGAATCACATCTAGAGTTTAGGAGTTTGTCGCGGTTTGTAATCAACTTTAAAATTGTAGATCCCAGTATAACAAGCCTTCTTGTGTAAAAAATAACCGTTCAACGGCAAAAAAACTAAACTATCAGTCTCGTCATACATTCAAATAAATAATTACAAGTTTTTTTATAGAAAGATTGTGTAATTAATTACTGTAAATAGGAATATTATTAAAAGCTAAAACTTTCTTCTGAAAAAATTCAACTCATTGAAAGATTCTTATTCAATAATTTGAACTTTCATAACTCAATATAACTTTTAGTTATTTATTATAACTAATTAATTAAAAACTATTTAAACTATTTACTAAAATTTATACTGTGGCTTAATAAATTGATTAGCTGAAGGTCATTTTTACATGTCAACTAATTAAACTGGAATTTATATTTTAAAGTAGATTACAAGCCATTACAAACATTCAACCTCGAGGTGAAAACCCAATCAACGAACTGTTGAACCTAAAGCATAAGCGTTAACCATTCTTCTGCTAGCTTTGCATAATCAATCCTGAAATCAATTTTTTTTCTAATTTGCTTTTTATACAAGAAATAAAAATTTAACTATGAAATTTTTTGTATCCACAAGACTGTTATAAAACTACATAATAGTCTACAAGGGTCCGATTACATTTTTGCTATCAGCTGAATGCTAATTCAACCAGACCATACTATCTAAAGTCAATTCAGATCTGCAAGAAACATTAAGGCTCAAGAGAGGAATTGAATCCCGAACTTTTGTACTAATAATCTCAATACTAATCCAGCAAGAATTCGTAAATAAATTTCGTTCTCTCAAGTACTCATAAATAAATTTAATCATTTAATTCATTCTTGGAGGGCTAAAATAATAATGATTATCTTCATGGTGCACGTGTCATAGTAATGTTATTATGATTTTGGAAACAGAAAATCCAAGTTTCAATACCACCTTCTGTGAAAGATTTAAAGTTATTGTGTATTTCCTAACTATACTTGCGTATCTATTGTGGTAAATGTGCTTGTGTGTTTTCTGAGTTTTTATCCTTTCAATAATTAAATATGGTTCCCTCTCCATGAAAAGTCATCTCGAAAGACAAACATGAAACTGAAAATCAAATGGCTTACAATTACCTTCTACCGTTAGACTGTGTGTTAGCCAATATATGTCTAATAACTTTAATAAAACATTGTTATTCTCACTTTTCTAAAAACTACTCTCGATTAAAAATAAATCCTAAATTAATTTTAAAATTTCGTAACAAAATTTTAAGAAAGTAAGAAAATATTAATAATTTTAATTATCTAATCCTTTGATATTTTCGTCTATTATGAAAATTTTTACTTTAATTAAAATACTAAATATATTATTCATTTATAGTAATAAATAAAAAATGTATTTCATATTTAGTTAACTATTAAAATTACAAATAATTTTGAGTTTAAATTATCTGCATTATGAGCAAAACAAATTTAAAATTATCTAATGAAACACTTAAAATATTAAAATAAAATTATATAATATATAAACCTGTGTGTGTTTATTTGTTGATTATTAATTAGAATGTGCATCCTTAAAATAATAAATAAGACAGATGAAAAATGCGACCAAACTTTAAAATTCAATTCAATTTGAAATTATCTGAGTCTTAAGATTTTTTCAAAGCGACTAAATGAAATCGAAAAGCTCATCAAGGCCTTGATCTTCCTCAAAGGAAATACTTAAGTATTCCTCTGCATCAACTCTGCATAGTGAAGTGTGGTTTCTGGGACAAACTATTTTCTTGGAACAACTTCTCGACCTTAACGAGTTTCATCTAATCATGAAAGTTGTACTAATTAGGTCAATACCCTGAATTAAAGACGCGAAACCGAACTTAAACATTGATTAACTTAACGTATTCTCTCGCGTTGCTTATTATCGTTATCATATATATATATATATATATATATATATATATATATATATATATATATATATATATATATATATATATATATATATATATATATATATATATATATATTAGAATTAAAAGTTATGAATATTTTAATATAGATAAGGCAAAACTCGTGTATAAATAATTTATAAAGGAATCTATACTTTATTATACACTTAGAATTCTTTCTTTGCAAAAGCTTAGGTGTTCGAAACATTTTATTTAAGCTTATAAAATAAGAAATATATGTTTAGAAACATAAATGTAAAACTTTATTGAAATAAATAAATTTAAAACATTATTATTTCTATTCTTAAGTAATAGAATATAATTATAATTGCCCAAAATTTGAGAAATTTGTATTTCATAATACCAAAGGAATAAAAATTAATATTTTAGTTTCTTTAAATTGCTGCAATATCAGTAGTATCTATGAAGCCATTTTAGATGACGTTATAATTGCAGCATAACGTGCATAAATTTTCATTTACTTTTTTAAAATATGAATCATTTAAGGTGAATTACTTTTTTCAACTAAATTTATTTGTTTCAAGAAGAAAATATTTAGAGGCACTAATATTTAAAGAGAAAAATTTCCCTCCAATAAGCTAAGTCATTCAAGCAGCTTATTTCCATTTGTGAAAATATATTTTCACAAATGGGAAAAGCTGCTTACTTGTAATATTACTTGCAATTTTAAAGCATATCCAAAAAACCTTTCTCACGATTGTTTCAAAATCAATTGTATTAATACGAATTCTGGTTGAAATCATATCACAGTTGTAAGAACCATTTTTCTACAACAAGTTAAACATGTTTCATAACACTGATTATAAATTTTTGTTAGATCAGGTTATATTAATCTTTTTTAAAATAGTGTTCTTATTTTAACAAAGTTTTTTGAACGCTACATGGCATTTTAGAATGTATTATATAATATGAAAATGACATTAGTGAACATTGAACAAATAAGAAAGATGAGCATTTCATTGTCCTATTAATGCGCTAGACAACAACTTTCAGAATTAACCGTTTCATCTTTTAGCAGCAATCAAACACTTTTATCATAGAAGTCATTCAAAAGTTCTATATATTTTTCTCAATAGCTGCACTGTTCAAATCTACACTATAATAGCTACACTGTTCATTTAAGAAGTAGATTTCATTTTCTTCACCATGTGATTAAACATAAAAATGTATCTGTTTAGCGATTTTGAGCAACAGAAATAAGCAGCCAGAAACTCTTCGACCAGTGATCAACTGAGCTCTTAACTAATTCAGAAAACAATTAAAATCAATGCAATGCAAGCATGAAAGCTCAATAAGACAATTTTTGTTTTGCCTTTTAATTTTTGACTCTGCCAATAAGAATCTAACTCACATTTTAAGGAAATTAATTTTCCAAATGCTTAAAGATTGTTTGTCTCTTGTATCAATTATTATGATATTTCTTTATTTAATTCCAGCTTAACGCAGATATTGAAGTGAAATTGACTAGTCAGTAATTTTTACACCATAATTAAACTAAAATTTATTGAAAGGTTGTACAAAGCAAAAAAATAGTCTTAAATACATGGTTCTAGTACTTAACATAGTACTCAAATCAAACAAATAAACACCGGCTATAATCACACTCCTTTAAAAAAACTATTGTTTACAAAATACCTACTTATATTTGTATTATCTTGTTGCCATCATTAAAAATTTCCATTAAATTTTTTTCTGAGAAACTGCTCAGTTGAAAGTCAAATTTTAAATTACTTTTTCCTCAATGCAAAGCTTAATGTTTACCGGTTTAAAAGAAAAATTCTCCTAATGAAAATAATAGTTCCTTGTTCGAAAAAAATAATTTAGGTGTTTAAAAAATATTCAAATTTATAATAAAGTTTATATTTATCAAATTAAGAACCATGCAACTTAAGCATTTTACATATTTACTTCAACATATTTTCATGAAAAGATTAATTGAAATAGGGAATTTATTAATATATTTCTATTTGTGAAATATTATATTTATATAAACATTTAACAATATCGTTTGCTATTCTTAATTCACAATATTCTTTGGTTACGAAATATGCTATCAGGTAATTAATGTTGCCAGAATGTAATTTAAGTCAATATTAAAAAGACAATTTTAATGAGTTTTTATTTGATAAGTGTGTTTTATTATAGTTGAAAGTTAAGTTGTTGAACTAAACTTTTTTAATTTGAGTACTATTTATTATAGTTGTAAGTTTAGTTGTTGTACTAAACTTAAAACTATTATAAAATAGTATATTAGTATTAATGTACTAATATATAGTTGTAAGCTTTTAAGTAAGTTCATGAAATCATATTCAATCACATGAATATTTAACAACATCAGCGTAATTTTTATACTTGCTATATCAAGCTTAAGGTAAATCCAATAATGTAAATATAGAAAAATATCTAAATCATTATATGATATTATTTACTCCTGGCTTGTGTATATTTTATCAATTAAACATTTTCACCAGGCTAGCAAAAATGTATACTAATATTTACATCTCTGGTACTATTTTTACATGAATGAGGAATCAAATATATGAAATAATAAAACATTTTCGTTTTTAAAAATGGCAGAATTAAATAAGAAAATAGATTACAATAGGGTTTCAATGTTAAATTGTGGGTAATACATGTATCTGAATTATTTATTTCATTTAATTCTTAAAACATCATCTAACATTTACATGAAGCAGAATAATTTCTTCAACAGCACGAAGTATTTTTTTTATCTTCAAACTATTTATTTGTAGGTTTACTTCTATTTGAACTTATTTGAACTTGATTCCACTTATCACGTAAAAAAGAATCTCTAAAAGGGATTACTTAAATTGTTTCTAAAACACCAATTGCCACTGAGATGTATTTTATCGCATTTCTTGTAAAGTGTATTGAGAATACGTGAAGGAATTGAAGAGAAAATAAGAATCAGTTAATGGCAGATGTCATTATAGCGACCCATCTTCTATTAACCTGGAATGACTAACAAAACAATGATACCATAGAACTTAAGAGTAATGCGGCTTCCAATCTCACAAAACATTCCTATCTATTTAGTGGATTCTTATTTAACGTTCTTTCAGACACGTCTGGAATTACAGAAATTCTATTCTTTTCAGTTATTGGCAAAGCTTACTTTGGAAAAATAAATATAATTCGCAATACAAAACGATATCAATTGAGAAAAAGTTAATTTACTTGAATTATAAAAAATAGTTAATTTATTTGGATAAATAAAACTAATAAAATTTAAAAATTTATTGTAAATCCTTAATGTTTGTTTAATGGGTTACATCATTTCATCTGTATTTAATGTTTTAAATTAATGAGTTGAAGCTAATGAAGATATTTACTGTTACAATTTTGGTAGATTCCATGCATCTATTTATATTAAATATTACATTATTATTAATACTTTTGCAAATCAGAGATCACGTTTTTATTTCAAGGAAATAAAAAGATGTAATACTAATCTGAACTTACAAACAAAATAAAATTGTCAGAAGTCATAAAATATAGTAATCAAAATAAATTTTAATAATTAAAATTGTATTATTTCAGTACTTAATTCATAAATTTTCTATAGAATTGAATGAACAAAAACAAATACTTTACATTATTTTAATTTAGCTTAAAATTCAACAATTGATAATATTTACTTTAAATAAACAAGAAAAAATATAAGAATAAAATAATATCATAATAAAATATTAGCAATATAAAAAATGATTGATATCGTATTGAGCTGAAAACTGTATTCAAGTTATAATTTTCTTAATATTTCTTAAGTCGATTACAATTTTAATTTACTTAATATTAATTTATTATTATTTTTTAAAGAGATGAATTTTGATGCTATTGTTTTTAATCGTCGATGCTTTTATTTACTTTATGTTCCCGTGCATCTAGAACAAAACAACTCAACATCACTATTTTCCATTTTCTGGCGCCATTTTCCGCTAAGGAACAGTCAATCAGTTGCACATCGAACTTAAGTAAACAAACATTCTCATGACATCTAGAATACAGTTTGTTTTTCATCATTTTTGTTCTGTTGTATCTACAAATTTTGCAATGTTATTTCCTTGTATATTATATTGTGTATAGCTACGTAACAGAAATTTTTGTATTACATTTCATTCACTTAATTCACACTACATCTCAACCCTTTACTTTTAACTATTATTTAACGAATCAAAACTTGTAGACTTTATGAGCTTCATAAACATTTCCTTTATAAGGATTTCTAAAAACGTGATAATATGTTTGTCAAAAAGTTAAAAATTTTTGTATTATAATTGTATGTGGTCGCATAAAGTTGGTTGCTCAATACTGCAAAAAAAATTTATTTTAAAATACCACATCTTGTATTATTAAAGAAACTGTCATTTCATTTAGAGGTCTTAAAGTAAAATTTTTCAGCTTGTTTTATCGTATATTTCAAATGTTTCTAAAGTGGTACTGCTGAAATGAAATTTTTAGTCTAATATAATATTAACAATCATTTTATATGTGAAAGTAAGAAAGCAATGTGAAATTAGTATTTAAATATGGAGAAAATAATATTATTGCATAGAACTATATTATAGTTTAAATATCCATTATGTATATTTGAATATAATTATTTCACACTTGAACTGTATAGTTGAGGATTGAAGACAGGAACATTATCCTAAAGTGTATAAAAAAACTTATGATTGTTCCTAAAATAAGCAATATTTATATATTCTATACAGCCTGATAAATTTAAGGTAATAGAATTTAACAATCAGTATTTTATCTATAATGTAATATGTAACAAAGTATAATAATAATGTATAATATGTAACAAATGTTTCTTTATAAGGATAATAAAATTGAATTACCTGGTTCAGAAGTAATTAGTTGATTTAAAATTTTAAAACAAAAATAGATTTTGTGTGATACCTAATGCATTAATGTAAAGCATAAAATGTAATCATTTAAATAAAATTCATGGTTTCAAGTTCAGTTATGTTGAACACGAACACACATAAAGGTAAAACATTAAAGGTAAAACATATTTCTATATGACATTCGAGATTTTCTACGACCTTCTTATACCACGTTTAGGATATTAATAAAATTATTTCCGTATACAATCATCAAAAATCAATTTATTTTCTGTTCCTATACAGGGTCCAATTTATTAAGAATACTCTTTTCTATCAATTAATTTGGTAAAAAAATTCCATTTTTATAATTCTTCGAACACATTTGCAATATACCTTCAAAATAAGAACGACAATATAATGAGCAAATGTGTAATGTTATCATTCAGACTAAAATGCTATTAGTTCGTTAAAATGATATATTATGTAGTAACTTATTATACAGGTAGACATAGATAATATAACATGTTTAATTTCATTTGTAAAGTTAATTTTCAAGCTTACATTATTTTGACATATTATTTCATTTTTGTATTTATTTTGACTGCTGTAAAATTGTTTATTGCTTTTGTATTCTTCAAAAATAATTTTTGTGTCACTACATTAATAATTAAATAAATAAGAATAATGAAACTTACTGACATTCACAGATTTATTTTTTGTTCTAAAATATTTTAATAATTATAATAATTTGGTGAAAATATATTTTTTACAAAAATTGTAATTCAATAAATAACTATTCTCGAAAATTAATGAATCTTATTTCACAAATAACCTTATTCCAAAAAATTGCAAAAAATTCTCTTTGAAAGTCAATGTAAAGTTATTATATTTTATAATTGTCTTATTACGTGATTATTTTCACGACGTGGGAGTTTTGATTAGAATAAATTCCAACAAGTATCTAGAAAGACAAAATTGTTAGTTCCAATAATGGTCATTAAAAATGTAATTTTTACGAGAGTAACATTCTAAAACACTTCATTTCTAATGCAGATTTCATTTGTGGCTTAGTGGTTAGGACATCGGATATCCGTTCGGAAGGACGGGGTTCAAATCCCAATGCCGCCAAAGATCTACCGAGTACATGCGATACCCGTGCTCGTAAAATCTGTAAAATCCAAAGTCCTGTCGTCAGTCGTTGAGCAGTTACCATGGGTGTAATGGTCTGGAGAAAATTTCCTCCCCTTCCATATCTATGTCAAGATTGAGGGTGTGGATCCTCATGTGGTGCCATCTACTGAAGGAATTTAGAGCAAAGTCATACTTTCACCTTCAAGCAGCTCTGGTTAAATAAAAGCCGCACCCAACTGACTTAAATTTTCATACCCAACGGCGGAGCGAGCTTGGCTTGTCCATGTGTCAAAAGTAACAACAACAAATTTCATTTGTAATGTTAAAAAATAGAGTGAATGCCAATAAGGGATATCCCTAATAAGTTTAAAACATCTAAATAAGTTAATAGGAAAATACTACATTTACTTTACAGTAATAGTATTTTGAAATATCATGAATGAAATTATATTGGCTGAAGTTACTGTTTGTAATTGTGCTTCAAAAATGTATTTGAATCCAAATAAGTACTTCTGACTGAAGAATATCTCTTGTATGAATATGCCTCATTTGCAATTCACAGTTCTTATGCCAACCATGGAACATCTTTTTCAGTACTTTGCCGTCCTGCGATAAAGCTCAATCTTAACTTCTGTTTTCCTTCTTATTTATTTTCCCATTATTATTTTCCATTTATTTGCTTTCAAATTAGAATCAGTGTCATTTTATCATCATCCAGAGCAACTCATTTAGTAAGATAAATAGAATTCCGTTTTTGAATTTCATTTCGCTGTAGGCTTCAACAGTATAATTAGTGTTGTGGTCATCTCGATTCAACAATTCATAGTTTCAAATTTCACCATGAATTTAAATATAATTAATGGCTTAGAATTGACTTTAAACTTTAGTTCCTGATTTTATTAGCCCTCATAAGAAAAAATACACTGTTGAGTGACAAACCAATAAAACCAATCGAACTTTTTAACTGAAATAGCTTGCATATCTAATCTTATTTGTTACAATGAAACATTGTGGCTAACTATAAACTTATTACCATTGTACTAATTTTTCAATTAAGCAGTGAACGTTTTTAAATGTCTTTCTTTATTTTGTGGTTTAATTATTTCTCATTAAATTATTCATTTAAAAGAATAAATAGTTCACAGATTGAGCATTGTATTTAAATCAGAAATTCTTTCTTACTGATTTTTTTTCTGATAAGCTTTACTTGCGCTGAATTTGTGTTCTGTTGTGAAGAAAAACTTTCCTATATCATTTTAGAGTTTTAAAAAAAGCATTATTTGAATATTTTTACTATAAGCATGGTAATTTGCAATTATCTGTTCTTTATTCTACAAATTATTTAATATAGTCAATTTTATATTTTCCAGATTTCTGTCAATAAATAACATGTTTGTGTTAATCAATACACAGTAGAGCCTTGATATACCGAAACAATCTATAACTAATACTTTTAGTTGATTATTTTTTCCTAAATAAGCGATATTGAAAAAATTACTATAAAATTATGTATAGTGAATAAAACTATTTTACTCTATCTTGTCACAATAATGAACAGCTACTTTAAATTCAAAACTAAATGTATTTCGAATTACATTTTTTATAAATAAATATCGTAAAACATAGCCTCACATAAGGAAAGTATATTCAAATTATTATTTAAATTTAGATGAATCCTCCTGTTTTGTATATTTCTTCCACAAAATTTCAAGCGCAACAACAATCTTATAACATTGTATTTTTTATGTTTTTTTTAACATTACCCAAGATCGGGAAAAATTTCTCAAGATAGCCATTTTTTTAACTTGGTTATTTTTGTTACTTAATATGTTTGTTTCTTGCCATCCCAGAAGTCATAATTAGTGATAATAATTATTATAGCATCTATTAATATTTGATAAGACGAATATTGGAATCCCATTCGATATAATCTTGAGATATTAAATATCTCTCATATGTCGCTTATTAGATAAGAGAAATGCGCTGTTTAGTGTCACAGAAATCATAGCGACTGGCAAATACACGCAACGCAAATTGGTATTCGTTTACTTAAATGCTTTCAATTTACCGGTATTCAGATTAATGAGGCTCTACTGTATGATTATTAGAATGATTTTCAAAGTAATTAACAGTCTGTATAAATATTTCTAGATAAATATGACATTCCTCACGAAAATAATGTGGGTATTGATAACTAAATTGAGAGCTACTACTTCTGTTGAATCAGAACAATACAGGTAAATTTTAAATTTCTGTCTATATTTCAAGTTTATGAATATTTTTAGATCGCATGGCATATAAATCTAATTTTATTAATTTCGTAATTAATTTGCAGATCCTAAGAAAACTTTTTATACATAGATGTTCCTAAAAATTAAATATTCATATAAGTAAATCATTGTATATTTCACATTACTCCGACTGTTTTCTGATATATAATGTATAATATGTATATAAATATATATAATAAATAGAAAGGCATGAAGATGCATAGTTTAGTTCATACATACATAGATTCAATATTGAATCAAGAGAAGAGTGACATGAAACAGAGTAAATAACACACATACTCTACCTTAAATCACAGAAGTTACAGTTATATCTAAGGTAAGCGGCCTTATTATATCCCATTAAAAATGACTATTATGCATGGTCGCATTGCATTCAATAAGTAATCAAAACAGGAATCACCACTTAGGTACTTCTACTCATGCCTATTTGAACTCGGTAAATAATTTTATGTTATAACTCGTTAACTCGTTGCTGTGTGATGGATATATATATATATATATATATATATATATATATATATATATATATATATATATATATATATATATATATATATATATATATATATATATATATATATATATATATATATATATATATATATATATATATATATATATTTATATATACACCTATCTCAACCCTGATAAAGCTTGGAGGAACTTATTTTCATGATTCTTCACTTATAAAAATAGTTCAATCGTTAAATGATTCACAATTTCCATCATGCATACATAATTATTTTAATAAAAAAATTTTATTCATGGGTGGGGTAAGAGGCAGCTTCTATGGGGAGCAACGGCTGGTGAAATACTGACTTCACTCCGGAGCCTACAGACTTTAGCTGGACATAGGCGCTTACACTTTAGCTGGAGCTACCTTTTTTAGGACATTTGGATGGTTTCGCTAGTACTGATACCACATCAGAGTAGGTGCTCATGGCAGCTCATTGGTTCGGGGCAACAGTAGACAAGATCAAACTGCTCTTACCCATTTCATTAGCGGTCACTTGTCATCAATGACTTTTGTTGGAGGCATTAAACACTTCGAAATCTGCATTAGGTGCTCTTCTCCATAAGACTTCCCAGGTCACATTTTTTCTTGTCTGGGACATATCAGGTAAGACCTGGTTCAAGACATTCAGACATCTTTTAAGTTCTTTATTTCTTCAAAGGTGAATTAACTCATGGAGCTGGTTTAACATTGTTGGTCACGGAGATGCGAAACAATAACAACGAAATATTTTTTGCTTCTTTACAACGCTCTGCCATAACCATATGTCAACTTAGAGTATTAGACTAGGGGATTCATCATATGAAATATTTTTAGGCTTTAAGGAGATTCAATATTTATAAATTTTTATCCATTAAATGTAAATAAATGTTGTTAATGGTGTTTTAATTAGTTATTTAGAATATTTATATATATTATGATTTTATTTAAAATTGAAAAGCATTTGAAGATAGTAGCTATCATTTTTTCACCAATAATTTATTTTTGAATATATTATCAACGTTCAGTATTTGTGAACTCCGTATCTCTCGTTTTTATGAATCGGATGTCCATAAGTATCTTCTAATTTAATATAAATTTGATTATTTTACTCTCAAATGTAAAACACTAATCTTTTTAAATTAATTAGTGATTTGCTTGCTTAAGTATTTCAAATTTTTCATTATTAATTTCCTTTAAATTTTACCTATTAAATGTACAAAGTGCTTAATTATAGAATTTCAAATAATTTATTTAATTTTTTCATTTGAATGAAAAGTACACTGCATTTTTTTCTTTTACACAGAAAAGCTGCTAAGGCACTGTTAGTGCTCATCCCATTACTTGGAGTTACATACATATTGGTCATAGCAACTCCTAGTCATAGAACTGGAGAAGTAGTTTTTACATTCATTCAAGCTACATTACTGTCTATTCAAGTAAGTCAAGCAATAAACAAATATTTGATGTATTTATTATTGATTATCATAAAAGCAAAAAGGCATTGTACGTTATTCATCCAATGTCTTTTTTGCTATTATAACATGCATTACAATAAATCTGAAAAATTTTAAAATCTTCTTTATCAGGATTTTACAATTAAATTTTATTCATCTAGTGATGTTTTAAATAATAAAATAAATATATGCACTGATTTATGCAAACTTAAGTTCGTTAAGATTAAAAAAATGACTTCGTTACTTAAATTATTTATTTAGGAGAAACTTTGCTATTTTAATTTGAAAATTGAAATTCTCCAAAAATATAGTTAAAGAGGAAATCATATTTAAAAAAATTTTATTAAATTTTCTTTCGTATTTAATTTAATGCTAGAATCACTTATTTTGAAAATTCTTTTCGATAAAAAACTAATTTTAAAATTATGATTATTATGTAAAGCTATTTTATTAAGTTATTAACTAAGTTTTCTTAATATAATAATTTTAGAAATGAAAATTGTATTTAAAAAATAGAATAATGATATTGTTGGAAGGAATTTTACTAGAATTTATTATTGTTAGAAGGAATATACACATCGATAAATTTAATTTCAATCAAAGTTAAATATTTTTCACAAATGCAATTGAGTAAGATATCCTATGTGTTTTAATTTAATTTAAAAGATGTAAATTAATTTCTAGTTATTTTTTACCATAAAAATATTTTCTTCCCTTCAACACCTTTATTCCTACTTCTTTCGATAAATATATACTTAAATTCTATAAAAACTATAATTTCTGTTTTATTCGTTGTTCTCTAATAAGCACACACAGTAATTTATATGAAAATGAATCAACAATTTTTAATAATGGTAATAATAATTATAGTATATATAGAAAATTGTAAATTTTTAAATATAATTACCTTAAAATTTACTTCAAATTCTTATAAATATGTTTATATTTCTGAATTATATTGATTTGCAATATATATAGATCAGAATCAGTTAGTTTGCATCAGTTAGTTGAAATCAGTTAATTTGCATTAAAAATTACAAAATTTAAATTTATTATTTTCTTACCAAATACACTGAATTCATGAATTAAAAGTAGCTGCTACAATACTTTCTAAACTGATTTTTTTAACATTTTATTAATAAATGCTTATGTTAAAGGAAAGCATAAATAACAGTGGTAGATATGGTATATGTGCGCATGCATGTGTTTATTAAATTAAACTTTTACTAATATCCATGTTTATGTATTATAGGGTTTCATTGTAGCTGTATTATACTGTTTTTTGAATGGCGAAGTAAGTATGCAAATATATATATATATATATATATATATATATATATATATATATATATATATATATATATATATATATATATATATATATATATAAGCTAATTACGCTAGAGTTAACTTTTTTTAAATAGAGTGAACGCAGTGAGTAATTTGCCCATATAAAAGAAATTTCACTCAAATAACTAAGTAAATTGAAGTTTATATTATATTAAAATTAAAGGTTCATTATTTGTAAGTCATCTTAACATTAAGAAATGCTTAAAATAAATGTGTAAAAAATCAAAATTGTTCCAATATCTGATTGTCTCCCTGCATTTTAGGTAAAATATTCTGGAGAAAAATATGATGAGTTAATTTCTATTAATTATGCGCTATCTTTAGTTATCTTCGACCCATTCTTCTTGTCTATCGACTGAATTTCATTCTGCTTGTTTTTAGTTTAAGTATTTTCTGATAACCAAATTTATACTATTAATTTTGAAATTTTTTGTTTTATTCTAAGTTTACTATTTTTCTTTTAAGCAAATATATAAAGCATACTGTATTTTTCTTTAAGTCTGAAATAAAAGCTTAGTACATTTTATTCAACAAAAAAAATTTATTATCAGACAACAGTTTATGGCGTAGAAAAAATCAAGAAATATGAAAAAAACTGAGACTTATATTTAAATAGATTATATTTTTATACACAACTTTATTCAAAACTGATTTATGCAGAAGATATTTTTAAAAAAAATATCTTGTATAAGAACCATTTATTTTAACCTTGTATGTGCAGTAAGATACCACTTAACGTTGTTTTGCTTAGCGCTGTTTCGGTTTTACGCTCTTTTATTTGAATTGTGAGAATTCCCCAAAATAGGAAGCAGCGTTAAACTTCCCGATATCCGAAGTAGTTTGTCTGTGTTTCTTCTTTCCTGCGATGTTATACGAACGTATTTTTATCGTTTCAAGAATTTGTTGACGTTATTGTAGGAATCAATTTATATAATATAACGATTGATAAAGAGATAAATATTATAATTTTTAGTTTTTATCATGGGTAATAATAAAAAAACAAGCGAAAAAAAGCAACCAGAAAAAGCATTTCACTAGAAACTAAAATACAAGTGATAAGAAGATTAGAAAATGATCTACATTAATCTCAAATTTGTGTTGCATTGAATTTGGCAACTTCAACAATAAGGACCATTCTTAAGAATGATGAAAAAATACTATCATCGGCAACTAAAACTACATCAAGCTCTGCAACTAGAATTACCAGTTCTAGAATTAATACCATAAAGGAAATGGAAAAACGACTTTCTTTATGGATTGATGATGAAATTGAATGCAATATGTCATTGAGCCAATTTATTATAATTTAAAACGCAATAAGGATTTTTTACTACATTCAGGTTGAGGCAAGTGACACAAGTGAAACTTTCGTTGCCAGTGGAGGATGGTTTATAAGATTTAAACATTGAAATAATATTCATAACATACAATTTACAGAAAAAGCTACAAGTGGTGATACGAACGCGGTGGCTGATTTTCCAGCGTCATTAAAAACAATAATTGAACGAGGAATCTATCCTTCAGAATTGGTTTTTAATGTTGATGAAACAGGCCTATCTAGGGAAAGAATGCCAAACAAAAATTTCTATCTCGTGTAGAAAAACGTGCAACAGGATTTAAAGCTGCAAAAAATCACTCAACTATTTTACTGGGTGGTAATGCAAGCGAAGATTTCAAATTAAAACCCCTACCTTTTTACCATTTTGAAAACTCAAGAGTCATGAAAAGAATATCCAAATGGACTTTATCTGTAATTTGGGATTCTAATAAAAAATCTCGAATAACTGAAAATTTTCCAGAATTGATTCTCTGAATATTTTTGCTCGTCTGTTAAACGCTATTGTTAAACTTAAAAAACTTGAATCAAAAGCACTATTTTTAATTGATAATGCTCCAAGCCATCCAACAAATTTAGCTGACTGAATAAGACGTATTCCAGTCGAATTGATTTTCTTGCCTCCTAACACAACTGCCTTAATCCATGTGTTATACCAAATGTCAAATGATCTAAAGTGTTATATCAAATTTTATGACTTCTTACCTGTAGCGAACATTTAGACAGATGTTTGAAAAAACAGGTGGAGAAGAGAAACAAACAGTAAAAGAGTTTTATGAAAACTAAAATATCATGAATGCCATAGAAAGCATAAACCTTTCTTTTAATGAGGTAACAGAAAAATATTTGAAAGGGGTGGAAAAACATTTGTGACGAGATCTAATCAAGAGCGGTGGACACTCTGTCGATATGAATTAAATAATAGGAGAAATAATGGAATTAGCGAAAAAAACCATTTTAGATAACGTAAATGTGAAAGATGTCGAAGAAATAGTGCAAGAAACAACAAGTCTTTCTAATGATGAGCTCTAAGAATTAGCAGACCAAGAACACAAAAATATTGAAAATAATGATTCTTAAGAAGAGCAGAAAGAACTTTCAATAGCATTTCTAAAAATCAGTTTGACCACTATAACAGAAATTATGGATCAATTTATGGAAAAAGACCCAAATTTTGACAGCAGTTCAAAGGCAAGATGGGGTGTTATGAATGCCTCATCTACTTAACAACAACTTCTTACAGAACGCAATGGGAAAACGCACATTACATTAGATACCTTCTGGATAAAAATGCAGAAAATTAGAAATACAGAAGAGAATGAATGATCTAAAATGTAATCATACTGATTTAGAATTTTATTTATTTTTATGTGAATATTCGCTTATACGTTTCTATATTTGTAAGAATTAAATTTTTTTATTGTTAAAAAAACATTAATAAACTTAATGGTAAAATACCTGATAAATTTTCTAGCCATTTTCCGTTAACCTCATTATTTTATATTTTGAGATAACCTCCTTTAACGCTGTTTCATATTACCCTCTACTTTGATGAAACGTATACCCCGCGTTAAGTAGGATCTTACGGCATTAGTCATTTCCAGTGTTGTGTAAAATGAACATAAATAAACATTATATTTAATTAATCAGCTTTACTTGTAAAAGGATAATTTTATACTTTAGGTTCAAAATTCCATCAGAAATCGTCTAGAACGATGGAAAATTCGAAGAGGCATCAATCAGCGGCAAAGCAGCCAAACTTTCAGTTTCAGGCATTGCCCTCAAGAAAATTTCTACCGTAACATACCAAGGGGCAGTTGCATTAGTTTTGCAACTTCCATGTCTTTTGTGAATCGCTCACCATCAGTACCCGCCATCAACAAATTAGATACCTACTTGCCACCACCAGAGACATTACCCATGAAGGATGATCTCGTTTAAGATGTTTTGCTACTCAACTTCTACTATTATAAACAGAACAAAAATATTTAAAAGTTCAATATAGACAATTTCTGTTTCATAAGCACATCGTCTCTTCTAGACAGCTCATTCATGTTGCTACTTACAATTTATTTTATGTGTGTTCTGTACATATATATGTGTCTCATACCGTGCAATATCTATGACTTTGGAAATATATATTAACTAACAAACAAATTGATGAGAATAATAACTCACATGTTTTTTAATTAAATAGATTTGAATCAAAATTTAACTAACATTCGGATTTAGTTAAATTTTGATTCAAATCTATTCATAAAGTTCTATCATACAGATGTATCGTTAGATAGACATTCATTAGCATCAAAATTGAATTAAAATAAATTAACATATATATTCTACGAATAATTTAATACACATTATTGCAAAATATTTACTTTTAAAAATATAGAGTGGAGTTTTACTGGAAAGGAGTATATTTCCATTATATTTTACTTTTTAAAAATCTTAACCAGTCTTAAATGATTAAAATTAAACCTAAAAATTCCTGAATCCAATTTAATAAGAATGGAATCTTTTTTTCTCGTTTCAAAACAAGAAAATTATTTATTTAAGATCATAAATTATTTAGGCAAATGTGAGACTAAGCCAGTTTTGAAAACTACTCTATCTTTTAAGAGTATGCAATAAGAGTTCATGTTATCGTAGTAAAATCTATATGTTACTGCTTATTTAGCTATATTTCGCTTAAATAAGTGTGATTAAATTTTTAATTATTAATTGTTCCCAAATACTTAATTAAGTACTTATCATAATTTTAAAACTTTGAGATGATTTTGAAACTGTTGATACTAGTCTAACACTAAAAACCTGTAATATATAAACTTTAATCTTGATAAAAATATATAAGTACTTAATATGAGATTTAAAAACTGAAAATGCGGGTTAACCAAAAAGCAATTTGAGATCAACTATAAAAAAACTCTTCTACACTCTATGATAAGAAGATATTAATTAGCCTGCTGAAATATATATATATCAAGAGGCAGTATCTGGACTTAAGAACAGAAAACTGGTTTTAAGATCTCAGACATAAGTAAGTGACTAGTCAGTATTATGGTAAAAGGTATTTGAACCATGCAGAAACACAGATTGCGATAACATCACATTCATACTTATGAAAGATCGGTATAGCGATAAATATCACAACATTTTTATAATATTTTTCCAAATTTTAACCCGGACATGATTCTTTTACAGACTGAACTGATATTATCTAGAAACACAGTGCGTCGCAATTAGGATTTGCGTCCTCCAACATTCGTTACATCATTCCTAACCTTTGAGATAGCACAAATAAAAATATCGCCCATGTTCTAGATTGCAAAATAAGAGATCCAGTAGAAGTACAACAGACATTCCCTGTACTATACGGATTGATACCGTATAGTACAGATGTATATTAATTTTTGTGATTGGGTTGATGTTAAGGCAAAGAACAATATAGTGCCAAACATATGAAATGCCTATCTTTACCTAGTATTAAATTATTGTAATTACTTCCGATGGTTAACCACTTCCATTTTACCCACCGATTTTATATTAATATCATGGATGTGTAGTTACATCCGATACAATGACTGATTATAAGGAAATGATGTTCCTCAATCTAAGTAGGCTTCCTTGTTCAAATTCAGAAAAGTGCTTGTATGATGCTTACGTTTTTTAATTAATATATAAGCTCATGTTGAAGTATCTCAAGCAAAAATATCGCACTTGGAAAAATTTCTATTATTGAACTTGGCAATTTTTTTTTTTCGTTTCATATACAGATGTTAATCCTCATTATATTCGGATAAATTGTACTTAAAACAATTTACATAACTAATCGTGAAAAAAATCGCTTCGAGCAAATTTTACGAGAGTTGAAACTTTTCTTCATAGTATTTCATTTAAAATAGCTAACACATTTCTAAAAATTATATCAGAATATCAAATTATCTATCCTTCTTCTAATAGACTTTGAGTCAAGTGAAGTGCTTATGTAATTCTAAATAACAGTTGGAATCATGTGGTAAAATTCTACGGCATAAAATGGAATAGCTTTCTGTAAATTAACTCAACCAATATATTTTCTATTTTATTGAGCTCCATACGTTCCCCCCCTATACAACATTTTTTTTAATCACAACATTATTGTCCCTACTATTTACAAAGATCTATTTCAAGTTTTTGTGTAACTTCTTATCTTTCAATAATATTGTTCTAAATTTTATTTTACATAAATTCTAATTTACTTTCTGCATTGATTAAAGCTTAGGATACTGATTCATACTTTTTGTATTTGAAGTAAATTTAAGTTTGGACTGAAAAACAATCTGATCATTTAAATTTAATTTCCTTTTTTTCAAGAACAAAATATATCTGGCATTGTTGCACCATGTTACTAACCTGAATTCATTAAATATCATTAGATATTAAGTATTAAGAGTTAATATTCATGTAAACGGGGCAATTCGATGACTTTAGTTAAATACAATATTTCAATTCAAGAAATATATACCTCCACTGAGAGAAAGCTACATAATCAATATTAATAAGCATTAAAGCATTTTATAATTATCTAACATTAATTTCTTTTTTGACAAATTTTTTTAAATGTTGAAGTAAATTAATTGTTAAATCAAGATCTTAGATGAAAATAAGGTTTCAAGAACAAGTTCTCAAAAATTACCTTTAAATTAGTTAGAACAAAAATTCAGCAATCAGTAATTTTAATTTCTCCATTTCAGAATGTTTTTGTGAAAATACAAATTTTATTCAACCAATTTAAAGCTAGTCTAAAGAAATTTTATTTTAAGAAACTCGAGAGTTTGTATTAAAACTTGGAGCATTTCATGGACTTAATAATATTATAACTAATAGTGATGAACATTTCAAGTAATTTTATTAATCGTCAAGCTTATAAGATTGACTCTACTTCCTAAATGTAATAAATTATCATTTTGACCATCTCCAATACTATAACAATAGTTTCTTATACACTACCTGATTTACTATTTTCAGCAATAAGTTATAAAATTCATAATATGATAAAAATCTGTATCTATTATTATTTTGCATAAATTTTTTATTGCATTTCTGTATTTTAGGCAAATATTAATTCTGTAATTTAATGAATAAATCGAAATATTTAAAAATATATAAACTAATATTCTAAAACTTTCATTTATTTTTGTGATTAAAATTTTAAAAATAGAACAGTTATCAGCCTAGTATAACAGAAATATATACTATTATTATTATTACGATTATTACTATATAAAAATGAAAATAATACTTTTGATTGTAACTCTTTTTTTTGCATTAAATGCTAAACTACATCACAGTAATTATAATGTTATTCTGAATTTTGTTGCATTAGTTTTTATGATGCAACTACGTACTTATAATACGATAAATGGTGTTTTGAGTAAAGTAAATAGTCATGAGTTGATAAGATAAAAACTGACATACTGCTTTGAAAATAACTCACATAAAGGAAATTTTTCATTTTCATAAGCAGTTCTTTAAATACTTAAAATCTCCGAAGTAATATTATAATATATCTTTGAGTTGAGAAAAATTCTTAGTCGAATTATAAAAAAATTGAACTAATTTAAACATTTTACACAATTAATTTATTTTTCACATAAAGTAAAATATTTTATTCCCTAATTCTCCTACTCACAAATGAACACTACTCAGTATCTTTATTTTTTGGTTATACACTCTTTATTTTTTAATTTGTATCTTTATTTTATAAATGGCTCTGATGGCCTGGTTGGTTAGGGCGCTAGTTCTCTATATCGGAGTGGAGTTCAAATCCCGCCCTTACCGAAGATCCTTCATACTCACAAATGTCAGCTGAGACACGTGAAATAGGTCATGGTAGCAATGTCTTCCAAGTGAAATAATATCAGGATGGCAGATCAAATTTTTGGGTCTTCTGCATATATAGTCCCTTATTCTAAATTACAGAAACCCACCCACTTTCAAAACCCATGATGGCATACCCACTATGGTGCCATAACTTTAAAACTAAACAAAATTTTAAAAAAAGATCCTAGCTGCCGGCCATTATAATAACGACCATTTTTATAAATGTTTTTTTTTATATTTTTAATAATAACTATCTTGTACATCATCTCTTCTATGAGATGCCAGTTAATCATTGAAAGCAAATAATTTTTGTGTTATTGTTGCACAGAAAATTGAAAATTGCTTAACTTTTTTTAAAACTCTATTGACTTGAGCAAGAATAAGAGATTTCTCAATTATATCATAAATATACCTCATCTTTTATAATAAAGCAGTACACTAAAAATTAGAATAATAAATAAGCGGTAAATATTTTTTTAAAAAAATCAAATAAAAAATTAATAAAATTATAAATTTAAAAAATATATTTTAATGTTATCATAAAATTATTTGAGGTAATTCATTTGGTAATGCTGTAATATGAATTTCTTGTAACATAAATTAGCACATTAAAGACGGGAAAATATATTAATGTTTCATTTATAAGTAGACAATAGGTACTGTAGTATTCTCATATTGTATAGGAATGTGTTCTGTGTTTAATTAGTGGCATGTACTTGTATGAAAATGAGTTATGTGTTTAATTAGGAGGTGTTTTCTAGTCATTGCTAGTGTATAATAATTTATGTAACTTATAATTATGTATCTAAGTTTTAGTCAGAAATGAATGTATTGCAATCATATTTCAGTACTACTTTATTAAAACATTACATTACTAGTATTTTTGAAAAATTTAACTGATGAAGGGAAGTAATAAATAATTTGATAAACAACGATTTTTTGTTCATTAAAATTAAAAGTGAAATATTTTTTAAAAAATATAAAATATAATCTGAATTTTGAAATTTTAAGTTATTAATGTATATATCATTTTAAATGATTATATGATATAATGTGAGTCATCATATGTGTATTATATTACAATGTTTGTTAAATAAATGGAAATATGCTTTTATGCCTACATATCTCTTTAAAATGATGGAAAACATTAAATAAAATTGTGGTAAAGGAATTAATATAAAATATCATTCCTCGTTTAATTTGATATTTTATAGTTCATTACAATAAAATTTATAATTTTTACCATATAGTTATTATAAACTTTTCATTTCTCAGAAAATAAATGAATGAAAACAAATATAAAAAATACAAATCAAACATTCTCAATAAAAGGTACATAGATACATAAATAATTTCATTTTAAATTATAATTTATTTATGTATCTAAAATTATTTACCTTTAAAACTATCTATTTCTGGATTTATCGGTTTCACTATCGAACAAATATCTTATAATAACATACTTTGAAATTTAATTATTTATTTGAAAAATGTTACCATTAAAATAAGTACATGATTAAATAAAATGATTGATGCAAATGTTATTAAATATTACAGATTTTCAAAGCAAACGTGAAAACGTACTTCCAAGAATAATTAATATAATATATAAAGTTTGTTTCAACTTTTCTTCCAAAATTTGAAAAGTAAGAGATTTTTTGTTTGAAAACTATTTCAATGAATAAAAGAAGAAAATGATAAATTTTGACAGTAAAGTTAATTTTCTTTCAAGCAATTCAACTGAAAAAGGCGATGATCAAATTAAGAATAATAAAAAAATCATATTTAGAGGCCTCAATGAATTTTTCTATTAAATTTAATCCCAATTTGATTAAAATGGATAAAATATATTTCACACAAATAAACTCAAAAATATCCCTAAAATATAAAACTTAATCCTATTTTTAAGAAAAAGTATTGCCAAAATTCTTTATTCATTTTCAAGCAATCAAACAAATAGTTGTTAAATTTAAAATTTTAAATATTATTAAAAATCAAAATATTTTTCAAATTGATTGAGCTTAATTCTATATCGCAAAGTTGTGAATGAAAAGACATTAAATGAGAATACTACACAAACGAAAAATTAATTTTTACAGAATAAGTATGAATCCAAGAAAAACAATTTGCTCTTTAATTACTTCTGTCCTATGTAGATCAGTTAAAAAAATGATTATCCTTGTTTATTGAAATTTTACTGAATAACATTCATTAAGCTTTAGTAAACAAATATTTTGTTTGTTAGTATCTCTAGTTACACGATCATTATAAGCGATAAACATATCGATTTGGTGCATTAAATCTTCTACATTTCTGCCGTTAAGGAATACGGATAAACTTATTCAGCAGCAGAAATATGTTTTTGTTTTTGTAAGAAAGCAGAAAAAATCAGTAAAAGCAACTCATCCATATATATTATAAAAATGCATTGCTTACATAGAACAGATAAATAGAAATATTAAAGGGCTATGGGCTATTTATTTTCCTTAAAGTTAAATATGTAAAAGCGATGCTCAAAGTAAAGTCAATGATTTGTAACCATGAATAAAAGATTATAAATTCTTTCTTTTATATAAAAACTTGTTAGATTAAAATAATGAACTCATATGATGATATTTATCATTTTTCTTCAAATTTTTGCGCTGCATTTAAATCCTGAAAACTTAAAAACGTTTCTCTGAATTCAAATGTGAACGACAATTAAAGGATACTTAAGGACTTACCAATTTTTTTAGAGACAAAACATTTATTCTCTGTATCAATAATTGGCTATAAATGCGTCATTTCATTTCCGTGTGTGTCTTATGAACTTCATTTTTCATATGTATCTCTTTTCCTTGCCACATACATAAATCTGCTTTTTATTTACGCTTACCTAGGTATCCTGTATGCTTAAAAAATAATTTAACGTATGAGTATATATAATATTTTCAGTACAATATAGTAAATACATAATTCTCAAATTAGAAGTAATTAACGACAAATTTTATTTCAATAACTAAAATATTCAAGAAATGTATTACATATAGGATTAGAAGATACAACACAAATACCAGATAAACAAGAAAGTTCATGACGTTTCTAATGACATAAGAAACATGACCTACAGAAAGTGCAGCCTACTGTTATCACCCTGGGCATTTAGTACCTTTTGCCAACGTGCCTCCAGATGTGGAATTTCCTTGGGGTAAAACTCGTAGGTTTTGTCTCAATAAAGTACATGAGTGATTGGCGCAAGTCAACTTTATTGGTGAAGGTTTTACCCATAGATGATTGTCCAGGAAATGGAAGATGTGTTAATCTGATGGTGCAAGGTCAGGTCAGTAAGGAAGATGGCAAAAAGTCTCCCAACCAAGTTTTATAGGATATTATCCAGGTTACCTATGTGAAATGTGGCCTCGCGTTATGCGCCAAGAATAGTTGCACCCTTGTGATTAACCTTTGCTGGGTCCTTCTGCTGCAATGCCTTTTGCACATATTTTAATTGCTGCGAGTGCATGTCTACAGTGATCGTTTGGCTTGTTAATAGTACTTCATAGTGTATTTTTTGATGAGAAGCATAATCTTGTGTGGGTACCTTGGTGGTCTTGTGCTATGCGGGACAGTATTCTAGGGTGACAACCAATGCTTAGAACACTTGAGAGTGTCATGCAAGACGCACATTGTTGGAGAGGAAGCATCTATAAATAGGCTGTCATTCATTGTTCAACAACGTGAGAGTAACCCACCTGCTTCACCTATATGTTTTACTTAAGGGGTTCAGACGAAATCGAATCATTTCACTGAAATATTAAATTGTCTGGCAAGTTCACTACACATTTGACTATTATCTTCCTCAATGGCCATTTGCAAGCCTTCGTCATTCGAGATCTGTAGTCATCATCTGCGAACTTCATCAAAGAAGGCCGACTTGAATTTCTGCAACCAATTCCTTGCCTACGCGCATTCACAGCACTATGCCCAAACGCTTGACATATTTGGCTACATAATGCAGTAGATGATAAGCCTACTTTCTGGTCGTAAAACAAACAACACCGAACGAGCTCATTGGACATATCCGTTTCTCTTCGCTACTGTATGAGTTGCGATTGATGAATTTGGCCGGTGGATCTGTTTTAATAATGCCTAATACTCTTACGCTCGATTGACTGGTGCCTAAAACACGTCAAACATTAATTTTCATATTTATTCTCATTTCACTCAAAAGTAACAAGAAAAAGGCAAGAATTTTCATTTTTTCCATGTATTACTAAAATGCATGCAAAAATGCAAATGTAACCTTAAGACTATAACTTCAGAACTGGTAAGTTTTTAAAAATTTAACGAAAGCTTGAAACTAAATTTTTCTATAAAAAAATAGATAATACAAAATTAATAAACCCAAATAAAACAGTTATTGAAATGTTCTGGTTATTTATATTTCATTTTTAATGAATATCGTCAATTTATTTTGAGTCAGTATGGTTTTAACTCAAGAGCTTGAAATAAATTTTCCATCTGATTATTTAATTCACAAATTTAGAATACAATTTAACTTTGGATTCTACAATTTTAATCTTATAACAATTGATATTCTGTAACCAAATAACATGACAGGGAATGAAAAAATTTATTTTTTTAGTTTTATGGGAAAATTGCGACATAAATGCAATTAATTTATAATACCAATTTGTTTTAACATTTTGGGAAAGCGTTCACATTTTTACTATAAATTATTAAGCATCTTATGGAAACCAAATTAATTTGACATTATATTTAATAAATATTTAATACAATATATTATTATTTTTATGCTACAAATTATGAATTCCTGCAAATAGATCTCAAACAAAATGCAGTTTCCAGTAAATTGCTTTAAATTTTGACTTATCTCTGCAGCTCCTAAAAGTATAATAACACATGTATTTGAATATTATGGGGATTGTGAATTTATAAGTATTAAATAAAATTTAATGATTCAAATATTTACTTCAATGATGTTTTCGACTTCCTTATATTTGAAAACAATTGAGAATTCATTTATTCAAAACACACCAAAAAACATTTCTATATTTTATAAAAGTTATGTATTTGCTGGTTTCTTGTGACATGGTATGTCAAATAAATTAGACTTAGTGAAAAATTTATTACTATGAAGTTATCTAGAGGCTGGTGAGATTTATGTTATTAGTATAATATTTTCGGATTTATTTCACTTAATGAAATGGAATACTGACAATCAAATGAAATCAGAGAATTTAGTATGCGTCATTAACAACATCATTTTTTAATTCTTACGTTAACATTCTATGTATATAGATAGATAAATACATAGATAAGTATGAAGATATGCATAGGGCAAATGGCTATATCAATAGACACTAATTCAAACGAAAACCACTTTGAATTAATAAATTGAGAGTTATTTCATATGATAATAAGTTTAAATACTAAAATATTCTTATGATTAATGTTAAAGAAATGTTCATGATATTATAGAATCTGATGAACTATGGATAAAAATTATATTTTCATTAAAAAGGTGTAATTTTTTTAATTAAAGAAAATTGACTGAAAAAAGTTGTAACGTATTGATTTCTTAATATCTCTAAATTAATATAAAACTATTATATAAGAAAATTTTAAAATTTCGAAAAATGTTAGCTTAATTATTATTGATCGACTGGATTTAAGAAAGGATAAATACTATTTATATATCAATTTTAAGTCGATTTTTATAGAATTCTTTTTTTCATAAACTTTATTTAATAGCTAGAAATTTTCAAATTACATATTTTTGCTTTGTGTTGATTTTGAAAAAAATTCCTTTCCACAATATTTTTTTTTAGATTTGGAACAAATTAAATTAAAGTAAAATAAAATAAACTTCAACATTAAATTTCGTCTTCAAAAGCTACTTCTAGGTTCAAATTACACTTTTTCTCGATTAGTATGATTATTGATTTTTCCTACACAGTAGGCTTAAAACGTCTAATTTTGACAAAGAAAGTTGAAGAAGCAAAAAACAGATCATTTTTGCCATATGTTTTCGTAAACATATCAAGCATATCTATAAAATTAAAACAGCTTTAATTTTCACATAAATTTAATGATATAATAATCTTTCTTGTAAATAAATTTAAAATTGATAAGAGCTATATATTATAGGCTTGTAAAAATTGCTTAAAAATTAAACTTTTATACATATGTGAACCTAAAAATAAAAGAAAAATGGAACGAAATTCCAACATGGTCAGCTTCTTCAGGGAATGTTAAGCCCATTGACACAAAGTATTTTACAAAGTATAAATTTACATTTATTTTTACATTACTATGAAAAATCTTTTATCATTCAGATGACTTTTACATATAGTTATATTGAGGATTTCATAATTTTCGATTTTTAAGAATTTGACGAAATACACAAAACCATCTATCCTGAAGAATTAAAATTAACTAAAACAAATAGCAATAATTTAAAAACTGAATTTTTAGATATTTTTATTGCTGTGAAAGATAACTATGCATACGCTGATATTTATGACAAAACTAATAATTTTAATTTCAAAATTAATAAGCTAATTTTTTGAAACTCAAATATTGCAATTAAAATTTATAAAAATATTATTTTCAATCAATTTAATAGAATTTATAATGTATGTAATAATTTTAACAATATCAATAAACAAATAAAAAGTCTAGAAAATATTTTAACTAATAATAACACTTCAATTAACTTTATTGTACACTATTTGGCTAGTAGAGCATTGCCTATAAGGCGTAATTGTAAAACTGCAGAAGGGTCACCCAAGCCTTGAAGGTCTTATAAGAAGCTTGAAAAGTCAGAAGTGTTTACACTTAGTCTTTAAATTTATCTATTTGGTTTGCACTTAGTATTTATTTGCATTTCTTGCGGATTTGATTTTGATAAGTATAAATCAATTGTGTATTTTGGCAACTTTGGATGAAATATTTTGGCTTATATTTTAGACAGACATTTATTTCTTCCAATTTGGAAGCATTTAATTCATATTTTAATATTTTGGTTTGACATTTTAGTGTGGCTTTGGGGTGTATTGACTTTTTGAAGACTTCTGTTTGGAGCCAATGCAGAAAAGCCATACTTTGTACCAATGTGGTTAATACCCCCTGAGAGAGAAGAAGCTGGCCATGTTGATACTTCGTTTCACTTTCCTTTTATTCTATGTTTCTTTGAAAAAACTTCAAACTATCCATTGAACACATTGTCCATTTGTTTATTATATTTCGTATTTTCAATTTATTATTCTCCATTTAGTATTTGATTACTATTCTCCATTTGTAATTGATTAACTATATAAAAATTTACTATTAATTACATTTTAGTAATTCTATTTAAGAAGCTTTTGCGTTGAATGTTACAATTAAGAAAACTAACATTGGAAGAGGCTTACCGAAAGAGTACTCGTATATATATATATATAATCAAAAAAGTAAAACAGCAAATAATTTTGTTGTAATTTAGAGGATTTTAGAAAAATACTTAGATCATATTTTCCCAAATTTTAGTAATTTCTTTCATTATTTTTCTTAATTTAATTGCGTATATTTATCTTTCCAAAATTACTAAAAATCGGCTCGTATAAAAACATTATTATTTTAAAGGAATTTTGCAGAGGTAAATAGTACTAAAAATTTAAAATTACATCAGTTTCAATAAAGCATTTACAACAAATTTTTTCAAGCGTTCTTTTGAAAACTTTCAGATTTTTAATCATTTAATTCAGTTCTTTGCGATTTTTTTATTCTATAATTTTACTGTATTCTTATTAGAATTTAAAATAGATTTTTCATAATTTTTTTAATTTTTCAAAATATTTTATTTTTAAGTGGAAATAAAGTTTCAGTATAATCATGCTTTATTAAATTACGTTTCAAATAAGAAAATACTAAAACATTAGAAATTGATTCTTTTTTTATCAGTTTCCTTGATAGACTCATTTTAGGTGTTGCTACCATGGTTAATTCCATTAATTGAAATTTCAAATATTCAAATATTTTTCTAAAGAGATATTATCATTCCAAATTTAATTTAATTTCTCCCCCGTTTGAATTAAAAATAATATTAAGCTGCAGAGAATTTTGGAAACTATTAATAAATGGAACTTTGAAATTTAAAGCATGACTACAGAGATTTCATAATATTTAACGAAATTAATTAACTCTTAATATATATATTTATGCATACACGCACACCAGCGCACGTGTGTTTGTGCGTGCGTGCATTAAAATTGCATTTTAAATCTATTTTGATATTTTTTAGTTTAAAAGTTAAAAAAATGTGTATGTCTTAGAGTTAAAATATATGAAACTTAATCTGTATGAATCCACTTGAAAAGTTTAATATTTAATTAATGACTTGCTAAAAATATGTAAAAAATTCATTTTTTTAACACGAAGTATATTTATAACTTGAATATTATATCATTTAAGGAAGGTAATTTTTTCTTAAATTCCGTTTTACAACCTTAATTAACTTAAGAATTATCTTCATTATAATTGGATTGCAAACTTTGTGTGTATTTTAAGTATATTTACTTTTTATTACACTCGTATCTCAAAAAATAATTGATTAAACATCAAACGACAACAGCACAAAAGTCCTAGTTCTTTTAAATCAATATCTAGACATGACAATTATTTTAAATTTGCAACAATCAGATTTCTCTGATTCAAACACCCTTAAATATAAATTGCATACTTATTTCCAAAATTTAAAAACTTTTATTTTTTTAATTATTTACTTTTTTCTTAATTATAAAGGTTTCTTAAAATAGATGAAGGTGGAGCAGAATTAAAATAATCTAAAAAAAACATATGAAATGGTTTAAATAATCTATTTTGCTATTTTTTAAATCAATCACTTATTTTAAAAAAAATTTACGCTCGGAAAATAAAGAATAAGTTTGAATTTGAAGCAAAGAAATATTTCTAATACTTAGAATAAAATGGGTGAATTAGTTACCTTTTATGGTAATATCCTTAAGAAAATTTTGTCCTGAACCATATCAAATTCACAAAATTATTATTATTAAAATCATATTTAACATATATTTTTTAAAGAATGAGTGTGTGTGTGATTTAAAATTATAATTAAATAATTTATTCTATAAACAGCATAGAAACACTTATTTCAAAAAATTGGTATTCAAAAATTCTCTGTAAGTCAAAACGCATGAAGATAGTCCAAGTAGCTTTCAAAATAAGTAGGGTGAGACTGATAAAAACCCTTAAAGAACGTATTTAAGGGTTTTTATCTATTGCACGTTTTTTTTTTTTTTTTTTTTTTTGCACGTTACTTTGTTTTGCATTTTTTGTTTTGCACGTTACTTATTTTCCAGATTCTAATTATCATTATTTAAAGTGATATCAAATGTTTATTATAATTTAACATGACTCTATGTGTTCGTTACGCATAATCTTTTATTGACTAAAAAGTATTACTGTGCGAAATTTTAACTATCATAAAACACAGATAGCAACAGTAATTGCTATATTTCTATTCTGCTTCGTAATGAATAATTTTGCATATCAATCAACACTTTGTAACTATAGAAATTTGTTTCAATAAAATAATATTTTTATTCACATAAAGTGAATTTAATTGTTTTAAATAAAATATTCTTTTCAATCAAGCCAAAAAGCTTTGCAATTTTTTGATGGCTATCAAATTATTTGCATATATTTTGTTCTATGGATACAATAATTCAATCAACAACGTATTTAATTTAGATTAATTAATTGATTATTGCATTGATTTGAAAAACAATTATTGTTATAATTAGGTAGTAATTTTAGTACAATAGAATTAAAATGATATCCGAATAATCAGACCTGCTATATCATCTCTCTTGAACAGATTCTTGGTTCAGTTTCCCTCCATAACATTCCATACGGTGTCACTAGTGATTTGGAATCCAATTTAATCCAAAGGTCTCTCTCAGAATAGCTCTCGTCTGCAGAGCAGAGATCTAGAGTAGATAATCATATTATTAAATTGTGTTTTTAATCAGAATGACCATATAATCATAGCAATTTTATGAATATTAAAAATACTCTCCCATTTTTTATAACTACAAACATTGATTTGAGCAAAATATAACAAAAACAATTTTTCAGCTATGCAAAATTAGAAACAGGAATTATAGAAAGACGTGGATGTATTTTTAAAATAAGAAATTTAATCCTTAAAATTACAAATACGCTTATCAAATTATTAATTAAAATAAGGCCAAAGATTTTCCTTAATTCTTTTCAATGATTTATCAATGAAATTTTGCATACCAGTCTTTTAATTATTCTTTTATTTAGATAGAAAAATCATAATCTAAATAATAATTTGATAATATAATAGTTAAAAAATTTTATATGTTTAACAAAAGTCTGATTAAATAAATCAAAAAATAAATGTCTTCAAATAAATCCTTTGTGGGGGGCTCTGGTTAAGCTAAATACGCACACTTCTGACTTAATATCGCATAGCTATGAGCTAGTGAGTTTGTCTTGCTCAAGTGTAATAAATAACAACATGTTTAAATTTATGAATCTTAGCTTTCTTAACAACATGTTTAAATTTATGAATCTTAGCTTTCTTAACAACATATTCAAATTTGTGAATCTTTTCTGATTCAAAATAATAAAACTGTGTAAACTTGAATATTAAAAAAGAAATAATTGAATGAAAGGATTTTAAAAATGCTTATTAAATTAATTTGGATTTGTAATGGTGATTTGAATGCATTTGAATAAATAGACTCCCTATCAACTAGTGACTGAATAAGGAATACATAGATTTGTTGATGAGTAAGAAAGTTAGGCAGATGAATTCTCAACTTGATTAAAAAGTTAAACTCATTGCACATAATCCAAATAGCATATTAACCTATTAGAAATTTTTGAAATTTATATTTTTTCCAACTGATACATAAGTAATCAATGTGAAAAGTTAACGCAAAAGTTTTACTGATTTTATGAGCGTAGAAAAATTTACTAATAACTGTAATAATGAAATCGGGAGTATGATTAAGAAATCATAAGTATTTAACTTTTAAATCATCACCAGTATAACTCTGAACATGTTTTATATGCTGATTTTTATTCATGATAATGTTTTTTATTACGTGCACTGTTCTTTAAATGATTGGAAAATATTTCCTATTTTAAAACAAGTTATTATATCGGAATTTTTGTCATCATTCTAGGAATTATTTCATTCAACACATTTTCTTAATTCTTCTTCCATAAGAAATAAACAAATTATAAACACGAAAACGTGTACTTAGAAACTTATAATAATTCCAGCTTAAATTTACTTTGAATAATTTAGTTTAAATTTTACTAATAATACCTTTAATATAATTTAAATTTTACTTTGAATAATTGAAATTAAACCAATATAATTTGTATTAATCAATGAAAAACAGATTACTTTCTTCATATGCTATAAAGTAATATGACTATTTATTTTATTGATTAGTTGTGAAAATGACTTTACAGCGTATCTTTTAACATTTTCTTTCTTTTCAAGTAAAATAACAATACCTTTCGTCTCAAAACAAATCAAAAAGGTTTGCTAACATACCTTACAACATTATAGGGGTTAAGAAGATTAATCCGTTTAAGTGCATGTAATCTAAGAAAGTAGCGGTAACGAAACAATACACTTTCACCAAAGAAATTTCTGGGATTTAGTGATTTATCGTGTGTATGTAGAAAATTTACTTTCAAGGTCACACACACATACTCCCTGCAACCAAAGTGGATTCAGTCCAAGAGTGATATATAATGTATACTTTTTCTACAGACAACATTTTTCAAAAGAAGAAGAATTTATCATTCTCTGAGCCTTTTAGCTTTCTACAATTTAAATGTGTACATTATATATATATATATATATATATATATATATATATATATATATATATATATATATATATATATATATATATATATATATATATATATATATATATATATATATATATATATATATATATATATATATATATATATATATATATATATATATATATATATAAGATAGCCCATTACACAATAATATAAAATGGATCTTTGAAATCCTTTCGTATATTTAAATAGTATTTAGCATCTAATTAAAATATTTTTAAGTGTAAAAAATCATATCATGTTTTATACAAAAATTAACATAGTAAGAGAATATGAACAACATTTAAATTGCTAAGTCTTTGCTATTAAATTTCAAGCATTACAAAATTCAATACAATAGTAAATAATTAGAAAAATTATCAAAGCTGTATAATAAAGATACTTAAGATATACATCATAGTTAAGCAATATTCTAAATATTAAATTTAATGAATTTAATTTTGACCAAATTTTATGAACAGCTATTTCCAAATCGATCAATTTCTAAATTTAAAAAGAATATTTCTTTTTAATCATAAGAATCTGTAACAATTATAGATTTTGAAATTTTATATTATCTATAGAGAGAACTAAATACTCATTTTTTGCTCTCTAATTAGTACGTAGTAACTTTTGTTCAAATCAAGATTTGGAAAAAAAACGTATTTGGAATTTTGTGTTAATGTAAAGATAAAATTTTGAAGCTAATTTCCCAATTTTCAAATAGGTGAATATTATTTGGTTTTAACAAAGAAAACGGACATTATAACTGATATTTAGACAACGTTTCTTTCAGAATTGAAAATATTAAATGGATGAATCAATCAACAGGAAATAAGGCATTAGTACTATAAAGTTCATTTAACAAGCACTGGTTGGAAAACTGCAATTCGTAGCTTCCTTATAAAATTATTTTCAGCCTTATAATATCGAGTTTATAAAGCTTATAAAATATTTATAGTTTTATAAATAAGTGCTTTATTTTGGTTTTCCCTGAGTTGATATTTCCAAAAGGGCAATATAAAAGAAACAACTGACGATATGTTTCAGTATGTTTATTTACTTTTTATTACAATTTCTTTTTTCTCTTGTATTTATAAAATACAAATAAATATGAAAAATCGATGGCAATTGGGATAATTTTTCTTGATTCGTACGCTAAAACCTAATTAACAATTGTCACGAAATTTAATAAACTACATGGTTTCCATGATGCAACAGTATGAATACAATTTCACAGTAGGAAACACAGTAGAAATCATGTATTAACTGCAAAAGATAACTATAATTTTTAACTATCCAGATATTTTTATTCTTTTACAACAGTTTTATATTACATGGTTGCTAACTGATTATATTTGTTTCATCAAATTATAATCAATTAAAACTTTTATTAAAATATGTCCAATAGTTTTGACGATAGTAAATTAAATGTGTGAAAATTCAAACTCTTTTAAATTTAAGCAATTATAATATTCTTAGAAGCAACTTAATAATTTTATTTGAGAATATTTATATATATAATTTCATATAATATATACTTTAGATATTTTATCTATATTATCCAGGCAGATATTATTACGGAATTACGCAGATAAGAAAATTTTCTTTATTCCCATATTTTACAATACGCAAATTTCTAAAATTGTTATGTATTTATTTGAAATTTCGACCAAGTGTGTTTGCATTGTTTCATTCAAGCATAATTCAAAAGCATATTTTGAGATGAATTTTAATGTTTCCTTAAGAATTAAAATAATATTTTCCTAGTCGTCAATTTTATTTAAGTTATTATATAAGCAAATAACAACTAATATAACCGTTATAATTTTTAGATTACGACATTTTTTTGCATATTATATCAAACATTTAACAGTTGCAAAATACTAGACTTTTATAAACTTAAATTAAGAAATTTAAAATTTCAATGTTTCTCAATTTATATAAAAAGTTGTAATGATTAAGTAAAATAATTTTTACTTCATTTAGAACGGATACAAAACAAATTTCATGTTAGTGATTTAATTTTTCAAGATATACAATGAGATATATTAAAAGAAATTGGTGATGTTTATATTAACGATAATAAGAATAAATATATAGTTATAGTATCATTTTTTGATCTTCATAAATTTCTTTCGGAAAGATATTATAAATTGATTTTATTTTATTTAAAGAACGTATAAACTAAGTATACTGCAAATTAATTAAATTAAATAAGTGTAAATTATTTATTGCATGTTGTTCAAATATTTTCTCTTAACTTTGAATAATAAAGGCACTTCGTAGGTGTATCTTTGTTAAGAAAAAATTCCTATTGATATTTTAAAAAATTAGGGAAAATCAAACTAGAAGTTTTATTCTATTTATCAATTTTGTGTGTAAAGAAAATTTATAACAAAAATTCCCTACATTAAGAATGGAATAGCTAAGTATTATATGATTGTTTAAAAAATTCTTTGAATAATTTATAAAAATAGAAACTTCGATTTAAAGATAAATCCACTTTCAATGAAGAGAATATTTTTTTTTATTTCGAACTACATGCATTTTGCATTACTAACTTATAAGAGTAGATAGAATAAAATCAAAGGTATTTCTTTTAAAATAAGTTTATTTTGTTGGATCAGAATTTAAAGTTTTAAAATGTTATTATCTTGAGATATTTCAGATACTTTGGTAGAAGTCTTAAGTGGTTTGAATAATTTTCGAAGTATTAAGAATATGATATGTTCGAAGTATTAGGAATATGTTCTTATTATGTTGAGATAAAGAAAAAAGTTTTAAAAAATGTTTTAAGTAGTTTAATGCAATATATTTTGTACTGAAAAGAAAAGATAGGAAAAGTAAAGGATATATTCCCCTTATCTTATTTACTAATTTTTAATTTTAATGCCAACAAAACTATGCATAATAAGTTAACAATCATTAGGGTGTTATTTTCATTTATCTTAAAATATATATATATATATATATATATATATATATATATATATATATATATATATATATATATATATATATATGTATATATATTTAGTTGCAGTGTGTTGAAAAATAAATAAAAATCTTATATTTTTAATTGAAAAGTATATAATTAATATTTATTTTAATACATTTGTTAACCTTAACATCTTTAAAAGAAGCAATTTACGCTAAACTTTGTTAATTTTTACTTACATTAAGTTCCTTTTGATAAATTGAAATATTAAATACAAATAATTCTCAATATTTTTGATTATCTAGTTTTCTGAATATTGGTTTCTAATAATATTCTCACAATTATATGCAGGATTTAATTTGAATTTTTATGGAATATAAGTTAACTTTTATCGATTTAAAATTTTCAATTATAGTATTTTGAAGAAATAAGGGAATATCTTACGTAAGAGATATTGAAAAATACCTATTTAATTGATGTTACGTATTTTAATGTTTATATTTATTTTGACAGTTCCAAAAGCAATACATATGTATATACTTATTGAATAGCAATTAGTTAATAACTGACTTAGATAATACTTTATCTAGACATTTTTATTATTAAAAAATTCAAAGGTAGTTTTGAATCAAAAAGGATTTTCAGTAAACTTTTATGTTTATTGAATAATTTACAAAAATGTTTACTGATCTAATATTTTAGAATTAGATAATTCGGGGAAAATAGACACTCCATATTTAACCAATATTCTTCATTAATCCCTTTAGGTTAAAATAGTTTGCCTTAGACAATATTAATCACTTCGCATTTACCAGACAGCGTACAATATAAAATGCGTTATAAAATATTCACTTTTATTGGCATCGCTTAGTGAGGAAAAAACAAAAGTAGCCTAAACAAAATTTTCTGTTTCTTTATGTTCTTCAAATAGATGGCTAGTTGTTTTCTAAATATAAGTGCCTTACAATATAACTGACAAATGTGTTACGTTATATTGATTTTTTTATTGTTAGCGAACTGACGATGAATTATTACTATTAACAGAATAATAATGTTAAGTATTGGTTTGGAAAAAGGAAAAAAGTGAAGAGCTGTATGTAAATTTTATCTAAAATTGTCAATAAACGATTATAGTTTACTATGCTGACGTAATTAATTTCTGGATTACATTTTTATTAATAAAAAATATGTTAAAATGATATAAAAGATCGGTTTTTAGAATTAATATTATTATAATTCAAGATAAAGTTGGGAAGAAAATGAAATTCAGAAAATACTTTAAGTAAGCAAATTAGTTCCAGTTACTTGGCAATGAAACGCATTTTTACAAATTGGTTATTTGATTAAATTATTGATTCTGAACTTCAACTCCTTCTATGAAAGCTATTTTAATATGTTATTGAATACGTTGAAAAAACTATAAAGTGGAAAACTTTAACTGATATATTTTCTAAAAAGAGGTGAAAATTTTCAGAACAATTCAAAACCGTTTAAGTTTCTCAATTACGGTTTACAAATAAAAATAAATGATAATAATAATTGCTTTCTAAAACTAGTTTGAGATAATTTCTTATTGAAGTATGTTTATGAATCAATTAACAGTAAAATATATAATGACTCTATCATGCAAAGCTTATGAAAGTGGAAAATATTGTTATTTAGAATAAATATAATTATTATATTGAAACGTTCAGCTTCTCAATGTTTAGCAGTAAATGAAAAAATATGAAAATATAATTAAACTCCTGGAACAAAAATCAAAAGAAATAAAGCTTTTATTGACTTTTTTTACCTAACTATCTCATATATCATAATTTCACATTATTAGTTTCTGCAAGAACAGATTATCGATATTACATTAAAAAGTTATTGATATAACGTCTTGATTTATGTGCAGTAGATATAATTACTTCAGAAATTTTTGTTAGCATTTTTGAATTAAAAAAGACTTTTATACATTACGTTATTATCAAACTTAAATATCAGTTTTCTTCCGATATCTAATTCTGAAAATTTATAGTTCGGAAAAAATATACGAAAGACTTTTTAGTCTATATGTTTTCTTCTTCATATTGTGTATTTTTTTTAATTCAGTTAAAGTCATGGCTATTAAAAGTAATAGATAGTACACATAAAAATTTAAACAAATGCTCAGAATTACCTCAGTGAGAATTTTCCAGAACACAAGTTCCTGGTGGTTAATTTATAACTAACACTATTAGAGACGAAACAAGAAGACATTCGTGATCTAATTTAATTTGTTAGAAGAAAGTTATTTTATTCAATACTATGTAGAAGCATGTTGAATACAGAAATGTAAATGAAACAAAATTGAAAAATGTCCCCCACTTAATTAGAAAAATTTTTGAAATTATTAGAAAATATATCATAATATAGCTATTATTTTTTTAATTTACGAATAGAAAAATATTCACAAACAACTTTGGGATACAAAAAATTACACACAAGTGCCAAATTTAGCATAATATTAATAATTTGCTTATTGCAAAATATAAGTTTGATAGTTAAATTAATTGTTTTATTTTTAAGAAAGTGGTACTTATAAATAAAGTGATAATTATAAATAAACGTTCAGGTTCATGTTCTAACGATATTTGATTATATCAATTGACATAGTTTCTAAATTACATATTTTTTCCAAATAAGTCCCCAAATATTATTTTCCTTTAACAAAGTATTTTAAAATGATAATACTTATTGTTTCCATTTTATAACTCTCTTATTCTGATATTTGATGGATTATAACGTTTTGCATGCTTCTTTAAACAAAATAATACTTATCATATCAATCAAAGAATCGTCCAATGGAATCAATGAATCCAAACAACCAGCCAACGTATTCAAGTTATCCAGTAAAAAGAATAGTACTCCTAATTAAAACATTTTTAGCTTTAAAACAAAGCTCTATAAACGGGCTAAATTGTCATTGCGAACCTGTACTTACAGCAATTATAACGTCTGCAATAGGCAATGCAAAAGAAGGAGCCAGCACTCATTAATCGCAAATGGGTACTATTCTTGGCTAATAAAGCGAGGCCAAATTGCACGTGGTTGTCCAGGAATACCATTCAGCAACTTGGTTGGAAGACTTTTTGGTATCCTCTTTACTACCCTGACATTGCATCATCAGATTACCATCTCTTCCATTTCCTGTATAATCAAATTAGCTGAAAATCATTCACCAATGAAGCAAAAGGGATTTCCTCAGTAAGAATTGGACACGTGGGCAGAAAGTGTTGGTGATTATTTTGAAGACTGACAATAGGTTACACTTTCTAAAGGTCATGTACTTTTGGGTCATTACAAACGGCGAGAACATTCTTGTTTATCTTGTATATAAATGTTTCAGTGAGTTTATTCAATCATGAAAATTATATAAATACCAACAACGGTGTACTTAGTTAAAATTTTTTCTTTTCAGCGTTTGTACTTAATGTTCTGAGCATTCTAAATGTATATACAATAAATTCGAATTTATTGTTGAATCGTAAAAAAGTAATTTTATTATTACATAATTATTGTCAATACCTTGTTTTGCAGTAATAGTTATTTAAGTATAAATGTCAAATATAATTGTTCTTAATTTTTTGTCAAATGTGTTGTCTTAATTTCAAAACTTTTCAAAACTTGTGTTGTCTTAATTTCAAGTAAATTTTAAATTAAGCTACGCTCATACTTTCAAATATGCGATACTCTTGTGCCCCTCACAAATGATTTAACATCTCTACAAATTTTCTCCCCATATTTTTATTTAGCATGCCTTATTTAAAATTATATTGCAATTTTTCAAATTTATTTACTAAAGAAATTGTAAATATCTTTGTAAAAATTTCCCAATTTTTACCTAATGTTTGATGTTATTGTATATTATTACACAACACTCTTTACATTTAATAAAATTCGACCATCATGTATGTGTTAAATATATAATTAGTTTAACCGAATTACGAAAATATGTAATCAAATTCTCTATAAATATGCAATCCTACTTGTCAAGCTCTAAACAGTCTGTCAACATAATAATTATAGTGTTTTGAAGGTTCAAAATAGAATCAACTATACTTTTATTCTCTGTAAAGCTACACGAAATTCGAAAATATTATCGGGAAATGCGGATATGTTTATGAAAAATATGAAAACTATACTTAAAATATTTTGAACTGAAAGAGATTGGTGTGATGCCTACAAAAAGCTTTGAAATCAATTTTAACTTTATCATTATTTGGCCCATTCTTTCATGGTCTAACGCTATTGAACTTGAAAAACTTTCATCTAAGTTAAAATGACATAAACAAAAACAAAAGAGCTATTTCTAAATAAGTTTGTTATCGAAATTTTTATTTATTTTGCACTTATTTTTGGAAAAAAATTTATTTGTTACTTTCTGAGTTGAAAATAAATTATAAATCAAAACAAGACTATTAAATTTATTAACAATAATATAAGCTGAGGATAATGTTTATGGAAATAAGATATATTTCAAATACATATGACGTGATATTTTGAAATTTGTTTTGTTCCTATAAACAGGTAATTGATGAAAATATATTCAATGGCACTTTGTATGTTCTTTTGAGAATAATGAATTAAAATTATTAAAAAATTTTATTATATTGTTAACAAATTTAGTACAAAAACTGTTATCGGAATATTTAAAAATGTAGGTACTATTCAATATATATATATATATATATATATATATATATATATATATATATATATATATATATATATATATATATATATATATATATATGTATATATATATATATATATATATATATATATATATATATATATATATATATATATATATATATATATATATATATATATATATATATATAGACAATTTTTAGAATGATTAGGTTAATCATTATTTAATTTGTGATATATTCTTTATTAAAATTAGAAAATATGAGAAATGGAATGAGTGAACCTAGACGTAATTCACTGTTATCATTGCATTTTTTAAAGCGAATTTTCTAAGTAAAATTAAAGGCACGGCATAATACATCTTTATATTAAGAGTTTAATGCAGCCTATTAAAATCTAATGCAAATTTTATTCAACATAGCTTTAAAAAAATCTAGGAATTCTTAAAACAAGGAATTATTAAAGCATAATACTTATTTCCCAATTATTTAAAGCAATAATTGATCCTATATAAAAAAAATAACAGAAATATTTTTAAATTTAAATATAAGTTGTTAGTATATATATATATATATATATATATATATATATATATATATATATATATATATATATATATATATATATATATATATATATATATATATATATATATATACATACATATGTGTGTGTGTGTGTGTGTGTGTGTGTGTGTGTGTGTGTGTGTGTGTGTGTGTGTGTGTGTGTGTGTGTGCGTGCGTGCGTGCGTGTGTGTGTGTGTGTGTGTGTGTGTGTGTGTGTGTGTGTGTGTGTGTGTGTGTGTGTGTGTGTGTGTGTGTGTGTGTGTGTGTGTGTGTGTGTGTGTGTGTGTGTGTGTGTGTGTGTGTGTGTGTGTGTGTGTGTGTGTGTGTGTGTGTATAAAGCAAATAGAGTATGTTTTTGCCTCAAACATTACTACAATAAAATTATTTAAATTTGCCTCAAACATTACTACAATTATTTAAGTCTTATTACACTTATTTGGTGCTAGCAATTTAAATAATTAATTTTCAAAATGTGAAAGCAATTTTCCTTAATATATAAATTTAAGGAGGTATAATTTAAAATTTAAAAAAATGATGTCTATTTTATTTCAGTTTTATATTTATAATTTTTTATCAGTCAAAAAAATTTTTAAACCATAATAAATAACATTATTAGGTTGTAAAATTCCCTAAATTTTTATATATATTATTTAAGATATAAGTCGTTTGGTACGTTTCTAGTTTCTTATCATAATTTTTAAATTCAATATATTTCAATGAATGCAATATAAGAAAGCATTAATTATTAACTTATGAGGAATATTTTTTCTGATGCATTTATGAAAACTGATTTATTCTGAGGTAGGCATAATTAATATTATTTAAGTCTTAAAATTTTTTAAAGTATAAATATTAATTTCATATTTACATTCAACGTGACCAAGATTTTCAAACTAATAAAAAATAAAATCTCTTTCTCGTAATTTAAGAGTAGAAAACATTTTCATATAAGATAATTTAATGATTAAAATTTTATAAATGTTTTTTTCTTTTTCATAGTAAAAATGAAATATTCATTAATTTAGTAACAGTTTCAGGCAATAGCTGCATTTTATGCTTTAAAATGATTGAAATATAATTCTAAAATTCTTTAACTTCTCAGAATAATTTTAAATATCTACATTTTTGATTATGGATAATATTTCTAATTGCTTTCGTTTAATCAAATTATAATTTTTTGAATGAATTAAGAAAAGTTCAAAGATGTACTTAATGTAACGTTACACACAGTTATTGAATCAGGCATTCTAATGTCCTAAAAGCAGAAATTACAATGTAGAAATATACAATCTGTTCTTCTTTTCGAAGTATTTGATGGAACAAGTGTATTTCTTCTTTCTTTACGCTCCTTGATTCCATTACCTTAATTCATTAAACATGCCACCAAAGAAGAACAAGTTTGAAACTTAGGGAGAATTTAATTTGACAAATAAACAAAAGTAGTCAGAAAGGCAATACAGATCTAGTTTTGTATTATGTAAATATAACTAAAAATAATTTGTATTTGGCTTTCATATTATGCTTCTTACGTATATTATACGTAGTGTTTTCATGTATATTTAATGTTATATTAATAATAGTCACTTCTCAATTTGCTATCTTGCTTTCATCTGCTGCATTATGATATTTTTGATTCTTTTAAATATTTCTCTGAATTCTTTCTTCAGTATTAAGCTGAGTAACTGTATAAAATGTTGTGATGAAATCTGACAATTTCACTTATGAACTTAATAATAATATTGATATATTTTGTTCAGCAATAATTTATCTAAAACTCCTTAAAAGTTTTTTATGCTTATTGCAGAGTTTTCATTTTCAGTAAATCCAAAAATACATTTTGCTACAATTTCGGAAGCTTAGAAAGTATTAAATAATTTATAAACGCTATCCTCTAATTACCTTCTAAATTAAAAATGTTGTCAATATGAGAAATATTTTTACAAAATTAGCTTTTCTTACATTCATTTGCAAAAGTTATTTATTATCAAAACATTTACTAAAAATATGAAAAATAAGATATATGTGTGTTATTTTCCCTATAAAATTACTTTTTGAACTTCATTTAATCTGTTGATTTAAACCATAAGACGAAATTTTTTAAGTTAATTTTTTCTTATGTTTTAAATCAACATATCTTTCAATTACATAGATGTGTGGAATTAAGTTGACCATTTTTTATTCATAGATGTAATAAAGGTATAATGCCACAGAAAATGTATTATTTCTCAAATGCTCAATTTCACAATTTAAACTTTACTCTATTGCTTAATTGGCTTTATGAATAGTAGATTTTAGCTACTTGCCGCTTTAAAAATACAATTATTAGATGCAGAACATAGTTTATTAAAAACTTATTATGCATTTTACTGCATTGTCATAAAAATACAAGCGAAACAGAAATATTTACAAACGAAAAACAAATCATTAGAAAACATGACAAATATGAGAGCATCGTGTTCTTACTTATGACTTAACAAGTTGCTTTCTGGAGTATATTTACAGAATAATAAATAAATTACGACAATAATTAATTAATTGTAATTTAGCAATTGAATTTAGTGAGGTGATGTAAATATAAACTAGTGTGTAAGTAAGCATTGAACTTAATGTCAAAATGCTGGCAAAAATTTAGTTTATTTTAGCTTAAAAACTTTTAAATTATTTCTTCCTTTTTTGTAAATTTATTCAAAGTAAATCAATAACTATTAAATAAAATTTAATAAATATCATCAATTAATTTAAACCCAATAATCAATGAAAGTATTTTACCTAATATTTTTACTTCATATTTACCCCAAATGTGATGTTTTTATAAGGCCATTAAAATTTTTCAAATTATCTCTTGAACCATTTAGAAAAATACAGACAATTCATAAGTTACTGTGAACACATTAAAATTTCAAATTACACTATAATTTTAATACTTAATATCACATGCCTCGAATAGTATACATGATTTGATTTTAGATACAGATATTTGAATTAGATCCTTCTTCTAAGAATCATTAACTTCAAAATACATCTTTTTCAACAAAACTCCTAAAAAAATAAGACCTTATTTCAACATCTAATTTATGTTTGTAACATGAGGGCACTGGTTAGAAGACCTAATGCGTTAATATCATTTTAATTCATAAAAGACTTCCCGGTAAATTTTGTATCTCGGAATAAATATTTTTTTCTTTTAATCTAAAGCTCAAAATATACAAGAAAAAATTAAATTTTAGCAAAAAGATTGATCTTAATCACAACAAAAAGTTTCTATTAACTGAATCTTGCTAAAGTATAATTTCATTACCTTTCTAAAATAAAGTGAAAACATTGGTTTTACCTTACTCAAAAAAACGTTTATGTTGTGTTTTCTTCTAAAATATGAAACATATTTTCAAATTTTGAGTACTTTCTTTGATTTAATGTTAAATAGCAGCTTCAGTTTTCAGAATTTTTGTTGTAAATCAGAAAAGTTTATTATTAAAGTGACCATAAATTTTATCAATTTTAAACTTACGATAAGAAATGTACAAGGGAGAGGAGGTATAAAACTTGGAAACTAAATCATAATATTGACCTATATTAAAAGTTTTAAGAATATAAAAAGATTTTAAGAGTTCCTTACGAATTGCATTCTTTCAGGTTTTTTTAATCAGAATAATAAATTTCTATATTTTTAAATGCAAAAGTTATAAAATTAGCTTGAAAACAGTATAAAAATATTTATTAGCTTAATATCTTACTTGATTCTGTTTATCTTTTTCGCTTAAAATATGTTACTTCAACTTTCTGAAACGTATTCAGACCAGTTTAATTTTTATCGGAATTAATGCACTCTAGAATTTGTTTAATGTTTGAGATAACTCAGAAATTACAACTTTTGTAATTAATCGATATAAAATACTTAAAACAAATTAGCATCAAAATTTTTTCTGTCTACTTATTTGTTAGTCCATATGATTCAAAAAGTCAATGAAATCGTGTATGAGCTTACATTATTCCACAATGGATCATTTCTAGGAATAGCTTCACATCATTTTTATTAATTATCATGATTTCATGAGAAAAATTTATTTAAAACAGATAAAAATCAAAAATATTTAATTATTTTCAGGTCTAACATTTTCTATCAGTAAATGATCATTAGAATAGTAAAACACTGAAATAGTAAATCTCGAAAGACTAAAATTTTACTTTTTTATCAAGATTAATCGTTACCGGAAAAGAAAATAATTAGTCTGCCCCATTAATTTTTTATTAAAATATTCAACTAAATTAGCAGATATTGTCCATATTGGCTGTATGTTTTGCCGGCTATTGAGTTTTGAATTCATTCAAATAATGATGTTCTTGGAGTAACATCGTTCATGAGAGCACCAATTTATTTTTAAATTTTTAATATAAATGAATCCATAATGATATATTTTATTACTTTTTTTTACATTTTACACTACATCTAATTTATTCATGAATATTTTCATGAATAAAACGTATAAATGAGACCATATGAAAAATATTACCACCTTGATAATAAAAGAAAACTTATAAAAGTTGAAAAACCTAATTATGTAATTACTATATCATCTACATATCTAAAAACATTCTTAAAAATGCTCTCAAAAGATCTCACAATTTCTCTTTCAAGTAAAGTGTACATACACACTTTTAAAAAAATTAGTTTTCCCCACTCGATAAGTGACAGACATTCTGTATTCCTTAAAGATATAAAATTATTCTTTGTGCATTTGATTGCGGGAAGAAGTCTACCGTCACTCAATATAACGATAAGAGTCTGATTAAGGCTGGAGGATATGAAGGAGTAACTTAGGACTACCACATCAGAGGGGAGGGCTAAATCAAATTAAAAGTTCATTTTATCCTTCTTAGTTTTCAGGATGCATTGTTTTCTAGATTCATCATACATTGTTTTCATAATATAACATTTCTATGACAGCACATCCTGAATCAAACATCAATTGTTGAAACATCTGAAGAAATCAGCTATATTTTGGTAGTCTGAATTCTTTTTTCTTTACATATTGGTCAAATTAGAAGAAAACATTTTTAATTTATAGCTGGAAATAACTCGATCAAAGAAGGAATAATTATACAATATAACGTTGATATATTGCTGTCTTTTTGATTGACTTATGTTTTCGTTAGTTCGTAATTTTCAATTTTCAATAATTTTGATGCATTTATTTAATGTAAATTTTAATTTAACTGCAATAAATTTCGGAACACACTAAATTATTTTGGCTGAATCATTATAGATCAATCTTCGATAACTCTAATATATTTAAATAAAAAAAATATTTAAATTTTAAAGTAATAAGGAAGTAAGGAAAATAAGGAAAATATTAAAAGTTTACAGTTAAAAATAGCTACCCAAAATCAAGCAGTTTACCCGAATTTCATAGAATGAAATCAATAACCAGTTGTAAGTAATCGAGATATAAAGTGTTGAATAAATGTGACAAGTACCTTATCCAAATTGTTAAAAGTTATGAAATATTTTAAAGTTTATTTTCATGTAAACTAAGAAAAGAAATTATTTTGTCTGAAGAAAATTAATTGTTCATTTTGTTTCTGTTATTATTATATGCATAAGGAATAAAATTTTTGGAACATTTATGATCTTTAGTTTAAACAACCTCCCCAGGAAATCAGGTTAAGAAATAAACTATGTTATAAAAGTTTGAAATTATATTAATAAGAAGAAATTTGTAGTCAACTCTATATTACTTTAACACACCTTTATTTTTTTTACACTTTTTAAAAGTAAATTTATACAAACTTGAAATATTTTAACATAAATTTTTAAAGAAATATTTTTAAAAAAGTTAGGAAAAGAGTGTAAATGGAGTTTAAAAATAATATTTTTAATGAAATAAAACATTTTGTAATAATCCATGAATTTAAATTTGCATTTGGATAACTAAAATATTCTGATACATCCGGCAAGGTTAAATACCCTATAAAGCTAGTGTTTTACATAATTCTCAAGAGGAAAATAAGCAATGACTGTAAAAATGTGACTTGGATCAGCATACCCATTACTCAAAGAATTAAGATGTGTTCGAAGAAAGTGCTTAAGAAGTGATATCCAAACAATTTCAATAAATATCTTCAATTATTATGTCAATGAATGTCACCCGACACAATCGTTCTAAATGCTTAAGTAACAACTAAGAATCCCATTTTCTCAGTTATTACGATTATTCATAAGGTTTTGATCTCTAAATCTAACACATCGGCTTGGCCGACTTAATTCAAACATAGGACTGTAGACATTAGAACAGTAGAAATAGATGCTCAGGAGTGATGATTAAAAATACACTTCCAATGCAATGTCAAAATTTGGAATCTGCCTTAAAAAAAGCTTCCTTCAAAATTGTGTTATGCTAAAGTATAGTTCGTAAGATGTAACACTGCGCTCTAGATATACTTTCTTGATATAAACTTTGGGTGCAGCTTGACGTAGAAACAAGACCAGCAATGAAATTCTAGAAGACATTCTGTTTCCTAAGCCATTGGATTTCTATGAAATTGACCCCTGTTACTTCAAAAATAATGAATATTATCATACTACAAGATCTTACAAAACTTATTAGGATAAGAATGTAGTTCAACAATCGGATCATATGACGTATAACCCGGATTTTATCAAGCACTTTTGTAACGATTTGAATTGTAAATTAAAGAAGTGTAATAACCATGCGCAATAATTTACCATAAGAAATTTATAAATAAATTGACAAGTCTTTTTAGGCTGAATAAGAAAAGGCCAACTGCAGTTATACACGAGTTGTTGAGAGCTATGGCTGTTGGTGTAATTTTCATTCATGAAAATTCACTTCCTGTTGATTGTTAATAAATATTGTCTTCCTTTCCTATCTCTAAATTTTTATAAACCTATTATAAAAAAATAATATGCCATAAAAATATATATTTTCACTTGTTGAGGGTTAATAAATATTTTTTCCTATATTTGATATCTATATATCAATAGATTGTATATCATGATGCATAAATCTAAAAAGCTACATTTTTAAAGTAATAAAACTTAAATATTTAAATTGTGCTATGATGGTTAATTGTTTTATAAATATCGCAGTTGCATAAAAAACTTCTAACATTTATGTACTTACAATTTTTGTTCCAGTATAACAGAGTTTGTTTGTAATAAATCTTATTGTCATCATATTGTTTTTGGCATATTTTTGAAGTTTCTTTAACAAAAGTATTTGAAAATAATGGTAAGAAGTCAAAATATGTATTGTTTCGAATAATCCTTTCAAACAATACATCAAGACTAGAAATTCTAACATTATTTAAGCGATGAATGTTTCTGAAAGAAAACAAAAATAGGACGAATGAGTAACGTTTAATTCATTTCTAAGCTCATTATACTCTCCTTAAAACCACATATATTATTACTTTTAATTAAAACATTTTGACAAGACCTTTTTGCTTAACCAGCATAAGAAAGATTAAAGGAAATTAAGATAAGAACAAGAATCGGGAAAGCATATAAGGGTAGTATGTAAAATAAAACATTAATCTTTAGGAAACTACTGAAAGAAAATGAATTTTAGAGAGACTAAAGACAATTCGAATAAATTTCTTACCCGTATTCTGAACATTTCGAACACTAGTAATTTGATCCTTTACATTAAAAACACAAAATTAATTCTCGAAAAAAGTTATGAAGTTGTATGTCTCTTTCGTATAACAATATGATTTTAAAACGTTCTTTGCTGCTTTGAGGTGTAGAAACTCTTTAATAAGCAAAATTTTTAATCAAAAATTGATTTATAAAATTTTGGCCTATGTGAAATTATTTATATTTATCTTATTATAATTTTACATATTCAGAATAAATAAATCATTATTAAATGTGTTTTAACATTTATTTTAACATTTATTTAACATTTGTTTTTAACATTATTTAATCATTATTAAATGTGTAATTAAGTCCGTTTTAAACAGTTCTGTTTCGAACTAATTAAAATTTCTTTAAAACAGATGTTTTGCTTTGAACAGAGCATCATGGAATTTAAAATAATTATTTCAGAAATTAAATATTTTATAATTATAGTTGTTAAAATTTAAGTTACAGCTTTATTGATTACTAAATTATAGAATATTCTACTTATAATGCAAAAATTTAAAGTGAACATTTCAATATATACATTAACATCGTATAAAAAAAGTTTAAAATTAATATAAAATCAATAAAATTTAGATAAAATAAATTTAATAAGACAACGAAGACCAGTCATCAACATCAATCATCTGCAAGACTTCATTATTTCTATTATTAACTTAAATGCGAAATTTCAACTCAGAATTATGTATATATTAATTCAAAATCGAAATATTGCAACAATATGCTCTAAGTAAACGGAGACAGGTCCAAATGTAATTTCAAAACTTAATTTCTCCTTCTAGGTATTCATTAAAAGTAAATATTTGCATTAACTGCGTGAAAACATTAATTCATACAGTTTCTCTTATTATATTCTGATCATAATTGAATGCTTATTATTTATTCTTAAGTAAAGCAAGCACATTTTCAAAATCATTACATCATAGAAAACAATATAATATTGTTTATTACAGGTAAATATTTTATCCAAATTCTGCGCACTTATAGTGCTCTTCTAAACTGTATATTACTAAGTTCTTAAATAATTCAAAATTGAAAAAAAAGTAAGTCTGTTCTTCAATATGAATACTTTAGCTGTATTTCAAAGTAATTATAACTAAAAAGAAGCATTTTTTATAATTTCTAATCAATTTTCGAAAATATTTTTCATAGAAATTTTCCTTCGTCTGTTAGTTACGATAGCACTGCTCTTGATGAAAACATTGGTATATGAACCCTCTAAATTAAGCATAGAATGTTACTTTGAGTATATTTTCATTTTACCCATATTCAGTCAGAAAAAAATTATCAAGAAATTTTATGCTAACTGAGCTGTATAATACTAGAAGAAACGTTTGGGGGTACTGTCTTTTTAAGAATTATTTTATTTATAGTTCTGTAAGCCGAAAGTTTTTATCACATCAAACACAGTTAAAAATATTGATTCTTAAGTATGTCCTTGATAACTTTTGTGTATCCTTGATAAAATTTCATTGATACAATTTTTTGTGTATCCTTGATCTGTGATTACAATTTATTCCTGCACAGAAAGCACATTTGAGTTCTTTTCTTTAAGTAACAATTTTTCATGTTTCTAATGATTTTCAAAATCAGTTGCAATTTACATTTGCCTTTACTAGAGAATGCCAGACCAGGGTTGAAGCTTAGAGCTCTATCTTGTCAATTTGACGGATGAATAGTTCATTTTTAATAATTTTTGAGTTAAATTTTGATGAGATGTGCTCCTGAAGGCTTCACGTTGACTTCAATAAATTAAAATTAAAATAAAATAAAGATCAAATGCATCCATGAGAATGGGAATAAAGGTTCTGAAATCAGCTTCCCAAAACTACAGGTATCTTCGTTCAAAGATATGTGGAGAGTTATATTATTATTTTCAGTACAGTGCCTGCCGAAATCATCAAACTTCCATAATTCTCTCAAACTGTACAGTATAGGTAATGAGTTTCTCAAAATGAAGGAACTTTGAAAGTCGGTGATTTTTCTGAGCAGCGATCCATCAGTGAAGTATATGGTAGACTATTGATTCGGGTTCTAATTTATATGATTTTTTCTCCATGCTAAATGAACTTTCCGGTTCATACAAATGAAAAGAATGCAAAACCCAGTCCTTTGAAAGTATCTAAAAATAGTAACATTAAGAATTTAGTTTCCTGTAACCACGCTAAAGTCATGAGATTGCTAAGAAATTGTAGTATGTTATTATGTCCCCCAGTAATGCACAAATAAGAGTAATTAAAATGCGGATTTAGGTACGAGCGTTTATAAAGTCATCCTCTAATTCTTCCCTTATAGGCTTACATATTCAGTGAAAAAGTTTTATATTTTTGATTAGAGAAATTTGTTTCATAATTCATACAGAATTTTTTTTTACATGAAACTCGACAAAATGCCCATATTCTCTTAACTTAAATGACAGTATAGTTAAAAATTTTCATATTATCTGCAAGTTTATTCGTATCTATTTGCAAATAAGTTTTCTTGTAAAAAGGAACTGTGCAGTTATTTAAGAAAATTGATTAATAACTTACGTTATAAATTATTTTAAAAGACAAACTTTATGAGATTGTGGTTATCAATAAATAATATTCGAATTTCTTAATATGAGAATCCATTTACTTCAAAAGCCTTGTTTTCAATATACATTCTAAAGTAATTAGTTACATTCAAATAGTCTTGAGTCTCCTGAATTCATCTACATATATGTAAATGTAACATGAGTTGCTTTCTTCAGTTGTAAATAATACAATTCAAGAAAGCAACTCATGACTTTTAGCAAGAGATACTAAGTTGTTAAATTTTTTTACGATTTATCTTTCCATCAATCCAGCAACATTTTTCATATAATACTAATAAAATTTGATCTTTTAGATATCTAGTTCAGTATTACATGTACAAGCAGATTACATGTACAACTTAAACGATAAAAACTTACTGTTACGTTTTCAGTATCAATATGTGTTGATGTAGTCTTCATTTCGAATTTAAATTATTAACTTATAAGCATTGCGAATTTTCAACTTAAATGTAAAAACATATCCTTTAAGCTTCTTTTTCTAGATTAAGAATCTTCAATATATTGAAAGTATTTATTTGAAAAAGATAAATTCTGCTAAAAAACAGATCACCAAAATTTTAAATAAATCATCGAAGTGTATACATTATATATAAGTTTCAGGTAATAATGCCCATATTCTTACAAATAGTTTTAAAATAATCTCTTTGGATAAGGTAAACAAGAAAATTCTTGCCGTTTTCAAACTGCCGTTAAAGGAAATAAGAATGTAAATTAGTGTATGACGTGGTTGATGCACCAGTTAGTGGAGAGTAAGAACAACAGTTGTTATAAAAACAAGTTTCTCGCGCAAATTCATCAATCGCAACTCATACAGTAGCGAAGAGGAATGGACATGTCGAAAGAGCTCGTTCAGTGCTGTTTGCTTGATGACTTCAAAGTGGGCTTATAAGTTTATGCATTAAGTCGCCATATATATTAATCTTTTAGTGATTGTGGTGTGAATAAACGTACGGCAAGGTATTGGTTTCACAAATTCATGTTGGGAGACCAGTCCCTTTGTGATGAAGCTTATGTTTGGTGGATTAGTCATCAATGGTTCACTATGAGCTGCTAACAACGGACCATAGGATCACTGCGGAACTCTACAAGCAGAAAGCAATTGGAACGTGTGCAATAGGTGTTGAAGCAGAAGAAGCCAGCACTGATTAATAGTAAGGGTGTGCTGCTTTGGCCAATAACCTGTGTTCGCAAGTCACGGGGGAGGGGAAGGAATGCCATTCAGCGACTTAGTTGAAAGACTTTTTGCTATCCTCTTTACACACCTAACCTTGAACCACCAGATTACTAACTCTTGTCTTCCCTGGACAATCATCTTCGTGAAAAGTCTTTCAACAATGAAACAGGCTTAAACCAATCACTCACTAACTTTTTGCATCCAAAATCCCTGAGTTCTACTGCAAAAGGATTCCACAACAGGAGACACGTTGGTAGAGTGTGACAGATTTCGATGATGATTACTTCGAGAACTAACAATAAGCTACACTTTTTTCAGATCATGTTCTTTTGGATCATTACCAATAGCAAGAACATTCTAATTTACCTTGTACTTAAAAATAAATCATCATGCGTTTCCATTTTTACACTCATAAAATACAAAAACGTTTTATGAGAATCACATAATAGGGATTTTTGATTATTTATAAAAACATTTTGTTGACATTTTTACTGCTTTAAATTTATAATTATAAAATATAAATTTTTGTTGTAAATTAATATATATTTCTGTGTGTGAGTAAATGTTTTCTATACATGTTTGTTGGGAGAATTGACTGGAAAAATATTAATATCTGAAAAAATTTTAAATACATTTTTTACGATAAACATTAATCAAAAAAGTGCAATGTATTACATTGTAATTTTTAATATTTATAACTTGTAGAACATAAGGAAAAAATCGGAAAGAAACCTTTCTATCATATAAATCAATGATTCACCATTGATATATTAATCAATCTGAAATTCAGCAATTATCTAATTTTAAAAAATAATTTATAAATAGTATAAAAATCTGTTCTATGTTATGATATTTTTAAGAAGATAATTGTATTATAAATAAGAGAATAAAAAGAACTGAAATTCACAAAACTTCTATAGTAAAAATAAAACATTTTATAACTTTGTACTATACATCAATAATATGAACTTTTTTAATTACAAACATTGCAAATTGTTTCTTGATATGTATGCTAACTCTCTAAGGCCTTAAGTTTACTTATTTGAAACATTTTATAGTAAAGTTGAAATGTTGAAATATCAGCACTTACTTTTTTCTCTTTTAATTTTTCTATTTATAAGTACTATTTCTATTTTTTGTATAAAAATAATTTAAAATCAAATTTTTAATTACTACAAATTGATTAAATTAAGTTTATAAGCTGTAGCAAAATAGAGTAACTTAAAATAAGGATTTTAAGTAACACTACTTTCTGTCAAATTGTTCATATTAAAATTAATATAATAAATAAGTTTAGAGACTATTTATCATATAAAAGCTGACTATTAACTTCACATGTAGTAATTTTATAATTATTAGTTTATTAAATAAATTATTCAGTTGAATATTTTTCAGTTGTTTATATTTGGTTGTTATATATGGTTAATCATTTACAGTAAGAATAACAACATATTAATATAAAAATAAAAAATATCTAAACATTTTCTATATAAGAGAAATACACATTAAATGCTTAATTCCTATTTTTGCACAATTTCTAAGCAAACCATTCGAAAACTTCTAAAGAGATATAAACTTTCGCCGTGACTTTTGTGATGAAATGAATTCAGACTTGTGTGCAGCGATACGAATTCATGAAACTGAAACCAAAGTGAAATAGATAGTTGCGTTTTCTTAAATTGTATGCCATCGTTATCTTGACATTCATCATTTGATAATAGAAAATGGGAGAATTAAAGGACTTCAGTTACTTTTCTTCTACTTTTAGTCAATTAGTATTCCTAATAATTCCCTTTTAACGAGAAAAGTACACTGAATGTGCCAAAATAGTACAACTAACATTTTACAATAATACCAATTAGATTTCCCTCTAAGTTTTGCAATCTAGTTTTGTAAGTTCTACAAATTATGAAGTTAAAGTTATTGTTATTTTATAAAAGTTGAAAACAATTGCAAGTTAAAGTTTTCAATCGTAATAGTTGATTTATTATAATGTTTGTAAGAATATTTAGATGTAAAACTTTCTATTATCCTATTGACAAATACATTGAAATATCATTCTACGCAATGATAAAAAAAGTATTTCACAGTAGCTTCTCAAAAATAATTTTGAAATCTTTATAAAGAATAATGTATACATGGTTGAAAAGTATATAGTTTAATCTAGAACTCCTTTTTTCTCTTTTCATTGGAAAAAAGTTATCGGCATCTATAAAGAAACAGCAACATTAATAAAAATAAATAAATATTTGAAAGTTCTTCTAGCTTTCTAAAGAATTAGTTCCCATCACGTGTCTTAGATTGAAAATTAATTTAATCTATGAAAGATGAAAAATTTAGAAAATGTACATAATTTAGACATTAAGTATTCTTTAGGCACAATGATCATATTAAAATCAGATACAAATTTATACTTAAATAATGATCATACTTGAGAAAAAACTTGTGTCCATGAGAAAAGTAATCACAAACATCCTTATTAAAATGAAATTATAATTTTAATAAGGATATATTAATAATAATTGATATTTTATATCATCATTTATTGTATAAGATAAAAATGATTGATATTAAATACAATATAAAGTTTAATTTTCATCCAACCCAATAAAGACACTTTTGAAATGAGAGGACTTTGAATGAGAGCACTTCTTGAGGACTACAAAAAATATTAATTTCTTAATTCATATTTTTGTATGAAGTAAAAGAAATAGAGTATTAGCTCTATATTAATCTTAAAGTATATTTCAGTAAATGTTTTAAATATAATTGAGATGAACAATTAATTGCTTAAAATAAGAAAGGCTTTATTTTTCTTGATAATATATATTTAGAACTTAAATAAAATTTACAAACTATTTTAGGAAATTAAAGAAAGCAAAAATAATTTTAGATACACTCAATTTTTTTATTTTTGTTAGTTTAATATATATTTATATCTAGCATTTTTTTCAATTAATCCAAAAATGAGTTTTTTTAAAAATTAATTTCTCTATAAACGAAATAATTTTATGCAAGATTACAAAGTTAAGCATTGAGAAATAGGATGCTTATGTTGTCAATACTTTATTATATTATAAAATATTGACAATACTTTTATTTAAGTGTAATTAAATACTTTAGCTCTTTTAATGCTGATATTATTGCGTTATTTAAATGTGGTGCTTAATGTCTTCGTTGAATATCAATCCACCTCCCACGACAACCACTTGCTTCGATGCAAACGCCACCGCAAGGCATCAGCTCTGCGGGGAACTACGGAAAAAATGGTGCCTATACCGGAGCTTAATCTTGACTGTGGTATCACCTCTACCATCAGCAGAATGCGGACTGGGTTACATGAGAGATATGAAAATCATGCCCGACGGATCTAGAACCTACGCAGAATGCAAGCACTGCACAGGAGGTCCGCTGGATCCGAGGAATCTCTTCAACTACATCTCTGTTGCCTCGACCCTCTTCAACATCGACCCTAACTATTGCCATGACACCCTTTATATGGAAAAAGCTGAAGATGTGGCCAGGGCAGTGCTCAATGCCTTTAGTCCCACATGACTTGTCATTTTTACCTTAACTTTTTTTTTCTTTTTGCACTTGTCACACGACAACAACAACAACGTCTTCGTTTACAGTATGCTGTTGCTGTTACAGTGTACATTGTTATGGTAAATACTATTGATCATACTCTGGTATGAAACTAATGTTAGTGGATGGAGAATACCATCCGTATAGTGTTGATCCTGTATCATAATTGACAAATCAAATCAACTATTGAGGACAATTGCATCTTCTATTCATTGTCACCTAGGCACCACATATATGTTTTTCGGAGTGTTTGTTGCAATCTGGTTCTGAAATGACTCTTCTTGGTTTAATTTTTATACCTCGGTGATGTGTGGAGTATGTTCGTTTGATTCCAACACTGCATCAGAGTTTGGTTTCAGTGAATTCTCAGCAATAAGACTTCATCATCGAATGTAAAAGCAATTTAACAAGTTCTTCTCTGCCCGGCTGAAAAACTTAATTATTTCGATTGACCGCTCCTTAGTCTACTGTTAGGACAATATTATTATGTATAGAAGGTCCCTGTTCAATCCCAGTAACTGCTGAACAAGATTTTGCAATTCTACTTTCTAGACATAAATCTACAGAAGCGAGTTTCCAACATTTTCTACCTTGAGGTCCATACATACGAACAACTATATACGAAAATCCATCCTTAAATGCAAACTTTAAACGTATATTTTAGCATCTAACAACAAGAGCTTCGGCTGCTATGCTGTATATCACAGGTATCAAATTATTGTTAATTTTGCAATTTTTTCACTTGCATGCGTATTTAATGAAATATGTATTATGCATTGTGTTTAAGCTCTTGCTGTTACATTTTTTAACCACATGATAGTGGTTTTGCATTTTCACGATCCCTTTTATATTTCACAAGACATGTACCTACAAGTTTTCTATCATGCAGTCATTGGCTTTGTTCAAGAATTTTCTAAGCGTTAGAAAAATGTCTTTTAAACATACATCACATTAACTGAATTTACAAATTAGTTAACTGATAGGGATAAGCAATTGATGCAAAATCAGATTACTTGTACAAATATTTCTAGTTTTGAAATGTTGTAATTCAGTTTACTTTCGACAAATATTTTTTTATGTTATAACAATTAACTAAATAAATTTCATAATTAATAAATAGAAATATTTATTCAGCATAAACTTTATGTACAAATTATATTTCTTTTCAACAGCATTAACTTATCTATGCTAAAAGATTTTCTACATTATCCAATGAATTAAATATTTTAGTAAAACATCTGGAAACATTGCCTTTCTTTTGAAGGAATGATGTGCAAAATTTCATCGAATTTTTAAGCTCTAGTTTATTAGCAAAAAACATTTATTTATCATTGTTAAAGTGTATAATAATTTCATGTAATTTTATATTATTAAAATTATCAATTAAAATTATTTAACAAGTTGTAAAACCTTTTTATGAATATTTCCTGAAAAAGAAAAATATTAATAGTATTAAAACTGCACATTTATCCCTATTTTATCAAAGGTATCAAAACATATTTAAAAATTTCTAAAATTTAATGTTTTAAGCAATAATAAACTAAATGTATTGCATCTATAGCAGAGAGCATGTATAAATATATCTCTCATTTTAAATTATTTCCGAAAGCATTTTCTCAATAAAGATTTTCAATTAGCTGTCAAAACTTCAGAGAACTGTCATATTAATTTCCAATTCTTCCTCCCAAGTAAAGTGAGAATTCTAAAATATGGGAATAAGAAAGTGTCAGAGAAAATGACAAGACATTATATAACTTGCATAAGTAAACGGAAAAGTAAATGGTTTAATCGGGTATTTATTCAACGCATTAACAGTTTTGTTTTGTAAAATTTTATAGTTAATTATAAGGTACAACAGACAACTTTCAGTTGTGTAAAACGTAAGAGATGTGTTATTTACTCTTAATAACACATATGGATAAAAGTGCTATATATCAATACAAAAACGTGTGAAACCCTATTAATAACAAATATTAAATAAACGAGATTTGTTATACGAAGAAGTTGGTTTCCTTTATAATTATAAAAAGTAAATATAAAGAGAACAAAAATAATTTAAACAACACTGTAATGCTTATTATTGTTCACAACAATTATATTCCTATATATATAGTTCGTTACTAAAAATTTAATTGCTGTCCAGCAATTATATTTACACTTTGATAAGTTATTTAGAATATAATGTGTTATAATTATTTTATTTCTCTTAGACCAAGTATCATATTTATAACTTTAATTAAAAATTCAGTTAATAATAATATCCAATTAAATTGAACTAAACTCTGTTGTACGTCAGTCCATACGGGGCAAGGCCTACATTGCTCATCTTTATTTTTTTGACTGAGAGGCCCTGGGATGCAAAACATATGACCCAATTAGGTGATCAGTTTAACTCAAGTTTTTGTTCTCAAGCATGCTTGGTACTCAGTTTATCGACCCACTGAAGAGATGAAACGCTGAGTCGACCTTTCGATATATGATATATATATATATATATATATATAGTTACATATATTATTTATAAATATATGCAAAGAATATAATATGATGAAACAAAATACAATGAAAAATGTCAAAAGTAGAATATCAGATGGAAGACAACACATTGAAATATTAAAATATCAAATGGAAAATAACACATTGAAAAAATACAATGAAAAGAATTACATTGAAAACACTTTAAAGAAAGATAAATATAAATATAATGGAATAAATGGAATAAAGTACCAATATGGTCAGAATATGGTATATTTTATAAATTATACTATTAACTATATCTTAGTAATACTATTCTAGCTGCTTTTGCGCTAAATGTACTGCTAATCTTAAAACTTAAAATTTTTATGTATTCTTGTGCTTTTGGTTATATGTCTAACTTTGCATTTATATTTTATGTATTCTTGAGCCTTTGGCTATACATCTGATTTTGCATTTATATATATATATATATATATATATATATATATATATATATATATATATATATATATATATATATATATATATATATATATATATATATATACATCCTGTACTAATTCTTATTATTTCGTCAGACTAGAGTTTTCATTACACAGAAACAATTAAGGGTGCGGTGGCCTGGTTGATTAGAGCGTGGCTTTCATTATCGGAAGGCAGTGAGTTTGATACCTGACTTAACTGAAGATCCGTCATATTCATTAATGTCAGCTTGGGCAAATTAAAACTGGGCGTATTCTTAATGTCCTCCAAGTTAAATGATACCTCAGGGATGGCAAGACAAATGTTGGGGTCTTCTGCTTGTTCCTTGCTTCAAAATCACAAAGACTTCAATCAGCTGCTTCTGTCTAACTGATGGAGCCCAACTCAGGGCTTAGTAAAGGGAAGCATGTTGGTGCAACAATAATAACTCAGAAACAATTTGTAACAAATCAATGTTCTAGACAAAAGAGGAATTCTGCTTTAGTTTTAAAAATATTACTTAAGTAAAAGCAAGAAAATGGACTGAAAAACACATTTTTCAATTTTAATGTTTTAAAAAATATTGACTTTTCTGCTTTTAATAATGCCACAATTTTGATTCTAACCCCACTAGAAGTATTATATTTCATTTTTAAATTATGTAAACAAATGACTTAGCTCGGTGCCACGCACACTGAAACCGAAACTAATTACAATACTTGTTGTTTTTATCAAGAAAATTTCTTTCGAAATTGTAGGATTTTTTAATTTATTTAATTTAGTTTTGAAATTCATTATAAAAAATATATTTTAATAATAATAAACCTTGATTTAATAATCCAACCTCTAAAAATATCTGTTGGGGACATCTGTTGTTTAGAAATGTGACACAGTATTAGCAAGCGATAATGTTGGCGATGAAAGTGTTTCGGATTCGAATGCAAAAATAAATTCTGTGTTGTGTTAAAATATGAAGACATTTTGAATGGAATTAATTCTATAGATGAAATAATTGATTTTTCTATATTTTGGGATCAACCTTATTCTTTGCAACAATCCTTATCATACAAAAACTGTAAAAATGCCTCGATCATTTCTCTCAGCTTCTTAAAAAATGTGCAAGGTCTTGCAACGAAATTTTACATTTTTTGCGAAAAACTTTAACTTTACTACTTTATTTTTAAATACAACATATGAGACTAAACATTATAATACCAAGGATATTAATGTGTATAATATAAGTAAATACAACATAAGAGTCATATGCATTAAAATGCAATGGAAAAATAAAAGCTGCAGCAAAAATATTTTGTGGTGTTATGAACTTGCCTCCTTGATCGCATAAGTTCAAAAAAGAGTAACGGGTTAAATTGTGCTATTATAAATGTTGCAGAAGAAAGTAAGAGTGCTGTTGCTGAAGCATGTGACATTCCAGTAGGTATCGATGGAAGATGGGGAAAACGTAGTTTCACTTCTCTGAATGATACTATTACTGCCCCAAGTGTTGATACAGGTAAAGTTTCACATGCAGAAGTACTGACAAGTTTTATAACTGTTAAAATAAAATGAACCATGAAGGAAATTACCAAGCTCATCACTATACTAATAGTAGTTCGATGAAAGTTTCTGGAGCCTGCTTGTTTGTTATCCTCATGATAAAACGCCGCAAAATAGATATAAGAGTTTCAATAGCCCCTTGTGGTCGAAGATTCTGAAAAACTTTTTGTACAACTACAAACTTTATGTATGAAACTGTTTCCTTTAACAATAGAAATATCTCAAAATACAAGGTTTTATGATTATTACGAGTCCAGTCAGGTTTATACACTTGTAGAGCTGTGATGTTAGCAGATCGAGCTCGTATGCAAAAAAGTAACTATAATATAAAATACAAATAAGTAGATGCTACGATAAAAAAAGAAGACACAAAAATCTATAATTGAAGATGTTCTCGCAGATAATTCAGATAATCGCAATTATTTATCTGGTATGCATTAATTATTCACAATTTTCATGTTAAATCTTGTTTTTCTCAAAATAAAGTTTTTTATTAAATAAGGAACATTTTCTGTAAAAGTACTTAATTAAACATGTTAAAACTAGCATGCTTAAAAAATATGCTATTTTACGTGCCATATAACCAAGGATTTTTTATTTAATAATTTCTTAAAATTTTATAATTTAAAGTGTTTAAAAATTTTAACAATGTAAGTGAAAAATACATGTTAATATAGTTATTTATTTTTTTAAAAAAGAAAAACTATCAAATAAAAAATGCTCTGGTTAAATTACGAAAAATATGTATTTAACTAGGAAAAGAATTTTAAAACATTTGATTTAATCGTCATTTTTTAAATGTTCCTTAAACAGAGCAAGTTTTAACATTATCGATATAGGAATTTTGCTTCGGGAACTTACCCCTTTTTGAAAGTGTTTGTTAATTACTTTAACTGAATTTTGTGTTCAACTTCAATTTATATAAAAAATTCCATCAACTAGTATTAAAAGTTACAATACATATATATAACCAAAGATAATCAGAAATTTAAAATCAATATTTTATTGGATCACCTTTTACTTCGCTATTCTCAATCGTTCGGAAATCATGTCTATATTCCTCTGGAGAGCACTTATGTCCAGAAAATACCATGTATTGCCTTATGCAGCTATTTAAACCCTTTAGATAAGATGAAAGAAGGGAGTGCTATTGGATACGCTTTTCCACCATATTTCAAACATTTCCCATGGAATTAAGATCTTAGTGCTGTAGTAGCCAAGGAATATTTTAGAAGTCAAATTAATATTCAGCGAATCAATTTTAAACATTTCTTGCTGCATTATCATCCATGATGTATTGAGAATATTAGAACAAAAATGCAGTATTATAAGTACACTTGAGCAGTGGAATTGAAAGTTCAGTGATATCGCATTTGGATCTTTATATTATATCGATGTCGTTAGCAAATGATACAATCTGAATCGATTTTGGAAGGAAGGGCCTAAAGAGTGAATTCCAGATGATTCAATATCCTTCACCTGGGCTATGTTAAGTGAGGCAAACACATAAGAGTCTCCTTATCTCAGCCCTCTGTTGGTTCAGGGCATTTGACTCTTCTGTGAGAGCTGATTTAGTAAGATTAAATATAATAATACATGTACATATACATAAGTTATAGCTTTGCTGACATTTTAAAATTAATTTGATTTCAAAGACTACATTTTAAATTACAAGCATTCATACCTCTATAAATTATATGAAATAATCTAAGTATATATGTGTACAATTATTTTTTAAAATTATCATTCTTTACTTCAAAATTTAATTAAATTAGTAAACAATTAACAAATACTTCAAAAAATTCTATTAAGGAATAGAATTAGGTTTCTTTTAAAGTTATATAAATAATATATATAAAAATAAACCAATGTATAAAAATATACTTATACCAATACTTACAAAAACATACCAATGTATAAACATAAACTTATATAAAAATAAACCAATGTATAAATGATGTCGTATTATTCTAAATTATATTAACTAAATACATTTTAATAAAGTTTTATGTTCTAGATATAAAACCCGATAAAAGACTTGTTTAATATTAATTAAACTTATCGTTGAAACTTTTATTTTAAAATTTAATTTAAATTCTGTATTAATCTGAAATTATCCGTGGATTTGCTTTCTCGTGCTAAGCCCTACGGTATAAATGTATGTTTCTCATTGAACATTTCAGAGAACATTTCACTATTATAAGTCATTTTGACTTTGTGTATTGTCTTCAGGAAGGACACTTAATGCATAATTGTTCTTATTTATGTTTCACAAGGAAGAAAACACGAAAAGCATTCGAAAATAATTTCGACAATTTAAGGTAAGGAAATAGAGATAAGAGATATCTATATTCTATTACTCTACAATCACAAAAACCAAACATGTAGACTTCCATTCTAAAAAGTGTGCTTATCATTACATCGCATTAATCCATAATCAGCCAAAAGTTAGCAGGTTCAATCCTAATGATCATTATTGTGCTATAAAGAACAATATAAGTTAGAATTCATTTATTTAACTTTTTTACATTTAGATTATGTTTAACATTTAAATTACATACAAGATAGATAAGAGTCTCAAATCAAGATTTATGAATCTCTATATCTAGTGTTTCTTTTCTCGTCTCTTAAATGGGACTCAAACTCAAAAGCATTTAACGCAATCTCAGGATTAATCACGGAATATCATTCATAATACATTTAATTCTGATAGTGATTTTTTCCATAAATTTTATTATAATGCTATAAGTTTCTTTTATTTTTAACTTATCATTTGAAAAAGAAAGTCAATAATGTGTAATTATTTAATTGTAAATCTAAATATTTCTCCAAATTAAAGTAATTCTTTAAGGTAATTTATTATAAGCCCATCATAACTTATTCGTAAATAATGTTATAAAAATATTAGGGAAAAAATTACTCAGATATTTTTATAATATACACGTGACATGAAAATAAATATTTATTCAGTTTGTGCTAGAAAAGAAAATAATGATTTCACATTATAAATACAGGCTGTGATCTCAGAAGTGAAAAGCAAAAGTGTTTTTAATATAAGTATTTGTAGCTCGCTCTGTTATTTCCGATAATTGAGATATATAAAAAAAAGAAAAATTTAACAAATATAACTATACAATTTTACTTTTTCATAAAATTCTAGGTGTTTCAAACTCATGTCAAATTATCATTCCTTTCCAAGCAGTCAATGAATCATAATTTTATTTGCTAAAAGCAGTTCTATCAAAATATTAATAATTCACACTTCTTTTGTGAATTTTGAATTCTTAATGAATAGAAAGCATAACTCAGTCCTATCCTTGTAGCATCCTTGAAGTATATTTAGAATTCTAGTCTCAGGTTCTTAATGCATTCAGTATAATGACTAAATAGATTTACGTTTTTTGCTTCAAAATTGTGCCTAAGTAAGCACGTATAAGACTTGCATGAATTTCCAAAATCACATCTCAAAAATGATTAAAACAGAATAGTTATGTCTATCTTTTTCCTTTTAAATATGTATTCAATTTGAAATACAATGAAGTAAGTAAAACTTCAATTCAGTGCAGTTCATTTTTATGAACTGATGTTGATATACTACAAGGATAATTTACTTCAGATGCTGGATGAAAAATTATGTGATATATGGATTTATGGAAAAATTATGTGATATATGGATTTATGATATATGGAAGGATTATACCGAATGTATAATCCTTCTCCTAAATTATGTTATAAAATACATGGTTTTGTAAAATCTTTGTAAAAAAATGAAATAATTCACTTGAATCCCCACAAAGTTAATATTTATTATAAAGTAATTAGCAATGAGCGTGTAGCAAAAAATCCACAATAACGATTACGTCCAACAATAATATACAAGTCAAAATCATGCAAAATTTAATCTCTATAAAAAATTTTATTTTTCAAATAGTAAAAATATTTGTGCCCTAGTCTCGGGGAAAATATTATCATGGATAAATATTCTATAAATCTAGACCTAAAAATCTCAATTGAAAATAGTTTACTGATCCCAATGTATTTTTTTAAGAATCAAAAGAATCATAACTGAGCAAGTTATTTGAAACTAGAATCTTAAACTATCTTAAATCTTATCTAAATCTTATTTTAAATTTGAATGGCATATGTGCAGAATAGGGACACTAAAACAAGAATATGTACTACTTTAGGAAATACAAAATCCTGTATATGTAAAAATATTAACTAAACTATACCATGAAGAATTTTCTAAGTTAACTTGATAATATTATGTCATCTTTATTCCTTGGAAACCCCCAAGATAATTCCAGAATTTCAATAGAATTTAATACCTTTAGCAGCTGTGAAAGAGATATGTTCCCGATTTAAAACCAAGAATTTATCAAAGACAATCAATTAGTTGCAATTGGATGATAATATGGGAACTGCAAACAGTATTTGTGAAGGGCCATTAAGTCTTTCATAACAAATATAAGTTCTCAAAATAAATTGAAATCACCTGATGAGGAACTAAGTGAATTCGGAGAATTTATTGCCTCTTCACTCTTTCTGATTCGAATCGGTGGAGTGGCCGGAAATATGAGTCAAAGACTGGCCTCAGAAGAAGAATCTAGAGGTTACTGGAGTTTCAGACTCGTTGGAGGAAAAATTCTATATAAATAACAGGCCCTTATAAATAACAAGAGGCCGAGAGATCTTGGTCCTATGTGTAGTTTCCCTGATACTACTTTCGAAAGAGTCCCGGAGCGGACAAGTCTAAGGGACTGAAAGAGAAAAGTGAGCGGCCTTTAGCTCCTGATCCCGGAGATTGACGTCAAACCTCAAGCTTGAATACCCCAAGGGCCCCAGTAGTCTCCGGTGAGGATCGTCGATATTAAAGAGGGACTTTCAAAGACTGCTTCCCGAGTGCAGAATTTAGGAGGCTGCTTCCTAGTACCTGCGAGGAGTTTTCTCCGTCCGAAAGTGCAGCGAACGTTTCAGAATTTGGGGAATTCATCAGTTTTCCTGGAGACTACAATTTATGAAAGTTCCTTGTAAATTATCTTGTAAATGTGTAAATAAATATTTAGTCAAGAATATTAAATTACGTGAGCTTGATTCCTTAGTGGCCCTTACCTACCTATAGTTCAGCCTTTCCAAACTGAGTACGCTGCAATAGGATTTTTTCCTTTCCTTAAACTATAAGAAATTAAAAACACATTTTATGTATCATTCATCCATTGTATTTTAATGACTGAAATTTCTATGTACTTTTAATCGAAATTATACTTTTCTTGTTCCCAAATAAAAAATGGTGCCATGAAATATATGTCCATCAACAAATCCATAAGAGAAGAATTAAATATTCATTCATTTAACCATTAAATTGTTGGAAACATTGAATTATGTGCTTTAATCCTGAAAATGTACATAAATGATGAGTTTCATTCAAATTCAAATTTTAATTGTAATTAAATTTAATGTATAAATATTTTATATAAGTATCAGTTTAAATAATTTTTATTTATGTTGGTATATTATTACAGAAATAAATTTATTAAATTCAATATTTGTTTTACCTTATTGTAAAAGTTTAAAATTAATGATATCTCCAAAATAGGATGATTTTGGAAATTTTACAAATAGTAAATATTAAAATAATTTAAATACTTTATGAAATTCTTATTAAGATACAGCTATTATCAGGTTATTTTTGTTTTCATTTCAGTCATAATTCAAATGTTAAAATACTTTTAGATGATGATTAAAACATAATTGGATAATAAAAATCCCTTAGTGTAATTTAAATGTTGGAAAGTATTTTATACGCATTGTGATAATTTTCACTCATTTGATTCATAGTTACTTTATGTTCATAGTTACATTCATCCATAGTTACTTTATGAAAATCCGTTCATTTCTCATAGGATAATTACATTAAATACTGAATATTTTTAAATTGGAGATTCGATCTTAGAAAATTCCTATGCAAAACTAAGATTGTCTCTTATTATCAGCTTCTATAAAGAAAATAATCAATAGAATGAAAATAATTGGTTTAGAAGGAAATTTTCTAATTTTAAATTATTAAGGCATCTATTTTCTTTTTAATTTTTGTGCTATTTAATGCACAGTTTAAAAATTAGAAGAAATATAGCTTTTATGATCCCTTAAATTTGATATCATGTAGTTGATAAACTGACATGTAAAAGTTTTTGTAAAATTGCTTATTTTTTCATGATTGTATCATTTTTGTTCTCGGATAGTCTTAAATAAATAGTAAATTTTAAGAAAATTGAATATTTGGGGGACAGTTGCAATAGAGTAGAAAAAGTATAAAAACAAACAAGAATCCATCGAAAAGATAATCATCCAGAAAGTAGAACTTATCACCTATTTCGAATACCAGACCAAATGTTCTGGCATTAGATAATGATTATAGATTCCAATATTCTATCACATACTACAGTGTAATGGATAATCTATTGACTGAAAATTTAAGTAAGATTCTTTTCGAAATTCATCGAATAATAGCTTTCGGTCAAATAATATTTCATAAGCAACACTTCCTATTCCCATGTCACAAAAGAAACCTAGCTCTTTATTCATGTCTTCAAATTCATAAATATCCTTACTCATAATGCATTTTTCTTTGAAAGAAATTTTGTTTCAAGAATTATGTGTGATATTAATTATATAATTCTCCTTGAGTCAATTACTCTTTCGATAAACTTCAATTACGTAACTATATTTAAGATTTAAATGACTCAGAACTTTAAACACATGGTAAAACGACTCTAAAACCTGCATCTGCCAGTGAACTTAAAAAACTTGTGCCATATATTTTTAAATAACAAAATATTTTGTTTAATTGCGTTCTCAAAAAGGAAAATTTAAAGCTTTGTTGAATAACCCTGAAATAATGATATTAAATTTAAAAATACTATGTTGAAACATTCGAAAAAAAGTATTGATCAAAATATAAAAAATAAGGAATATATTTAGAATCATTCGAGCACAATTATAAAACATTAATAAAAGCGTAATCAATTTTAATGAAAAAAATTATATTTAATTATAATTAGCAGATTTAAATTTTTTCTTCAAGAAAATCTCTCCTCCTAGGAAATATAAAGAAAATGAACTCATAGGAAATTAAAAGACAAAAAAGGCATAAAAAAGTAATAATAATTTAATTCCTATCAAATTTTTTTCAAAAAAGTGCTTTAAATATTTAATTACAAAAATATATCAAAGATTAATTAATTGTTAAAAAGGAAAACATGCATATACATGTGAGATAATTAAATAAGAAAAAGGCTGGAAATTGGCAATTATTTGTCATAAAATTTAAAGCTAAAATTCATGTGTGATTTTTGACATATATCTAATGAATATGAATCCACTAAGCCATCTTATCCATATAAGCAGGGAATTGGGAACCAGTGTTTTTAAAATCATTATTTCTTAAGTTGTCTAAAATGAATATTTAATACTGTAAAATAAATTGTTTAAATAATAAAATCATAAAAAATTTGTGAAAAGGAGATTAATTTGAATGAGCTCCAAAAGATATTAATCCAGCAATATCAAAATTTAAAAGAAAATATGTTGCAAAAAATACCTCTCTTGATTTCTCAAATACGTGATTGTTAAATGATATTTATTTTTGTAATACTAGAAATAACTTCAGAAATGTAATTATTTTCCATTTTTAAAAAATAAATGATTTCTCAAAATCTTTTAACAACTTTCTTAGGTGATGTCATTCATTGATTTTTTTGTCATTTGCATTTAATTAAATTGGTTTTATTTTCCTTAGAAATTGAGGAAAATGTATTTTCAATAGATTAATCTTTTTTTATCTCAAACACATTTTTGGTATTTCAATTATAGAAGTATTTTCCTTTGTAAACCACTCTCATTATAAGTTTTGAGAAAAAGTATTATTGATCATCAAAACAAATAAATTTAGGTTACTAGTGCTCTAATTTTAGAAAAATACTAAGAAATATATCATACCTTTTAAAACATAGTTATCTAATTTAAACGCTTTCCAATAACAATTTGTTTGATTAAGTAATTAAATTATTTTTAATGATAATGTTAATTCAAAATTTTTCCAATTACAATACTTTTAAACTATTACAAATTTTATAGTTAAGGTTGTTTTCATATTATAGGTATTGAATATTTTATTCAATTAAACGAAACAATAGTATAATCAAAATCAATCATTAAAAGTATAATAAGTTATTCAACTTTTATAATTACTAACTTCTTTTAAAATGAAGTTCTTTTAAAAAGATATTATTTTAAATATCACTGCAGTATCTAAAATACTATTTTTCGAATACGGAAATATGATTACATATATTGTGAGAATAGAAATATCTGTGATTAATGTTATTAAACTTTAACTTTAATCAACAAAATAATTACTCCTGAGTAAAAAATGAACAAACAAAATTATATTGATATAAAATAAGACGTGTATATTTTACCAGTGTAACATACTGGTGAAAAATACAAGCATAAAAAAAGAAATAAACATAAATTATTTAATTAAAAGAATTATCATACAAAATAACAAAAGATTACCAACCATGAGTTTAAATAATGATAAATTATTTTGAAGTTATTTTATTTATGTATCTATAGTTTATATTTGTAGATATATTTGTTTAAAGATTTTTATTTATGTGTCTTATCAATAACAATTATCTTTTTCCAATACAACATATAGTATGAAGTATACTTCAAGTTATTTTCTCCTACATATAATTTCATAAATTTAACAACCGTGTTAATCTTAATTAAATAAATGCATATTATAGATGCAAATAAAATTTGTAAAAAATAGTTTTGAAATATAAATAAAATAGATTTTGATTTTCTATTTTCCGCATGCACATCTTTCTTGAGAAACTGCATGTTAGTTTTTCAGTTCTACCCCAATGGATATCCTTATTCATGAAACTTGGGCATAGGTGCCATATTCCATGATTCCAAATTCTGAATTTTTTTGGCGATGGCGAAATGTTGCCAAGATGACGTAACGTGACGTGCGCGATGACGTAAATACTAGGGTTACCAAAATAGAATTTTCTGCATAATTCTTATTGGTCTCTGTATGTATGACGTAATAAAAACGAGGTTGCGAGATACATACGAAAATCTGCCAAAAAATTGCCAATCTCAGAATTTGGTATCATGGATTATAGGCACCACTGCCGAAACTTGCATAAATACTGCACGTTCTTTGAAGAAAACAGAAAACTTAACTTGGTCTAAATTTAAGCACCTTACAGAAATTTAAAATTCTTGTAGGACATTTGAAAGCACTGATATCCGGAACGTGAAGCCACATTAATAAATGAAAAATATTATTTTTATTTCAATTGAAAAATGAAATGGCAAAATTACAACTGTTTACAATCAGCTATTAAAGCCTCTAATTAAATCAATCGGTTTATTAAATTTTGCTGAAAATGAGAAAACAAATTACGTTGTTAAAACTGAAATTTGCAACCATATTTTAAACGAGAAAATATAATTAGAGTTTTATATTATATTAAAAGTATGCAAAAAGGAGATTCAAATTATAATTAAGATAATAAAAATTTCAATTTCTTTTGCTAACTTGTATTGCGATGCTAAGATATTTCCATCTGTGATTCATTTTATCTCTTCTCAATATTATTCCCTATATAATATATACTCCAGCATTTTTAGCTATGTTTTTAAATTCTCTAATAAAGTTTCAGATTCATATATGAATGATTAATTGAATAACAATTGAGTTGTGTAGGATGCTTTTTTATAGTTGCAGATTCTATATCATTACCATCAAATAAATTTGTACATACATTATGTTATGCATTACATTTTATATTTTAAATTAACTCATTTGATATAATGTTCCGGATAATAATTAAAGCAAACAAATTCTTCTTTCAGACAAAAAATGTATTTTCTAATTTATTTATTTTTTTAAATCAGCAGTTTTAGAAAACCAACATCCATTTTCTATTCACAGTAGAGTTTTCTCCCCTAATAATATTTACAATTATATTGTAAATAATGTAATCAGTGTTAAAATAGACATTTAAAATTTAATCAAGACGTTACTCACACTATGTATTGAGAAGATAATAATAAATGTATTCTTTAGTAATCAAAAAATAACTTTCGTTGTTCTCAAATAATATGAAAAAGTTATAGAGCATAAAAAAAGGATTTCCATTATGTGCTGTTAAATCCTAATCTTAATTGTAGATATATTCATAATTTAACAAGAAAAAGGCCTACTCTAACTTAAGTTTTCCATTAGTTACTTTAAGAATGAAAAGTTCTTTTATCGTTTATCTATTAAACACATTTGCAATCCAATTAATGTCAATCCTCAATAGAAAGTAATTTCGTTAAAGAAATATTTGCTGAACCTCTTAATGCAAACTGTAGATTCCTTTTTCCAATTTTTCTAAAACAATAGATGAAACCTATTTTTTATTTATTCGTAACTTTCATTATTTTTATATGGCAAAAATCATTCAGTCTCATTCAATATTTTCGTGAATAAGGAAAATTATTTTAATAAAATCGATTTAATTTTATGAATGCAATTTCAAATAATTTGTATTTTATATATATTTATGGTTATAGAGTATTTATTGAAATTTTCTCAAAAATTAAATGCAGTTTGTTCGTTTATTTTCTAATAAAAAATTCTAAATTTTCTGTTCAGAAAACTTCTTCATTTCTTATGAAATTTGATAATTGCACGTTACATAATATAAAATTATGGTTTTTTTATAAACGTTTACATAGATAATCTTAATTCTATAAAGTTTCAGGGATCATCTATATATTAAAATATTTTAATACATTTAATACAAATAAATTTCAATAGTGATTTTTTTAATGGAAGCTTATTTTCAATGTCAATGGAATGAATATTTATGAAGTCTCTTAAAAGTTTTATACATTAAGTTAAAATTTAAGCATTTTACATAAATGAAATTTTTTCATCTTCAATCAGAATTTGGCAGACTTGAATAGCAAATCAACATACAGACATAAACAGACATACCAAACAAATCCTTGATTCAAAAGTTGAGTTCTTGATTTTCTTCATACATTGTTGATTTCTATTTGATTATTTTCTGTAAGTTGCTCACGTATAAAAATGAAATATTATTTAAATTTTTCTTTCATTATTTCATTTAATTCATTAATTATATATATATATATATATATATATATATATATATATATATATATATATATATATATATATATATATATATATATATATATATATATATATATATATATATATATATATATATATATATATATATATATATATATATATATATATATATATATATATATATATATATATATATATATATATATATATATATATATATATATAATTTTCGAAAGATTTGATTTCAAATTTAAATATTACTTACAGCGTAAACTTATATTAAAAACCTTGGTGTGTATTTGATATTCAGAAACAAATGCTGCAATTTATAAAAGTAATACCAAAATCAAAATCTAGTATATCTAGACATATTATCATCAAATTCTGTTTTTAAAACACCAAATTCTGAAAAACATTATAAAATTTGTCATAACAGCAACCTCCGTTGGTTGCCAAATTTTATCCGTTCTCATTACATGCATGTAGTTCTGGTGCGTCTTCTATTAATATTATTCTGAAGTTGTACAACCGATTTCATATTTGCTAAATGTATGAACAATTTGCATGACCCTGAATGGAATGGAACTCATAATGAACGTAAAACGTTTGTATATTCTAAACATCATGTAGTTGAGTTTGTATTACTGAAGTAGATTTCTTGAAATATATTAAAGAAAAAAAATGAACATTAAAATTTAACAAATTTTATGTTGAGAGTCTTCAAAATTAGAAATATATCATCCATCTCTTTCAAAGAAGCTTAAATCTACTGTGCAACACTCTTATTACGTAGGCAATTGAAACTCCGAACAAAAATACTGTTATTGAACATTTAATGAAACACACAGAAATAAGAATGAACTGAAAAAACACTAGTTAGAGTCGTGCTACAACAGGCTATCCTGTTTACGTGCATTTAAAGGTTTTGATGTTTCAACACCATGGTAGTATTTGTAGAGTAATCCACTAATATTACTATCTACTAAGAGGAGGTCGATGAAACATGATTGCTATTATTGGCAGACCTATAGAAGGGCTCCATTGTTGTGTCTACTGTGAGATGTCAATACACGCTTTGCTAATATCCTAAAAATGATTTGCATATTGTTGTGAATAACATAACAGTGCAGAGCTCATAGCCTCAGTATTGATTTGCCATTTTTTATATTGTGTTTAATCCTTTTTTTATACCAACATTGCAACAGCAGTTCAGTGCGAGTTGGGTTTCGTGATATAACTGTTTATCTTGACAGCGACTGGCATTTGAAAACCCATTCAATCATTGTTTTGTTAATAGGTCTTATGCATTCAGTAATTTAGTCATCGTAAATATTATTCTAATAAATCAGTTACAGTAATTAAATATTGTTATATATATTTCAATGCATCTTTTCATCATTTTTATTCTCGTTTTACGAAGATGTTAATTGAACAATTTTCAAATCATACTAGCATTTTCAAACTGCTAATGTGTCTTTGTCTGGCGTATTATCATTTTAAAGCTTTATATCTTTATGAAATTAAAAATTTTGCGTCATTTTTGTGCTTTAAGTTTATTTAGTTGTTCATAATAATAATCCAACTACATATTATATTAATGTGATATTGTATAAAAATAGTTAGAAAACAACATATTAATTTGAAGCAAAGTTTTTCATTGTTTGATCATTTAGACAATTTGTTAAATCAAATTATAGTCCCTTTCCTTTTAATAATTATTAAAAAGAATTTTTTCCTTTAATTATTCAATGCAATATTCTTTAATTTAAAAAGAATTGTTTTGAATACATAAAAATATTTTCATTTTGACACTTTCAGCAATATTCTCCAATCTTGAACATTTTTTTTAAATTAAATGAAAAATTTCTTCAAGAGTATTTTTATTAATTAACTACAAAATATAATAACTTCTGTAATATAAATATAAATTATTACGTGAGAGTAAAGCAAAAGATTAGGTGGAGAACGGCTCAATCAATAAACACATTAACTTTGATTTTTTACACTCATAATAACTTTATAGTAAGCATGTCTAGCATAAAAACATACATTTCATGCATCCTACATGCTACATAAAACGCAATGATGTTGCAAAATATAGTCAGTTCAATTATTTTCTGTTTGATATATGTTATGTTGGAAAATTCTGCCCTCTCCAAAATATATTTCCTCTGCTGCAACACACACACACACACACATATATATATATATATATATATATATATATATATATATATATAAAGTGATCTAAATTACTTACTATTTTTAAAAAAGTTATTTTTTTGATAGTTAAGTGCTTATTTTGTATTTTTGATTAATTATTAATATTATGCATTTCAATAAAGAAATTTTAGGCATGTTATTTACCTTATTGACTTTGAGATAAACACTGGAATATTATGAATTAAATGAAATATCATATTATTATGTTTATAATCATGAAAAATGTTGATTTTTCTTTTCTTTATTGATATTCAGTGGCAAAGTTTCCTACCCATGTTATTCCCTGTGATTTTAGCCATGCATGCAATATTCTGGTATTTGGTTATAATTTCTCCCTTTATAAGAAAGAATTATGCTTCTGTATGTAAATTTATTTATACCTACACAGTAAAAGTATTTTTTCTTTGTTGTATTTTTAGTCCAATATGCGAAAAAGAAAGTTTTTACTATCAATAATTTGTAAATGAATATTGTTAAATAAAGTAAAAAAAATTGTAATATAAAGTCAACTGTAAGAAACCTAGAGACTAAATAAAATTTTTTTTTATCTAAAATTGAATTTCAATAAATCTTGATTTATTTTATTTAGATAAGACAAAAATATCTTCTCAAAAAGTAAGATATTTTAATATTAATGAATGTTAAAAACTCAGTACTTTTGTTTGCAAAATAATTAAATGTACTTATAAACTTATATATAAAATTAATCTCCTTTAAACTAATTTTTTACAGATGAAATTTTTCTTTTATAATGATTATTCAATAAACTTTCATTAAAATAATTTCACTTTTAACAATGAAGTTTAAATAAGTATATTTTCTTTCAAATACTTCAATTCAAGACGCATAATAGTAAACAACAGGTTTTAGTGTAATGTTTTGAAAGACAGAGGGGATATGACACATACGTCAAGCGCTGACCAGTAGGGCGGCTTCACTTGTGTTCCTTCCTCCATGATATATATATATTGCACTATTTTTAATTAATTTTGCTTAATATTTAACCATAAAGAGCAAATAAATTTTAAAAACAAACAAATTTTCTATTGAGTGTGATTTCCAATTGTATCAGAAATATCATTTTCAGTATCAGATAAATAATTTTTAATAAAGGTATATCTATGTATGTATTGCGCTACGATTAATTTATAGTATTTCGTTAAGATATTTATAGCAAAGGACTGTGTGAAAAAAATGAAAAAATGACAGTTTTTGAAACGTGTAGTTGAATTTTTGGAATAAATTAAAATTTAATAGAGAAAATAAATTAAGTTACCTAATTACCGGATAAATTAATTATATTTGAAAGATAAAAAGTCAATTTGATCATAATATTTGTAGTAGAAATTATGATTACTGACATTCGCATAAAAGATGGAATCTTCTTAGTAAATAATTTAATGAAAGTCTTAAAATAAATTAATTATAACAATAAAAAATACTGTAATTTAAATAAATGATTTTCTTTTGAATTATTTGAAATTAGTATCACCATTGTCATAGTACTTTTATTAAAAATAAATGCTAGAAATGGAGGGAGAAAAATAATATAAATAAATTTTTATATATTATTTCGTCAGTTATAATCACGTGACGTAAAATAGACAATTTATGATTAAAACAGTTTCTTCAAATTTGTATTTCATATAACACTCTAAAAATGTGTCAACTTGAATTAACATGAAAAATATAATAAAACAATTTTCTCTCAATATTTTGCTCTTTTATCAATATTTGATAAATAAAATTATAAGAATTAATTAATTGAAACCACTATATCTAAAAAAAGAATTAGTTTACAGTCAAATGAAAATTTAATTAATATAGAATCAGAGATGACTTATTTAATTATACTGCTAGATTTTCAATTGCCTGTTTTGTCTCTCTCTCATCAAAGTTTATTATAAGGCTATATGGAGAGAATGAAATAACTAATGATTTTATATGAGAGTAAAATATTGGCTATTTAAAATAGGCTGTCAGATATGCTTCAAAAACTAGAATGTGCGTCTGATTTTAATAATAAAGTCGTTTATTTTTTATTACATCTACAACCCTAGGCTAGTTTGCGAAATTTTTAATTCCTTTCTCAAAATTGGTACAAATAAAAAAACAAATATTTACTATTAATCTTATTCATTGTTACATTTTAATTTAAATAAAACAAACGATCATAAGATAGATAATTTCCTTATTAATTAAAGTTCAAGATCAAAATTTTATTAATTAAAGTTATAGATCATACAGTCATGCATATTAAAAATTTAACAACTTTTGTAAAAATTCTCTTTTAAAACTTAAAAACAAGTACAATACTTCATTAAAATAATTTAAAGTAATATTTTTATAATGTAAATTGAAGTTAATTCATAGTTTAAACACATCTGGTATATATTTTAAAAGATTGACTTGTAAGGCTTGTAAGATAATATCTGGCTGTATATAAAAACAAACTTTTGTCTTCATAATATTTATATAATTAATAAAATATTATGTTATTAATAATATTTATATAAATTTGTGTAATTCAAAATTTTAAAACACTGAAAATAATACATCACTACGTTATATGAAAACAAAAATCATATTGAATAATATTTTTACAATAAAAATACGTGGTAATATTAAATTCAGAAAAACCTCTCACAACAATAATACATAACAGACATGAGGAAAGGTTTACTTTTAATCTTAATGAATATGAAATTGCTTTGCCCAGTGCATTTTTCAGAGCCATATTATACTATTCTGCTTTCAAAAATTTGTGAAAAATTCTGTAGCAGAAAATAGTGAGAGATATACTTACTTAGCATATCAGTCAGAAGGGTTCGTAAGTGTCTCATAATCTATTCATCAATTCCTTAGAAAGACTATGTAAGATGTGTAATTTTACTTTTATATTCAGTAAACAAATTCTGCATCTTATTAATTTAGTGAAATAAATATATTTAATGTGATAAACAAAACAATATCAGCAGCGAAATATTTTGTCATTTAATGTGGTTTTGATGAGTGGCAACATGGACGCCATTGGTGTTGTTGACGAATTTTATGCTTCCTGCGAAAATCAATTAAAAACCGTTGAAAATGCGCTTAATTCCAGATCAAACATGAATCAACAGATGAAGGAAGATGCAAAGAATGCTTTGAGTGAGTTACGTTGTCTTATTTACTCAAATTTTGATAAATTTAAAAATGTACAGTCACGTATAGCTTATGAAAACATGTTAATGAAAATACACGAGAAGAAATCGTACGCGAGTGTAGTGGCGCCATCTACAGAAACTTTTCAAAAACAAACGAGCGATGGAAAAAAATGCAGTCTCATTATCTGTGCAAATGAACAAGGAACTCTTAACGCTGGAGATATTAAAAACATCATAAAAACGCAAGTCAATCCAAGAAGCAATAAAATTGGTATCAAAAACTTAAGAAGTCTTCCAAATGATAAACTGTTGGTTGAATGTGTGTCTGATGATGACAGGAAAAAATTTCGTGATGTTCTGGCTGAAAATTGCACCCCTCTTTCTTTAACACTTGCTAAACGAAAATATCCTGCCATTATTAGTGAACACGTTCCTAGCTCATTACATGATGATGAACTTATGAAGGTCTAATTTGAGCAAAATTTTGATATTTCAGTATCTGAGGAAAAAATTTCAGAGTCTAAAGTTCGTTTTACACTAAAGAAATTTGGGGACTCAAGGCATATTATTATTAGTGTTCCAACTTATATCCGTAAACAAATTTTAAGGTTAGGATCTCTCAAGCTTGACTAGTCTGTGTGTGAAGTTGATGATTTTGTTATTATACATAGATGTTTCAAATGTTTGGGTTATAATCATAAGGCTGCTGATTGTAAAAACCACCTTGCTTGTTTTACCTGTTCAGGTAACCATAAAAGCTCAGAGTGTTCTAATAGAAATCATCAAGTTTGTGTCAATTGTACTAGATTTAATAATAAAACTAAAAATCCTTTAAAAAGAGTTAATATTTATCATAAACCTTATGATAGTTGCTGCCCGAGTGAAGTTATCATGAAGAAATTATCAATCTCTCGCATTGATTATGAATAATAGTTATTGTTCTCTTTTACGTTTTGTCCAATTAAATCTACATAAGTCTAAAAATGCTACGCAGCAACTCATTCTCAATATGAAAACTGATAATATTGATGTTGCATTGATTCAAGAACCTCACTGTTACAAAGGGAATCTTCCCGGGTTTCCTAGCCATTACAAAGTATTCTTTGATTCCCAATCAGATGTTATAAAATCAGCGATCATCATTCGCTCGAATGATATTTCTACCTTTGTTTATCATAATTACTCTGATTATAACATGGTCTCCGTTGAAATCACTGTAAATGATTTAGATTTTATTCTGTTTTCTTACTACTTTGAGCCGGGCAGAAATATAGATGCTGATTTACAAAAGATTGATTCCTTCATGTCTAATGTTAATTCTTCTCGACTTATTTGAGGAATGGACTCTAATAGCAAAAGTAATGTTTGGTTTAGTCCTTATTCAGATGCTAGAGGAGATAAGCTATGTGATTTCTTCAGTACCAAACAACTGTTTGTAGTTAATGAGGATTTCGGTCCTACCTTCTGTTCAACTCAAGGTTCTAGCTACGTTGATATTACTGTTGTTGGGGAAAGTTTATTGCAAGATATCATCAATTGGTCTATTCCTGACTACGACTCGCTTTCTGACCATAGGATGATTTATTTTGAAATTGCCTTGGCTGAGAATACTACGAATACTTTACACCAAAACAGGCCTCAAATCTTTGACTGTAGAAGAGCAAATTGGTTTCTTTTTCAGACTAAATGTTATGAGGCTATAAATAATTGTAATTTTGAGGCTAAGCTTTCTTTTTTAATGACCCTATTTGCCTAGAAAGTCTTATTTCTGAGCTTCAAAATGTCCTGATTTCTGCCGGAAGGATAGCTATTCCTTTCAAGTATTATGATAAAAGAAATGTTCCTTGGTGGACTTCTGAAATAGCATGCATGCGTAAAAAGTTAAATGCTTCAAGACGTCGCTTTCAAAGAGTCAAAAATCCAATTGTCAAGGAAGTTTTTAAATCCAATTACCTCCACGTTAAAGAAGTGTATAAGAACTTAATTAATAACTCAAAATTAAATTCCTGGAAAGACTTTCTTTCTGATGTTACCCCTACAAATGTATGGAAGAAGATTTATAAAGGCATGAAGAGAAACTTTAGTAAAATTGTCGAGATTACTGGTATTGAAACCACTTCAGGTCCCTTCACATCCTCTTTTGAAGAATCTCTAAGTACAATCTCAAATTTTTCATTCCCAGAAGACAATCCTTCTAACGATAATTCGTTTCAACAAAATATTCGAGAACACTCTAACAAAGCCTACTCTGTAGGAGATGACGTACATTTTACAATAAATGAAGTTAATGCTGTTATTCACGGTTTGGCCACTGGAAAATCTCCTGGCCTGTATTCCATCTCCAATGAAATGATTAAATACTTTCATCAGTGCTTTCCTTCTGTTCTTCCTGCTGTATTCAATTTATGCTTAAAATTTTCTCTCTTCCCTGCTCTTTGGAAAAATGCTAAAGTTGTCTTAATCCCAAAGAGTTTGAACTCTAAGTAACCGCACATTAAGAATATTAGATGTAATAGCTTATTGCCTTGCATTGAAAAATGTCTCGAAAAGCTTCTTACAAACAGACTAAGATGGCATCTTAACAATCGCAATTATACTAGTAAAGACCAATATGGATTCACACCACAGAAATCTACTGAGGATGCACTACTGCGACTTATTCACATTGTAAAGGAAGGGAAAAAGAAAAATTTGTGCTCTATTCTCCTTTCATTGGACATAAAAGGAGCGTTTACGCGTGGTGGCCTTTTATTATTTCCTTAATGAAGGAGGCTTATACTCCTTCAAATATTCTCAATCTCTTCCGCAGTTTCCTGAACAACAGAACGGCTGTTCTCACTCTTGGCAATAAGTCGAAAGTAGTTAACATCCAAAAAGGATGTCCACAAGGCTCTGTTTCTGGCCCATTTCTTTGGAACCTAATTATGAATGATTTACTAAAAAAATTGAATGCATTTAAGTGCTAGAAAATTGCTTTCGCAGATGACTTACTCGTAATTGTCCAGAACAAAAACTTTCCCGATTTATGCAATACCGCTCAAGATATTCTTGATTTTATTCATGATTGGGCTCATCATTGCAAGCTGGAATACAATCATACGAAGTGCAAAGTAATGATGATTCACAAAAAGGCCAACATTGATGCCACTATCAATCTTGCTATGGGTAGCAATTATCTGGAAGTTGTAGATAAAATTAAATATCTGGGCGTTGTTGTCGATAATAAACTTCACTGGAAGGAACATTTGAAATACATTTTAGCTAAGGTTAACATTCTTACTAATGCATTGTATAGAATTTGCAATAACAGTTACGGTATTAAATTCGAAGTTTCAAAATTTATTTATAAACAAGGCACTGTTCCCGTTATTCTTTATGCTTCGCGAATTTGGGGAGACAGTTTGAGGGAAAAAATAAACCGAAAACTTATCAGGAAAATACAAAGAAAGCTGCTCTTGAGAATTGTTAGAGGATATAGAACAATCAGTTATGATGCTCTTTTCATTCTCTCTGGTATTCCACCTCTTGATGTTGTCATACTTCATCAAAATGAGGCTTATCGTTATACTCAAGACTCTTTTTCTAACCATCTTGATGGTGATTTGGACTTTTCTTCCCTACATCATCCATCTACAAGGTCTCCTGCTCCTCTTGCTGCATTTGATAGCGTTAGGAAACAAGACTATGATCTAATTTACTTTACAGATGGGATTAAAGTTAATGAAAAAGTAGGTCTTGCATACGTATGCTTTCAGAATGGTTTTGAAGTGAGTCATCAGGTATACCACATTAGTGATTACAGTTCTATTTTCCAAGCGGAGTCACTCTGCATTTATCTTGCTGTTAAATATGCCATAAGCAAGCCTTTTCAAAAATTTCTAATTTGCAGTGACTCGATGTCATCCCTACTGGCTCTACAAGATGTAACTAGTTTTGAAAGACTTATAGTAGAAGTCCAGACTTCAATTAATATGTGTGATATCAAAAATATTTCCTTCACTTTCTCCCATGTCAAACGTCATAGTGGTGTGTATGGAAATGAAAGAGCGGATTTCCTAGCCAAATCTTCTCTTTCACTTCCAAATAAACTCAATACCAGCTTACCCAAGTCTTTTTTCAAAACCACTACCAGAAAGAAGATTATCACAAAATGTAACTCAGGTTTCATTTCCTCTCCTAATTGTAAGTGGACCAAATATTTTTTCCCTTCAGTTCAATGCAGAATTAAGAACTACTGGTTTTACGCAATTCCTCAATTGACATGAGAAAATCAATAGTTACCTACACCGTTTCCACATTAAAAACGGTGAGGTGTGCAAGTGCAACTCTGGGACTGACAATCCTTCTCACATTCTTCTTGAATGCCCATCTGTTTCAGAAGTAAGGAACGAGCTTTGTAAAGACTTAAATAACAGGTGGCCCCCGATTATGGTGCACCTAGTTAAGAAAGAGAATTTTGAATTTTTTGTAAAATCTATCCATGCTGTTATCTAATTCATTTTTCATTTTTATATCTCTTTTTTTTCTCTCTGCCTTCTTTTATTATTATTTTTTTTTCATCTCATGTATTATTTGGATTTGTTTTGTAGTATATTTGTTGTACCTTCGGTCCCTGTGTGGTATTCCTTGGTGCACAGGGAGATATTTTTGTTTTCCCAAATAAAAAAAAATTAAAAAAAATGTGGTTTTGATTCTTCAAAGAGTTTACATAAGCATTTTCAATAACTAAGACAGTCAAATTCTCTAAGAGAAAAAAATTACTTCCGAAATAAAAACTAAATTCACACTTCGCGTTTTACACGTTGAATCAAAAATACTACAAAATCATGGATTTGAGGTATCAGGATTTGAATTGCACCAATTGTTAAAAAACCAAAAGTAAAACTCTAACCATCTAATTTTTCAATTTGTTTTATTACGTTATGAACATTGTCATTTCTTGGCATCTTCACGATAGACTTAGGAATGGTTGTTCCTACTTATAACAATTGATTATTATATTACATCATATTATACTTAAATCCTATATAAAATTTTGAAGTGAGTACTGAAATGATTTGGTTAAATATTAAATATTCAGTTAAATAATCAGAAAAACTACAATATTCAGTTTTTCTCACTCAATGTATCCATCTAGTTTAATAATGTTTTCTCAGTCTCCTTATAATGGCATTATAAACTTGGACTATTATGATTTCATATATTTGCCGTTATATGAAGTAAATAGTATTATCTAAAAAATACAAGATAATATATATGATTTTTCCATATACTTTTTCTCTGCGTTAAATGCTAGTTGTAAGATTACAATCTTTAGAAAGAAAGGTCATGGGTATCATCATAACCATTGTTGAACACTAGGAGATGGATGTTGAGCTATTGCATTGTGCATACATGCAGGATCTTGAAGGTTTTATAGATTTCCCTCTTTGCAACACATGAATATGTTGTTACTTATCCCCCTGGTGTAGGAAATCCTACACTATGTCCAAAAAGCCTGGACGCACAAGTGCCGCGTAAATTCAACCTCCAAGAAGCACATGCAAGTAAGAAGGTGAACAGGACTAGCAGAGAGGGAACAGAAACAAGGAGAGAAAATCCTCTCACTATTGAGGAACCTTAAGCTTGATAAGTAGTTACTTCTAAATCTTGCCATGGCTGATTGAAGAGACAAGCTGCCACTAGAAAATAGGGACAGATCCGGACTGCTTGCAGCATACCAGTGGTGCACTGGAGAAAGACGCTAAGCAGTGAGCAGTTTCTGTTTGTTTAAGGAGTAGATTTCCGAGAGAGTAAGCTCATTTTAATTAATGGGAGGAAGATTAAAACCCTATTTGTCAAGTGTATCCGCTGTCTTATTTCCATTCACTCAAACATGTGATGGAATCCACTTCCGGCATATAGATTTTTTCCCACCAAACTCACAGAGAAGCAGTAAAATAACTTGATCAAAAAATCAATTTGCGACTGGCGCATTTGGCATAGGGTAGTTGACACCTGCATTTTGGAAAGGAACCACAAGGGCAGAAGACTGACTTGACCTTTGAAATCTCCTGCAGCCATTAGATGAGCAAAAAAGAATAGCCTTCAAGTCTTGGGTTACCCTAAAATGAGAAAACTCGCCGAAAGTACTTCACCCGTTCCGCCCAGATACACTTGAATATGGTCTACTATCTGTGCTGAGTTCTCCCAGAAAGCAATTGCAATGTAAAAGGTAAAATGCTTTAAAAAATTTTAAGCTATTAGATAGGTCAGAAAGCGATGTCAAAATGTTTTCGTTCTCTTCTACTTTCCTCATATAAATTGAAATATGTGACTCAATAGTCGAATCACATTTTTCGAATTGGAAAATTTCATACTTTAATTTAACCCCTCTTTAGCAACCACAAATAAATTTATATTATGCATTCACATTAAGCAATGCCGCCCACCCTGTCTAATGGTCAGAATCCCTCACTACGGATAGGGAAGTCCTGGGTTCGAATCCCAGTTCGGGCATGGATGTAATATCTCTCTCTATCTATCCTGTCTTTGTCCTTTCTGTGTATGAATGTGTTGTAAATGGTTGCCTACCCTATAAACGGGTCCCTATGGCATGTGTATACTGAAGAAGTCGGACTCCACACCAAAATATGGTTCAGTTGAAAAAGTGGAGCAGCGCACCGCATATTGCCAGCGTAGCTGGCACACGACAACAACAACATTAAGCAATTTATTCCAGTTAGATTTCTAAGTTAAAAACCAGCGGCTAAGCAATTTTTTCCATGAATGAGACACGACAACAGTTTTTCACCCAGGATGAGTTGGTCAAAAGCAATTTATATATTGAAAACCAGGTGCCAAATTATTTCATTAAATACATTGTAGTTATCGCTATCACCAACTGTTTTATATGAATACGTTGAAAAATAAATTATTTGCATTTCCCAGCATCATTTTCTTTTAAAATTCACGAGAAAATCCATGTAACTTTTATTTTAAATTATTTGATACCTCTTATATTTATCAAGTATCTCATTTCTTTTGTTATTTATACACAGAAGTTACATTTTTGTAATATTTTAAATTTTGTAAGAAATTCTGCGAATGTATATTGCCTTTATCAAAAGTGTTTTTAATTACTTCTATAGTAAGGTAATACATGTATTCATTTAATATAACATTCTTTGAATATACTTCATTTAATTACTACTCATTAAATAATTTTTGTAAACCTAATTTGTGTGAATGATTTATATTTATTTTAAAAGGAATATTTTATTTTCTCTTTAAAATGAGTACAAATTTTCCCCGTAAATAAGACTAGTAAAAATAATTATTTTAATATTAATTAGAAAAAAAGGATGTTAAAAAATTTATAAAATAATTTGTATAACAATTGGAAATGTATGCATTTAAGTATGAAGAAAAAAAATTTTGAAATATAATTGCTTGCTCAGTTTTAACTATCATTAAATGTTTTAAAGCTGTTAAATATTATTTTAAGTGAAAATTTATTCCAATTAAAAATAACTATGGTTCTTGATTATTTTGTTTTTATATTTATTTAAGTTTTATATGAAATGGAAAAACAAGTAAATTTTTTCCAACTGACTAAACAATCTACACTTCAGGTAACAATATAATTACAGCGAAGACAATTCAGTCTAAATGACTCAAATTTACAATTTTTATTTTTTTTAATTCCTCCAATTATTGAAATGTAAATAACAAAACTTTAAATTGGGTATTTAGGATACAATATTCATTTAAATAGTTTAACATATAATTAATTTGAAAATATTTTTAATTACTTATTAAAAATTATTTACAGTATAAATAAATCATTTTATTTTTAACTTTGCGATAACTTTTCTTAAAATATATCAAAATAATTCACATAAAACTAAATATTAAACATGGTTTATATTCACAGAAATTTTATTTTATTTTATTATGTGGCGTAACAAACGCAATTTCTAAAATTAAAATACTATTCTATTTTTAAAATTGCCATGAATACCTTCAATAGAATCTTCAACGTGAAAAATTTTCAAGTATTTCATTCACCTCTGGTATATTATAGAAAATGTCTGGATCAACACACAACCACTTATTTTTTTAAAGAATACCTCTAAATATTAGAAATTTTAAAAAAGCATAATAATAAATTTTTTCAATATAATAAAGCATGGTATTTTTACTTAAATATGATTTAGTATAAAAAATCTTTACAGTTAACTAGGTATTTAGAAGCACTGAAATTGAAATCAAATACATACATAAATATATGTATAAAACGATATGCATCAATACTTGCCTTACAGATTTCTAAGAAGAAGTCTTGATAAATAATTAATCTTATAATCTTCATTAATTTATGCTTATTTTTAATTTTTCATTAGAATATATATTTCAATATATTTTAAATAATTGTACTCATTATATTTTCTTTGTAATATTTCAAATTTTCTTTTATAATTTTGAAATTTTAACATTGTTTTCTGGAATTATTTTCCAACTGATAATACCTAGCCATCCTTAACAAAGATATTCCAAGAATTTCTGAGATAAGTCCTTTCTATGACAAGTAAGACTACTAAATTTTACTTTGAGTGTGTGTTTAAAGGGATTGCTAGAAGCTTTACGTTTGGCGTTATAGATTATCTAAAAGTCCCCTGGCTCCACTTGTAACTAGAAATAATTTATGATATCTGGCACTGTTGCATTAGATACTGCATACTGTATTTATGTTAGGAAAAGCATGATAAAAATTTTATACAAGTGCTTAATTTTTGAATTTTCAACTTAAGAGTTTTCTGATAAGAAATAATTAAACAGTTTTTGTTATCAAAATACTGAAGATGTCCATATGCATAAATTTTTACTAAATTATTACACCGATACTATTTTTATAGATTATTTTCCTATAATAATGTTAATTTCAAAGAGTTACAATCTACATTAAATTGGCTTAATATGTAATGAGATACCTTGTAAATTATTGAACTGTTACATTTAACTTAGAAATTATTCAAGAGAATAATGATTTCGACTTAATTTTAACACTACAAAGTCTAGCTTTATTAAATTTTCCTTATTTAAAGCATGTAAATTAATTCTTTATATACCTTTTCTTCATCGAATAAAATTATTTTACAAGCACAAAAAACAGTAATTCGTGGAAATATCTACGTGCTACAAAATAAAAAACTGAGAAAATAGTTAGCACAAGATCCTATTCCTATGTTGACACTACCCGATAAAGAAAACTAAGGAATTTTATTTCCTTGTTTTCATATGACTGGCGAGTTAGTTTAGGATTCTCTAGATGGAAAAGGTATAAGAGTGCTAAAATGAACTGTTTTTAATAAACTATTTTCTTTTCTTTTATTAATACTAGATTTAATCCTTGTTTACTGAAATACAGAATTATAATACAGATAAATAAATTGCTTCATTCATTTATCTGTATCATTTGTATTAAGTTTCGTTTTATTTAAAATGACTTTAACTTTATTGTTTTTATTTAATCTTTGATTACTAAAAGTATAATTGCATTGTAAAAACTAAAATTCCTTATTTAAAGCGCCTTTTTAACTATTTTTAACTATCCTTTTTATCATATTTCTTAAGAATTTTATTTATTTTGAAATAAGATGTGTTTTTAGCATGACTTACAAAACTAGCACATTTTTATCTTAGACTTTCCTAATTTTAAACGTAACTAAGTGTTTTAGAAGTTTTTTTATCAATTATTGCCGATTTATTAGTGAAAATATTGTTTTCGAATTTTGTGTGATACAAGCATTATAATAACCATTTTAAGTATCTCTGCATTTTATTATAAATTGTGAATAAATTGTGATATTTACATATTTTATGATAACATATGTAAATAATGATGCCTTTGAAACAAGAAAATAGTGTAATAAAACACATAAAGCAATATCTCGTACATTTCTTATTTAAATTAATATAATTCAGGGAATTCTAAACTTATTATAATAATAAAATTGAAAAACATCTTATAAGTTGTATAGTAATTAAAAACATAAGTGGTATACTTAAATTTTTAACGACTATCAATATATTTAATTTTATCATTTGAGAGAATATAGCTTAAATAATCAGATCTAATCACACTTGATAGAAGTTTAGGTAATACAATGTGTATACTAATTGTAAATTATAAGTATGCAGGTAAACAAAAATTTTGATTATTCCAAAATTTTAATAAAATCTTTATTCCGTTTCTCCAGTGCAGTCGAATATTGTGCATGACTATATAAAATTTAAATGTATTTATACAAAAACTAAAAATTAAAAATATGGGTCCCATTAAAAATTCTTTATGATTTTGATGTATGCTTGTTCTGTAAAACAATATAAATATAATTACATGAACAGCTCATCATTTGCTATAATAAACAAGATAATTGCATTTTTCATGCCAAATTATTAGGTACTTCAATCTTTAAATTAATATATTTAATATACATTAAAATTTTTTGAATCAATGTTTTCTTAATTTCTTAATATATCATTAAAAACCTTATTCCTAAAAGTTGAATTAATATTCATTTTCCATTTCTTCCTTAGTATCAAATAATCCCAAATTTATATATATATTTCTAAATTAAATCTATGCATCATTTTGAAATTACTAAATTAAAAGGAATATAAAGAACAGACTTGCACGATTCGAAAGTTTTAAAGTATATTTTATATTAGGCTTTTTATTTATTTTTTATGTATTACTTATATATTCTTAATTATTTTGGCGAAATAAAATATGATTTTGCTTTGCATATAAATAATAATACTTTAATTAATTATTCCACTGTGGAAGCTTTTTCGCCAAAGTTATACCAATATATTATCAAAAAATCCTGAAATTCTCACTTCTTTGTCTTAATTTTTTTTTTACTTTTTTTGTGGGATAGGAAAAAAGGAATTAAATATTTTTTACGTTATTATAGTATTTATAATCTGTCAAATAAACTTCTACCAAACATAATTGGCTTTTTGATAAGAAAAGTAAAAATGGAATATTGATTTTTAACCAAATGGTTTGGGAAATCAATTAAATTAAAATTAGCTTTGCAGGAAAACCAATTTAATGATTATTAAAAATATTTATCTTAATGCTATTGATTGCAATAATTTATTTATATAAATTTATGCTTAGCATATTACTAAAGAAATCCGTTTTCCTAAATATATTAAAGAAAATATAATTGATTTAAAAATTTCTAAGAAAAAGGCTTTTTATTTAAAAGCAGACATTTAATTTTTCAACAACCAGTCAATTATTTTCCTTCATATTCATTTAAGAAGTTAAAATTTCCAGAAAATCTAAAAGTCGAATTGAATTTTATTAAATGACAAAAATAGATTAGAAGCAAGGATTAAATTATAGTGCAAGTAAAATTCACCAAAACGTTTTCAGGAGTTTGGAATTTGTATTAGTCATTTTTATACGTTCCAAAATAATTTATAAATATTATATTTTTAGAATTTACCCATTAATTTATTATACAAAATTTACTTATTGTTAGTTCTTAAAAAATGTTAAATCAATTTAATAGCATTAAATTGAATGGTATCTGCAATAATAAGACAAAGATATTATTTTATATAATACGGAACAATTTTTTCGAAATGTTATGAATGGTAAATTATATTGAATTCATGGTGTCAAGCACATGAATTCATTATAATGAATATTACAAAGAATTCTTGTAGAACATAATGCAAGTATTTAGAAAATGAACATCATTGTTTGCAATACAATTGCAAGATTCAATCTAGAATTTAAAATATAAATATTATACTTTTTTTCATTAAAATAAGCATATTTTAAAAATATCTGCATATATTGCACCATAAAAATTACTTTTGTTTCTTACAGTACATGAAAGCTTTTGATAATTACTTTACTTAGATTTTGTTATGTGGAATATTATTTTATTTTAGAAAATTATAATGAAATTTTAAAGCAATAAAATTATTAAAATAATACAAAAATTCGTTAAATAATTGTATTCAAACTTCTTGTTAAATTATAAAATATTTTTCTCTTTTTTTAGTTAAACAAAATATTTATTTTTATCTATTTTTAAAAATTAATTTATTTGTAGAATTTTAGCAGTAATTTCATAGAAATATTAATTAAAAGGTTAACAGAAAGCACAACATTAATTGTCTTTTTCATAAAAAAGGCATACTAATCCTTCAAATTATTAGTATTCTTTATTCAATGCCTATAAAAAAAATTTGAGGAACAGTAAAGCTTTTCATAAAACATAAAATTTCAGAATAAATATCCATCAGAATATTTTAAAAACGACTACAATAGAAGCTTTTTTCATTTTATTACATAAAAAAATAATTTTGATACTACTTACTTAAATGAATATTAATAAAGCAAACAATTTTCTACCAAAATCTAAAAAATACTTTTTATTAATCAAACCATATTTGCATGTATTAAACTTTTATTGTTTTATAATTTTATTATTGTGCCAGCCATTTTTCTTTAATTTAGGAATCGTACCGAAAGATAATGTCACGATAAAACTATTGTCCAAAAAAGTTTGATATTATTTTCTCACTCTTTATAAGGCTGTTCATATTTTTATGTAAGTAATGGTTATATCTAGGAAATTAAACACATTCCTGCTTAATTATACTAGAGTTTTTTTTTTCAACTCATATACTAATATTTTCTGTGTTTCTTGTAACAGTTTTCAGTTTTTTTGATATTTAATTTGTTTCAAATTGAATATGTGACCATTATAGATATATGTTTGATAAAATATAAGGAATTGTCAAATTATTTCAATTTTTAAAGTACATAAATGTTACATCGATTTTATTATAATGTTCATAAATTTTCATTTAGCAATCACATTGACATAATATTCACATCCAATGAATATTATATTAAAATGATAGCTGATTTTCTGCAACTCTTTCTTCTTTCTCTAGCAACGATTGCTTGATAATAGCAAATAAGAAATAGATAAGACTTCAGTTAATTCAAATCTAAGTTTTCCCAGTTGGCCTGACTGATAATCTCTCTTTACCACGAAATATCAAATCCCTCTGGGTATTTACAGACAGTTTCTATTGACTTCTCTAAGAAACTATTGTTGTCAAACCGAGAAATAAATGAGATTATAAAAAATAAATTGTTTCGCTGAAAAGTTATAATAATTACTTTTAATAGACAACATATAACTATTTCTTTTGCTATAAGCTAATTTTATGTAGTTAATTGATGTTTATCTAGATTAACAATGTTTTATAGCATTTGTATGTAAAAAATTATCATAATATAAATCATGTTGAAAAATGTCATTATATGTTTGTTAAATGTATGATTTATAAAAAAAATGTATGATTCTCAAAATATTTATATAAAGTCTGTAAGAATATTTTAAAGAAAAATAATGTTTTATAAAATGCACTTAAATTAATTAATTTAGATGCAGGAAATTTTCATTCACAAAAGCTGTGCTTTACAGAAAATTAATTGATAATAAAACCATAACACACATATAACACAATCAAAGAAAAGAAAATAGAATTTATTATCAATATTATAATATTTTTCAGAATTCACTAAAAATCTAAATACATTTTTGTAAATATTAAGGCCAATGATTTTGTTTAAGTTAACAAGTATGTGCATATGAATTTGTTACATTGTAACCTACGTCGATAATGATGATGTAGTTAAGAGATATAAAAAAATTACAAAAACAAAACTTTGATATTGTTACATTTAAGATTTTTTGGAATTTCAGAAATATTTTGCGAAAGTAAAAGCAATTTATTTTTCGTTCAAAAAATACGAAAGAAAATTTTTAGCGAAGTAATAATAATCACTTGAATGCTTGGATTTCCTTACGATTAAATTATTTTTAGTATAAAATTCTCTTATATTAGCAGAACTTAAAGAAATTTCATTATTTGTCTAGCAAATAACATATCATTCTGTATTTCTTATACTCACAAAAATGTTTCAATATATTTCTAAAGCACTTCTTTTGAAATCTTGATATCCGATAAAATTTTATGCATTCCTTTTACAAGAAGAAAATCGTTTAAAGTGTCAACAATGTAAAATATGAAATTCTGCAAAAAAGATGAAAGAGACCTGAACTTTAAAGGTTTGTGTCAATATACAAAAAAAGAAAAATATAACAATCATCTTTGTTGAAACCTTTATAAAGAAAATTTAATATTCTTATATATATATATATATATATATATATATATATATATATATATATATATATATATATATATATATATATATATATATATATATATATATATATATATATATATATAACATAAATTGATATAAAAACTACATGAACTACAAATATTGAAGTGTGTTTTTATATCGAAAAAAGTAGAATGATATTTAAGTAAAAGAAATTCTGTGCATAGGCTAAGAAAATCATAGCAAAAAATGTTGAACTTTAAATAAAAAAATTCAAGTGCTATAGTAAACAATTTAAATAAGTAATCTAATATTCCGATAAGCTATCGAATCAAAATATTTTGATTCTTTTGAATTAAAAGATTTTATTGAAATTAAAAGTAATGAATTTAAAACTTTAAAATGATGTGTTAAAATTCCAATTTATAGTAAGTATTCCATTCTAATACATTCCAATTCCAATCTAACTTTATGCTTATAAATTGGAACATATTAAATATACTCCTTTTTATAGTAAAAAAGCTGCAAATTTCTTACAGTTATAAATAATCAATAAGTTTCATAAATTTATAAATATATATATATATATATATATATATATATATATATATATATATATATATATATATATATATATATATATATATATATATATATATATATATATATATATATATATATATATAAAGTATGATGAATTGGGATAAATAATACGTCATTATATTTATAAAAATTGCGCTAAAGTAGAAAATTTAAAATACATATATAATTTATATATACATTTTAAATTATATACTTCAACTTTTACTATAATATGATGAGCAATTTTTATTGAGAATTTCAGAATTAAACCCTTTATACATTTATTTTAACATATAGAACAAAACCCCATTTCAGTGAAATTTATAATTTATTAATTTTTCTAATGTGGAAATTGTTTCAGAATTTTTTTATACGAGAATTTTAGACGAGATTGTAACGTTGAAAAAAAAAACAGAAATAAGTTAAATTTTCTAAGCAATTTATTCTTCTCATTTACATATAATGAAATGAAAAGCTTATTTCACTAGATTAAATTTTCCTTTTTTATTCCCCATTAATTGCAAATACAAATACTTTTAAGGTTTGATTTCAAATCACGATAGGAAACGCAAATTTTGATAGCTATTTAAGTCAAATTCAGTTCATATTGCGCTTTTTTTTCATTAACTTTTAATTTTTTGAGTTCATCTTGACAATCATAAATTATTTGTTATCAAATTTATTTTGATGTTATTTTAAATTACAACCATAATTCTTTTTAGAAAAATTTATAATTAATAAAATTTGTAATGAATATAAAAGTATGATAATGTTTTTAATGATCTTAATATATATAACGGATTAGTTATAGATCCTCATGATCCTAATACATGATATGCTAATGTAATTTATAATGAGATGAATTATTGTCAACTGTGTGTGTGTGTGTGTGTGTGTGTGTGTGTGTGTGTGTGTGTGTGTGTGTGTGTGTGTGTGTGTGTGTGTGTGTGTGTGTGTGTGTGTGATGATGTATGTGTATGTGTGTGTGTGTGTGTGTGTGTGTGTGTGTGTGTGTGTGTGTGTGTGTGTGTGTGTGTGTGTGTGTGTGTGTGTGTGTGTTTTTATAATAAGTTATAATAATGTTTTAGTTCTTGATCTTGTGTGTGTGTGTGTGTGTGTGTGTGTGTGTGTGTGTGTGTGTGTGTGTGTGTGTGTGTGTGTGTGTGTGTGTGTGTGTGTGTGTGTGTGTGTGTGTGTGTGTGTGTGTGTGTGTGTGTGTGTGTGTGTGTGTGTGTGTGTGTGTGTGTGTGTTCTTATAATAAGTTATAATAATGTTTTAGTTCTTGAACATGCAAAAACAGCTGGAAAATAATAATAAAAAGAATACAATGTACACACATAATAATAAAAGGAATACAATGTAAAATATAATTTATTTTAAAAAATTATCAAAGTATTTTACATTCCAATCAATGCATACTATTTCATAAATATTTATTGACAATTTTATCATAAAAAATTATAATACAGAACACTTGTTCATAACATTTATGAAATTAAAAATTTAAAAAATCTGTATGTATGTACGAATTCTCTCTCTATCTTAAAAAAATATAATTTGCATTTGATTATATACCAAAACATTTTACTTAATAATAATAACATAACTAAACATTAAAAAACTATGAGACATATTTTTATTTCTTTCGTATTATGAAATAAAACACTTAAAATTCAACCATGCTAAACAAGCAAATTTATAATTATGGTCTTATATTTTTATCTATGGTTTATAATTATTTATACTTTCCACATTATTATTTTCACATACCGTCACTCATTTCTCCCTACATTTCAAATTTTTAAAATTTGAAATGCAAGTACAAAAATAGAACTAAAGACACACATCATGAATAATGTTCATGGTATATGACTAAGTGTTGCTTAAATGTCTATTAAATTTAAAGTTTTACTGTCAAATGTAATGCTATTCAATTTAAATTTAAAAATCACTTTTCGTTATTTTATCTATTGAACGTAAAATAACTGTACAATGTATTTGCTTTATTTAATATCTAAAACTTATTTGTATAAACAATCATTTAAAAAATTTTAAATCATAATTCACTCAATTTTTAAGCAAAACTATCATGGAATGATTTTTAACTTATTTTTCTTGTACTTTTGAAATTAACTAACTACTTCGTTTAGATAAGGGACGCAACTAAGTAAACAGGAGTAAAATTATAAAGAGAAATTAATGACAGGTCATTATCCTATCACTTTACCTTTTGCAAAGTAAGGGCTGACAGTTAAAGTATTCAATGATGCATTAAGTAAAATTACTAAGAAAAAGCGTTATTTTCTATCGTTTTTACGATATCCTTTACAAAAACTGAACTTGACACTTATACAGGAAACATCTTGAAATATTTTTAAAATGTAAAATTTTAAATGAAACATTGAATAAAATGTAATTTCTCTTAAAACAAGAATAGCAGAAAAATAATAATTCTAATAAATATATAAGTATCTATGTACGAAAACTAATCATTTTGTTGAATATAAAGTTAGTTAAATTCTCCTCAAATTTAAATTTTATAAACACAAACATTAATGCTTATTTTTACATGATTTGCATGTTGTCTACTATATTTTTAAGTTAAATTTGAAAAATAGAGTTTTTTAACAAAAGATAAAAATTCCATTTTTCTGAGCTATATATTTACTGAATACGTAAGGAAAATGTGCAAAATTTCAATTTAGCGAGTATACATATCATGCAAAGCAGTCAATATATTTATATGAAGCCATCTATTAATATACCTGATATTCCAATAGTCATTTTTTGATCTCCATTGTTATCTTCTAAGAAAAAGTCTATTAATTGCGGAGTGAAAAAATTGAATGACTCTGAGGAACAGGATAAAGTGGATATGAACAGAGAAGAAAGGCGCTTGGTATGTTTCAAGAATTAGCAATTAAATTCCATTTCTCTTCAACTGGCCAGTAAAGAAAATTTCCCGTTGGGATTGCATACCCTTTCACTCGATCATACATTGGATTTTAAAAAGAAGGAAACGGGATGAAATTTAACAAGGACGTCACGTTACTTAACACCAATGTATGAAGAGAAGTTTCATTAATGTAAAAACATTTGCCTACAAAACAGTAACCGATTAGATATTTTGGTGTAAACAAACAATATTAGAGTACTAAAAAACTGAATCATGAGAAAGGTGAAATGATATTCAAGTAACACCCCATTATTTCCCTAAATGAGTGGAGAAGAGTTCCATTCATATATAAGCACCTCATTGCACGGTAGCAATTAATTTCTAAGATATTTATATAAAGTAAACAGACATTTTGTTCCCTCTCAAAAGTGCAGAAATCTCGAATCATAGATAATACTGAAACATGATTTCTTATAACAGAATTAAATCTAAATCAATATACCATTAGTTCTTAACCATTGTACTGCTGCACTTTTGTATGACACCAAATTCTTTAAGTGTTTCGATAAATTTTAAAAATATATATAGTAAAAACTATAATGGTTTTTTATTACGAGTAAAGTAATAAACACATATTGTTTTTTATAGTATGTATTATAATATTTCCTTTTACATTCAATGTTATTATTATAAATTATTTTACACAGTTTGATAAAGGTAAATAAACAACTTTCAAACTTATCTTTCTCTTTCTGTGCTGCCAAATTTTGAAATCGTGAAAAGTGTGCCGTGGCAAAAAGAAGATTGAAAACAACTGCAATATACCTGCTTGATGAGGTATTCACTGCAAAATTACTTTACAAGATCCAGTTAGTACATGTCAGCATAACTTAAATGTTGACAAAAGTGTTCCTGTATATACATAGATGCCAGTATTATTACAGAATTTTATCGCTGTCTGTTCATATGTACTAATCCTGTATCTTCCTGCTTCTAGTTAGTAATAATTCTCCCGATAGAAATAACTCTCTCTCTCTCTCTCATCTTCCAAAATGCTTTTGTGGAGCAAATTATTTTCTAAAGTATTTTTCTCCATTTATATTATTTATTTGTTTGCATAAATCACGATAATAGGAACATTTTATGTGGGAATTTCATAATATCTTGCCTCCATTCTTTCAATTAATATACATACATACACACATATATACATACAAAGTCTTTATATATATATATATATATATATATATATATATATATATATATATATATATATATATATATATATATATATATATATATATATATATATATATATATATATATATATATATATATATATATATATATATATATATATATATATATATATATATATGTATGTATATATATATACACTGCTGGACAATTGCTAAGGACGGATAATAGCAACCACAAAATGAAAGGAAGCAAAATGTGGAAAATTAGAATAAGTGCGGGATATAGTAAGAAGTATGCGTATGCAAATTTTTTTTCCACGTCTGTTCATCACTTGATAGCGTTCATAAGAGCTTTAAAGGTTTTGACGCGTGTGGACAGTTGTTGTTTCAAGTCAAAGTTTTACAGGAAGGATTTAATAGGCGAACTTGAAACTTTTGGCATGTCTTCCCAACATCATTTATGCGTGGCCGAATTATTGGAAAGATCGAAGAAGGGCGAAAACTAACAGATGTTGCCAGGGTGTTCGACATCGCTCACAGCGTTGTTTCACGGCTGTGGAAGTCATTTAAAACTACTGGAATGTGTAGTAGGCGGCACAGGGGAGGTCGTGTTAGAAGTACGACCCCTGCAGAAGACAGATATATCGTCCTATCAGCAAAAAGGAACAGGCGCACCACAGCTCAGCAGGTGGCAAATCAGTTTCTTGCTGCCACAGGAAAGCAGATCTCCCGAAAAATTGTTGCCAGACGTTTGAGGGGAGGAGGACTATACGCCCGCAGGCCTTTTGTGTGTGTCCCATTGACCAGACAGCACCATACTGCCCATTTGCAATGGTGTCGTGAGCATCGCAATTGGTCTGAACAGGACTGGGCATGCGTACTATTCTCAGATGAGAGTAGGTTCAGTCTGTCATCGGATTGTAGACGCCAACTTATCTGATGCGAGAGTGGTACTGCTTATCGTCCAGAAAATATCCAGGAAAGGGACCAATATCCGACATGCAGTATCATGGTGTGGGCCGGCATCATGATCAATGGCCGCACGCCCCTACATGTGGTTGGAATGGGACTATGACGGGCCAACGATACATTAATGAAGTTCTACTTCCTCATGTTCGTCTTCTCCGTGGTGCTGTCGGTGATACATTTTTTTTGGACGACAACGCAAATGTCATCGAACACTCGCTGTTCAGGATTGTCTAGACAGCGAGGGTATTCAACGCCTCGTATGGCCATCACGTTCTCCAGATCTAAACCCCATTGAAAATGTGGGGGATGCTTTGGGGAGGCAAGTTGCTGATCAAAACTATCCTCCGACAAACAGGAACACCCTCATCCGTGCACTCCCAGAGGAATGGGATAAATTGTCTTAACAGCTGCTGGATAATGTTGTGCAAAGTATGATACGACGTGTGGAATGTTGCATCACACTCCACGGTGGACATATCCCGTACTGATACCTTTCTTCAGGGTGCCTGCTGACTTTTAGATGCATTGTTCCATTTTTCCGTATGCAGCATCAAATGAACATTTTTTTTCTTTCAGATGTTTCACAGCTTATGTACTTTCCAGAACAATAAATATTCTTTATTCTAATGTCTGAACAGTGTGGCAACTATATTTAATCCTACTAGGCCTCATGTCTCGCTTAAAGTTATGCTTCATTGAAATTTGTGATCCGTCCTTAGCAATTGTCCAGCAGTGTATTTATAAAGACTTTGTAGCAATTCCAATAAAGACTTTGAAGCAAAATAGGTCTCAAATAGGTCAATTACGGATGATTATGATACTGCTTATGTTCATTCCCGCAGTTTTTGATGAGTCATACTGTTCTTAACTTGGACGAAAATGAAATTTGACACTCACAACGTTGCCCTTAGTCTTTCATATTTGTTGTCAATATTATGAAAGACATTTTGACATTAAAATAGAATAACACAAAAATGAAAAGGGAACTCCGGTACATTTATCGAGAGCCACAAACAATCCTTTAAAGTGCCGCATGTGACTCGTGAGACGCAGGTTGGCCACCCCTGATCTATTGAATTTATAACATCTGTTAACTATATATATATTCTGAATTTTCACTTTATTTTTTTTCATCCGGCTTTTAATCTTATAAAAAATTTACGATTACTTATATTTTAATAATTTTATTTAATCTGCTTTCCCGCTGGATGTACTGCTAAGCGTATAATTGAGCGCCTTTGTGGGTTATATTGTCCTTTGGAAGTCCAATACTGATTTGAGGAAATGGAGAGAGACACTAATCAAGTCCTTGAAGACATTCGAGATTTTGCAGAGAATCATAAACTGTGTTTTAACCCAACTAAGTCAACGGTAGGCTTTTTTACTACCAATAGAAAGCTGTATAATTTCCAACCCAACATTTTTATGAATGATCATGCGCTGACAGTGGATAAACTTCCTAAATACTTGGGATTAGTGTTGGACCAGGAAATTTTGGGCAACCAACATATTGATCACCTCGTGCTAAGGGCAAGAAAACGTATTAACATCTTGAGGTACATCTCTGGTCGAAACTGGGGCTCAGACGCTGATACCTTACGAAACACCTATGTCTCATAAATTAGGCCAGTTCTGGAATACGGCATTCCAATTTATTGTTGTGACTCCGATATTAATCTCCAGAAACTACAAAAGGTCCATCGCAGCTCGGATCATACCCGGCTTAAGAAATTCCTGTCCCAGAGATATAGTACTTTTTGAGACAGATCTTCAAACGGTAAGCCTTAGGAGACACACATACCTAACCAAATATTACAATAAACTCAGTGCTCTGGGCTCTCATAATCGCACCTCAACCTATTTTAGGGATTGGCGTTATTGTCAGAGACTCAAGAGAAATAGCCCCTTCAGCCAAATAGCCAGTCTGAACATAGCTAAAGATTCCGTGGAACCACATCACCTGAAACAATGTCTTGACCCATCGGACGATCTAGATGACGTCATTTTCCATCCAGATTTGCCGGTTCATGTAAATAAACGATCTGATATTACCAACTATCTGAGGCAGGTGGCACTTGAGAGAATTGGAGAAATACCGAGTGATGCCATACAGGTAACGATGAATTTAATCGTACTGGCCGCGGAATTTACATCAAACAGCAATATAACGTCTTAAGTCTGAAAAAGAGAAATCCTGATTATTGCTCTGTGTTCCGTAATGAGCTTATTGCCATAGAGGAAGCCCTGTACTCCCTGAATTCACTTTCTCATGGAGCTGAGATTTGGGTTTTATCTGATAGTAAAAGTGCAATTCAGCATTTGGCCAGATGGCAACAAGTGAGAGACAGGACTGGGGTTTCAATACTTCAAATGTTTAAAATGGCTGTCCGTATCGCATCCTATTCAACTACAGTGGATTCTTTCCCACGTGGATCTCGAAGGGAATGAGATTGCGGACACTTTGGCAAAAGCTGGTGTATCTGAGGACGGTGTGCCATCGGCACCTCTCTCATTTCAGGAGATTCATTCAAAGATTAAACAAGAGAATAAAATCACTTGGATTGTCCCTCCAGAGCATCATTGGTACCACTGTGCGTGTCCAGGTGCTTCCTTGGCTACTGATCTTAATAGGCAAGAATAAATGACTATTGCCCGTCTCAGAAGTGGCCATCTTAGTAACTTAAAATTCGTCAAGGGTACTGTTATGAAACAAACTAATGACTCCAAATTTTGAAAACAAACACATTTAATTAACACGGAAACAAAATTACAAAGGAGTCATATCTGGGTTCGCTAACATCTCTCTCACGCCTGCGTAGCGTACCAAGAGTAAGTATCAATATCAAAGAAAAAAACACTGCTTCGTCAGACTGTTTCCTGGCACCAACCGTCTTCCTACTCACCCTCCCCATCAGAGGCTCTTCAAATCTCAAGTGCTGACTATGAGACATTACAGACTAAATTATTCTTTCCTTCCCCGTTTTTTTCTTTTTTTCATACTACGGAAATCAACCTGCAATAAAAAAGAAAAAAAACACACACACACAAACAACAAAGAGCAAAATTTAGTATTACAGATAGCCCTGATCAATCGGATTCTGGCTGATACATAAAATTATGTAGAATTATATAATATTAAATATAAAATAAAAATATATCAAAATAGCACAAAATGTAACAAAAACATTATATTTTTTTCTAGAAATTATGTACGCATGAAACAACAATTAAAATTTGTATTAAAATAAAAGATTTTAATTTAATATCTAAGAAAAAAAGAATTATGTTTGGTTATTCAGCAATCTACTGAGACTATCGGCATTCTGATGTAATTTACCCTTCTTGTGAACAATATCAAAATTTCGGCATTGAAGTATCAAAGCCCACCTTAAATGTCTGGGATTAGCTCCTGTATGATGTTTCAACCAAACTAAAGGCTTGTGATCAGTTTCGATAACAAATTTATACTGACCATCTAAGTAATATTTTAATTTAGTAACAGCAAAAATTATTGCTGCACATTCCTTTTCTGTAGTGTTATAATTTTTCTCAGACTTAGAAAATTTTTTACTCAGAAATAGGATAGGGTGTTCATTTTCATTTTGATCTCTCTGAGATAAAACTACACCTATTCCTAAGTTTAAAGCATCACATTGAATAATAAATTGTTTTTTAAAGTCTGGACTATAAAGTACAGGCTTCTTTATTAAAGTGTTCTTTAATTTTATGAATGCTTTTTCGCAATGATTATTCCATATTACAGTCCCCCTTTCAGCAGGTCAGTTAAAGGACCAGCAACTACCTAAAATTCTGGTATATACTTGCGATAGTATTAAACAAGACTTTGGAAAGCACGTACTTCGGTTTTGCTTGAGGGACGTTCGAAATCGGTAATGGCTTTCACTTTAATATCGCCTGGTGTTCTTTGACCTTGTCCCATAAAGTGTCCCATATATTTAACACGAAGTTGAGCGAATTTGCATTTTATGGGTTTAACAGTCAATTTCGCAAATCGAATCTTCTCCAGAACACATTTAAGATGTTGGATGTGATCAGACCAAGTAAGTGAATATATAGCTATGTCATCTAACTAAGGTACAGCAAAATGTTAGCAGTTTTTTAATAACTCAGCCATTAACTTACTGAAATAGTAAGGGGCATTCTTCAAATCGAATGCCATTCTTAAAGGTTTATAAACACCAAATGTCTTCGTAAATGCAGCATATCTTTGAGCTTTCGGCCTCAAAGGTATCTGCCAATAACCTCGTGTTAAGTCTAATAAAGATATGCGGATTCAACACGTTTTTCAATACTTGGCAATGAAATAATATTGCGTTCTGGTAACCTCATTTAACCTGCGATAATCAATACACGGCCGAGGTTCTTTTCCAGGAGCTTCAATTAATATTAAAGGTGATGTGTAATCGGATTAACCTCGTTCCACCACCTTCAATTTCAACATCTTGTCTACTTCCGATTTCAGAATTTCTGTCTGTCGTGGGGACATTCGATGTGGTTTAGCTAATTTTTCCTTATCGAGAAATCGTATTATGTAATTTGTTTCCGATAGTCGTTTTACTACTCGTCCTGGACCTGTCCAAGGAACAGAAAATTTGTTGGATCTAGAAGGTGCAACAACTAACACAAGATCATTTTCTTTAAATTCTCTTTTCGTAGCTACGGTCATACCAAAGTTTCTGTTTTTCTATAGCATTTGTCATATTTTCCACAGCTAATTCTTGGCATCTTTTCATTCTATTTAAAAGATTAAAAACGTAAGCAGTGATACTATCTTCTTCAATGGTTTTACCAGTTAGATTTTCACATAATAGTGTTACGGGTGTTCTTAAGTTCCGACCATGGTCTAATTCTGTAGAGAATCAGTGCTATCATGAATGCAAGTTGTAAGTGCAAAAAGTGCCTGGGGTAAAATCTTCTCCCAATCTGTACCCTTTTCTAAACAAAGGACTTTCAGTATTCTCTTTAAAGTTCTATACAATCTCTCAACAGGATTGCTTTGGAGATGCTGAACAGAGCTATGCCCGACTTTAATTCCAAATTTTTCTAAAAATTCTGATGTCAGGACACTCATCAAAGATGTTCCTTGATCACTTTGCAACTCCCTAGGAAAACCAATGCGGCTAAAAATCTGAAGAAAAGCATTAACCACAGTAGTAGAACGTATATCTGGTACTGGGATGGCATCTGGATACTTGGATGACATGCAAATGGCTGTTATAATATACCGGTTACCACAGGAAGTTATAGGTAAAGGACCACATGCATCAACGTTATTTCTTGTAAAAATTTCCGGAATTACTGGAACCAGTTTCAAAGGATCCTTTTTCTTATCTTGAGGCTTTCCTACTCGTTGACATTTGTCACAAGATTTAACAAAATTTTCAATTTCTTTAAACCAGTTAGGCCAGTAGAAAGTTTTGCACAGCATATCTTTTGTTTTAGTTATACCTAAATGAGCTGCAGTTATATCATGGCAGAACCCCTTCAGCTGGTTGCGAAACTTCTTGGGCACAACTAATGATCTTCTTACAGTTCCATCATTGTCCATTTTATTATAAAACAACATTTGATTTTTATATTATATTTATTGTCTTTTGAAGATTGTCGTTTAGGTCGTATCAAAAAGAGGTTTCAAATCTTCGCACACTTTTTGTTCCCGAGCAAATTCTTCTGGAGATGTCTTTATCAAATCCATTCCTTCAACTTCGGTTTCTAATGGTGTCAAAATTGCATTTTGCTCTAATTCTTCATTTTGTTTAGTTTTGAGGCAAGACCTAGAGGATTCTATTTCAGAATCAATAATCTCTTTATTCGTGCTATTTTCCTTCAGTCTTTTTTGAGCTCGAGTTTCTATAGCATTTATCATATGTATTTTCACCTCTTCATGCCTTTTAATGTCCTCAAATAAAGCGGCTGTTTTGTTTCCCAGTAAATATCTTCCTTGATCCAAAGAATCTCGAAGAACTGCTGCCTTTGTTAAAATGTGACCTAATTCACAATTTATTTCAGCAATAGGTAAGCATATTAAAGTTTCATCAAGAGGTGTTCTGAGCCAAACCTTTTCCTTCGTGAACATATCAGGTTTCACGTATTTTCCACAAATCAAATCAAGAGTTGCTCGAGTGTCTCTTAAGATTGGCATTTGAAATCCATTAACAGTGCCAATACTAGTGTAAGGAGCCATCAACTCATTAAATGCACTTTTAGCAATTTCATTAGATGCTACCGATTCTAAGTTCTTTTTTATTTTGTCACACTGAGGCCGCAAATGACTATAAGAGCCACACTCATAACATCGCAGTTGTTTTCGTTTCTCAAATTCCCTTTCATGTGAATAATTAGAATTTTCATTCTTGACTCTTTTAGGAACATGAGATTTATTATTCCGAACTACCTCATTAAACTTAAAGGCACGGTTTTCATTTTGTTGACGAAAACCAAAATTATTTCGTGGGAGTTTCGTAAAATCTTTCGTCTTAAAACTATCTCTTAAACTTTCGTATTCATCTATTTTCTCTGCAAGATCATAAGGAGAATTTATTTTAAGCCATTCCGCCAAAAAATGTTCTTTAATTTCAATTGGCACACGACGTTTGAGTTGATCTGTTACCATTAGTTCCTTAAGCTGTTCAAAGGTCGTTATTTCTAATTCCGTAAGCCATTCCGTAAAGTAACTATTCAATTCTTGTACATAATTTCTCCATAATTTTTCAGACGTTTTCTGGTGTTTAAGAAACAATTGTCTTAATTTTTTACTATTTAACTTGAATCGTTTAAGAATAAGTTCCTTCACGTAATCGTAATCATCAGCCCTTTCTGGAGGTTCTCTAGCTAACATGTTTAATATTTCTGAAGGTAAAGCACTTACAAGATAAACTACCCATTCATTTTTCGGAATATGAACCATTTCTGCACTACGCTCAAAATTAATTAAGTATAAACTCATCTCATCTTTCTTTTCATCAAATTTTGGCGTTAATTGCATTAACTGAATTTTTTGAGCTTGTTCCGTCCTATTTGTAACTGATTCTGTGTTCGAAATTGCAACATTTGAAGAGATTTCCAGACGTTTCATTTCCAAAATATGATCTCTTTCTTCTCGCCTAATTCTTTTTTCTTTTTCTTCTTGTTCCCTTTTAACTCTTTCCTCGATTACCCTATCTAATATACATTTTGTTTCTTCCTCGTTAAAGTTTTCACTAGCTAAAATTAATTTTTTAATATCTGGGATTTTAAAAGAATCTGGAACCATTTCCCCTAACTCTTCAGCTACTTCTACTAAATCTCCCTTTTTTCCCCGTGCTAAAAAAGCCATTTTATTTATTAAACGCTGTATCTCAGAAGAGATGCAATAATGAGAGAAAAAATAGACTACACCCACCTTTATGCAAACCTTCATGAATAACTATTGAAATTATTTACCACACACAATTAATATAAAACATATCAATAACATTTAAAAAATTTAATGAAAACAAACTATATTGTAATGCAACAAATAGTGTATAAATGGAAAATCAATTATTTTTAAAAGGAGAAGAAGTTTAATATTAAATCTTCTACTTTTGATTTCAAGTTTTTATCACCAAGCTAATGTTTAATACTCAGATAAAATGAATCATTAATCAAAAATGTAAATTAAAAAAATGTATAAATTATACAAAAACATATTCTTATATAGATACTACTATATTAAATCAGAAAATGAAATTATACATATTTTTTAATTCAAAATATAGAACACTACAATATGTAATTTTATTTGTTATAGCAACAATGTAATTTAAAAGCTTTAACTATATATATTAACTATTTAACTTTATATATATATATATATATATATATATATATATATATATATATATATATATATATATATATATATATATATATATATATATATATATATATATATAATTTGAACCAGAAATTAGCTTTCGATCAATTTCAAATCAATAAATTTAGTTTATCATACACATCAAATAATGATAATAATGTAAGATATTTTAAACATTAAGAATATATCTTTTCAAATCTTTATCAATGAAAAAAACATATTCGTTTTAAATATCAAATAAATCAGTTTGATACATCGCAAACAAAAATCAAAAACATATCAATAAATCTTACATTACTTTAAATTCAAACCTATTTGTAATAATATACTTTCGTTTTCACATAACGAAATCAAAACCTTTCTAAACTATAATCCTTTCATAAAATCTACTTTTTATATCAGTGAAACATTAGAAGAAATATGTATATAATTGTACTTTCGATTTTACACATTAATCTATAACAACATAGTTATTTTAACATATTCCTACGTGAATTGAAATACATCAACCTCATAAAAATTATGAAATATAAATTTACAACAAGATACTTCCCTTATAAAAAATATTACACAGTAAGTTCGAATACACGAAATACAGAAATTAGCTTTTGTAATATGGAATACACCATTTACAAACTTATAAACAAAATTAATTGATATAACCTGAAAAACCACGTAAATAAGATTGGAACTATAAATATTCTATAAATTTATATGACATAGCAAACTATTTATTTTCAATAGTAGCCAAAGAAAGATTGATCAAAATGGCCTACCTGTATTCCAACATTTCGGCACGTAATCCATTATAGTGCTCATAATTAATTTCCTCAGTGGATGCTAATGCAAAGCATTATAAAAGCATCCAAAATTGCCGCCAACAGAACATAAGTTTGTTATGAAACAAACTAATGACTCCAAATTTTGAAAACAAACACATTTAATTAACAAAGGAGCAAAATTACAAAGGAATCATATCTGGGTTCGCTAACATCTCTCTCACGCCTGCGTAGCGTACCAAGAGTAAGTATCAATATCAAAGAAAAAAACACTGCTTCTTCAGACTGTTTCCTGGCACCAACCGTCTCCCTACTCACCTTCCCCATCAGAGGCTCTTCAAATCTCAAGTGCTGACTATGAGACATTACAGTACGAAAAAATTCGAAATTTGCTCCAAGTTTTTAAATGACAGGCCTCTCCTAAACATATTCTTCAATACCTTGGCCTCTACAGGAGAGATTTGATGGAGAATCCACTTATGACTGGACTTTTGAAGGTGTACGCGCTCATGGACCTGGTCTAGCTCTGCTGACCTCGGGGGCATACAACAACAACATAATTTTTGTATTTATTCTTGTATTCTTTTCAATTAATGCTTATGGTATTGCTAATTATGATAGACAGACAGAAAGATAGATAGATAAATAGATAGACATACAGACATATAGATAGACAGACAGGTACAGGGGGGTCATAATTAAACTGCAAATTTAAAAGCACTGTAAAAAAAGAACCACTGGTCAGAAATACCAGAAATTTCGCCAGAATGTACTTCAAGCAGGGGGATTTTGTTTGGCGTGTGAAAAAAATTAGGAAAAAAGTGGCCAATAGATGGCACTGCACAGGCGGCTGTAGGTTAATTACATGAATTCTGACATGAACGATAATCAATTGTGGCTGTAAGCTGAACGTTAAACCAGTTGTGCTATTGTAAGTCAGGCAGATGTTGTGGCACTCTTGGTGTAAAGCCTATTCAGAGCGACAAGGTGGTGCCACATCGAATAGGAAAAAATCGTCTTTTAATTGCCCTGCGGCCAAAACTGTAGAAAAAGCCAACAATAATTCTGTTTTAATTGTCCTTAATCTTCTTCAAGAAATTTTCAATATGGTGTCCACCATTTTCTGTTAGGAGGTGTAAACGTAAAACGGTATTTTCCACAGCAGCTTGGAGTGTATCAGTGCTGATGTTGTTAACGTGCTGAGTAATGCGGCATTTCAAATCCGCTAAGGTGTCTAGTGGAGCACTGTACACAATATTTTTCAGAAATCTCCAGAGCCAAAAGTCACAGAGCGTGATGTCCGGTGATCGTGGCGGCCAGGGAGTTGGAAAATGTCGGCTGATAATACGGTCATTTCCGAAATGGCGTTGCATCAACATTGACAATTAACGAGAATTCAAGCTACTCAGCATTTTATACAAGACGTTAATCTGCTTATAACGACCTGTGCAGCGCCATCTATAGGCCACTTTTTTTCCCACGCCAAACAAAATCCCCCTGTTTGAAGTACATTCTGGTGAAATTTCAGGTCTTTCTGACCAGTGGTTCATTTTTTACAGCGTTTTTAAATTTGCAGTTTAATTATGATCACCCTATAGGTAGGTAAGTAGGTTGATAGACAGTAATGTAGATATAGACAGGCAGGCAGGTAGGTAGATAGATATTCCCAATTATACATTGTATATTTTTGTGTGTTACTGTAAAAGCTTGGAGTCTGGTAAAACTAAGATTTATAAGTAACCTAGCTTTTGCAAAATTTTCTTGGTAAAAGTCTATCTTTTTCTTCTTCTTAAAGTTGGATTTGTATGTCAATGAGCACCTCTGCTTTTATCAGCATTTTGTTCTATTAACTCCAAACCCAGTGTTTCCTAGTTCCAGTGCTCGGGTCACCCACTTTATTAATAAAGTCCGATAACCCTTTAATGGAGTCTAGGTGTAACTCTCTAGTATGGATGATGCCTAAAGAAGTTAATCTAGGGAGGGCAAGAGTCTCGCATTCGAAAATGATTTGCTAGGCCGTTACCTCTTGCGTATGACATTTAGTGCAGACAGGGTCTTGCTGAAACAGTCCCATTTTATGGAGGTGTTTTCTGAAATAGTTGTGCCCAGTTATGAGGCCTACGATTAAACGTAACTTCTGCCTAGAGCACCTTAGAATTTCAGAGGCAATCCTCGCTGATGATCCACAGATCATACTTTTAGCGTGGGTTTAACCAGGAGTGTTGAGTTAAGCTTCATACATCTTTTGTTTTTCCCATCTAAAAACATTGGTTTTTGAGGTCTTCAAATTGATCCCACAAAAAGGTTCTGCACTAATGGGCGCAAAAGACGATCCTTGTTTAGCAAGTTCATCAGCCCTTTCATTACCTTCGATACCTTTGTGCCCTAGCTCCCATACAAGTATCCCCTTGTTTCTAATTGCCAGTTCTGTAAGAAAGTTTCTACATTCTAAAATCATTTTAGATTTGATTTCGAAAGGACTGAGTGCTTTTAAAGCGGCTTGACTGTCACTAAAAGTGAGAATCCGCTTACCATGGAAGCCCTTCCTCATATTTAGTCGCAGACAGTGGATAATGGTTAAAACTTCTGCCTGGAAGACCATAGCGTATCGCCCAAGGCATACAGATAAGCTGGTTCTTGGTGACACGCCACATACTCCCAGTCATGAGAGTCTGTTTTTCAGTGATCCATCTGTGTACCAGATTAGATGTCCTGTTTTAGTTTCGAATATGTTATCCCATTCGTCTCTAGTTGGAATAACTATTTCAAATGTCCTTTCAAACATGTATGACTTTTCCCTGATGTCCGAGGGCATCAGGAAAGTAGGATCTTGAATTTTCCTGATAATACCCCTGTGTCTCTTGACAACAGGTTGGTTGTACTATTGGTTTTGTAGCTTCATTCTGTATGCAGTCATTCTGGCAGTGCTGCAGATGAAGATGTCTAAGGGAGTCAGATCCAACAAAACTTCCAATGCTCTGATTGGTGCAGTGGACATTGCTCCTGTGATGCAGAGACAAGCCAGCCAGTATTTGTAGACCTCCTAGTCTGTCAGTCACAGTCTTCTGTTCCACCTTACGCCACCAGATCACATAGGCATGTGTGAGAATGGGCTTGACAATAGCTGTGTACATCCACAACATCAGTTTTGGATGTAGACTCCAGTTTTTAATAAGAATTCGCCTGCAAATCATAATGCTTTTCTTTGCTCGGTTAATTTTATCATCAATGTGCTTATTCGAGGTGAGTTTTTGGTCTAAATAAATGCCAAGATACTTCACCTCTGAAGCCACATTGATTTCAACATGAAAAAGTCTTTGTATGAAAAAACTCTTCCTTTTGCGTGTAAAAGGTACAAAGTAGGTTTTCTGAGGATTAACCATCAGGTCTCTATCCGTGCACCATTGACCTACATAACGTAGAGCATCCTGCATGAGATGACAAGTTATGTCGAAATCTTTACCAAGGATTAGGATGGCAATGTCATCAGCACATCCTTGCGTATAGTAGCCCTTATCATTTAGATTTTTTATAAGGCTATTTACAACTAGGTTCCAAAGTAATGGTGAGAGAACACCTCCTTGAGGACAACCTCTAGTAGTCTTTTTTTCAAATGATTCACCGAAGATGCTCATTTGTATAGATCTAGCCAAAATCAAGGCATCGATCCAAGTACACAGGGTCTGATTAATCCCAGCCTCTCTAAGTGCATTGAGGATGGATAGATGGGAAGTGTTATCAAAGGCACCTTGTATGTCGAGGAAAGTTGGCAAGGCAATTTCTTTTTGATCCAAAGTGGTTTCAATCTTAGAAATTAGCTGATGTAAAGCAGTTTCAGTAGATTTGCCGGGTTGATAGGCAAATTGAAGAACATGCAAGGGACTATTACTTCCCAAGTAATCTCTAATATGCCAATCAATGATTTTCTCCATAATTTTAAAAAAGAATGAAGAAAGACTGATTGGTCTGTAGGTCTTGGCATGGTCATAGGTGTCCTTGCCAGGTTTAGGAATGCAAACAATCCTAGTCTTCTGCCATATCTTTGGTATGTAACCCAGTGCTAAGCTAGCTCTGTAAATTCTAGTTAGCACTGGTATGATAATATCCTCTGCCTACTGGATTATGATGGGCATAATTTCATCAGGCCTTGGGCTTTTTATAGGTTTAAAGACAGAGATTGCCCATTTAACATTGTTGTAGTTAATGATATTTTTAGCGATGGTCCATTGATCGCTATTGACTCTTTGCAAAGAGCCAATGCAGTGCTCTCCTTCGTTGCTATAAATATCTCTAGCTCCTGGAAAGTGGGTTTTGGTCATAATTTCATAATATCTTTCACGGAAACAGCAAATTTACCCTCCTCATCCTTTAAGGTGCCAACCAAAATAGGTTCATCCCTTTTGAGGAGTTTTTGGAGTCTAGCTCCTTCAGAGACAGAATCTATCTCTTCACAGAGCTTCCTCCAGGAGTTAATTTTGCTTTTCCTAACAAGTTTGTTATAACTAGTGAGGCCCGTTTTATAGTTCTCTCATTCACGATTTTTCTTAGCTTCATTAAAAAGTTTTCTAACATTTGCCCTTTCAGTTGCTAGAGAGTCATTCCACTAAGGACATCGGAGTTCAGCTCTCCGCCGAGCCGCCTAACACCAGGATTTACGGGAGCTGGTTCGCGGCCTCTCATTCTATATTCAAGGCTATCCTGTCATTCCTACAGGACGTTCGGCGATTCACCACCTGCCGACGTGCCTGGTAGCTGCTCAGGCCCCAGGTAAAAATCTATAGTTTTTAATAGGATAAAATTTTGATATTTTATCAAGGCTTTGCAGTAAATCTTGAGAGTTAAAAATTCCTTTCGTTAAAGTCCTGTTTAGTTTAGTGTGTTTGTAGAATTCTGACGATTGTGTGACCAACAGTTTAAAATGGATCCGAATCACTGCAAATATCCTAGCTAGAGGTGGGGTGTCTGTAATATTTAGTGGTAAAAATAAAAGGTAAAACCCCTAAACAAGGGATAATCCATGATGAGATTTTCAATTCATTGACATATTATACAGAGAATCTCAAAAATATTAAAATACACTTTATTGTTTTAATGGATAATATAATTTATAATAGCTATCAAAATACGATGTTATCTAAGATATAGGATTATCTTACAGTTAATTTTTAATAAAAAAGTACAAAACATAAAAATATAAAAAACTGCAATATTTACAATATTTCACAAATAAGATCCAATGAAAAAAAAGCTTAAATTAAATACAATACTTTCAATAATTATTACAGAAATTCAAAAATTTTGCGACATAATTTTGGTAATAGTTTATATATCAGATTGATAGCTCAAAAAATATAAATAAAAATGTATACTTTTCAAAGAAAAATGTATACTATACAAAGGATAATTAGAAATTGCAAAAATATATATATAAGTATTAAATATTTTATCAATAGTAAAATTTTGAATATTTCATGCTACCTACAATTAAGTACATTTTTATATTATTCATAATCAGCATTTTAGTCTGTATTCAAAATATTTTCGTTTTAAAAAAATGCACTTATATTTTTTTATGTTTCTCAAAATGAAGCCAGATAAGATTACTTTTTATTTGCATTTTTTCTGGTGTAAACTAGAGGTTTACTTTTGATTTAAATTTTTTCTAGTGTAAATTAGAGGTATTCTACTCATTTATCTAATTCTTTTCAAAAGACTTGAATTTCTTTTTACCCGAATGTTTATCATTTGGAAATGAAAATAAATGAAGTTCTAATATAAATTCTAGATTTATTTTATTCTGGGATAATAAAGAGTATAACATAAATGACAGTGGTTGGTTTTTCATTAAAAGAGACGATATCTTGAAAAGCCTTGAATCTTTCCAGTGCTAAATACGAAACCTACTTCTTAAATTTTGAACAAACTATCATTGAGATCACTCATAATATTATTTACAACGTTTTCTGTTATGATGCATTTATGTTTAGTTTAATACCTACGTAACATGTAATCCTCTTACTATTTGCGCTACCTAAAAGCAAATTTCTTTTATTATTTGAATGGTTTAACTTCTTTATTAATTTTAATAGTGCACACTTACTTGTTCCTAAATCAAAGCAAATTAATCTCAAGCTAAGCCAAAAGTGCTTGTAAGGCCTCCTACATATTTTAAAAATTACTCATAAGATATATATGGTTAGTTAAGCCTATTTAATATAAGTGAGGAAAAGTTATGTTTAAGAATAAGTTTACCTTTTCCAGATTTAAGATTAGTAAATCTCAGTTAATATAAAGCATAGATTTATGTACCGCGGCGTTACCAAATCAAATCAAACAATCCGCGAGAATCAACAGGCATGAACGCTTGATTATTCCCTAAACTTTTATTACTTGGAATATTTCAATACGTTTAGATATTTTTTCACATCTCACTTCCATTTTATAAATTCTGTTCATGTGTAATATGTTAATAAATTCTTTTTTTTTCCAAAATTCAACAAACTTATTGAAAATTTTTAAATCGAACTTTGAAATCAAATTTTACTGCATGATTCTGAAAATGAAACAGAAAAGTTCTCAATTCAGAAATGACTTATTATTCCATCAAATTTAGCATAATGTAATATCAATTTTAGAAGACTAATTACAACTTAAAAAATTAATATTGTTTAGCAGAATAAAAACGATATGATAAAAATGGTGTAAAAAAGAAAAGTGTAAAGCAAGAATACAAAGAAGTAAATTTTCAAAAAATATTTTCTTTATTCTTTCAAGAAGTGTTATGAGAAATGATAATGTCGCTTGTGATAAAAATTTTTTAGAAATATTAAACATGTTAATATAGTACTTTAAAATCAGCAGATGTTTCCAATTTGTTATACGTCACAAGGAATCTAGAATAAACGAGAATAAAAAGGACTGGAGGAAATTTTTTAGAAAATGATGTTTCCTTATATTAATAGATTCTCAATATGAAGATTGAAAATTTTTCTTATCAAACAAATTTTCAATTTTCATTTTCCAAAGTCATCCATATAACTTATTGCTGTGTTTAGATAAGTCCCTTTATAAGAAGATATTTTCTATTCATGCTTTCATATAGAAAATGAAACGTATTAAACTTTTCTTGGAAAATACCTCTGAAATTTTGTATAATATAATTATTCTTATAAAAATGAAGTACAACTTGAATTTGTTATCGAAAAAATACCATTGTTTAAAATAATACGATAATTTTAAGTAGAAAACACTTGATTTTTTTAATCTTAATTATTTTGGTACAATTAGTAGGTTTGGTTTTGGAATGAGAACCATTTTGAGACGGAATATCTCTATTAACACATTAATAATGATTTCATTATATACTATATATATGGTAATATTAGTATTGTTCTCAATAATAATATTTTAAAAGTATTATATAATTTTATGCTTATAAATGAATTCTACTAATAGAATTATTCTTAAATTCATTAATTAAATATTTTTTTATTTCAGAATTTGTAGATCCCAGTCTAATTAGCCCTCGTGTGCAATAAATGACCATTGAGCGACAAACAAACCAAATGTATTTCAGAATTTATTAAAGGAATGATACATCCTAATTGAAAAATGTAATTATTAAAAATGTGATACATTTTAAAATAATTTGCAACAAATATCAAGTCCAATATTTTATGCTTAGTAATTCACAGTTCAAGTTTACATCCTCAATTAAAATTGTTTAATTATATGTTAAATATACTTCCTAAAAAATTACTTTTCTTATAATATAAGGTTTATAAATAAATATAAAATATTTTAACTACATTCTTTTGATCATTTAATTACATCAAATATTACTCAGAAAAGGAACTCTCATACAACTTATAAATAAGCAAAAATAAATAAATTGAAAAAAGTAATGAAGCATTTTATAGAGGAAATTCTTGACAACGAATTACCTTAAATATTAGACTATTTTAAGCATAGCCATAATCGTTTGCCTTTCTCCTGTTTGTACAAACCATATTATGTAACGATAACAATAATATTATGATTTATTTCCCATACATTTTAAATAATTTGAATAAATTTCGGCATTTTAATTTTAAAAAATAGCTAAAACATTAACTTTAAATATAATATTTATATTAGAATCTGAAATTTTAAAATGTATAATTAAAAATAAACCCCAAAACATAAAAAACAGTAAAAGACTATTACTATCCAAAATAGGAAAATGATAATGTACAGGCAAAACTTTAATTATTTTTGTACTTTAACTGCATTGCATGCTTTCATTTTATTACTGATATACTTAGAAATAAATGATTGTAATAATTTGGTTTAAATCTAATTTAATTGTATAAAAATATCCTATATTAAAAGATATATTCGTAGGTTAAGAAATCTTTCCTCAGAAGCAAAATGTTCCAATTGAAAAGTATTTATACGTTGAAAAAAGGCTTTAATTAGTTAATTTCTTTTAATGATTAAAATAAAAATTGTTTCGCTAAAGCATATTTTAAAAAATTCAATAAATACTTGAAAAAATGTCTTGTACATATTAACTGACAAAATGTACTAAAAATTTAAAAAAAATAATGATTTATCATTTTACCATTTCTAATGAGATTCAGGAAATTAGCATTATTTCCATATAAATCCTTGGAAAATGCTTATCTTTATTTTTATTACAGTGAGTTTTGCTTTTTGTTCAAAGGGCAACGAACATTTCTTTTTAAAAATGTTGGTGTATCATTTTCAATTATTTTTAAGAATATACTTTGATCAGTTTACAGTTTACAAAAAATAAAATCATGGGTAAATTTGCAAAATTGTAAGACATTTTATTTTTCTATTAAAAAAAATTTAAAAAGAGGAAAAAAAAGTTATTTTGAATTAACAATTGAATATATGATTTAAAATTTATAATATTGGATAATTTATAACTTTGGATAATTTATAAAAAAATTTATAATATTGGATAATTTATAATATTGGTAATTTATAATATTGGATAATTTATAATATTTTCCTAAATACTCAAGAAGTTAGAAATATTCATTAAAATTCCCCACTTTAAATAAAGTGTATACGAAAAATTTTATATATTCATTGTAAAATAATACTATGAAATAGTAATACAAATTTTAAGTTTTTTTTAATTATTAATTATTTTTCAATTTTTAATTAAAATAATTCAACAAATGCTGGAAATTTAATTAGTATTACAATAAAAATAATATTGTATAATAAATTAACTATAAAATTAATTTTATATATCTTATTATAGATATTAAATACATTAAAAAATGCAGTTTTAATTAAATCGCTAGAAAATGCTTTTTTTATAAAAAAATTGTTTAAACAATATATATATATATTAAGCATGATAAAAATTTTATACTGTAAAAAAGTTTTACTTGTATACATATTTTATGAATATCTAGGAATGTTTTAAAAGAGTTATGTATATATATATATATATGTGTGTGTGTGTGTGTGGCACGGGGAGTTGCCAAGGCGTAATTTAATTAATTAACAATTCTTATATAGCCTAATATTTAATTAACACATATTTACAAATACAAATATATACAATTAATCTTCGTAATAATATGAAAGGAAGTTTTGGGGGAAAAAAGGAGCAGCCGTCTTGCTGCTATCAAACGCGTCTTTAATGCCTTCCGTCTTAGGCTTACTCCCGCGCTCTTTCTGTGGGGAAGTTGTTGCGCTTCTCGAGCCACTTCTCAAGTGGGCACTTGAAATAGTGTCGTAAGCTATTAAGTGGTTCCTCCACCACAGTTCGGTCATCCTGAAATCGGCTGATCCTCCAGACGACATTGCAAATATATAAAAAAGAAAAACAGCAAAACAGGGAAAGAAACGAGCAAAACAGGATAAATCTCTGAAAAGAAACAAATTTTATTTTCAGCTTCTTATCTTCTTAGATCTTAAATAAAGCAATGAGTCAGTTTATCTTTTAGCTGCATTTTATTCATTTTGACTTCAGATTGTCCTTCAGCAAATTCGACTTTAATTTAACTCTAACTTGCATAACGTCCTCGTCCATTCATTACTACACCAGGGTCTTAGAAATTCAGCACAATCGTGGTACAGTTAGGTTCTTCATGACTTCCTTCTTTAATTACATCATAGGTGATACCTCCTTTAACTTTAGTAACTTTGTACGGTCCTAAATATTTCGGTTTCAGTTTTAAATGTGGTCCAAACTAAGTTATTTTTAATAGCGGCCAAATCGTTAAATCCATAAGATTGTGGTTCTTTTCTTCTCAAATTATACGTTTTTTTATTTTCTTCTTGGATCTTGAAAATTTGCTAATTAGCATGCTTTCTGAGTTCATCTCCTTAAGCTTCAAAATTAGCTTGAAAATCCATTTCAATAATTTCTTTGAGCTTACTAATACCTCCAACGTTCATCTTCGTACCAAAAAGCAATTCAAAAGGTGTGGTATCTATGCTTCGTTGATATGTTGAATTAATCGTCTGCTGTAATTCGTTCGTAAATTTGTACCACTGAGCTGGATTCTCTAAAGATAACTTTGAAAGAACTGATATGATAGTTTGGTTGATCCTTTCAACTTGTCCATTAGCTATTGGCAAACCAGTGGTTATTAAATGATACTTAATATTCTCTTTAGAAAAAAAATCTTCGAATTCACCTGTGCTAAAAGCTGTACCTCTATCAGAAACTATTTGGAAGGGATTTCCAAAGACTGATTTTAGTGTTTCTAATTTCGAAATGACTTCAGCAGATGTTGTGGTCTTCGTTGGGAAAATCCAAACGAACTTAGTAAAAGCGTCAATAATTGTTAAAATATACTTATAATTTTTATGTGTGCTTTCTAAAGGTGCTAACTGATCAATATGGTATGTATATAGTTTTACGTCATTTTTATGCAATGGGTGTAATAAGCCTTCTTTCTTTCCTCTTTTGTGATTTACAAGAATACAGTGAACGCAGTTATATTTGACATTTTCTACTTTCTGTTTAAGTTTGGGAATGAAATAATGGTCCTGAAGGCTTTACTCTGTATATTTAATTCCCGTATGTCCTTTTTAATGCGCATATCTAATAATTTCCGTCTACATACTTCTTGGCACAACCACTAATTCCTTACTATCAACAAATTTATAAAGAACTCCGTTTCTCTCAAAATAATCTTCATAACTAGAGATATTTAATAGATTCTTTTATTGTTTTTGTTTCATCATTATTTTGTGATGATTTTATTTTCGGCATGATATTATCGCTTAAAATACAAAATATGTTTACATGGGATCTGCTTACTGCGTCGACATGAGCCATTCTTGCACCGGAACGATGCTCAATACTATAATTAAATTCTTGGAGCAATAAAGCCCAACGAGCAAGTCGAGTTGACAAATCTCTTTTTTGCATAGTTTTTTCGAATGCGGAATAGTCAGTGGAAATTTTAAATGGAATTCCTAATAAGTAAACAGGGAATCTTTTTAGCGCTTGAATGATTGCAAGAGCTTCAAGTTCGTAACTGGAATACTTCTTTTCAGCATGTTTTCTTTTTACTCATGAAGTAGGTAGGATGAAAATTTTTATCATTAGGGGATTTCTGTAATAAAATAGTTCCATATCCTTCTAAGCTGGTGCCACAATGCAGTTCAGTTTCGTAATTTGAGTTGTATATATTTAACACAAGTTTTTCAGCTGAAATTAACTTTAATTGATTAAAAGAGTTACTTTCCTCTTCACCAAATTTAAATTTCCGATCTTTCTTCAAAAGATCACTCAATGGTCTAGCAGTAATAGAATATTTTGGGATAAATTTCCTGAAATATCCAGTCAATCCTAAAAAACTATGGACCTGTTTCAAATTACGTAGCACAGGGAAATGAAGCATAGCTTTGGTTTTCAAAGTGGATGGAAAAATTTTCCCTTCTTCAATGACATGACCTAAAAATTCAATGTACTTCTTCAAAAATTGGGATTTTCTAAAATTTATTTGTAGTCCATATTCACTCGCAAGTTTTAAGACTTTTTCAAGCCATTTGACTCCTTCTTCAGTTGAAGAAGACAAAATAATTATATCGTCCATATAAGGTAAAACAACACTATCATTAATCAATGGTCGGAAAATAGTGTTAATAAATCTTTGAAACACGATTGGAGAATTACATAATCCAAAAGGAACCTTAAGAAATTGGTATTGGCCTTCATGAGTTATAAATGAAGTGTATTTTCTTCTATCCTTCTTTGCATCTACATGGAAAATTCCGTTCTTGAGATCAATTGTACTAAATACACACGATTTCTGCAATCCATCTAATATATCTACTATCAATGGGAGGGGAAATATGTCTTTTACAATTGCTTTATTTAATCTCCGATAATCTATGCACAAACGAGATGTTTCGTCTTTTTTCTTTTTGATTATTACTGGGCTACAATATTCTGAAGAACTGGTTCTATTATATCTTGTTCTAACCATTCATCTATTTGAGTTTCAACAATTGTTTTCTTTGAAAATGGTAATCTACTGCGTTGAAGAGATATAGGCTCATTACTTTTTAACAATATATCTAATTGAACATTCGTTGATTTTGTTTTACGTAGTACATAACTCGAAACTGATTGTTGCACCTCATATGTAAAATTTTTCGACATATTAGGTTCAATGTTGACTTCAACTTATTAAAAGTTAAATCAACTGGTAGAATTGATAAAGTATTGACTTATTTTACACATTGATATTTATTTTTAATCTTTATTCCGTTTTCATTAATTAAGGTTTCACCTTGTATTAGTACATTAATTCCTATGATGGCATCATAAGACATAACATTATTTTTAACCACATAAATATCTTCTTCACACTTAAAATCATCTATTTTAATATTTTCCTTAAAATAGCCTAATGGCTTTACTAAACATTTACCAAAACCACTTAGAGAAGAATTTAACGGAAATAACTCTACACCATTTAATTTATCAAAGACAGATTTACCAATCAAAGTTACTTGGCTTCCAGTATCTATTAGTGCATTAACTTTCAAATAATTAATAATCACATCATACAATATTGATTTTATATTAACATTCCTTGTGGCTACTTCATGTTTAAAATTAGTTTCTGAACACAATGAAGCTTTATGCCCAAAATTATTACATCAAAAACATTTAACACCCTTCTCTTTATATTCACAAAATTTAGAAATATGATTTTTTTCACCACAATTAAAACAAACTCTATTTTTACGATCATCAAAATCACTGTATTTCATATTTTCAAAACCATTATTATATCTTATTTATTTGCACTTTCATTTTTAGAATTACTATATTCATATTTTGATTTCATTTTATCAAAATTATTATATTTATCATAATAATTTTATTTTGTTTTCGTTTTATAGAAAGAATCCTTACTTTTAACAGAATCGCTTTTTATTACTTCATAAACTTTGAGTTTCTCTTTAAATTCTTACATCCATACAAAATTATTTTGTTTTTTTGTCTATCATTTATTCCATTAATAACATAATACATTAAAGCAGATTCTTCAATTTTACCACAATTACAATTCTTTCATTTTTAAAAAAATACTCCTGATCAGATTCCTAATCACGCATTTTCCTTTTACGCAAAAGATAATGTAAGTTAGCTGAGTTTATTTCAAACGAAAATTCATCAATCAAGGCTCGTCTCAATTTTTGCCAAGAATTTATTTGTGGTTCTGTTCGAACAAATAATAACCATTTCCTCCCAACGATCTTTTAGCCATAACAAATTTTTGTAAATCTGATAAATTAAATAATTTCTACATGTCCTCAAAATGATTAATCCAATTAAATATAGTTTCATGTGATTCTGCATTAAACTTAGTAATAGTGCTTTCGATATCTGCTTATTAATATTAACACGTGGAATAACTGGATGTGCATAAATGTCATTTTCACAAACATTATCGTTCTTTTTAAAATAATCAGTTTCACTCTTCTTTTTACTTATATTGCATTGCATAGAAAAATCATTTCTGCTTATTTCTTCTTCCACTTCACTTTCTGAATCAGCAGTTTCCGAATCATCTTTAGTGTTTCGAGCTAAGAGTTCAAGGTCACATAATAGAGACAAAATTCTTTCTGCGAGCTTTGCCTTAGATCCTTGAAAAGAAATACTTAAAATGTTCGATGCAGTTATGAGCTCGCCAAGTGAAAACGCATTGTTTATATGTTTTCATTTGTCTTGATACTCATTACTTTCAATATCAAATTCAAAAACATTAAAATTTTTAATTCTTTTACAATTTAATCTATCTCCATCATGATCAAAAATCAATCTCTGGAAAATTTGGTTTTATCTGCTTTGAAACTTTTCAATGCTACGCTTATTTCTTTTATATCGTTTAATGTCATCATTTCAATCAATCCCACTTCTGAGCTTTGTGGGACGGGGAGTGGCCAAGACGTAATTTAATTGATTAACAATTCTTATATAGCCTAATATTTAGTTAACACATATTTACAAGTACAAATATATACAATTAATCTTCTTAATAATATGAAATGAAGTTTTGGGGAAAAAAGAGCAGCCGTCTTGCTGCTGTCAAACACGTCTTTAATGTGTTCCATCTTAAGACTTACTCCACCTTATATATATGTGTGTGTGTGTGTGTGTGTGTGTGTGTGTGTGTGTGTGTGTGTGTGTGTGTGTGTGTGTGTGTGTGTGTGTGTGTGTGTGTGTGTGTGTGTGTGTGTGTGTGTGTGTGTGTGTGTGTGTGTGTGTGTGTGTGTGTGTGTGTGTGTGTGTGTGTGTGTGTGTGTGTGTGTGTGTGTGTGAAAATCAAACACTTAACAGACAAGAACTTTCGATTTCGTTATGTGCGAATGTAAGAGACACAAGAGGCATAGTGGGAGTGTCTCGGAGCGAGAGAAAACGGTGGGGTTGTGTGTAAAGGCGAATGGTAGCGGAGGTACCGCTTCCAGGCAATGGAAAATACTTGTGTTTCCAATAATGAAAAAGGAACCATCTAAATTTATGTTTGTGCCTTTGTGTTAGTAGTTAATGTTATGTTTTTTAATGAAAAATAAATGTGTCGTAAAAATGAAGATATTTTGTATTACTGAACGATCCTGGAAAAGACAGGTTCGTGAAACAACACATTGGTGCTGACTCCAGGATGTGTTCTGGATTAATACAAAATGATGGGATGCTAATGATGGAAAAGTGTCTACAAAGTAGTGAGTCTGTATATTTTGATAGCTTCTCATTCCATTAAGAGCCAATATTTGTTTTAATTATGTATGATTTAAAAGAACTTTTGTTTTAGCATTTTCTTAAATTTCTTTGTAGGGTTTTGTTTAAGAAGTAAATGTAATAAATTAATAAAAATTGTTTAAATATTTGAAATATCAAGATAAAAATTTGTGTAATGTTTAATTTAATTGAGAAAATATTTAAGGTTTGATATTGGTTTCGAAATATTGTTGGTTATTGATATTTGTTCATAATTATTCAGAAAAGTTTTTTCCCTCTAACTGATGATATTATTAATATATATATATATATATATATATATATATATATATATATATATATATATATATATATATATATATATATATATATATATATATATATGATATATATATATATATATTGATTTAATAAGAAAAATATTTTTGTAATAATCTGTTTATTAAAACTAATTTATGTCGAATAATAATGTTGCTAATTGTCAATTTCTAGAGTTATGTGTATTAATTTAAAAGTTGCTGTATTATTCAATAGTAAATTGTTGAAACGTATGTTTGGTTTAATGTGATATAATAGGATATAAATGCTTTGTTTAGAATTTTCATTATCATTTTATTAATTATTATGTAAATGATATAAGTTTATGGAATAAGAAACTATTTCAAGAAAGTTTAAATGCTCTTTAAATGTTTATTGTTTGCATTATCAATTAACATTAATAAATATTTATTGTTTGCATTATCAGAATTATTCAATGTTATAAGGTATATTAATTATTTACTATGATTGTATTTAATATTTATGAAAAGTAACTAAGTTTAAATTTTAAATTTTGATTCAAAACCGAAAGTGTGAAACATTTTTAAGAGGGGAAGTTTTGTGAATTATTTTATATTTCGAATGTAATTGTGCTTATAATGGTGAATAATAGATTTTTGGTTATTTTGATAGCTCTTAGCTCTGCTCCATATTATTTTAAGGTAAAATAGTATATGCAAATAGTGATGAACATAAATACATAGTACTAAAAATTATTTTAACTTTTTATTGACTTCAGTTGTTATGCTTAATGATCTTCGGTGATAAGGATTTATTTAATTTGAAATGCTTAAACTGGAGTTATATGATTCGTATATGTATATTTTTTTAGCTTGTTTTGAATTGTTTTCATTCATTAATGTGCATTATAAAATTGAAGTTTTATCTATATATTATTGTGTGTATTAAGTATATTATAGTGTGTTGAAATGAAAATCGAAATTATAAATTTTTAAATTTAGTATTAGAATAAATTATTTAAATTTTTTTTGGTACACTAAGTAAACGAAAGTGTTTTATTGATTAAACAAATGAAAGGTGATTTGTGTAATTTTAAATGTTTATTTTGAATAATTGATAATTTAAGGTTTGGTAATTTGCGATAACATTAGTTGTTAAAATGGCCTTCGCATTCTTGGCTAAAGCTCGGAAAGAGGATCTGTTAATATTGGCTAGTGAGTTAGGAGAACAGATTCCTCCGGACGCAAAAAAATACATTTAAAAAATGTGATTGTACAGTCTAAACATTTTGAAGAGTCATTTGTTCGAGAATTAATAAATACAATAATTTCCGATCGGATAGAGAGAGAGAAAGCCAAAGAAAGGCAACGTGAATAAGAACGAGAAGAAAGGCAACGCGAATTAGAACGAGAAGAAAGGCAACGTGAGCATGAAATTAAAATGCTTGAATTAGAATTAAAAGAAAGGGAATAGAGCAATTCAGAAAGCACTGTCGAATATGGGCGAGATAAATTAGGAAACACATTTCTAGGTTATTTAAATATAATGAAAGGGGTAATTTTAGATCCCCCGGAACGAGCAGAAGAATGGCCTTTCTTTTTCCATCATGTCGAAAGGATGTTCAACCTTTATGAAGTACCCGAAAAGTATAAAGGGAAAATTATTTTACAGTGTTTAAAGGGTAGTGCTAAAGGAATAAATGCTGTTATCTGAAGAAGATTTAGATCAATATGACAAAATCGAAAATTTCATACAACACAAGAAGAATTTTGATTCTTGTTATAAATTACACAACGAAAGTTATTTTCAGTATGCGTCCCGGGTGGAAGCTGCGTTAGAACTGTATTTAAAATCAAGAGATGTAGAAACATTTACTAAACTTAAAGAGCTTATTGTAGCAGACAAAATAAAAGAAACTTTGACTACTCCTGTGAGGTCCCAAATATTTTGAAAGAGACTGAAAATTGGCTTCCAGTACCTGAATTGGTGAGGGAAATTGATAATTTCTTAGTTTCGATACCAAAAGGTTTCACAAATAATCCCCACAACTATACCAAATTTATTCCCGGCCCACATGGAACAAAACAGAACGAAACTGTAAGGAAACCTTTTCCAGCTGAAGTTAGAAATAAAAGTTTTTTTGAAAGGAAATAATATTGTAATTATCAAAAGAACCCAGATCCACGACCACAGAATTGTTTCGGAAATAATACCGCGAGTTGCGCTCCAGGTAAAAATGTATTAAAGTGTTACAAATGTCAAGAAGAGGGTCATTTGAAGAAATTTTGCCCGCAAGTGAATACAGTATCTCAAGTTTCTAGTAGAAGTGAAACTGAAGAAGTTAGCAAGAAAGGGTTAAATGAACTTTGCATTAAAATAGGTAATGCAAGTTTCGATTGGGAAATTCCAATCAATTTAAAGGATGGTGAGTTTTTACGAGTTGATTTAAATATAGGAGATAATAAGTTTCAAGTATTCATTGATAGTGGTGCGGAAATTACAGTACTGCGGAAGTCAGTGGTGCCAGAAGAAATGTTGCAGTCAAGTGGGAAAATTTACTTGATGCCTGCAATTGGATCTCCGGTTGAAGGAAATCTTGTTTCTGCTCCACTTAAGTCTTTGGTCAGCAGATGATGATATCAGGCCGTATATCATGGTGCATGCTGCGGTTGTAGAAGGATTACATGAGCAAGCTTTGATCACTCCTAGAGTTTTCAGTTTGTTGAAAGAACAAAGAAGAAAATATCTCGGAGAGGAAGTGAAAAATATCCACGGGAAAGAAATAGTTTCGAATACTTTCAATGTGGAGGGAAGGAAAAAAGAAGCTCACAAGGAAATAGAAGCAAATCAAGGAACACTTGATTCGGAAAATTCTGAAGTAGAGCTTTCAACTACTCCAGTGGAAAATAATTTGTTAAACGAAGAAATAATTGCTATTAAGAGAAAAGTAGATTCTTTAGCATACATAGCAACAACCGATGAAGTGAAAAAAAATCTAATGTTGAAGAAATTAGATACAGTTCTCTTTCTGAGGCTGATGCTGCTGTAGAAAATGAAAAGAATAACAAACGAGTAATCTCCGAAGAAGAAGCTAAAGCAGCATTAGCAGAGAAACGTAGGTTAGCTAGAGAGCAAGCAGAACTTGAAGCTGAATTGGAAAGACAGAGACAAGAAGAATTGAGGAGACTAGAAGAAGAGCATTTACGATTACTTGAAGAACATCGTCGTCCAGAAGAAGAAAAATTGAGAAAAGCTATTGAAAATCAAGAGCAGAGAGAGGAAGAGGAGAGAGCAAAACGAAATGAAGAGCTGCGTTTGAAAGCTGAACAAGAAATGAAAGCTAAAGAAGAAGATGAAAAGTTAAGGTTACAATTAGAAGAAAAACTTTGCAAGGAAGAGGAAGAAATAATAAAGCGATTGGAAAAAATTATGAGCCGTACTCAAGGTAAATCAAGTAGAACATCACCCTCTGTCAGTGGAAGTGATCATTTGAATTCTGGTGAGAATCAACAAGAAAATTTCTCAAGCGATGCGAATTCTTTGGAGAATATTGAGGTAGCAGAACCATCTTCGGCAGAAATTGTTTGTCCTGTTGTATGTGTCGCAAAGAAAGATGGAACGATTTGACTATGTGTCGATTATCGGGGACTAAATTCTGAATCTAAAATAGCTCCATTTCCAACGCAAAATTCAGAAGAACTACGATTCAAAGTTGGTGCGGCAAAGTATCTATCAACTCTAGACATCCTTAAAGGTTATTGGGAAATTTCATTGGATCAAGATAGTCGAGAACTAACAAGTTTCGTTTCACCTAACGGACAGTATCAATGGAAAGTAATGTCATTTAGACTTGCAGGTGCTCCAGCTACTTTTCAGAAAATTATGAATCAGATCCTAAGACCTCATTATGATTTTGTTGAAAGTTTCCTGGATGATATCATAATTTATTCATCTAGTTGGGAAGAACATTTGAACCACCTAAGAACTGTTTTAGAAACATTAAAACAGTGCAATTTTAGCAAAATGTACATCTGCTCGATCGAAGGTAAAATACTTAGGTCATGTAGTTGGATCAGGAGAGCATGGGCAAGATCCGGATAAAATTGCAGCTATCAAAAACTTAAAATCGCCAAGAACAAAGAAAGCCTTAAGATCGATGTTAGGACTGTTTAACTATTATAGGGAATATGTGCCTCATTATGCGAACATTGTTAAGCCATTAACAGACCTGACCAGAAAATCTGTACCAAATGATATTTCTTGGTCTGAAGAGACAGAAAAGGATTTTATCTCATTAAAAGATAGTTTACGCGCGTCACTTCATTCTCAACCCCTGATTTAAATAAGCAATTTGAACTCCTCACAGATGCTTCGGTTACTGGCATTGGAGCATGTTTAATGCAGAGAGACACAGATGGAAATTCTAAGCCTATAGCCTTCGCCAGTCAGAAATTAACTCCAGCGCAGACTAAATGGAGTACCATTGAGAGAGAAGCATATGCTGTGATATGGGCTCTTGGTAAGTTTGAAGCATGGACTTACCGAACTTCCATAAATTTATTCACACATCGCAATCTTCTGAAATATCTTACAGAAAGCATCCCGAAGAATGCCAGATTACAGAGATGGTCATTGGCTCTCTCTCAGTTATCAGGTCACAATAGCTCATAAGCCAAGTAATAATAATGTTATCGCAGATGCCTTATCAAGGGTTTATGAGGATGACTATTTTTTTATTTCTTTTATTATGAATCTAGTAAGAATAGTAAAATATTTCAAAATATTCATATTTAACTTTAAATAATATAGTGATTTTTATTTGTTTATGGTTGTTAATTTTCATAAGGTTTGTGATGAATAATATTTGCATAATTGTTTTTTATGTTAATATTGATTCTTATTTTCTTACATTATAATATTGTGTTGTAATAAATATAATGGATATAGCAGTAGTATAGGCTAGTTTTCCTTTAAAGAGAATATGAAAGAAAAAGTGTAAGCTGAAGCATGTCAGCAAACAGGTTAAGCATTAAGTTACATTTAGAACTTTGGTATTGTTTGGCTCTTGATGGAATGGTGATGAAAGGTAAAAGAAACATTCTAGGATTCTTCGTAGTTTCCATTTGCGGGACAAGGTCCAGCAATGGAAACTGGAGGGAAGGTGTGAAAATCAAACACTTAACAGACGAGAACTTTCGATTTCGTTATGTGCGGATGTAAGAGACACAAGAGGCATAGTGGGAGTGTCTCGGAGAGAGAGAAAACGGTGGGGTTGTGTGTAAAGACGAGTGGTAGCGGAGGTACCACTTCCAGGCAATGGAGAATACTTGTGTTGCGAATAATGAAAAAGGAACTATCTAAATTTATGTTTGTGTCTGTTGTTAATGTTATGTTTTTTAATGTAAAATAAATGTGTCGTAAAAATAAAGATCTTTTGTATTACTGAACGATCCTGGAAAAGACAGGTTCGTGAAACAATCACAATATATATATATATATATATATATATATATATATATATATATATATATATATATATATATATATATATAATCAATATACAATAGTAATAATTTCTATGTAATAGTTCATTTTTTAAATTTACATATACAAATCAATAATTACGCATTCAAATTTATTATTATATTTTAATGTATAAAACTTTTATTGGTGTATAAGAACCATTAACTACATATGACTTTTTATTATTATAATTTATTGAATTATCCCTATATATTTCACAAATCTAGAACTCTAGTTACTTAAAAATAAAAGAAATGGAAGCAAATCCGTTCCTATTAAAAGTAATAGTTTAACGTCTATATCCTCAAATGATATAAACCCCGAAACTTAATTAAATCTTTACTTGTCTTTCCTCAGAAAATTTTTGTTGAGGAAAAATTTCGTCCGATGAGATTTTCTTGAGTCGTCTGTCTTATGCACATTTAAATAAAAAAAATTGGTTGTTTGCCTGAGGCGTTTGGTAGAAAATGTCTTGACGTATTAATTCAATTAGTAGTGTCATTAATTTGAATGTGAATGTGTTGCTTAGATTAACTGGAGAAGAATTGATTTCGTAAAATAACTAAAGAAAAGTATAATATGTGAAAATTTGTTTACTTTCAATCCAATTATACTTGCCAAGAAAATAGATAACTTAATCTGATTTTGACCGCACATAATGAAAGTCATTATTAATTCTATTTAGCTTCTTATTAATCTTAGGAAATTGAAAACAATCTGTGTAATACTTAAAAGATTACTCTAAAGATAATAAATGTAATTTTCTTGAACAGCGGGAAAATATATATGTGTTTTAGAGAAAAGTTTTTTTGTATCTATTCTTTGAAAACATCGTTTTAATTATTTTACAGATGAAGATTATTATTATAAGGACGATAAAAAATTTCAATAATATTCTTTGATTTTGAATGAATTTTAATTAATCAAATCATAAGTGTTTTTGTTAAATTTAAATTACTTCTTACGTGTCTTTCAAATAATATAATAATTTACATACAAAATTCTGAATAAAAATATTCGTACAAAGAAGAAATTTGATGAAAATATTTATGGAACATGAGTTTGATAAATGCTTTATATAAGTGATTATGAAACATTATTGCCTTTACTTACATCACTTCCATTATTATAAAAACAAAGAAATTTTCTGAATACTTTGTACAGAATATGATATCAAATAAATACTTACGATTAAATACCTGCATGAATTAAAATTTTCTTTTTTTATTAAAATTTCATGAATAAATAAAAAATAAAACAAACTTTAAAAAAATTACTTAGTTAATTCCGTGAAGTAAGTACTATTATGCGCGATAAATTTCTGCAAGTTTGGTTGCCGCTTGCGAGCACAAAGCGTAAATAGTCTTTTGCGATAAATAACCCATTTTTAAAAATCAAAGAAAAATTACTTCTACTTTGTTGTGTTGTTATTTATGACACCCTGGACAAGTCAAGCTCGCTATGTCTTGGCTATGCGAATTTAAGTCAATAGAGTGCACTTTCGTTTTAATCAGAGCACCACAAAGGTGAAAGTACGTCTTTGATCTTTTTGTTTTCTTTGAATTCTGCTATAGATGCCACCATCAGAGGATCCACTCCCTCTATTTTGACATTGATTTGAAGGGGAGGAAATTTTTCCAGGAGAGGAAAACTCTGGTAACTGCTCAATGACTAACCATAGAACTAGCGATTCCACAATTCAACGAGCACGTATGCCGCATTTACTCGGTGGGTCTGTGGCTGCATTGCGAATCGAACCCCACCCGTTCGGGTGGAAGGCCGGTACCCTAACCACTAGGCTACCACGGCCTACTTTGATGTCTTCAATACCACAGAAGCCTCTCATTCAGTTTTGGTAGTGCAAAGCACTCACTAGCTAATAAATACAATTGTTTGAAGAATGTGAAACAATAAAAATAACCATTCTAAGATTGTAATAATATTTAAAGTAATGCGTAAGAATTTGTAACCTATCATATCTGCTAGAAACAAGCATTTTCCCGTTCATCACTGTTAAATGTTTCTACCACAATCCATCTTGCCTGTATTTCAAATATCAATTTTACATTACCCTACCAGTGGCTCGGACATGCAAAAGATATTACCCATCGTTTACGCAAATTATAAGATTTTTAGAACGAAATGAAATTCTTGTAGTCATGGAAACAGAACAACCCTTTGCTAACTAATCACTCAAATGCTTGTGGCAGGTGCACTAAAATTATTTTTGCTTATATATAAGCATACCATATAGATAAAGTCTGATTTACATTCATGTAAAAAGAAATAATAATTAATAAAGGTATAAAATTTGAACATTACTGTAATTCATATGTTTGGCTGAGGTTCATTTGCTCAGTTTCTATCTTTTTTCTAATTTGCATAAATAAATAAAAGTGTCATTACGAGAAATTTATTACAGACTCCTGACGAAATTAACGAAAGTCCTTTTCACAAACACTTTTCAAATTATTGCTAATTAAAATAGTTAACGTTTTTGTTGTTACATTTGGTAGATATATTTTCTTTTTACATTATCTCTAAATGCTGTATTTATTTATCGACAAAAATTTAAAACAAGTTGCTCTTTGTTCTTACACTGTTATCAAAGAAAAACATTTTATACATTTCTGTTACTATGCGTCATTTTTTACAAGGAAATATCTTTATATGGACTCATAAAAGTTCCTTTTTTAACCTGTATAAAAGTACTAAAAACAATTTTATGTGAAAGTAATTAGCTCTAACATAATAGCTTTTAACATTCACATAGTCTTAAAAAGACAAAACTTTCGTGATACATTACTATACTCTGTATAATTATTTCCTTAGTAATTAATGAAAGAATAATTGTGACTTATAAATATGTTGGTGCAGAAAAGAAATTTCAGCTATTATCCCAAATAAGGTTGGTAGATCTATATTTTAATAACAAAAAAGTACTGTATTATAGAAACCTATACATAAATTAGATATTTCATTTTGCAAAAAAGTTTTCGATTTTATAACAGCCTTATAGATTTATAAACAAAAATAAACTGTTGAAAGAATTTATCCATTGTCAGTGAAATTTTTGAGCTACAAAAATTTTATGGTTTAAAAACAATATTAAAAATTTTGAAATACATAATTTTATTTGTATCTTAAGCCCCTATTACATTAGAGTTGCCCAGATTTCAGTTTGAGCAACTCCCGTAGACTTAACATTACGTGACGTCACAGCTAAAATTTTGAGCAACTCGTTCTATCCGCCCAATAATATTACAGATTTTTTTCACAGCTGCGCAGTTTAAATTTGTAAATCATTTTGTTTTCGCCAAGTTTCATGCCAAATGAAAGTTATTGGCGTTATAAGTTGCCCAGAATGAGCAACTTTTTTGTGCATGCAGCAGCAACTCGAGCAATTCATATCGCCAATTATTTTAAACATGGATCATGTTTTGTCTTTTATTCGCCAAGTAGTACTAATAACATGCAAATAAGTGATAGGTTTTAATTATTGTATTCCATTTCAAAATGGCTGATATGAATGTAGACTGGTCAAAAGAGATGGAAGTTGATTTCATTGAATTAATAAGGCTAAAGCCTCATATGTGGGATATTTCTAATTCGAACTACAAATTAATTAAATTGAAGCATAGAACGTATGATGAGATATCTTCAGAATTAAATGCTAAATATCAAAATTCTGAAGATTTGTTTACACGAGGTAAGAATTTTCACCTATCTTATCATGTATGAATGGTCTCTTAATTTTATTAAAACGATATGTAAAAAATATAATTTTTCAAAATAACTGTTTTGTTTTAGGCTTTAATAAAGATTATATATATATATATATATATATATATATATATATATATATATATATATATATATATATATATATATATATATATATATATATATATATATTTCTTTTATTAGCAAAAAAGTTTAAGTTTTCAGAAATGCTAAGATAAATAATTTTCCGTATATTTTAATTATTCATATATCACTTTAATCTGTTATCGTATAATATTGTAATCTATATTTGTCTTAAGTAAGTAGCAAAATTTATTTTTCTAATGTATGATCGTTTTCATAATTCCATATCGTTATGTTTTTAGAAATTTTGTTTTATTTAAGTTTGACTGAAAATGAACATTCATTTTTAAATAAATAATTTTTAATGCTTGTTAAGAATTTGAGGGCTGGCAAATCTTATCAAAATCAAAGTAATTTTTTTCGTAATTTCGGTTTTTTTTTCCCTACTCTATTCAGTGTGATACAATTTTATTGTATTCCAAGCATTAATTTCAATTTATGTGCTTTTTGTTAAATTATTTATATTTTTGTTTAGTTTAATTTTTCATCTACTTTCAGAATTGCTTATGAAAAAATTTAAAAATTTAAGAACTTATTTCCAAAAAGAAAATAAGAAGCTGAAAGAAAAAAAGAGTGGCTCTGCAGGGCCTTCCTATAATTCAGTATGGGAGCATTTTGAAAGACTCTCATTTTTAAATGATACATGCACACCAAGAAACAGCATTAGTAATCTAGACTTACTAGATTGTGAACTCGAAGTAAGGCTTTTATTATAATTTCTTGATAGTTTCCTCATTCTTTACTACAATTTTTCTGACACTACTTCTAATAATACATTTATAATTTCAATAATTAAGAATCCTTTTTGATAAAGAACTATTCTTTTGGTTAAAAAAAATAATTTTCTATAGTAGTAGTAGTTAAATTTATAAATTGTGCTTTTAACACTAACATGTTTATATATAATTCAAGTTAAGTAAAATATGTTTTCTCTTATTTATTTTCAATAGGAGTTTATTTTAAATCCTAACATGTGCATGCAATTTAATACAAGTAAACTGATTCCTTATCTTTTTTACTCATTTGTTAATAGGAATTAACAGACACAGAAAGTTTTCGAGGTTCATCTGAATTGAAAATACAAAGCAAATCTACAAAAAGAAAGAGGAGAGATGATGATGAACTCTACGAAAGTGCGGTTAATTGCCTAAAAAATTTAAGCGAAAATAAATCATCTATAGAAGAAAATTTTGGGCTTTATGTTGCCAGCAGAATTGCTGGGATTAAAGATAAGCAAAAAAGAAATGCTCTGCAATTAGAAATAATCAATTTAATAAACTCCTTTGATGAAGATTAATATTTTTTTGTCTTTATTGTATACTTTTTCAATATTATACATAAAACATTTAATAAATTTAATAGATAGTTAAAAATTGTTATTAATTGTTTTGTAATTAAAATTGTTTTTAATTTCTTCAGCAAAGTAATTTCACTTAAAGTTTTGTTAGTTATTCAATACATAAGACTATTTTGTCATTTTACAATGTTTACTGTTTGTGTTAAACTTACATTTGCACATTTAAACTGGAGCTTCAGTCAAAATAAGTATGCCATATAAAAATATTTAGTGTTAATTTTACTTTTATTTTCATTACATTAATTTCCTGTTTTTCTTTTTAGCAAGTTAATGCATTATAATTAAATGTTTATACGATTTAATTATTATTCTGCATATAATTAAATTCTTTTATACATTTTTTCCCTTGAACACTCTTGCATAATGTTCATTTACTCTTGCAAAATATATTGTCATCTTACAACTCCATTTGCTTTTGACAGTATGTAAATTAGATTTAAAAATAAATTCTTGTAACTATGAAAATACTGGAGTGAACAAATAAAATGGTGAAATGATTTTAATGTAAGCAAAAATTTCTATTTAATTAAACATTAAAATATTATTCCTGTATATATTGTGTATTAAAATGATATAAATCAATATAAAATTTTAATTTCAAGCCTTTTTTCAATTCGTTTTTATGATGAAGCATTTTTAACATATTATAGTAAAACTAGTTAAAAATAAAATTTAAAAAGGGCTGTGGGTAAAATGAGTGCTTAGAATATTAAATGGTTAGTAGAATAACGAGTGAGAAAAATCATTAAGCCTTTTTCTAGCTGCAACTATTTTTACAAGATATTAAGTTTTTTTTACAATACAAGTGCTGTTACACAACATAAATTCTCACCAAGTTACAATTTTAATAATGAAATTAAATACAATATTTGATTAAAATAGAAATCTTGTATTTGTTCCTATTTGCGATGTAAATACAAATAATGTGAAAGTAAGTATAAAAAATATAGATTGCTATATTTACAAAATAATTTAATTCACATCATGGTCAATATAGACAGTATTTTGACTTCCAATGTAAAGCAATTAAGTAATCATTGAAATGAACAATAAAGACTAATTGCAGTCACTACTGCACAATTAAAGATGAGTGTCATATACATGAGCTTTCTCCATACATATCTATCATCAAGTGCTTGAGAGTTTTACAATTAGCAATAACAAGTACAATAAATGTATATGACCCACAACTTATGTGAACTCTTCCTAGAAGAAAATTCACTGTAGATATTCAAATGCCTCATCATGGCCTTCAATTGCAAGATTATCAGCTATTAGGCTAAATAGCACTTCATTCTTTTAGTTTCATACAAATTTTTTAACATTCTTTTCAATTTGAAACAAACTATTCATATAATGTCATCTCACAAAATGCTATCAATTATTTCTTTTCATCATTTTTTCCCCACAAAACTGAAAATATATATATATATTCATTCAAAATATCCTGTCATTTTATTGCATATTATAGTTTAAGAAATTGCATGTAAATAAAGATAGTGTAAAGAATCTCTGCTTTTATGTGGTGTGTTTGTTTAAATGTAATAAATTAGTTTAAAAATTCATCTTATTTTAATATGCCACAATAGAGATTTACTTGAATAAAAAAGAGAAATAATTGATTTTTTCATTTTAAAAATAAATTATAAATTAAAACTCATTTTATTTTTTTAAATAAGTATAATTTTTGTGCATTTCCTCAACTTTTAAAATAGTTTAGTTCTTTGTTTAATATATCAATAGTTAAGCATTCATTTTTCATCATCAGCTATAATTGATATTTTCAAATATAATATATCTATATTATCTATTTATATTTTCAATTATAATATCGAGCTAATTTTCCACAAAAGTCTATGGATAACTATATATGTCGTAGGTTAGGTCAAGTTACGACAAAAAACTGCTTCGGAGCTTTAAGCCCCTATATCCCAAGGAAATAACATGTTTCTTATGGGAAAGTGAAAATATTATAATGTAGATATGATGATTGAACGGATCAAAATTTTATTTTAAATATAATCTATTCAAATTTTTTTTTTGCCAAAATTGACTGATGAGTGAAAAAAATATTTGGAGTAATATTAAATAAACAGAAAATTTGATGTTGCATAAAGAAATTTATATTTACTCTACACATGCAGTTTTTTTGTGTTTTCAAATTTAAAGGTGCACAAATGTTTATGTTAAAAACAAAATATATTTTAAGTAATTGATACAGTGTAATACAGATATAAAATTTTGAACCCAATTATTTGTTTAAAAAAGTTTTTAATTGCAAATGGTAATTTTCTCAATCTTGAAGAAATAATCATAAGAAAGATTAATGAATTGTATTTAATACTTAAATGTATTTTATATGGTAAACCTTTTAATTTATAAGTGTGAGTAATGAATAAAATTAAGATCTGATAGTAAAAACAATTACCAAACGTATTACAAAATACTTTATTTATTTTACATAACCATTAATGTAAATCAAATACTTTATTTTGCCATGGAACAGCACCAATACCATTAAAATAATCGCAAAACTTTTTCTGAATTTGTTTTGCTATTGCTGTTCCATGTGTGACACTTCGCCGCAGAGGCAATAACATACTGCTTCCTGCTCTCTGAATGTCATCTTCAATTGGATGGACTTGGTTTTTTCTTAACAAGTTATGAAGGCAGCAGGAAGCAAAAACATATTTCTGCACTTTTACTGGAGAAGCCATTATTTGATTTTGAAATAATCTGAACCTGGAAGAAAGTAAGCCAAAAGCATTTTCTGAAACTCGCCTGGCTCTAGATAATCGATAATTAAAGATTCGTTTTTGATCATCAAGACCTCTACCTGGATAAGGCTTCATAATAGAAGTACAGAGAGGGAATGCATCATCAGCTACAATTACATAAGGTACAAAATCAGAAGTACCAGGTAAACGTTCAGCTTCAGGTATATTGAGGATTTCGTTTTCCAAAGCAAATTTCAATTTGCTTTTATTCCAAACACCTCCATCACTTATCCTGCCATTGGTCCCAATGTCAACATACAAAAACTCTAAATTCGAATCAACTAGAGCAAGAAGAACAATACTGAACTCTCCTTTATAGTTGTAGTATGTGGAACCAGAACCAGGTGGAGGCAATATTTTAATATGCTTTCCATCCATGGCTCCAATGCACATAGGAAAGTTCCATATTGTAGAAAATGCATTGGCAACGCTCTTCCATTGTTCAGAAGTTTTGGGAATTTTCAAATTTTCCCTCAAAACCAAACTTAATGCATCACAGACTTCTTCCAGGATGAATGATATTGTGCTTTGTGCTATTCGAAACTGAAAAGCCAGAGAACTTTGTGTTTCACCTAGAAAAAAGAAATAGCAATATTTTAAGTTATTCACATCATATTTTTGATACAAATAAAACTTTGATTTTTAAAAAATAAAAATAATATTATATATTTTAATATTTTTGAAACCACTCCTTTTTTTGTGAGCACCTTAATTTTGAAAATAATGGAATACAAAGAAAAATATTATTAAGGTAAAAGTAAATACATTTCTAGATATGTTAGACTTTTTAAAAGTGAAATAAATATTTGCTGCTGTTGTTGTCGTGTGCCAGCCAGGCTGGCAATATGGGGTGTGCTGCTCCACTTTTCCATCTGAACCATATTTTGCTGTGGAGTCCGATTTCCTCAGTACACACATAGGTACCAGTTCATAGTGTAGGCAACCATTCATTCCACATTCATACAAGGAAACGACAAAGACAGGATAGATAGAGAAAGTACATCCATATCCGATCGGGGATTCGAACCCAGGACCTCCCTACCCAAAGTCAGACACGCTGATCACTAGACAAGTTGGGCGACAAAAATCAATATTTAATTTTTATATGTTTTGAAAGTGTTTAATTTGAACAAACATGTAACAAATAGCCTAAACAAATGATAAAACTACACCTACACTGCTAAATTTAAAAACATATGATAAAAGAAAAATAGCTTAACAATTTAAGAATGAGATTTATTGGAACAAAATGAAGGAGACAGATCTGTGCCTAATATTATTAAAATTGAATAAAAAATAAACAATCATATTAAAATACCTGTTGCTAGAAATCTTAAAGTCAGCGATAATTTCTCAGCAGCTGGTATTGGGTCTCTAAACTTTGTCCTCTTCTTTTCAAGTAAAGGTTTCACTTTTGAAAGGATATCTTCAAAGGTTTCAGTATCCATTCGTAAAAATCTCCTATATCCTTCGGAATCCTGTAATATAAAAAAATATAGCAATAAAAAATCTACTTCCAGAATTTTAAATCTTTGATTGTAAAAAATCAGATTACAATATTTTTTCCAAAGAAAATTTAAATCAAGGACATTTTTACAGTAATTATACTTAAAATATTTTACACTTTATGGTTACTTGTGTTTCCTGAACATTTCCTTGTATCATGTGGTTAAATTAAATAGTTAATGCAATAAAATATTCAAAATCATCTTAGTGATAAATGCTATACATATGAGGAATAATTGTCAAACAATATTTACCAAAAATGGATGTTTAATGTGAAAAGTTTTAAGTATACAAATAAATACATGCATACTTATTTGTATGTTTATTGTCTTGTATGTCATATTTATTTGTATGTATGATTTCACTTATTTTTCTTTTGAAATAGGAAGTATACATTTTTAGACGAAAGCAGCTAAGAAAAAAATAATTAAATTGGGTTTAAGTATATTACTTCCGCACATTATAGGAAAACCGATTATGAAAACTATCATTAATATATGCTCAATAAATTAAGGAGTTATAATCTTTTAATGAGAGAAAAAATTACTGTTAATTTTATTGCCGCCATGTGTAATTTTTAGAAAAAATTCCTTATTTTCTATATTTCAAACAACTTTTAAAAATACAAATACTAATACAATGACTGGTTAATACTTATAACTAAAATAAACTTCAAAAATTATTTTAGACTTACTTCTAAAGCAAGCTCCTTCATGAGGTTATTAAAACAACCAAGACGTTCTCTCCTTAGAAGCCATTGTCTACTCCAAATTCTTTTCTTTTCCTTTTGAATGCGTTTGTTAATAATCAAACATGAAGCAACCAGATATTTTTCATTTTCACGTCGGTGAAGATTATCTTTCCCCATTTTAAAAGTAAAGGTACACACGAAACAAGATGGCGTATAGTAAACAAAATTTGGCTACAAACTAAATTCCCCAATAAGAATTCATTATGAAATGTGGACACCTTCTGAGTAAAATATGGCAACCTTAAAAATGTCAGCCAAAAAAGGGATCTATTATTAAATCTAGTAAAGCTGTTATTTTCTTACAGCAAACCTGAAAGTAATCTCAAGCATTCATTGGACGAAAAGAACGAGTTGCTCAAATTTTAAGCTGTGACGTCACGTAATGTTAAGTCTACGGGAGTTGCTCAAACTGAAATCTGAGCAACTCTAATGTAATAGGGGCTTTATGACAGCTAAAAGTAATTTTAGTAATTTTCATTTAACCCATCCTAAAAAATACGAAACCTATTGTTCAATTCATTGCAAGTATATTTAGTAATATCATTTAAAAATAAATAAAAGGGATGATATTTAGTACACTATTAATTCATAGATTTAAATTTTTAGCTTTTTTAAAAGAAAAATACTTTTTATTGCTGCTTAAGTAATTATAAAAAAATTTTATATAGTATAAAACATATTTTTTATTATCTAAAATTAATATTTATATATATATATATAAAGCAACCTGTCATCAATACTTTTACCAATTGTATTAAATTAAAATTGGTAAGGAAATAAAAGAAATCATTGTATGATTTTTTAATATGGAATGAATTTCTAAAGACAATTATTGATTCATTCTCTTTCAATTATTCAATGATTTATTACAATGGAACAGACGCGTGCGTTTTAATTTTATTTAATGCTTTTATGTTTCTATGCAAATAGTTACTAGTACTTATATATAATGTTTTCTCATCAGACTATCACAAAAATGTCTCTAATAATGAATATTTTTATCAATTAAATTACCTTGTAGCATTAACATAGCATACATGCCTTATTTACTTACGCAATTATAACAACTAAAATTTCACATTTCTATAACTATTGTTATAAAATTAAATATATTACAGGTATTAAATTGAAATTTCTAGTGGATATTCAAGAACTGAAGCAATTTATCTGATATTTTGAAAATTATTTTCATTTAAATTTAAAATGGTCAGAAAATGAAAATGTCAGATTTCGTAACTTGAATTCCTTCATTTTAATTATTTTTAATAAAAAAACGCAAATTCGTATGTGGTATACAATTTTTTTATTCTATTGACAGAGAAAGTAAGAAATATAAATTTTGTAAATACATAATTTTACAAAAGAATAAATTTCATTAAACATTCGCAACATTTTAATTTGTTGCAAACAAAAAATGAAAAACATAAATGCTTATATTCGTTCATGCAATTAATCTGAATCTAATATGAAGATTAAAACATATATATAATTAAACTTTTGTAATATAATTGAAAAACTAATATGTGGCTTAAAATTGAAATATACAAAAGGTAATTATAGATATACGTATGAAATATATATTTCTATTGTCATACAACGTATTATTATACAAGTATAATATATAAATAGAATATATGTTTCTATTGTTATGCAACGTTATGAATAAAAGCTTGCTAAAGTTGACATATGAAGCTTTTCCTTAATATTTTCTTATTTCGTTAAGTACAATGTAAGCTTTGAACTTTTATGTACATTCATTTTTATAAATACATTCAACCATTCTATACATTCATTTCTTAAATGTTGAGAAATTTATCAAATAAATCTTTTTTCTTACAAACGTTAAATCTATTGAGAGAAAAATAAAGGTATCCAACTTGAAACAATAGCCGCAGAGAATTCCATTTATCTTAGCTTGTTATTAATGAATTGTCAAAATCAGAAAAATATCCCTGGACAGATATGTCATATCAATATAAATATATTTAGCAGTATAATAGCTTATTTTAGAGAGCACAATTAAATAAATAGAATAAATGAAATCTATTTACTAAGTATGCATATAGAATTACATAGTATTCCGTTTTAAAAAAATTAAAAGAATTATAACTTAAAAGTGTTTTTATTTTTAAAATTGTTTTGAAGTATTAAAATAGTTACTTATAAATAATTACCTGATATTTAAAAAAATACAATTTTAGGTATTGAATGTGCAATTTTTAAAACTATTTACATTAAGTAACAAATATCAAAAAAAAGAAAATTTTCCTTGCAAAACTAATTAATAAGAAAAATAAAAATTATGTATTCAATTTTCCAAATTACTTCCAAATAATTTATAAAGCTCAAAAGATTAAATAGTAATTGCATCGATCGAATCATTTGTAGAGTTTATTTTAAATCAAAATATCTTCAAACTTCTCAAATATGTACATATGTATTTGTGGGTGGTTAATATATATTAATATGTATACACTTATAGATAGAAATATTCTACAGAGAAAGAATTTCAAGAACAAGTATAGAAAACCGGTGTCTATCAGTTACTTATATGAGCATAAAATGGAAAATACGTAAGTAACAAAAAGTAGTATAAAAAAATGAAAAACAAGTTATATAATAACTTCAATTCTTTTAAAACACTTTAAAAGCATAAAAAATGATTCAGTTAATTAATTTGATTGCATTTAAATAACAAAAAACCTATTTTGATTGAAATGAGGCAAGCAATTTAGTATAACGAGTGATTTTTAAACAGAAATGACTACAGCATATCTGTTCTGAATGTATTTGATGAGATTATCAATTCTTTAAAAATGCTTCCCCTTGACAGAACGAATTTATAGAACTTATATGTAAAAAATGTAAATCTGACTGCTTCCTGAAAGAACATAAAAAGGTTTCATTTTCCTTTATATTAAATTTACCTAGAGAAACTACTTATTTTTCTTTCCTAAAAAAGTAAATAAGACTAAAAATAAATATTTTGTTCTTTTTGTTTTATTTTATTCTTTAAACTTAATGTTATAACAGACTTTCCAAAAATGCATCTTTGTGAAAAATGGTTCATCAGTCCTAAGCCAAAAGTTTTATGCATACTAAATAAATAAATGCAAATTAAAACTTTTCCTATGCTCTGCTTATTTCGTTAAACGGAGCGAGTGTAGAACAATATTTCAAAAGTTTTCTAAATTTGAAAGCAAAACTACCTTGTATTTTATGGCAACAGTTCTTTCGCAAAAGATTAAGTTTAAACTGAGATGATTTGTTATTTCAAGCAAATATAGGAACAAATTTACAATACATATAAAAAAAAGATACATGATTAGTGAATATTTATGAATTATAAGGAAATAATTGTTTAGTTAAAAATTATAAACAATCATTACTGTAAAATTTTTAGACCAATTACTTATTCAGAAATATTTTAAATAAATATTGCCTTAAATACAAATAATTATAACACTTTAATCAATATCAAGCACATTTATGTGTTTTATTAGCCTCGTGTTATTTGAAATTTACGTTTTAATTAATAATATTAACTATTGAGTATATTTACATTTTAAAAAACAAGCTAAAAATAAGGAAAGAAAAAAGAAAAATTATTTAAAATATACAATTTTAATTAACAATCACCGATTCTAATTATTATTTATAATTCAGTGATTTTTTTCCTCTACTCTCTTGAAATAAGCAGTGAGAATGCTTCAAAAAATTAACTCTTAAAAAAATAACCGATTCCAAAAATTACATACATATATAATAAAAGTAATAAATCTGTCATTATTTTTAATATAGCATAATAATAAATCCTTCAGTACTTGTAATACTTTTTAAGGACTCTGTCTTCTGATGGACTCTGTCTTCCATAGTATGTGTTACGTATATTTTATAACTGAGAATTAAGACTCATTTTGTACTGTCTCCATATAAGCGATCACAGTAAAAAGTGATTTTTTGATACAGTCTAATGAGTCACCACTTCTTATGTTTACACTGGTGCATTAGCTTTTACTTTTAAAAAAGAAAATAGGTATGAATGTTCTTCTGTTTGACAAAAAAAATTGTTTCATTTGGTGATTGAAAAATTAAGTCAACTTATCATAAAAAATCAAAGTCTCTTCAAAGGATTTAGAAAAATAGATAAGACTGAATGAGAAATAAATGATGTCTAAATTATCAACCGCATAACGTTTTCATTTTCCAATGAACAAAGTCGGCCATTTGTGGAAGAAAACAACGTAAAGTGATTATAATAGAATTACACGACAAGATACAATTGATAGTTACAGAGAAAAAACTGAAGAGCTCAAATTCAATGACAGTGGTAAATTTTAAAAAAAGCTCGAAATTCAAAAAAAAAAAAACGAAAGCATATGTAACTACATTAAGATATTTCGTGGGCTATCAATAAAACCATCAGATTTAAGATTAAACATTTTATAGTCAAAAACTAATTTAATCTATTGTTCATGATCTCAAAGTTAAAAAAGTTCATGTATATTCAACGAATCAATAAAATTCAACGAGACAAAGATATTAACTAATACTTAAAATATTGTGTAAAGCGAACACTCTCTTAAAGCAAAATAGAACAAATCCTGGGGAAAAAATGCTTCCAAGAAAAAATGGACATATAAACAAGTTGTTATATATAAAAAAGGATACCGAAAAACATTACTGCCTGATATAAACGAAACAGCATTGAAAGCAGTAGAATTTACGAATCAAAATATGTTCAGTAACACAAAGTGAAAGTGAAACTAAAATTCGTAATTCTCCCCTCAAATTAATAAAATAAAACTATTGATTTTCAAGAACAATAATATTGGAATTTTTTTTTCATCAGTAATCAAGAACTCACGAAATATCTCATTACAAAGACTGTGTGGATCCAGGACTATATTTCCTGTTCGTGTAGTTAATGATTTGAAAATGTAATTTATGAAACTGGATAAATACATTTAACTGGTAAGAACTCAAATGTTATATTCTAACATTGTGCAGAAGTTGAAAAAAAATCTCAAATAGTTACTACAATTGCTCAAACAGGTCTGCCACAAGAATAGCTCCCGCCTATTTGCTTATGTCTCTCTGTTGCCTTGGAAACAAGAAATATTCCATTTTATGTAGATGGAACCAGAATAAAAACACCATCTAGTGATTACTGTGAAAGCAATGAAGAGGGAGTAAGATACTAATAAAAACCATTTCATAAATCCCTTAACCTCTATTTGGAATGGAAGCTCCTGTTACTATAGAAATTTTTACTTACCAGACTACTTGGTGGGAGCTATTCTTGTGGAACAAAATAATTATGGGAAAATTATTTATTAGTTTTTACACTCTAACAAATAATAACGTAACTATCAGTTTTTTGACTGTAGATAATGCAATTAATGTTTCCCAGCTAAGAAATAATTTAATTTTACTTACTAAATTATTGGATGAAGAGTTTACAATCAAATAAAAATAATACTTCTATTTTAACTTAAACTGATCAAAATTATATCAAATATTATTAATCGATTAGAAATCCGCATGAGATCTTCCCTTACTTTAGAAGTCACTTTGAGTTTAATGTAATTAATTCTGATGATATGTCTTATCGATTTGATCTCTAAAATACACAATATATGCCTAAATTTTAAAATATTATTGGTGTAAGCGTTAATTATTTTTATAGTTCTAATAGTGAATCATGTCATTTAAATAATTCAAAGGATTCACCCGAATGCTCATTTTGATCGAAGTAGCTCAACGTTGAAATTAGTTCAAGCTAATTTAGAAAATCCAACTTATATTGAATCATTCAATAATTCTAAATATATTTTAGTTGTTATAAATGTTTTCTCTGATATGTTTTTCAATTATTGTTTTAAATTAAATATCAACTATTTCACATGTTTTTATTAATAAAATTTTGTTCAATTTACATACAGTTTTTTTTATGATATGTCGTATCGATTATTTTATTTTATCATTAAATTCAAAATTTCAGGAATTATTCTGAAATTTATAATTTTATACATATTTTTGAATGGGTATATTATAATACATATATAAATTCACTTTTTATTAAAAATTATCTACTTGCAAAAGAAATTGTTGAAAGACATGTCTACAGTTTCTTTACTACTAATAGAAAAATAAGTTTTATTTTTATTAATAAAAAATTAGTATTATTTTTGTCACGCCAAATAACAACCTCTGTATTTTTTTGTATACCTATATAATATTTTCGATTATTTTCCCAATATTACTTCGTTATTAAAAATTAAAATTAGACAATTTTAACTGAGATTATAAATAATAGTGCTTTATTTTTTAAAAATGTAAATGTGATTTATTTTTTAAAAATATGGAATTACCTCTTAAACTTGTGAATTTAAAATATTTAATAATCTTTATAGATAGATAGATATCAAATTCAAAATACATAACCAATATGCAACTTTCTATTTCATGACAACTTTTAAGAGAATTTCACTTACGAGATAGTTAATATGATCAAAACAATTAAATAATAAAATGTAAGAAATCTTCTCTTTCAATAATTAAAATTAAGGCTTAACCACCTAAGAGATTCAATAATAAATTAAGAATCTGTTTTACTTAGTTTGGTTGAATTAGAGAAAATCTAAAAAATCTTAAACAATAAAAATATTTAATAGAATTGATGGAAAATTTTTGAACACGAAACTTATTAAGAGATAATAATTATTGCAGATTTTTATTTTAGAAGTAGGCAACTGGTAGGCTTGTTAGCACACTTATGAAAATATTAATTAAAAAATCAGTAATAAGAGCCTAAATGTCATTTCTATAACATCAATCTTTCTTGGTTGGATAATCCGGAGTGCATTTTTCACGTGTATTTACTCTCAATGCAGGTCTAGAAATGTGCTAATAGAAAACTCAAACGCACATAAAAAAATTATCATCAAAGAAGCTTTTGTGTGATACGAAATGATATTGTATTCCGTTTATTTCATATTGAAGTGAAGTGGTGCCGTCATATTTAATTTTTATTTGTTTCGATACTTCTAATAAAAATGTCAGTTAGGAACCCACAGTACTAAATTTGCAGAAATGATGATGAAAAATTAAATTTTGTAGCAACTGATCAAAAAATTATAATATAAATTATTTTACAATTTCATATTTAAAACATTTTCAAATATTAGCGCAGCGTGTGAATAAATGTAAGTTATAGGAAAGTACAAAATAAAAACCTTCTACATCGCTGTTTTGCATCATATTTTCCCACACCGTCACTTTTGAATGTTAATTTAAATCATTATGCATTGTTCATTCATTTCTCAAATTATTTAGTAAATTCATCAGCTATAAGACCTTTCAAAATAGTTTCTTAAATAAATGTGTTGTTGCGATTTATAACTATAAATATTCGAAATAAAAATCATTAAAAATTAAAATAACATACATTTTCCGATTTAGAATTACATATAAAACCTTAGAACAAAATATTAGAGGAGTTTGGGTGCCAGTAGAGGTGGCTGGAAGAAAGTTGTTCAGAAGGCCTTGGCCCATCCTGGGCTCGAGCGCTATGAATGATTATGATATAAAACTTTCGAAAATTATTATTTTAGCTATTGTTCAATAATAAATGAATAGAATAGATGTCTTAAAACACAGGCTTAGCATTCTATTTACTTGGACTTCTGATTAATAGAGTGACTTAGTTGAGGATAAAGTCAATTTTTTCGAGCTTATTGCCATGGTATTGATCAGGGTTACTTTCTGATAAAGTGCAAAATAAGATGAAAACAAAGCGATTAAAATGTAATATCATAAAGTGTATATCACATGAAGCCTATACGTATTGTATTGGAGGCCAACAACCAGCGAGGAAGAAAATTCATCTTATAAAACCTCAAAAAGTATTGGAAAAGTAAAAAATCTATTTCAAAAACCTTATTCATATCTGATAACAGTAAAATCTCATTTAACTCTTGGAAAAAATAATAAACTCAAATAGAAGAAAAGAAAAACTTATCTTGAGCTTATTGAATATTTATCTCATTTAATCAATTTTGAGGGAACTGACGGTTGAAATTTTACTGGGGTACCAGAGTGAGTATCCTGGATTTACTTGCTTTGAGCTTTATGTTGGGTTAAAGCTGCTGGTTAAAAATAAAATTCACTTCATAGCGTTAACTCATTATAGTTGCTCATAAAGATACAACTTTATGAGCAACTATGATGAGTTAACTAATGATAAGTTGACTAAAATAACAATTACTTTTTTTCACGTGATATGTGTATCTAATAATTTTTCTGTCAATCTTTGAATCTCACATGTGAAAAGTTAAAACTTCCATTATTTTCGTTTGTAAAAATACGCTAATCAGAAATATCTCCTCCATTAAAAATAATTGTGTAATGCTTGAGTATCTCCTGATACTTTTCCTTCTTATCTTATTTATGCTGATGTGAATAAACAATATTAGCTTTGCTTCACTGGCTTGAAAAATGAAATTAGTTCATTTACCTTACGTAACAAAAGTTGAATACTAGGATCTATATTCTGCACATAGTTTTAACTGAAAATGATAATTCATGATTTTCACGATTATTTTTTGCCAGATGAACTTTTATGAAGTTGATTTTCCTGAAATTGTTCAAATATTTGACAGTAATGTATGGTATTTCCAAGTAATTTGTCTTCATAACATAATCTTAAAACATAAAATTTAGCTACATTAAAACCTGTTAAAGATAATAACCATTGTCTGGAATTGTATCGTATGCATTTAAATATTTGAATGTCAAAAAACATCACAACACTTTTTAGATTGCACCTAATTATTACCATCTTCAAAAAATCTATTCCAAGAAAATATATGATATCACTTACTTCAGAGATATAAATATAAATTAATAACAACATTTCTTCATAAAATTGGAATATTAATTCAAATTTTCTACGTAGTACTGTCAAATTTCTTTTCATTAATAGAAATTAAAGTTTTTGGAAGTTAGGCTTGAATTGAAGTTTTTGGAACAAGAGTGATAGGCTATATGTTTCTCAGTAACTAATTTAAATTTGTACACACCCATAAATAAGGTTAAGAATGCAGCCATCATGGAAAAATACAGTATCTAAGCTAATGATACAAAGAAAATGAACATCTGACGTGAGTTTGCTAAAACTTCATATTTCTTTGTCACTGAATCTTTTGTTATGACACTTTTATATGTCCACACAAAAAAGTAAATGCATTAAATGCTTTAAAGTAAATTTTCCCCTAAACTTAAATTTCAGCTTACTCAATTATTAAGCTCTTTTCGAATGCTTCGCAGTTTATAGAATTGTGGAATATTATTAATGAAGCTTCTTCAAAAGATATTTTAAAATACATTACTTCATAATTTATCAATTGAGCTTTTCAGTATAATATATAAATGACTAATATTCTTTTAATTCCTTACATTCTCAGGAACATCGTTAATTTATAGGTACAATAAAAATCAAACCATTTAATTTTTCATATATAGTAACCATTCAATTACTAAACCTTCAAAATTTTTCTCAATTCAATGAACAATTATTTTGCCCATTATTTGTTATTTTCCTTTGTAAATAAATTGGTAAATTTATATACTGTTTATTTCACTGTTTTTAGAAAACATTTCAAAATATGTAAATAATCAGTATACATTTCTATTAATTCTCACATAAATAAAATTTTGCAATATTAAAAAGCATAACTTTTATAAAAATTTTTCATCGATGATAAATATAAATATCGCCTTTATTTAAGATTAAAAAAATCCTGAAATCTTAATCTAAAATAAATTTATGCACAAAAAATTAAACTTTGAATTTAAAAATACCTTCTATATCATAATTTAGCTATTGCTATGAGATTTTCCAGACATTTAACACAAACGTTGTAATACTATGTTAAATTTTTAAAGAGTTTACACTCGAATTTACATTCTAAATGATATATACATTCTTCGTTATCTAACTCTTGATTTCTTCCTTCAAAAATTACCTAAAATTTATTCAATAAATTTTCCTCATAATCTTCAATATTAAAATTCAATAGTTATTATTTTTTTGATAGACATAATATTCTAATCCTATAGTTTTGTTCCTAATTTATAGGAACTTCATCTAATGTTGTTACCATTTCTTAAATAATTCCTGTTTACTTAAACTCATTAATATTCTTATATTTAATTAATAGATTTAAAATATTTATTATATAACAAATAGACTGAAATAAGTTTTGGAAATTAAAACACTTGTCAATAAGATAAAAATAAAAACCGCTCCAATTACTTATAAAATAATTTTAAAAAAAACATCAAAAGAAATTATTCCTTTATATCAACTGTATTTCAATCGAAATCGATTTAGATTACATTTGAAATCCAACTTTAATTAAATACGAAATAAATAACCTTGTATTAATTTATAATAATAAAATTCTTATTAAAAATATCAAATATATTTTATTTTGTAAAGCAAATTGGCAAAAGCAATTTGTTATTATATAACATATAAAACAGTATATATAATAAATAACATATATAATAACATATATTATTATATAACATAAAATTTTACATGTACTTTCGTAATCATTGCTAATACCCATAAATTTTAATACCATGTATATGTATTTGTATGTATGTATGTATAGTATTAAGCACATTAAAATAAATAAAACCAAAAACTGAAACTAAATAACGTTATTAGTTTCAAATATTAAAAAATTTAGTTTATTTTTAATGTAATGTAGTTTTAAAACATACGTGTACAATTCATAAATTACATAAAGAGGAAAATTTACCATCTAAAGTAAAAACTATATGAATCGATAGTTTTAAGAAAACATTTCGAAACTAAAATTATATGGTTCATCGAATCTTATTAAAAAATATCGTTGCATCCGCTATAAAATTAATTTAAATTTGAAGGCATTATTCTTTAGGGATAAAAATACATTTTCTATTGATTCAATATTTGGAATTAAAGCACTGAGATGGAATCATTCTTTTCATCTAAGAAAAGAATTATTCATGTTTCGTCAAATATTCATTCAATCGATTAAAACTAAAATTCTCTGATTTCTTTAAGCGAGCAAAACTGCTTTGAAAACTTGAAGTATTTCTTAAGCTGGAACTATAGCCTGATATTTTCGGTCTATTATGGCCTCAATATGGTTTTTTGTGAAAACAATGTAATCCTTTATATTTTAAAAGCAAAGTATTTTCTTTAAACTTATTGTTTTAAAATGATAATAATGTGTAAGAAAATCAGGAAATTTTCAATAATAGTTGAGTTTTTGAAAAGGCAGGGAATGTTTCCTTGATTTATGACTGCTTAAAGTTTATGGTGAAAAAATCTTATCAAAGCATTATTTACAAGTTACTAATATTTGTGTTCAGTTTTTATTTTATATAAAAACAAGATAAATTTTTGCTAGTACTGCTAAATCAACTAATCTATCAAAAAAATATTAATAAATTTCAAATGGATTTATTTCATTTATGAATAAAATATTTATAATTAGATAATTAATAAGAAATTTTAAAAGTTATAAAAAAGGATTTCCACTGTTCGAGTTTTCAAATTTTAAATAACAAGTAAAACGTAATTAGTATTGCAAATAGTTTTGATGAATTTTCATCATACTATTTATCCTTTTTACGTTCATCAACAAAAAATACTTTAAAATAACTGAAAAATATTATTCATTCAATTTAAAATAACTAAAAAAGGGAATAATATGTTCATTTTCTACAGAATATTTGATTTATCTCTTGAAATACATCTTAAGTGTCTCATAAATTATCGGTAGTTGATTATTAATTAATTGTCCGTAGATATTTTTTATTAATTATCGGCTGACTTTGCAAACAAAAATTATAACGTTGAATGGGGAAAATGTAGTGATTATGAAAATATTCTATGTGATAAAAATTTATTGAATGCATATTGTAAAAATGGTGTGCATATGAAATACATCATCTGGCAGAAATAAAAACCATTTATTTATAGAATGTAACGCTACATTCTCTTTAAATCAACTTATTTACGTATTTCCGCTGATCGGAAGTCGTAAAACACTGCAAACCATCTTTAACTCTCAACCTTATTAGGAATAGAGATGACACCTAAAAATTGTCTAATTTAAACGTCTTCACCGAAAAGGGATATTAAGTTCTATACGAGTTTTGTATGTCATATCAAAATCTTTTGACTGCGCGAGATCTATGTTGTGTAACTTGGCATAAATAAAGATTATGCCTTCCACCTGGAGTCGATTTTGGTAACGAAAATCAGGTACTTAGATTAATAGATAGTATGATTTTTTCTGTTTTAAAATTTGGTACCATTATAGGTTATAATAAATATTTTATGTTTTTCTCGTGATATGTGAAAGTGTTTTATAAAATTTTTAATATCTTGATTTATTTACTTTATAAAGAAATTTATCTATTTCATTTAACATTCCTTTTATTTGTATTATTTACATTCAAAGTGAATTTTTTCAATAATTTATTTGAAAACAAAAGGAGTACTTGCCAGTAAAAAACCATCGTTATTTTGGTGCTTCAGAACAAAAACAGTTTTTTTTATTTTTTTTATTTCTGATAATATTCTTAAGACCCACTCTAATACAAAATACATAATTTGTAATTTTCATTATTTGGAAAATAAATTTTAAAGAATTTATCTTAATATTTTCGTTTTTTAAACTGACATGCTTACTGTTAAGATCTTCCAGATATATAGATGTAAAAAGAATGGTAAACAATAATACATGTTCTTTCCAAAGAGAAACGAAATTTAATTTAACCCAAAATGGTACCATATATTGTAAAGAGGCATACATAGATGATGATATTTTATTGCTATTTGTTACCACTTTTAAATATATTAATTACATGATTATTAGACTTAGTTACAAATAATCATGACTCCATAATACTTTTTAATTTTTAGATTAGAGTTTTGAATATTTCTACAGAGAGTTAGTCAAACTATGCAAGCGCATTTTTGGATACTCTTGATTAAAGTGAATCCCACTCTATCCATACCATTAATTGAATATATTGGTGAAAGTGAAAATAGTTGATAAACAAAAATTAAAACATCATTTTTGAACGAAATTTTAAAAAAATCTCACATTTTCCCTACTTTAAAAGATAACATTAAAAAAAAGAAAATTATGACATACCAGATAATTTTTCAAGCATAAACATTTTTTACTGTTATGACTTTTTAAATGAGTGTGAACTATATTAATCATTTACAATTACATTAACCCTTTTTTTATTTAGTTCCAAAAATATCTCTATTTCTAAAAAATTCTATTTAATCACTTATATAGCAGCATATTTGTAGCTAATATTGCCTGCTTAAAACTTTTATTACAATAAAGCACTTAAAACTGTTTTTAAAAAATTACAATTTTTTTTTACTTAAAACGATAGAGTTTGAAAGGAAAATAATTTTATTCAAGAAAGAAAAATATCTAAAATATAGCATTATAAAAGTGGGGAAAAATTGCTTTTTCACCATGATCTTTTGGGGAATTATGATCCTCTTTCAAGATGCAATATTTTCTTCTAAATATTAACCATGCAAATATCTCATTTTAAATTCTGCTCCATATCTTTTTTCAATTTACTATATGCTCAGAAAAATCTCAGAAAGAAAGAAAAATAGAAAGAATGAGACAAATTTCTGTGCTGGTATTCTTAAAAAATGTCCAATATTTTTTTTTCATATTGGTAGTTAAAAGAAAAACGTAGACAACTTTTTCTTTTCAAGAAAAACTTATCCTCAATTTTCTTAAGCCAACTGTATATTAAAATCAATTCTTGGTATCAATTTTTATAGATATTTTAAGCATTTCTTTGAATAGGCCAGCGAGATTAAAATTTATATAAATTTCTGTTAGAGTGTCTTTTTTGAGATTTTTAAGAATGCTATTACATTTTCATAATAAAGCATGAAATATTTTTTGATCAAAATTCATTCATATCTAAAAATAAGGGGAAATACAGTTTTGATCTTCTAACTTCATCTTCTGTCTCAAAAAAACTAATAAAACTATTCACAGTTTACATTGTATCTTATAAAAAAATTTTTCTATTTTTAATATTCAAGATTTCTTCTTAAATGGGATAACTATTTTTTTATTATACTTAAATAATCATTTATGTTCAGTAAAACAACAATTTGTTATTCAGTTATGATTTTTTTCTATTTACTCTCTAGCTCAATTTATTATTCTCTCAAGAATATAAGCTAGCAACAAAGGTCTTGCTTTAAAATTGAACACACTTTAGGGCAAATAATTTCTTTTGCCTAGTTAGGAATTTTCAATTGCTCTAATGTGTTCTACATCAGTTTAAAATATGAAGTTGGACCAGAATTGCAAGTGCATGTAGTCTATATGTTTCATGTATAAGCACTGAATTTCAATAATTTCAATTAATATTTTTCAATAAAAGAATTGATTAATAAGGTTAACGCACATGCGCACTGCAAATGGTTCATGTCTAAATCTAAAATTTTCAGAAACTAAAATATTGAGTCACATTTGACTCAGTGAAGACACACAGTTGCTCACTGTTGTACTCAAGCTGAAATGGATATGTATGAGATTAAATTTAGCTAAATTTATCTTATATTGCATAAAAGAAATTCATACTGATAGAGAAATTAAAATTATTTTACTTAATGCAGCTAAATATTTTCAAAAATCACATAAAAACACATATTAAGATAATGAATTATTTCAAAATTTTGCAGGCTATTATATCTTATATTAAATTACTGTCAACAGTTTTACTAATTGCGTCATCATAATTCACAGTAATATAGGAACCAACTTATGGACTTTTAAATTTGAACTCAAACTTGCATATATGGATTCAAAATTTTAACACTACTACTTTTGATTTTGCTCGCTATTTTGCCCTTATTAAGGCAAAATAACGAGCAAAATCAGAGATTTAAGAAAACGGCATAAACGTTCCACTACAATGAACCGTGAGATCAATAAGGTAGAAGATAATTGGATTGTGCATCAAAACTTTTATTTTCCTCCATAACTAATTTGTAGTTTTCTTTTAAGGCTATATTACCTTACTTAGATAGCTAATATTTTCTGTTTTAAATAACCACATCATAATTCAGCATTTAGTCATTTACATATAAAATTATCTCTTAAATACAGTTCACTTTAACATTTGTTGACTATTTTATCAACTGTTTACACCTGAATGTTAGCATTACTAATTAATTTCTATGATTTTTATCATTATATAAATAATAGAGAGTATGTTCATGAGAGAATGTTACTTTCTTTGAGGCAAAGCCAAAAAAAATTATCATTAAAGTACTTCAAAATAATTCATATAAATCACAGCATCTCATTACTCTATTTCAAAGTATTTCAATACATAATAGAAATAAAATTTCACATCTTGAAAAAAAGATTTGAAAACATCTTTTATTACTTAACAGCTCATAAAATGGTAAATTTTATTTCTCAAAAAATTTATCCTGTACAAATATTTGAAATTTTTTTTCACAAAATTAATTTAAGTGAGCCCATTAAAAGTATATAAAGTGAAATCGAAATTTATTTTCATAAGAGGAAAATAAAATAAAACCATATATCATATCCTATATATATAAACATATATCATATAAACAGGTTTTTTATGGAATTTATTTTCATGAAAAAATACTTTTAATGTAAAGCTCTACATGATGTGAATTTATTATTTACTAATATATTCTGTTACACTAATTAATATTTCAGCTATATAAATAAACACATCCACTGTCGCTTTTCCTAAAACATTAGCGCATTCGCAGATTTATGACCATTCTAAGTAACTGCGCATGCGTTGAATGATTCGTTTGTATATGAATCGCTCAACGCTTTCTTCTCTCTAGACGCCTGTATCGAGATCCTACATGGCCTCCGGGCCCCAAAACTGGCAGACCTCGTCACCAGGACTTTTGGAGGAAAATAAAATTCATTTGCACTTTGCACCTTTATGGACATGAGAACAACAATATGTATATTCAGATGTAATATGTATATTACATCTGGAATAATGAAAACATTTTAAGAAATTGTTGCAAAATTACCGTAGTTAATTCTTTTTTGAAATAATATAAATTAAAAAGAATTACGTGAACTATTTTCAACCAGATGGAATTTTTTTTTACTTTATAGAACTTTATTTCAATATAGTTTAAAATTTAAATTAGTGTTTTGGTAGTGAAGCAAGATTGATAGTATATTGTTTTCTGTACAAAGGTTATATATTAATGTATTTGTATAAATATTTACACAACTGCACTTTCTGAATAAAAAAGTGTTTTTCTTCAATATTTATGTATTAGCAAAAACTTGGCCTTTCAAGTATGTTAAATAATTTAATCTCATTTCAAAAAAAACAACAAATTAATTAAAAAAAACATTTTTGTAAGTATAAAAAGATTTTAAAGTCTCTTACAAATATAAAATAAGCTCTTTTTCCAGATGATAAAATAAAATAACAAAGTGTTTAATTTTAAGCAAGAAAAATTTATATTTCTATTGTCAAAATTTAAAACAAAATTATAAAAAACAATAATGTATAATTAACAGAAAGTTTTCAATTTACACTGCCTGATCTTGAAAATGCAACTCCAAGAATGAGTGGCCAGAAAATTATACAAATTTCAGGGTAGACCAACTTACCAATTTATGCAAATGATGTGAAATGCGCATCTCTCTAGCGCACGTAGGATAAAATATAAGGACAGGAACCGGCAGAGTAAGCAACATTCACGATGTTATCGCTGCTTGGAAAATAATAGTTGAAAGTTTGTTCTTGTCGCAGAGGACAACTGAAATTGCAGAGAATGCCAGCCCATTGTCGACGAAGTTAGTTCCAGCAGACAGACTAGTTTAAGAGAGGCATGGTAATCGGACTGAGAAGGGCAGTTTGGTCCTAACCGCAAATAGCAGCTGACACACACCTAGACGCATTCACAGTACAGCGGTGTGTCGAAGATAATTGGAATAAAGAGCTGTGGAACGTTTGCGAGTTGTCGGTGCTACCAAAGTGATGTCAGCAAGCATGGATCGACGCGTCCGATGGGAAGGGGTGGTGGCCCCGCAAAGAACGTCTACCAAAATTCTGTAGCATGTGCAAGAGAAACTGGATGCTTGCATATAAAGCAGAACCATTTACCTTCGATTGATTGCTAGTGACTTGCTCTCATAGTCTTCGTCAAGAAATCTCCCATTCACCCAACAGCATAGACACCAGCATCTGGAATAGTGCCAGATTAGAGCGATGTGGACGACGGAGTGGTACAAGATCGTCTTATCAGATAAGTCACACTTTTATTTCTTCAATGATAGTCACCACTTAAGAGTGTAGCGTCGACGTGGAGACATGTCCGACCCGGCAGCAATTGTGGAACGCTACATAGCGCAACAACAGGGCATCATGGTTTGGACCATTATTGCGTACGATTCAAGGTCACCTCTTATTCGTATTCAGGGCTCTATGGCAGCCCAACGTTACATGGATTATGTGCTGCGGCCGGTGATACATTCAGGGGTGCCTAATGTTCTTTATCAGCTGGATAATTTTCGAACACGCATTGCTCGTATCAGCCAACATGCCCGGCAATGTGTACAGCTGCTTCCCTGTCTACCATGATCACTAGATCTCTCATCAATCGAACACGTTTGGAATATGATTAGGCGCCATTTGCAGACGCTGCCTCTACCCCTTCAGAAGACGCATTTTGGAAAATGGTTGAGAGAAAATGGAGAGCCATTCCTCATGACGCCATCCGTACTCTCATTGATTCTGTGTCTAGACGTGTTACTTCGTGAACCGCCGTCCACGGTGGTCCTACAATTTACTAACATGACTAACATTAGGTAGTAAAATTATTACTTTAAAATGTCAAAAAGGTTTTGACGCAAATATTCTAACCTGAATTACTTTGGAGTTTAAATAATTAAAATTATTTTTCATAGAGTTTTTTAAACATTTTTACAGTCTTATATGTCTTTAATGTATTTCTAAGAAATCACTTTATTATTAAGAATTTTTAAATTTATTATAAAAAATAATTTAATTTGTTTTTGTAAGCAAAATAATATCATTGTAAATACATTTTGAAATAAATCTATTTTTAAATTATTATAAATTTAATAATTACTTACTTTAAATTAAATATTAATTTATGTATGACTCAGAGTCAAAGCTTACTTATGATACTACATTCTATTTTATCTTAGCTTTAAAATTTATTTTATTTTTTAAATTATATTACCTTTTTTATTTAAAATATATTTAAGATCACACCGTTTTGATCTAAGCTGTGATCTCATGTATTCTAATTGAAAATTTTTCTAATATACAATAATACGAACAAAAATATTACATTTTAGAATGTTTTATATTATTTAAACAAAAAATTATACACAATTTTTTAAATCATCCTACTATTTCTGTGGCACTTCATCAAGTTTTATGGGTACGAACTAATCTCAAGGGAAAAGACATCGTGGAAAATAAAGTATTAATAAAATAGTTATCTTAAGATAAAAAGTAAGACATAAGATTTCTATCTATACTTTTTGATGACCAAGAGAACTCAAAAACAGATGCTTGTCAAAAATCGGGTATTGCATTGACACATACTTATTTATTTTCCTATAAAAATGGTATTGAAAACTTTCAACGGATTCTATGAAGTTTATTAAATATTTTCAGTAGTTCAAAAAGAAATTTATAATTTAGTATAACACGAATAAATTTGTTTTTTCTTAATTTTAGAAAAGAAATACACAGGCTTAGAATAGATAAAATTAGAGAACTTATAAGTTTTAATATATGCAAAATGTTCTATAAAAAATTAGTAATTTATAATTGTATATTTATACATATAATAGTGGCAATAACACTTAGAATATAAATAAAAAAATATGTGAATATTTAATTCAATTTCAGCATTATATTTAATATATAATACATTTTCGAATGAAAAAAGCATATGCTGTTTGTCAAAGGCTAACTACATTTCTTAAGGAATTCTTATTATAATATCATTTTAAGGAAACCTCACATTTTCATTTTTAATGGTACTACAAACAGGTGAATTTAAAATTCTTTTCTTGTTCTAACATTCCTAGAAACTCCGCAATTAAAAATATAAATCAATATTTGGAGAAAGGTGATCAACTTCAAATAAAAATAAAAACTAGGAAACATTATACCTTATGGTGTACAAAAAAGGGTGTGTATCTTATTATACATCTGTACTAACTTCCATGAATACAAATACAATCCCACATTCATTCTTTAGAATCAACAAACTATATTTTTGTTCTATAATAAATATCTTATACGCCATGAGTGAAATATCGTGTTTACACATAATTTTACTTTCAAAATATTCTACTTTTCAAGGATAAAATGATATTTACTTGTTTTAATTTTTGTTTGGCTTTCATTTTTTTACTTTGTTTTTGAATTTTCTTGAGTACTCTATTCTATGTCTCTAATACATGATGATTAATAGATCGGTTATATATGAACTTAAATTTAATAAATTAATATTTGCCTGCTGTATACAATCTCAAGAATTTTTCTTTCTCTCAAAATATTCTTCTTATTATTAACTTAAAAATATTGATGCTGTAGAAAATTAACACTCTTTGCTGATAATTTTTATAAAAATAGATTAATTGAACTAATTTATTTTATTTAATTAAAACAAAAATAGAAGAAAATACATTAATTGAGGTTGCTTAGGTGCTAAAAGATTTTTTAATATATTTAATGGATTTCTACTACATTAAAAGTTTATTATAAATTAAATACTAAATTATAAATCGTATTCTAAGAGAAATTAACAATTTTAAATTTAAGCTTCAATATTCAATTGATGCCTAACAATATATTACTCATCCGAATTCGTAAATATAAGAAATAGTAAATAAGAAATAAATTTATAAATATTAGATCAAAATTAATGTTTTAACATCCTTTCTTCTAATGTTTATCCTGAAAGTATTATTAGATCCTATAAGAATAGTATTTTCATATGATATCATAGAACATTAACAGATGCAATGCAATATAATCAAGTAAATTAAAATGAAAAATCTTCTATATTACCTTATATTTACCACATATAAACAATGGGTTAAATAAAAACAAATAAGCAATTTTCATAATTAGTTAAAAAAATTTATTTCTCTCAAATTTAACTATGAAGGATTTACAAATATAGTTTAATATGCTTATGAGAGACTTTTATTTTCCAGCAATATTATCTCAATATTTCATACCATATTTAATTAATTTTACTATATGTAACAAATTTTGCAACTTCTGTCAATTTTAATAATTATGATTAGTACAACATTAAAGTTTGAAAAGTACTAAATTCTTATTCAATAAATATAACCAAGAAACTTTAGTTTAACCTATTACAGGTAATTCCATCCATACAGTTAATGTGATATATCAAATCTCTGTAGAAAACAAATTTGCTCTGAAACTCATCTTTCCATACTTTCTAAAAGATACTTTCTAAATAATTTATTATTGATTTATGAAAAGAGCACACTGTTAATAATTATTAAATTCACTAAATCAATTTATGAGATATTTCAGAAGTTAAATTTTAAACTCGCCCTAAATACATGATGTAACCATTAACTGTAACGGAACTTGTCTGGTGTTCCATCAACTTGTCTGCAAGTTTAAGTGCACTATAACAAGATTGTTTCGATGTCCTGTTACAATGCCCTTAAATACTTTAAAATTAAAGCTACTATCAAAGCAATCAATTCGCAATGGATCGAAATTGTTTTCTTACCTAGATAAATTCATAATATTTTATATTTTCATTCCTCCAATAAATCAATATTCACCTCAAATCATAAAAAATATTTTACCCCTTTCTTATGTTTCCTTATTAAAGAATTGTTGTTGTATATATTTACCGAAAAAATTTTATTAAAACTTCACTCAAAAATTTTATTAATATTTTTACTAAATTTAATAATTTTTTTATTAAAATTAGTAAAAATAAATTGAATCAAAAATCACTCATAAGATATTTTTTACTATTATATAAAAGGAGACAAGTATGTTTAAATTATTTTGAAAAAGAATATTAAGAATGACTTTTTGTCTGGTAACAACTTAAAATATTCAATAGCGATTAACAAATTCATTTAAAAATTTCATTAAATAAAAAATTTGATTACATTGCAATAACTTGATAGATAGTGAAATTAAGGAACCTTTTAAATAATGATTATTTTTTTTTTACGTTTCGTGTTAGTTTACAGAAATTTCAAATTTTTTATTGATTATAGAATGCTTAGAAAGCATTTTAGTTCGGCATTAATAAACCTCACAATATAACTAAAAAAATGAATGAAGGGCTATTTCTAGAATACTTAAGCTATTAACAATTTTTATTAAGCGTAAATTTGCTTGTAAAGTATAGCTATAGATAAGTAAATATCGGTTCATAATTGTAAAAGATATTGGTATTTTTATTCATGCAAACTTCTGAAGTGACATACAAATATCCTACAAATTACACTGATCAATATCGTTTCTTACAAGAAAACTAAATAGAGACTGTAATGAAATTTTACATACTGAATCCAAATATATTATCAGATCCCCTTCATCAGAGATAGTTTTCTTTAGAATATCGTTGGTATTTTTCTTTGATTCTTGCAAATTAAGGATAAATTGAAATAGTAGTGAGCAACACGTATATAGTGGTTGGTGTATTTACTTTTGCTGTGGTCTTGTACTGTTTTTATTTGATTCTTTAAATTTTATAAAATTTTCCATTGTGCCAATAAAATGCTTAAATCCGCCAAACAACTTATGCTACGTCTGTGGAGAAGTGAAATTCAAGTTTCAAAGACAAAATTTGACAACACTTGTGAAAAACTGTTGTGAACTGTAAAGCTGGAGATTTTGATTAAGGCTGCTCTCCAGATATATCCTCAGTATAATGCGTTAGTCTTCTGACTGAATGGAAAAATGGTACTCATCATATGCCCTTTTCAATCCCTATAATTTGGAGGGAAATAGAGAGCCATTCCATAGACTGTTACTTCTTTTAGCATATCAAACTTTGGAAAAATGAAGTCTAAAACAAAATATACAGTAAAGTATCCCACTTTTCCTCTGCAATGAGACCCATGCCTAATAGTGAAGAGCGCCATGTACGAAAGAGTCCAAATTTTATGATTATAGGTAATAACTTAGACTACGACCAAGTTCACACTAAATATGAAGGAAAGGAGAAAAGTTAATAGATTTTTAAAGTAAATAATTCATCACACTTTTTATCTCAACAAGATCCTAATGCCTTATAAGGGATTTAAATTTGTCTAAACAGTCGGTAGAGCTTTTTAAGTTCTTGGATCAGAGAAACTTAAGAAGACCTACAGATATCATAATTTACATAATGATTTTAAAGACTAATTTTCTACAGAAGGCAATGTTGTTTCCATAGTGCATTTATTATGTAATAGAGACTCTTGGATATCAATATAAGCCTTATCAGTGGGGGGGTTTTCATAAATTCATCGAAATTTTGTTTGAATACTGTATTATTGTATAATGGAAATGAATCACCATCAATTCCAGTTGCGAATGCTAGTGATAAGAAAGGAAATATAATAAAATGAAATTATTGTTAGAAAAAAATCAGTACACTAAATTCCTGGAATATATGTGGTGAAGTAAAGGTCATATATTCATTGTTAAGTATGAAACTTGAATACGCAAAACTTTGCTCTTTTTTGTGTGAATGGGATAGCAGGGGCAGGAAGCTTAATTACATTAGGAAACAGTGGCCTAAATGATCAAATACTCCTTTAGTAGCTGCCAAAAAGGTTTTTTTTACCTCCCTTATATTTAAAATTGGGGCTGATGAAAAATTTTGTAAAACTTTTGAACGAAAATAGTGTCTGAAAACTAAATTTGTAGCTTATATGAATTGTGCCTTTAAATATCTGAAATCTAAATTTCTTAAAATAAGTAACACAAATTAAAGGAAATAATATTTATAGAACCGCAAAAGAAGATTACTAATATAGCCTGATGAACATTTTATGGAACTGTTGAATATATCAGAAAAGCATTCAAAATTATTCGTTATGGATTACTTGGCAGAAATATGGAAGAAAAAACTATAAGGCAATAGTGAATTATCTTCTTGATTCATACAAAGGAATAAACTGTATTATGTCTTAAAAAATTCACTTTTGAACTCCTGTTTTGACATTTTCCCTGAAGCTCACGTAGCTGTTTCTGATGAGCATATTGATCGTTTTCCACAGCAGGTTGTTACAATGGAAAGGAGTGTGCAAGACTAGAGAAGTCCCAGAATGCAAGACAATTACTATTAATCTAGGAAGAGAGACACCCTTAATGCAAGTTATAGCAGAAAATATAAATGTATTATTTTTTGATTCCGAAGATTCTGCGCGCGCGTGTGTGTGTGTGTGTGTGTGTGTGTGTGTGTGTGTGTGTGTGTGTGTGTGTGTGTGTGTGTGTGTGTGTGTATTACAACTCATTGATAAACTGACATTTTTATTATTCATTTGTTCTAATGCAATATAAATTAACAAACTGTAAAGTTTATATATATATATATACATATATATATATATATATATATATATATATATATATATATATATATATATATATATATATATATATATATATATATATATATATATATATATACATACATACATACATACATACAAGGGTTATTCTGAAATTTCTGAGATACGCGCATACGAGAATTTACAAAATAAAAATAACGGCTTAATTTTAAAGTACAAAGTATTTTAACACATAAGACGAATTTTTACTGACTTACTTCAACTTGTTTAGCGTGGAATAAATTTTAACAGAAGAGAAAATGGAGTTTACGTGACAACATTTTCACGCTATGATTTTCTACGATTTCAAAGCAGGATTAAATCAAGAATAATGCGTTCAACGGTTGCAATTAGCATTTGGTGATGAATCTCCAGCTCGTGCTACTGTATTCAGATGGCTTAGAGAATTTAGAAGAGGTAACAATTTTCTTCAGGATGAAGAACACACAGGAAGGCCGCCGTCGGCAGTTATCCCGGATAATGTGTCTGCCATACGAAAAATGTTAATGGATGATAATCGCTGTACCTTTCAAATGATACAGAAGGAACTTAACATTGGATCCGCACCCATACACAAAATCATTCATGAAGAATTACATATGAAAAAATTAGTTTGCCGTTGGGTTCCCCATAATCCAACTGAGCATCAAAAAGAGGAACGTGTCAGAATCAGTAAAGAAACTCTTAATATGCTGAATGATGGTGGCCACCGCATCACCAAAAACAAATTAAAATGATCGAACATCCGCCGTATTCACCTAATCTAGCTATGTGCGACTTTTGGTTATTCTTTAATGTAAAAAAGAACTTACGTGGTCGTCGTTTCCATTCAGAAGAAGAGATTGATTTGGCTATAAATGCATTTTTTTCATCTGTTCGAAGAAATGAATGGCTTGAGGCATTTAATCTGTGGAAAATTCGTCTACAAAAGTGCATTGATGCTGGAGGAGACTACTTTGAACACACCTAAAATTTTGGAAGTATAACTTTAAAAACCAAGTTGTATCTCAAAAATTTCAGAGTAACCCTCTTATATATATATATATATATATATATATATATATATATATATATATATATATATATATATATATATATATATATATATATATATATATATATATATATATATATATATATATATATATATATATATATATATATATATATATATATATATATATATATATATATATATATATATATATATATATCATACGTACATATGTATGATATAATATAATTATAACTTATTATCTATATATCACACGTACAATGTACGATAAATATATATATATATATATAGAGAGAGAGAGAGAGAGAGAGAGAGATTGAAAGAGAGAGAGAAATTGAAATATATATATAGCTCTACTACAAATTATATTTATATTTAAACATATAATTTAACGGAAAGTTTAGAATCGAAATTTAGGAGACAGTTGAATAAATGGCATATCCTTACAAATTATTATTTTATTCCTCTAGAAATACATTTTCATCTTACTTTATGTGTGTCAAAGAACACAGAAATATGAATATATAAACAAAAGCATAAATCTAAATGTTGTTGTTGTTACTTATGACACTTGGACATGTCAAGCTCGCTGTGTCTTGGCAATGCGAATTTAAGTCAATAGGGAGCGTCTTTCGTGTTAATCAGAGCACTATGAATGTATAGGTATGTGTTTGCTCTTTTTTAAATCCTCCGATAGATGGCACTGCTAGAGGACCTACTCCCTCAATTTTGACATTGATATGGAGGGGGAGAAAATTTATTTCAGACTATTGCACCCATGGTAACTGCTCAACGACCGACCATAAGACTTTTGATTCCACAGATTTAACAAGCACGTAATCGCGAATTGTTATGTATTGTTATGAGAATGGTTAGAGTGATTTTATTCAAAACGATAAACATGACAATTAATTACTTTGGAATAAATGCATTTACTATGTAACAACAAATAAACAAATACAAATGCTTATTACAGAAACAAATATATGTATGTGTGTATATTTGATTTAAATTTTTGCCTGTGATTTTGAATTATTAAAGAAATGTTTTCAATTTCCATTCGGAAGAATCAAGAAATAGATGCTTTCAAAAAAAACTTAAGTAGCTGATAAAAAAAATTGACTTCAAAATTTTTCATTAAGAAAAACTCTACGAGAAATTTTCCTGATTTTTTTTCAAATTTAAAAAAATAAAGTAGACATATACTGTAGTAAGAAACAGGTTCTCTTAATCATAAATCTTTTGTTCGCCAACAAAATAATGTTCCAGTTTTTGTTTTACTCGGTAAACTAATACAAATGTAAATTTTGAAACAGCAAATGACTTTTATCATAGCTATAATCTCGTCTGAAGGCAGGAAGTCTTTATTCAAATTAGGAGTTCCGAATGTATCATTTATGTAAATTTTGTTAATTATGCATTCTCTAGAACTTTTTCATTGTTAAGTAGCACTTTTTGTAAATGAATTTAGGTATAATCTATACCGAGAAACGATTTTGATGCAAGAAACAAGAAAGTTTCGTGTTACTTTATAGCTGAAACTAACACTCGTAACTTGATCGATAATTTTTTCACGTTTTTAGCCAAATCATTCAGTTTCTTTTACACTGAAATTTTCCTCATTTGAATATATTATCTGGAAAAACTAATAGTTTAATTTTTGATTTTTGTTAATTTTAATGCCTAATTTCACTCATATCTAAAATTAATCCACTTGAACACTACATTATAGTTAAATTAAAGATAAAAATATAATTCCCATTCGTAAAAACCTTGGTATAATAAAAATGATCTCCTTTATAGATATAATTACACATATATTTATTTCCAAAAACTAATATGAAACATATATGCATGTAGACCAGTTAATTTATAACTTAAAGCACGTATTTTTTACTTTAATTGATTGCAAAAAAAAAGATTGTTAAAAAAGTGATTGCATATTAGATTTTCAGAGAGATATCTAAATATCCTGATTTATTTAAAAAAAATTTATAGTTTTACAAGATATAAACAATATTTTTCTTTTGAAAAAATAGTAAATGTCTATATATGAACCAATAGCCTTCTCTCTCTCTGCTCTCTCTCTCTCTCGCTCTCTCTCTCTACTACTATATGCTCTCTCTCTATATACATATACATACATCTCTATATCTCTCTCTCTCTCTCATCATCATCATCATCATCATATATATATATATATATATATATATATATATATATATATATATATATATATATATATATAAGCAAGATTAGAAGTATCATAGGCGAAAATTGAAAGAAACAAGAATAGATATAAAATTTAAAAGTACAAGAATAAAAATAACATTTATGTTTAGCAATGTATTCAGCGTAAAAACAGCTGAAATATAATTAATAGTATGTTTTTATATAATTAATTAAAGACCAAATGGAGAATAATAATATATTCATAAAAATAGTCAAAAAAATCAAATTGAGAGAATAATAATCAAATACTACTAGATGGAGAATAATACATTGAAAATACCAAATGGAAAATAATAATATATTTATAAAATTAGTCAAAATCCAAATTGAGAATAATAATCAAATACTAGATGGAGAAAAATACATTTAAAGTACCAAATGGAGAATAATAATATATTTATAAAATTAGTGAAAAGCCAAATTAAGAATAATAATCAAATACTAGATGGAGAAAAATACATTGTAAATACGAAATATAGTCAACAGATGTTCAATATATAGTTTAAAATTTCAAATAAAGGAAAATGGAACGAAAATGGAGCGAAGTAACAACATGACCAACTTCTTCAGCAGGTGTTGACCACATTGGTACAAAGCATATATATGTGCATGCGTGCTAGATTTGTCTTATAATTTTAATATCAAAGCTGAACTATTAGTCTTAACATCACATCTTACTAATTAAGGATTTAAACAAAACAATCTTTCATTTGCTTTATTTTACATAAATTATTATTTATTACTTTAGTTAAATAATTATTTTTTATCAGTGTTTCTTATATTTTTGAAAAAAGTCAATTATTTTATAATATTTTTAAAAGAGTATTTATTTTCTTTAAAAAAAATACCAAAATTGTTGCGTGTATTTGTTGTTTTAAATATTCATTGTCTATCATTATAAGAAAGGGAATTTATTATAGACATATGCCTGTCTCTTACAGAATATATAAGAATTTAAATTTGGTATAGAGCATTAAATCATTGATGGCCAATTGATAAATCGATTGCCTCTTAAAAGTATGTTACAAATGAATACAGAGCATATAAACACATTATAGGTACTGAAAAAAATGCAAAATTGCATTCAAAAGAAATACGATGGCATGAGGGAAATAACTCTCAAAGAGTAAAGCAAACCTTATTGCCTATTCAAAAATTAGAGAAAGGGAATAACTAAATAAACCTTATAGTCAACTAATAAGGATTATCTAAGCCACATTAAGTAATTACATATTTGATGATAGAATATGATCAGAAAGAAGTATAGAAAAGTCGTTAAGGACTTACTCAATTAAAAATACAAATAACATTATTATTCAACCTATATATGAATAGAAGGCAAATTTATGTAGTATTTTAGAAATTTCGGTACTTCTTTTCTATAAAAATGTGTTATAATTAAGCATTCTCTAAATTATAAAAATACTGATAACCACACAATATTAAGTGAGATATTCAAAGTTACATATTTAATATAGAAAAATAACTAGAAAGTCTGTCATGTAAAAGAATATTTTTTCCAAACATTACTTACAATAAACTTAAAAAGAAAATTCCTTTTAAGAAATTCTAAGGTTTTTAAGTTTTACTATTTATTTTATCTCTAATTATATTACCTTAAAAATTTGAAAACTATTATTTTTTAACATGAAATTTAGTGATAATTTTTCATGAATAATTATATTTCACATTTTAAAAAGTAAGCATTGTGTAATATTATAAACTGTGATGGAGCTTAAAAAAATAAATGGAAAAATTTTCTTCTTTGAATTAATAAAAGAATAATATAATTAATCTAAATACTAATTACCTCAAAAAGTGGCAGTTTCATATAATTTTTAAAAAGTTTAAGATTCAGTTCAAAGCCTTGTAAAGCTTAGAATTGTAATAAGTTATCTTTGGCCAATATTAAGAAAAGAAGCCACAGTTGGAAATAAGTCGAATTGATTCTCAAAGTGATAATTTTTTCAGGGCCATTGCAAAATCAGTGAAAAAATATTACAGTTGCTCAGTAAACAAAAAATATTAAAAGTTTGTCCCATGCTCATGAAAAAAATCTAAAATCAACATCATTCTGGCAATAAAATTAATCGGTGTTTTGCGTCATCCTAAAGCATGGAATGATGATGATGGATCATCCAAAATTATTCTTATAATTCATATTTCTAGAATAAAACTTTTTTAATTTTGGCAAAAACTAAACAATTTATCATTATTATCATTTTATGAAGACGAATGATTTATAGTATTAGTTAATAAGGAAATAATTATAAATATAATTTTATCCACTGATATCATACTTTTTATACGTATACAGGAAAGGAATAGGAAAGAGAAAATTTCAAAGCAAGTTAGTAATCTTCATTTAAATTCGTCCGTTTCAAAATGCTTAGTCACTCTACATTTGTCACTCCAGAGCACTCGTACATTTGAGAAACTTATACTAATAGAAAGTGTGCAAAAAATTCTTAAAATATGTTTTGTTTAACTTATGCAAATTACACATGCGATTCTTTAAATGAATGCATTTAGACATAATTAAGTACAACGAGTATACTCAATAATGCAAATATTCAATGAAAAAAATATTGGGAGTTTTTAATAAATATGTTTTTCAATATAAGATAACTGTGTCAAGCATATATTTCTGTTAAGAAAAAGTATATCTTTTACTGAAAGATACTGGAATTATTTAATTGCTTTATTCTAATTTCTTCCCACATTAGTAGAAGTTGTTTGCATTAATGTATGATATAATTCGTTTTAAGAATAAAATATTGTCTCTACAAATTAAATTTTATATAGTAAATCAAGTCGATTTATGGTAAAAATCATTATTATGCTCATCAGCTTTTTAAGAGAAAAATTTTAAAGATAATTTTTGAAGATCAAGATACAGCTCCATAAGAAATAATACACATTTGTTAATCACGCGTATCATTAAATCTTAAAAAATGATGTTTAATGAAAACTAATATATAATTAAAATTGGTTTGTTATGGAAATCAGCGCTTAAAATATGATTTTATATAGTTAGTTATTCACATAAATCAAAGACTGAAAAATGTACACTTTAAACAACTTCTTAATTGTATCACTTTACCCTAATTTAAATTTAATTAAATTTTTATAATAGAAAGTTTTCTGAAAGTATAAAAAACTAAAATTTGATGTTAATTCTGTAAGTCAGATTTTTCCTCCGTTCATAAAATAAAAACCTAAAGGATAATAGCTAAGCATAATGAGGCTTAAATTCTATGATCAATATTCTTATATGTTATTATCATCATTAAGATTATATACATTTTAAACTTCTCTCTTTTTTATTAAAACTAAATTAATTAACAATATAAGCACACATAGTTAAAAGAATATATAAAATATATCTATAAAAGTTACTTTTATTTCGAATGATAAAGGTTTTGAAAAATGTATATTTATTAGATTATTTAGGCATTTAGCGTTTTTCATTATCGAAAATTTGATCTTGCATAAAAGGTGAAAATCTTTCATTTATATTATTCTGATTTTCTAAGTAGAATTACTTCCGATATAAAAATATTTATATATAATATTATATATTATTACCAGAATTATAAGGATTGTCCCTCTTTTAGACAAGATGAAGAAATAACAGAGTTTTATTATCACTCTTCAGAACTGTCTTTAAATTTCTTCTTCTTGTCTTCAAAACCTTTAACATTTTGTACAGAATTAACTACAACTCTTCAACTCGTAGCAAATCTTTAAAATGAAACATACTTTTTGAAATAAATTGAAAATATCAAGCTCCTTATGCTTAGAATTGTATAAATTAGCAAGTTTCTTAAAAAAAATTATTTGTATTTAAAGTGAAAATTAATTTTTGGACAAATTATTTTGATTTGGTGTACACATTACCTTTCTAAATTCATGAAATAATACTGTTTTTTGAAGCACTTTAATGCATGTTGCTGACTTTTTATCTTTATCATAAATAGTTGTATACTCTAAGAAACTTTTGTAAATGGTCTTCGCCTATTTTATAATGCTTTAGTCACATGATTATGTAATTGCTTAGAGAATCACACAAGAAATATATTGAATAAATATATATTGAAAATATATATAAAATATAAAAAAATATATTGAAAATATATTTTTTTCAATTCAACACCGATGGTTTAGCATAGCCTATATACAGGACAAGATTGTCCAACGAACGTAGAATTCCGGTTTTGTACTGTTGGATAGGGAAAGATGGATGGTGTACTTTTTGTATGTATTTCTGTAGAAATTTTCCGTATTTTTCCTTCTTTGAAGCACACTATGTAAAACCCTCTAAATACGATATATTAAGAAAAGCCTCTTTGATTGCATGATCCAAAGAATGCTTGAATGCAGCACAACTACTTTCAATTATTATGCTGTCTGTTACTCAGTGTCAAAGTTCAACAAGTATCACTAAACAGAGTAATAGCCCACAAAGTATTCATTTCCTCAGCATAACATTTTATGTTACCTCCCAAAATATTGTTTTAAAAATGTATTACTGTCCAATTTATTTTACTCCTGATATAGCAACAGTTTTACATCTTTGAAGTTTCTAAATTTCGAAAATATTTTAATAAATACAAGTTTTTTGATTTCCCAAGCATAAGTATTTTCTGAGATAAATGCAGATAATCTTTTACTTTGTTTCTTATCAAAATGGGGCTCATCTTAAAATATAATTGTTTCCTTCGAAATTTTTTTTAAAAAATGACTTTCATAAAAGTTAAATATTTAAGTATTAAGGGAGAGTCCTTTTTTCGTAACTTATATTTCAAATCAGACAATATGTTTTGTTTCAATATGCAATGATCAGTAAGCTACACTATTTCAAGTTTTACAGTTTTATAATAATAAAATCATATGAGAAATAAATACTATAATGGTAATTGACTGAAAAGCACCATTTCTTTAACATAATGTTTTTTCTTAATGTCTCAAAACTTATATAATTTTTAAGAAATATTATAAATCTTCTTGATGATTTATAATATTTTAATGATATGATGCATATTGTTTTTCTTAAAATTTGATTTTCTTATTATTATTGTTAAATGAGTTATTAAATATGAAAACTTTTCAACAATGTACCCCTTCATATAAAATAGGTAAATCTCTAACAATATATACACACACAAGGACCCAATATTATTACATATAGACTGCAATTTTCATATTGATAATGATTAATAAGCTTAGCTATAGATCTTCAGTTTAAATAATATTATAAAATTTATTATATTTATTAACTGAATTTTCGTCTACGTAAAATCTTGTTCTTTTCTGTTTCTTTTTCATTTAAAAAATATTCATCTTGTTTTTATCAGCAAAATTTAAACATTGAAAGTAATGTTCAAAATAAAACAACTGCTATCATTCGAACACAAACATAAGTTTACCGAAATATTGTAACAATAAATTTAAGATAAATCTTAATTATAAATAATTTTAATACTGTATACTCAACATTTCCGCATTTTTTAAATTCAACTTTCAAACAAGGATAATTTAATACGGATTTTAAGCGTTTAAGCATTTCAGATTAATTAGATATACGTAAACATTTTGATATTTATGCTTCCTTAATTTATGCTTCTTTGTAAATTGTAGATTTTTCTAGCGTAGAATTATAAATATTTTTTCCTGTAAACATAAATATGTTTTTTCTTTTAGTTTATCTGAGCGTTAGCGGTATCAAACTAAACATAAGATTCCCTTTTGACTATTTTCCATTTCTCTTATTCAATAAATAAAATCTTTTTAATTCTATATGCCTTCAATGTGTCCATAGAATTAATGAGGGTAATCAATTATTTAATCTGAATAATAACAATATTTTGTACTTGAGAGTTTGCTCAAACAGCTGCAAAGTTTTTCAATGAATATATTTTTAACCAAATAAACATTTTCAACAAAAAGTTTTGATAAAAAAAACGTAGAATTAATATTTTATTTCATTATGAAATTTTAACCATGAAATAAAAACGAAGATATATTATTTCATGCTCCTAGAATAAAACATTACCATTAGAACCTAAAATGAGTTTTTGAAATAATCAAACATTTTTTGTTGGCTAATTTAATAAATCATATGTTAATAAAATATAATTTATTTTGTTAGTTTGTAGTAATTTTATGCTGTTATTTATTCGTAATCTAATTATATTTTATATAAGTCTGATTTTTTTGTCACTAGGGATTTTAATATTCAACCAATAATGTTTCATAGTTTGACTCTTAAAAATAATTTTTTATTCAGTTGATTTTTCGATATCAAATACCAAATATTTCAGTATCTGTTATTAATAAAACTCAGATATAAGTAACTTAGTTATTAAAGTACTGTTGAAAAAATTTCTCTTGAATATATGTCCTATATATGAAAAGAAAAAATTAATAACTTGACATTTTACTCAGCATTACTCCCAATAAGTTTAAAAAAAATAGAACCACACACACACACATTATCAAACCAACTCATAAATTACTATCAGAAATTATTTCTTCTGAAATCATTTTGAAAAGGCAATATCATTTAAAACCAATATGAAAGGAACAAAATAAAAAAAAGACTATAAGACTAAAAAAGGGAAGGAATGTAATATAATAAAGTATAAAATACCGTTTTAGAATAATAATAGCAACAACAATAGCGACATTTCTTAAAATTTGTTTCTCTTTTTGATTTATTTTGATTTACAGAAATATTTTCACAATCAATCGCATTCTTTTTTCCCAAACAGTGACATTAATTTAAGAGAATATCACATATTTTTCAAAAAGTAAAAGTGAGAATAAAAATTCCAGTTCCGTGAAATATTTCCAGTCAAAATTGGTTTATAAAAAAGTTCTTCAATCTACAAAATTTTTAATTTATTTTTTAGTTTAAACTAATACAATTTCATATTCTTCTTTTATCTAATATAATCATTATTAACAAGTACTTTTTAGACATAAGTATGTTACCATTAATAACTTAAGTTTTTTGTTTATTCAAATTAAATTATAACAAAATTCAAGAAATATAATAAAAGGAAGATTTAATATAATGAAAATCATTTGATTTATTTCAGTTCATAAAATTTACCTGTTACCTGCATTTATTTACCATACTTATAGAATGAACTTTCTAAATTTTCATATAATGTATTTTCGGTTGGTTCTATTTTGTGTGAACATTATATTTTTGAAAAAATTCTCATAAAAATAAGCTATTCTAAGCATTCTGTGCTTTTTAAAAGAAGAATCAGTGATTGATAAATGGAATGATATGAGTAACTTTTTTGTAGTCATTGATTACATTAAATATTAGAAAAAATATAACGTAACTGTCAATTCATTTTTATAAATAAAATTAAATTACCAAAATGCTTTCAAATATACAAAAAAATTTTTTCAAATAAGTATCTGAAAATACAAAATATTTGTTTACCAATTTCACAAATTTTACTTACAAGATATAAAAATTAAATATTATTTATGTGAAAAAATCTTGAATTATATAGAATAAAATAATTTTGATGATCTATAGTTTTTTTATTATCTGTCATTCATGATGATAAATATCATATATATTAAGCACAACAAATCAGTGTATTTAATTGACACTTCCAAAAAATTTAATTGATATATTGTTATGGAATTTTTAAAAGCTATTAACAAAAATATGTTTTAAGATAATTTTCCTTTATTGCTTTTAAAAAATGCTATAGACAATATTTTTAAAAGCTTATAGCTTCCGATATAAAGCTGTTGATTTTAATGTGAGACAAAAGACACAGCCTTATAAGCTGTGTATTAAACAAGTATTAAAAGAAACAAGTTTTATATAAAAGTGTAAAACGCTAAATTTTTAAATTTGGCTTTAAAAAAATCATTTATTTGATGTTTCAATTGGTTATTCTAAGTATGAGAAAAAAATAATAAAAAGTAATTGTTTCCTTGCAAATGATAGATAACTGAACAGAAATCGTCAGGTAAAACTCCTTAAGCAAGTGCAAAGTTTTTACACAAAGAAAAGGATAACATTTTTGATAAATGAATGAAAAATTTAATAGAAGAGAATAAGAAAAGGATAAGACTTGCTGATCTATACAATAAATAAATTGATAAATGGGATTTTCAAGAATTCAAAATGTGTAAAACAAAATTATTCTTTCTTGTAATTTTTTTATTTTAAAAGTTGAAAGATGAAATTTCAGATTAACTGATTTGAAGAAAAACTAAGCCATTCGAATTAAATATATTATATTGACATTTAAACAGAAATTTAAGCATAATCAATATTAATTGCAAGGGCGTAGGATTTTTCTAATATTGAAATATGTTGCATGCAGCATAAGTTATAATTAATTTAAAAGTAAGTTTTGATACTATAAGAATAACTAAAAATATTGATGTTCAATATTTAAGATGATAGAAAGAGAAATTCGCTAAAAAGAAAATATTTGCTTAAAGAAAAATATACTACTATTAACATAGCTTAACACAAACAATAGCTTTCATAAAAAAAATTCCATATATTTAATTTATAATGAAATAAATTGTAAATTTATATCTAATAATTTGACACTTTTTGTATGTAATTAAAAATACAAAACTCATTAAATTTTTCATCATTTTAAATATTTCATTAACTATGCCTTCGTTACAAATATATAATATATATAAACTAACATGCTTTATATAAAATAAGGAAGTTAATTAGTAGTAAGCATTTACCATACTCATTGTGTCTTAAAATTTGAGTACTTTGTGTCTTAGACTTTATTATCTATAGCTTAAATAAAATGGGGATATAAAGTGTATTCAATTACAGTATTGTTCTTAAATTTCACTCTGTCAAGTATTTCAACAATTTCACTCAAATATGGTTTATTTTTTATATTATACTGAATTTGAAGAATACTATAATAAAATATCTTAGTTTTACCAAAAAGCTTTTTTTTAGTTCATGGCTTTTTATTGCTTATAATTATCCAACAAGTTTTAATTGGATAACCTTATTTAATACAGTAATTAGAAGTACATTTCAGTTGATACTTGTTATTTTTAATGTGTTTATTCCCTTAAGATAATTATTTTTATTTTTTCATTATATAAGCATTTATGAGATGGTGAAAACATTTACATACATGACAAAAAAATTGTTATTATATTAACATATAATAATTTTAATTAAAGTTTAAATAGATGGTTAATGAAATAAAAAATTATTTTCCTAGAAAGATATTCGCTTGGATATGCAAATTACTTTTAATGAAGACCTTGCATTGTCACAATGAATTATAATAAGATATATGTACTCTTTTTAACAAATAAATTTTAAGAAATTAATTTGAACAGTTATGAATGTTAATTTTTTTATACACTCTCAAATTATTCATCCTTTATATATTATTCCACTTTTAATTAAGATTGCACATTCAGATAACTAATAAAACTTCATATTTTTAATATGTTTGATTTTCCAGAAATTTTTAAATTTTATTTTTTATATTAATGTAAAAAGTATTAAAACAGTGTGGAACCTTGTGAAAATAAATTCCCTCTTGTATTCAACCTAAAAAAATTTTTACATTTTTAATTTACTTCATCAAACATTTTTTAACATTCCTATAATATTTATTTTTGTAAATTTCCCATATTTTTAGAAGCCTCTTTTCTATTATTAACAAAAATCATTTTTTATCAATTTACTAAACATTTTGATAAAACACAAATTTGAAGATTTATTTTCATACTTTAATTACGATTTTTATGTAAAAAATTAAATTTTTAATATATTTTTCCCTTTCCTTTTAAATTATATATTTTGCTTGTACATCTGCACATTGATTTTTGCATTATCTACTCCCAATTATCGAGTTATCTCAAACTTTTGGAACTAGTTTAACAAAAACATAAGTAACGCAACAGATGAAATCATAATAAACTAATTGTCATGATTGAACCACTTATAAGACATAAATGGTTATAAATCATTTACAAATCATAAAGAAACCATTTATAAACTAATTGTATATATGAAATGCTTAATTTTGAATCTGCGGGAACTAAGAGATTTAATTAATTTCATTCAGAAATAAATCAAATCATCGAACTTAGAAATATGTGTTAAGAGAGCTGATCATTTATTACCATTATAATTATATGCAATGAAAATACTCATAAAAAACTATTGAGACAAATCAATTATTTGTCTCTAATCTGTTCCAATGAAACTTTCATAATTAATTTTTAGGAATTTCATAATTAATCATAAGAATTTTAATTTTATATTATTTGTATAAATTCGTAAGTCACTAATGGCTCCAAGAAACAAAGGAAAGTGAGCAGTCATCCTCCATTGAAAAAATATTATTTTACTGAAGCACAAAATATAGCTAAAGGATTAAAACTCAGTTGCTGAAGCCATCACCATCCTTCAAGCTTTTGCTCTCATATAAAAGGTAACCAGTTGCATGTGACAATATGGACAGCCTATCGGTTTCAATAGCTCTATTAAACTCCTTACATAAGTCCAATTTAATTTTCAATATCCAATTGAGACTTGTGATAAACAATTCCAAGATCCAGCTCAGTTGGATAAGAATTCACCAAAGTTTCAATGGAAATAAACGAGTAGATTTTGTAGCAAAAGAAACCACAATACTTAATATCTCTCAAGCAAGCCTCTTACCATTTTCACTATCATACTTGAAGCATTTCCTTCAATTTTATGCGATGCAGTAACGGCAAAATATGGAATATCATAGCATAGGGCCAACTTACAAAATTATTAATACCAGAAGTATCAAGCAAGTGGATATATGTCCTCATTTAAATCAAATTCTTACCTCTGATTGGTTATTCCCAACCTACTTTTTTAGAATCAAGAAAGTGACATCCCCAAATTGCATTTGCGGATGCATAGATGATCCATCGCACTATATCTTAAAATGCCAAAAAAATATTTTTTCCATCTCAAGAAAAGTCCGGAGCAAACAGATGCCCATTTTTTAAGATTCCGGTTGAGAACAGCAACCTGTACCAATTCTTGTCCAGTTACTGAAACACGTGTCCGCAAGGAGCCTGAAACTGTGCAGTAATATATATATTCCACCTGAAAGCGATCTATTCTGAACTTCTAATTTTGAGAAATTATGACACCCTTTCGGATTTATCACTTTGTTCTTTTACACAGTGAACTATTTAATCAGTTGCTGTGAAGAATTAGTATTTAGCACAAAAACTTTATAAATTTCCAAACACTAATACTTAACTTGACGTTAACTATTTTCATTGTTATTTTGTCACTTTTTCCATGCACTTGATTTGTTAGATCTCGTTCATTTTTATGACAATTTTACAGGGATTACAGTGTTTCTCTGAATCAAAGCAATATGAAATAAATTTATACATATTTTGTCCTTACAGTAAATGTTCAGATAAGGTAAATGACACATAACTCACTAACCTTATGATACAATTTGGGTGTCTCTACACAGCTGTCTGTCATTCTGAATTCGTAAGTACATTAATTTTAATCACTAGCAATTTTATTTGAAGGAATCGCTATGATTGTCGCAAACAGGGCAACAAATTGTTAGCTATATACCTATGTTTATCCTTTTAAGTAACGTAACATAATTAGTAAACGTAATTAGTAACATGATTAGTAAAATGACTAATTAAGTCATTTGTATCGTATGATCTTGTTGAAATTTGATACCCCATACATTCTTTCTAGATAGTAAAGGTTACAATCATTAAAGAAAAGTTTTTTCACAATAGTTAAAGGAAATGTCCGTGCAATGATCACTTATTTTGTCAGACTTTGTTTAATCAAAAAGTCGATGTCCTCATTAAAATAATTTGTATATAAAATATTTTACAATTTTTTTTATTTTAAAAATATTGTCTTTTAAAATTTTTCACTGACTTTATAACTTTTAGGCGTTATGTGATTCTTGGCTATGCATAAAGAGATATATATTCTTTCAAATAAAACGAAATTCGTCTAGAAAAGGCCAAGGAAAAATCACAATCAAATCGTACGAAAAAATAGACGAATTCTTAAGGAGTAAGTCAACACACAAATATTATGCCTACCATATACTTAAATGATAGATTGAAAATTTTTAAAAAAAAGTTGTGTTTATTGCACATTTTTAGTAAGTTGAAACTAATGAAATTAGAAAAATCAAGAAATATCTTAGTTAAAAATTTTACATTTGTCTGTGCATCCTTTATTGAATATCCGGCAGGGAATTTAATAAATTGCTGAGTAAAACTTAATAATTTGCAGTGTTTAGTTGCTATAAAATTATTGTAAATTTGATGTTTTCTTGATAACTTTCATCAATCAACATCAAAGAACAATCTCTTACAGATAGTCAGTAAATTTAACTCTATATGGATGATTTTAAAATAATCATGTTCTTTGCAAAGAAAACTTTTAGCAATGAAGTAAGGTTTCATATTAATAAAGTATTGGCTACGATTGGAAAAACATTTTAGCAAATATTAAGTAAATTGAATTATTTGAATTGGGAAAATAGGAAGACTTATTATTTTGATAGCAGATAACCAAATGTAAACCTTAGCATCAAGATTTTCAAATAACGCTATATTTGTAAACTTTGATGCCAAAATTACAAAAATAAAAATTTTACAAAAATAAAAATAAGGCAATATTTGAGAATCACAATACATTTAAAAAGGAAACTTTTTGAATTAATAATTAGATTTTTTTTTAATTTTATTACATTTGGTGATATTTGATCATAGATTTGGCTATTAATATTTAGCAAGAAGAAAAAATTGCAAATTTAGTCTCGATAGATATTTAAAAAGGTCAGAAAGTATAGGCAGGATCTAACCCAGATTAAATTTATGTTAAAAAATGCATGAACATGGTGTAATTATCACTTATACAGCAATATGACATTTTATGAAAAGACTTGATTGTTTTATAATATGTAATTAAAGTTAATTTTCATTTAATTTAATTTTGTGAATTAAACATGTTTCAATAGATTGATATTACAGTAGCATTTATGAGAATGTATAAACTGTATATGTATTTTGACTGAAATCAAGCCAGAGCTATTAACAGTGTTTATTATGTAAAAATAAATTTCGAATTACGTAAACACAGACAAAATATCCAATCACTACAATTTTGAAACCGTTATTATTAATTACAAATATCGGTTACAAAAATATCTACCCTTTTACTGATTGCGATAGAAAAAATTTCAATCCTTAAAATCTTTATTAAAGCTGGAAAATATTATCAATAACAAATAAAATTTTAAGATAATCAATAAACATGTATGCAAATATTATATTAAATTTTAGTATTAGAATAATCCTTAAAAATATAATAGTCATTTCCAATTTTATAAAATCATTATCTATAATTCTTTTTTTCCTTTTCTTTTTTGAACATATACAATTTTCTCGTGCATCACAAATGTACAACATAAAGCTTACAGCAATAAGATATAATATGTATTTGATTAACTCTTAATATAAAAAGTAAAACTGAATTAGAACAATGAAATAATTGCTATTCAAATGCAAATTAATTTTACTCCAAATAATATCATATATCAATAATTAAGAAAATTAAAAAGATGTTTCGACTTTATTTATTGTTGTTATTATTATTTATGACACTTGGTCAAGCCAAGCTCGCTAGTCGATGGCTGTGCGAAATTGAGTCAGAAGGGTGCATCTTTCGCTTAACCAGAGCACCATGAAGGGGAAAGTAGCCTTCGTTCAAAGACCTCTCCAATAGATGGCACCACCAGATCTCCCTCTCCCTCAATTTTGACTTTGATCTGGAGTGGTTTACTTTATTTAGATTCATTAATTAAGCATAGAAATTTTAGATCAAATTTACTGAAACATTACAGAATATTTTCATTTTATATTAAGTAAATTTAAAAATTATTTTTAAAACAAAATTCATTTGTGCAGTTAGATTATATTGTTAAACGCAATTAAATTTACCTATGCTGTGCGAAATGGTTTCAGTAATTTCCTGAAAATTCAAAACATTTAACCAATTTAAGCCTTCATTTTATAGTATAATTTTAATTAATCTTAAAAATCATCGTTTTTGTGTTCACATGGCAGTATCACATAAATATGATTCCTGTAAAATGATGAAAGCTCAGTAACATGTAATTTATTGAACATTTGCTACAAAAGAAACATCTTTTAATAAGAATCGGTGCAATGTTTTAGATATAAATATTGTTGCAGTTATTACTATTATTGCAGCGTCTTTAATCAATCTCCAAAAGTATTATATCTTAATATTTAATTACATATGTAATTACACTTTTCGTTATTATCAAAAGCAAAGCATTTTCTTAAAAAATTTTTAATTATTATTTCAGCTTAACAGAGCTTTTTTTGTCAATTACAGTGTCATTTTATTTTATTATGATTACACAAACATAAAAAAGAACTGAATTATTTTTATTAGAAAGCGTGACTAATTACTACCGTGAATGAAGATCAATCAAATCTTAATTAATTTTTCTTTCATTTCATCATAAAAATCTATTTTTAAAAAACTGTAAAAAAGAGGCTTTTAATTTCCAGAGTTATGTAACAAATAATAATTCTTGCAGTATGTTGTCTTGAAATCTTTTAGATGATAATAATAATAATTCAGTCGAAGTGACATTAATTGGATTGTAAATACGTCACCTAACTTAAAGATTAAAATTGCTTTTTGCGGTAAAATAAATAAATGCATGGAAAACAAGCTTAGGTCTTTGATTTATACGGCAAGTCTCATTTTGCAAATTAATTAAATTTCCACTTATGCGTAAGAAGATTAAGTGTTTCATAAGGCAATTTAAAGTAACCTATTTTATGAAAGATTAGTGCAAAACCGAGAATACATAATAAAAAACAAATTAATTTTATTTGCTTAATGATTGTAGTTGCCAATTTTAATCGTTCTTTCCTTATAAGATTTTTTATGCTGATTAAGAAACAAAATAAGACTTTTTCGATTAAATTTGACTGATAAAAGTATCATATAAAATTAAATTCTACGATAATTATTTGAAAATAATAATTTATGCAATGATGTCACGCAAATAGTAATTTAAGATTATTAATTAATTATTTATTTCTGTGATTACATTTTTATACATCTGTTAAAAATATAGTTGAAGCTTAATATGCATTTGAAATCATATAATTAAATTGTATTTTGTTTTCTCATCAAATGATTTGTATTTAACAGAAATTAAATTACAGATTAATATTTTTACAAAATTAATCCAAATAAAAAATAGATTAATTTTTTGCAAAATTAGCTTTTTCAATACTAGCACAAATATTGTAGATCAGTAAGCACTATAAAAGTAGAAAATAAACATGATATATAGAAAAGAGGAATTTCCAACTAAACTTAAAAGCGTTTATTTTATGTATATTAAAATGCATTTTTTTTTCAAAACTATTTTCTTTTTTGGTAACTATTAGTTACAAAATAAAAATTTAAACACAGTAAATATATTATGTGTCTCTAAAACTTGAAAGTCATGATCAAATTATGAAATAAATTTTTTTTCATCTCATTATTCTGAATATAATTTATAATCAAATATAAAGGACAAAAATCAAAATGCTAGTATTGAAAAAGCTAATTTTAATTTGAAAAAATTGCAAGTTTTATTTTATTTTTTCAATGAAAAAAAATTTAAGTATCAATTTTTCCTAAAAAAATTTCAAACAAATTTCCTGAATTACACATTTTTGTGTCTAATGTGATATTCAGAATATAAAAGTAACAAAGAATAAATTTTAATAAATAATTGTAGAAAATGGCTTCTATTTTTTGAAACTGTTATCATAAGTATTTAAATAGAAATTCCCATGTAAACCTTATATTATTTATGAGTAACCATTATGCCGGACACACTTGTCATTATACACCCTTGGAAGTTAATCACAATTCCAATTATCTTAGGTCATGTAGTTAACTTTAAGATAGACATCCACCTGTTTTCATTTAGCAAACATCGTGCACAGGAAAAACATATGAAGAAGGCATTACAATATCTTTACCTGTTGGTTGTTAAATTAAGAGATTTCTCTTTACGACTGAGTCCAGTTTTAGGGATCACATGTATTATAAGCTGAGAGAGAACGTATAACATATTATAATCCATAAAACAACGGTAAAGAGATTCATACCAAGAAATAAGTTTCTGTGTTTGGAGGAAATTTTAAATGAATTATTTAAGCTTCACCTATATACATAACGAAGAATATGACGAAAGAAGCTTTTACCATCAACACTGATGGAGTCCACCATTTACAAGCTCACATGTAGACACATCAGATATTTCTTTTTTGACCAGGGTCAAAAGATCCATCCGAAGTGCAACAACTGCATCCCTGTGCAGGTCTCTCCCGATCACATATTGACTTGCGATGGCTTAGACTAGATTTACCTTTTTAACTGTTTTCTACTTGCTCTTTTATTTTTTATTAAGTTTGTGTACTCATGGACTCTTGGTTAGCCGGTGGCTAGATCATGTAGAATGAGACAACAACAATAAAGAATGTTCATGCTTACATATATTACTTTAATATAATTACTTGACAAATTTATTTTGGAAAAAAGTTTTGTGTATATAATATGTTCTCATTTCTTGTGGTTCAAATTAACATACAAATTGTGATTTATAAGCATTTAGAAATAAACTAGTGCTCATGTAAGGTCACCTTTTTACTAACTTTTTGAATTAACTACAAAAACTAACGTCTAATAAATAGCAGAATACGAAATGCTTTCAACTTTCTTGTATAGCTTTATTTTGCTATACAAGGAAGTTAAAAGCAATAATTGAAGTTAATTCAAACTTTTAAAATAATTTTGATAAAAAAGTCGTAAAGTTTTTTCATAATATGTTAACAAAATTAGGTATATACATTATTCTGAAATAAACAAGAACGAATAAATTGTAAAAAAATAATAAACTAATGGCAATAAGTAATAGATTTCATTTCAAGATAATAAGAATAGTAAATTTTATCCAATTATATTCAATTTCTTGGATAAAAAGTTTGAAAAATAACATATTTGTGATGTTAAAATTGAATTATTTTATAATTTAAACATAATTTTTAAACATCAATTTTAAATTATAGTACACTACCGAGTTAATAAAAGTAAAAAATACAAAAAAAATTAATTGTAAGCAGTTAAATGCTTATTCTCTTAATACTATTTTTTGGTGCTTTTATTTCTAGAATGAAAGTTTTAAAATAGTTAACAAATGAAAATTATTTTTGACTTTACTTTTTTATTGATTTGAAAATAATTTTACAATTCTTTTTAACAAGAAATATCTAATTTTATTATGATAAGTTTTACTCTTATAAGTTGAAAATATACTTTGGATTATTAAAAAATCTTCTGATAGTAAAATTTAATACTGTAAAATTATTACAACCATCTAGCTACATTGTTACATTTGCTTCATTTTGATTGTTTCAAGAGCAATTAAGTAAACTTCGTGTAAATTTGGGTAAATGTATTTTCTTCCTCTGTTTTGAAATTAAATACACAAATTTGGAACCCTTTGCTTTGCTTGCAAAATAAATACTTTTCTATTTGATGTTAAAATTAAATAAACAAACTCGGAATACTTTACCTTGTTACTTGTGTCTTTAAGGAAAAAATACAAAATTAATGTTAACTTTATTTTCAGAAAAAGATGATTTTTCTGTTTTCAAAATATCTTGTCATTATTTTTTTTTCAAAGTCTTAATTCAAAGGTTAAATTTGGAATTCCCTTGAACATAATTAGGTTTCTTTTTATATTTTAAGAACAATTTAAGTTTGAATATTAGAAGTTATATTTAAAAATTAGATCAATTTTAGTAAAAACATTTTTTGAATTTAATTCTTCCAGTGTTCTTCGAATATAATGATTAAAGATTTAAATTCAGAAATTTTTCAAGAAATAAAACAATGTTTTTCAATTTTATCACTTCTACAACGAAATCTGTAGAAATACTAGCTTTTCTCTCATTTTATCCAAAATCATTATATCTATGATAAATGCTGTAATGCTACTTTATTCTTGTTTAATTTTAGCTTGATAAATTATTTTATAGTAAAATATTTACCGCAACAATAAATTAAAGTATGATCATATGAAATGTTACTTCAGTGAAAATGAAACAACCACAAATTCCTGTTTTATATAATAAATTAAGTGTAAATATATAATTTAATTTTTTCTTCATCAATGCGTTTAGCATATAAAATATTTAAGATGATAAAAATTACTTTTTGTTCAGAAGTAACTTTTGGTTAAGAATTATAAAAATATTTAAAATGAACTTACTGAAAGGTCAAAATTCTTTATTTATATTTAGTAAGAATATGTTAATACAAGTTTTACTTGTTAAATAAAAAGCTATTTAAAATGCATTAAAATTTTTAAGATGCTTTAACAAAGTGTAATTTTCACATTTTTTGCTAAATAATTGTATATGTATTAATAAATATTATATTAAACTTCCTGCATTCATATAGAAGCAATAGTACATCTATCATTCCTTTTCAAAATTAAGGATGATCAACATTTTAAAAGATTTTTTTATTTCTAATTGCAGATTAAAAGACAACCCTAGTCAAAATAACAAACATTAAAACTAGAACAAAGGTACAAGAACACAAATAACAAAACTAAAACCACAGTAAGTCCATAAATCTTTGTGCTCATCTCTCCAGTATTTCTTCCATCAGTTTAACGAGTTCAGTGCAGGGCAATAATTCAAATGGTTATGTCCATTTCCTCTCCTATGTTGCACAGATGGCAAAGAAAGAAAGCTCTAAAGTATTTTTATACGAAGTTTAGAGCGACAAATGTGTCCAGTAGTGAGGCAAAAATGGTAAAACAGATCTGTCCCTTGGAAAAATATATTTGTGATTTCAGAGCCAAAGTATATTTGTGGTATATTTGTGATTTCATGGATTCATTTCTTGTTTATGATTGGATCTGATCTTGTACGTTTATCCAAACCTCTTCTCTAAAAGATTTTTAGTTAACAATTTGGTGGTATAGAAAGGAATTGATTTATTTGCTCTTTGCAAAATTTTGGTTAGCTTTCTATGAACACAATTCAGATGATATTTAAACTAGAAATTCGGCATCTTGTATAAAAGCTTACATCAAATAGAAATATTTATCTTAACTTTCCTATTTCTTAATCTCCAAAAAAGGTTTTGATTCTTAGGAATTGAACAGAACAAAAGTATCCCAAATTCTTGAATTCATCGAATTTTGACGTGTTATTTTAAACACAAAAAATAATGAATGGTGACAAAACTTTTACCAGATTTAGTCAAACAAATAAAATATAGATAACTATAAAACCTTTAGAATTAAGAAAATGCTTCAATTAATTATTTTTATACCTAAAAAGAAATATATCCACATATCCAGCATTTATTGCATGCAATGAACAAATTAATCAAATGTAATATACAGAAATATTATTGCGTGTTTATTACTTAATCTCATTAAAATTAATAGATTCACACTCAATCATGATTTAAAATAAACGAAGTTTCATTTTCAACAAGAACTATAAGAATTGTGAAATAATGTGCTCAAAATTCTAATAATGGAACGGAGTATATATTTTTTTCGAATTGCTATTTTGACATGATATTTAATGGCCCCAATTTTCTCAATATCATGAAAGAGACATTGTGACATGTGTAAAAGATACGGATGAGATCTCGAGGCACTACATTTGGTTTTGTGGGGTACCGAAAGTCTTTGATTTTACTTTAAAGCGGAACGAAGTATGACTACTTGAACTCATGTTGCTTATTTAGATGACGATTTTCTGAAACATGAATAAAGTCACCAGTTGAATTAGCTTTTGGATCTCCAAACCTATGCCTTATACTACATTTCTGGAACGCTCTAAGGAAAGAAAATTGTAACTGTAACATTATCTCCAAATCATAAATAATCTAAAAACAGCGTAGTGGAAGAAATTACTGTAAGAATTAATCGCTCAGCTTTCAAGGTAAAGAAAGATTGTGAGACCTGTAAATTACTAGGAGGAACCATACTTTCTATTAACCATATCTTCGTTTAATTCTGATCATTTTTTTTCATTCTGATTTGTTCTACCTCATACTTTCCGATTTCGAATAGTCTTAAGCATAATTGTACTTGTGCCCAACAAATCTTTACAAAATTATTTATTTTTGTGTTATATTAACCCGTATTCAAACCAACTTTATTTGAAATTTGTTATGTAACCTATAAGACAATCAACAAAATTTGAGAAGTTTTCTTAACCCTAGTATAAATAGCTAAAAATACAACAACAAAACCAGGGAATATTTCATGAAAAATTGTATACGATTATTGTTGAAACCAAGTTGCAAAATAACAATAATGGTTGAAACAAATTGTATGTTTCGAATTTTTAAAAGCAATCCCCACCATGATAAATCATATATTACATAACGTAACTTAGTTAAACATTAAGCTATCAATAATCGTGACTCCTTAATTGTAATTAAGTAAATGAAAATTGATAGATAAAAATATATTCTGTTAAAAATTATAATTGAATATTGCACCAATTTGAAAACAAATAAAACTTAATTTATTGCTTTTATTTTGCCTTCTTAATAAAATTATTTTTAAGAAAATTTCAAAAGAAAGATATCACTTTAACGCGAACATCTATTAGTAAGAAACTTGATATTTATGTTGAAGTGTTTTTAGTATAACACCCCGCTCAGATTAATAACTCAGCAGAAGTGACATTAATTGGATTGAAAATGCATCCCGTAATTTAACGACAAAAGACGATTGCTCCTTGTGGCAAAATAAGAAAAAAAGTATAGTTTAAGCTGACTTATTTGTTCTTACTTTTTTTGGTATGCTTATATTTTCTAATTTAATTAGGTTTTCCTCCCTCACATATACATAGTAAATTTATTATTTTTTTCCTTCTAGCTCGTTTTAATAATTTTTAACTGTTTAAATATATTACGCTTTATGGAAAATTAATGTAAAATCTGTTCTACTAGAGTATTTTTCATCAATACTAATACAATATTTTGTTATCATGACTTATATAATAATAAATGATATAGTTATTTCTTTTTTAAAAAAATCATCTATTCATCGTATAATTACACTATTAATACTTCAATAAGACTTTCATTGAATTTTATTTCAAGAATTCATAAGGCACATATTTAAAGTTTCATAAATAATTCAAAAAATAAGAGTTCATTATTATCAATAATACATCTTTTTATCAGTTTTCGTAATTGATACATTTCGATTTATTTCATTTTCGATTAAATATTAAATTTTAAAAGTTTGTCGGAAAAAATCAATTTTTAAATTATTACTTACAGTTTATAAATGTATACTGCTCTGATATAATTTTCTGCGATAGTTATTAATTTAAGAAATAATAATTATATAATAAAAATGTATTAAAAATAATGACTCGCGGATTTTTATCTATTCAGGGAAAACAGCACTGTAAAAGGTTAATTCAATTTCTGTTTAAAAATAAATTTTGAAAAAAGTACAAATATATGATCCTATCTACAAACTTATATATTTTACGTTTTAATTATAATTGCAATACCTTCATTCAGAGTGAAATATTTAATTTCTCTCTTCAAAAGGTAATCTTATTAAATTGGACTTAATTAATTAATTTAGTTAATTTGTAAACTATAAATATAAACTATAAATTTTTATACTTATTAGAAAAACTATGTAAAAAATCGGTATACTACTTAAACTATTTCGCATTCTTTACTACAAGTGCGTTCTACATATGTACAATTTGAGTAATTTATCTAATTTTATTTCAAGCTGAAATGCTGTGCTCTTATTGTTTAAGACTCTTTTTTGAATAATTTCCGTTTCCAAGTTGATTGCTCTCATTAAAAGAATAAATTTTTAATTGAATGTAAACTCTTCTAACAAAAATACTATATTTCTTAAATTGCTCTAAATAATTTCTATAAATGTATAGTATTCATAAAATCAATCAAAAGGCAACAGAGCATTTAATTAACGCTATAAATACATTAAGAAAAGAAATTAAATTCTACAGGTACATTAAGAGAAAAACTTTAATGAAAATAACCCGCATACATTTTTTATATTTCCAGAAATAACACATTACAGTTTTTAAAAATTTCATAACATAACTAATGTAAAAACTATTTTAGAATGAGATATCTTTTGTTGTAAAGTAAAATATTCACCTATAATTTTAATTTTTCCAGCATGATTAATAATAAAATATGTTGCTACTGTGGCTCACATCCTCCAAATGTCTGACGAAGTCAGACGAGGACCACCAGATCATTAACCCGGAGGAAATCGGGGACCGGAAGGGGTGATGAGTAAATGTCCTCTCTAGAGAGTCCCAAACAATCATATAATAAAATATTATTATTATTAATCATGTTGGGAAAATGAAATCCTAAGCAATTTGAATAATTCAACTATATCATAGCAATAAATTTTCAAAAAACATTTAATAGTATGAATGATTACTTTAATTTATTCTACTAAAGAAGTTATTTTCTTCCATTATTCGTTTAATTTGCCAGTAACACTCTTGATATCCAATACTCTAAGTATACAACCATTTTTATTATTTATATCAATATTACGTATTGACAAGTCAAGTTAGTTTTAAATAAATAAATTTATGATGCAACATTTTTTTATAAAAAGTTTCTGTAAAAATGTGACATCATGATTCAACTTATTTAGTATCTCATCACTGACATATTGTAACCAATTTTGACAAATATTTCAATATCATTTCTAGAATTTATCTTCAAACTACATGCGAGGCAGTATTATAAATTTAAAGAAATGTCATTGTGTGCACAGATCTTTCACAAAATGTTGGGTTGTTGTGCCACTGGACATTCATAACACCAAACACGAGTGTGGTTTTTTTGCGAGACATAACCATAAAAATCACTGATCACCGGTAATGATTCTCTTTATGCGATTGGAACAATAAAACAAATTAACCATTTATTTCATCATTATGTTCTTATAAACACAACTTTTACATAGATAGATAAAATATTGCAAAAAATTTCGATATTGATCAGATCTATCTTAAAAATACTTTTCTTTTCTTTTTACAGGATAGTTATGATTTTCTTTCTGATTAGTTGTTACATAGACGTCAAGAAGATACCTTTGCAATAAAATATCATAACAACTTTTTAATTGATTTCTTGGACATTTTTCTCAGATTTCCACGTTCTTTTAAGATGATTTTGTATGGTATGGGTTTAGTTCCTGGGAACGTTTTTGTATGTGTGCATTATTGGGACTATACAAAAACTATAATAACTCATAATATTCCTTGATTATTTTGGAAAACTAGTATATATCTTGAAATAAGAAAATTATATGTATGTAATCTTTGACATCATTTTAAATTTTCAAAAATCTTTTAAGAATATGAGAAACTTTAAACTTTATAAATTCTCTTTAAGCTTGAATCTGAAGATATATTGAAGATTTTTCTATCCCAAATAAGAAAATATACCAACAAGAATGTTTCCGATAATACTTTAATACTTAAAGTTCTAAAAAGATATACATTTCAAAAAGTAAGTTTTTCCAAAAGTTGAAGCAACACTGTCGTTTCAAATATATATACATTATCTTTCATTTTATCTAAAAAGATTATAAATTTGTTTATTTTTGAATATGTTTTAAAGAACATGTAATGCAAATAAAATGAATTTTCTAAATCTTAAACTATGTTAAATAAATTTGTTTTCAGATCAAAAAAATCTGATAATAAAAAATAATCAAATATTTTTCTTTCATTTAAATGTATGAAATGCGTATACACTTAGCAATAAATAATCAATTTTTACTTAATTCATATTTATAATATTTAACCTATTTTTCAATACATCGAATTGTGTTCATTATGAGCACCTTCCTTTATTCTACCTTTTCTTCCAATAGATTTTAAACTTTGAAAAAATATTAAATTTAAATACTCTGTAATGTTATTTCATTAAATTAAACAAATTATTAGAACTCACAATCATATTTGCTTGAATAAAATTTAAATATAGTTTTACATTGTTTTCTAATTTCATTCGAGTGTGTGTGTATGTCACTATTCTAACATATTATTAAAAATTTTTACATAGAATATTTTATATTTATTGTTTGAAAAAAATTATAATTTCAGTTAGTTTTTTGTCATTAATCTAAAATATAAATTAATTAAGAAATTCCCAATAATTATTAATGACTTTTCTCATAATATTTTTAAAATTTAATAATAAAACCTTACTACTAATTTCGTCATTTACTTTAAAAAAATTGGTTGTAATTTAGAGCGTTAATTGAAAATGAAAAATATGTAGTTTAAAAAAACTATGTTAAAAGTAATAAAAGTTAAGTTTCCGTTTCAGTATTACAATTTGTTTCTCAAAAGAACGAAAAATTTCAAATAATACTGACAAGTACAATGGTTAAAATACGACAAAAATACTGGTCTTTAGGGAATCTTAAATCACTTCAAGCAAATGAGAATTCCCTTTTAACTATCAAATGGAATAAAAATGTTTCATCTTCTTCAAATGCAGCGTATTAGAGATAAATGATTTAGGTTATTTTTCGTAAAAAGAAAACACGCCTACACCTCACTTTCAATCATTTATCATTAGCTGACCATATCTAAGATTAAAGTAAAAACAATGATAGGTGCTATTGATTAGTTTTTTACTAAAAAGTAAATAAAACTTACAGAAAATGTAAAATTCATCAATTTGCAAAGAAATTCCTTCAATTTAACAAATAAGACTGTGTCTTTTATGCAAAACTTTTACGAAAAATACTTTTCCTATTATTTTTCGTTTTTCTTTGTCTTTATTTCCTTTCTTGTTATTTAAATTTTGAAAATGAATAGCTATCAAAAAACATATTTTTAGTGTACTTCATGTTCGTTACTTAAAATAAAGATAAGACTGTATTTAATAAGAGTTTTCTTTTTAATGAAAATATACGTCTCTTCTTTTAAACCACATAACTTTAATTATTGGCGTAAAAGCTTCAACAACTCCAAACAAAGAGAGAAAAATAATCCTAAATAGCCAATTCATTTTGGTACAGTAAATCATTACAATTTCTTAAGCTCAGAATTCGTATCTGTATATCCAGAGTAATTAAGCAGTCATAATATAGGAAATTAAATAACTTTTTTACGTTCCAATCATTTTAAGGTTTTAAAACATACATAAAAAGAGGCAAATTTAGATAGAACTTACACATCATGGTACCCAGTGGAAATACTCGTATCATCATCACCCTGAAAAAGAATCCTCATAAGTAAAAAAAAAAAAAGCAGAAAACCAGAGTCTGTTTTGTCGAACCCACAACCTTCGAGCTGCACACACCATGCTTCATTACACCAGGCTGTTAACGATCTCACAATATGAAAGGAAAATAATTTAACGTGCACCCATTTTGAAAAATAAATTGATTTCTTACTATCCTATCTATAAATATTATATAAACGAAGTAAAAAAAGTGTCATCTCAGTATAATAAAAACTGGTTACAATAATTCATAAGAGAATGATATCAGAACAAAATCGAATCTGCTGAAGAAAAGGCATCTTAAAATAATTTACTTATTTAACAGTGAACAGAGAAAAAAAACAAAGAATTCATAAAAATGTATTCATATAATTTATTTTTTGTGACACCATCTGTACACAGAAATATTTATTAAAATTCCTTTGAATATCAAAACACTGATTATTTTATTTATATAAATATGTTTCTAATATGTTTTTGAAAATTAGATTATCTTTCATTGTAAATGTAAGTGAATTTCGTGTAGTATAATCTTGCATTTTTATATAAATATTATTAAATTAAAAATTCTAATTATTTTCTTCATTCTTTTTTATATTTTTCTAGAACAAGAATAAAAAATCGTAAAAATGAAAAGCTTTTAGTTTTGCATATAATTAAGAAATATGTAATTTCAATAAATAGGTATATTTTTTTATAAGCTAATTTCTTTTAAAGATAACGGAAAAGAAAATATGGCTATAGTTACCTTTCAGAGAAAAAATTAAATTTAAAACATTTCCACATTTTGACAAAAATTTGATATTTTAAATTTTAACTTGATCAATTGAATTAAAATAGATGTTGGACAATCCAATGCCAAGGCTAATTTCCATATCATATAGTCTAGTCACAAATTACGGTGAACCCTCATTTTAATTGAAAAAAATATCTAGATGTATGCTATTATATTTTAAAAACTGATTACCATATTTTCAATGGGCTATTATATTTAGACAATTTTTAGTTGAGCTAATATAACAGCATTCGACAAAAGTAACTTCATATACTTTTTAATATTTTTAGCTTTTAATGTTATTGACAGAAATCAAAGGAGAAAAAGAATAAAAGCATCGAAAATATGATGAATAAAGAATTTTAACTTCTTTTTACTTTCAGTTTAATATAGGAAGCATGTGAACATTAATTTGTGTAGAAATCCTTTTTTATTCAATTAAATTATTGCTATTATTTTATTTTGTGTTATATGAAAATTAAATAATGTTTTTACATTTCCTCTAAATTTTTACCACAATATATGCATTATTTGATGTGTGTGTGTGCGTGAATGCGTGCACAAATATATATATGTGTGTGTGTGTGTGTGTGTGTGTGTGTGTGTGTGTGTGTGTGTGTGTGTGTGTGTGTGTGTGTGTGTGTGTGTGTGTGTGTGTGTGTGTGTGTGTGTGTGTGTGTGTGTGTGTGTGTGTGTGTGTGTGTGTGTGTGTGTGTGTGTGTGTGTATATATATATATATATATATATATATATATATATATATATATATATATATATATATATATATATATATATATATATATATATATATATATATATATATATATATATATATATATATATATAATTGAGAATTCGAACTGATAGCCAACTACATCGGGAAGTAACATAACTAACCTGACACTACTGTAATATAAATCAAGGAATTATAAAAAAAAGGGAAAAACTATAATCCTACATAATGTTGTTGTTTCCAATCTTTCAGAGATCTAACGGCAGCTAGATCGGATCCATGGCACCGACTACATAATGTAGTTGACTTTGTGTGAAGAGTTTTAAAATGCTGTCTTATAAGAGTTCTTTATTAAAATTTTCAAACTCTAAATCTTAAAAGAATTTAAGATACTTAAGTTATTTTAATTAATACTTAAGCTATTCAATAATAAATTTATTAATTAAATGAATCTTTAATCCTCGGTTCTCTATATAACCTTTTAGACTGAGAAAGTTTTTAAAAGCAAAACTCTTGAGAAAATGAGGTACACACTCTTCTGATCGTATACCATTCAACTTATTCCAACATGAAATGACAACTCTTACAAAGTTTATTGGTCTTCAACAGGCAATAATTACTTTTGCTTCTGAGAACATCACTGATACTTTTCGTAACAGCATTCAGAAATTAGAAACTTCCAATATTAGAAATGTATTGCATTTTAGTGCATACATTTTTTCTAAAAAAAGCTTGGTACATTTACAAGTAACAAGGCCAACAATAACATCTCTAATCTTACTTTGTCATGTAATAAAAATATGCATATCAATAACAATATACAATTAACAGATTATACTTAACATATCACAGATATAAGACAGCATAAATATTCACGTAAAATAAGAAATATGTCCACTAATAAGTCTCTTAAACATAATGACTTCAGGTTTTCAACACAAACAGGTAATTTTCAAAATAATACAAAACACCTATGAATAAATAGTGACATTTTATCACGCTACGAGGCCATTAAAATATAATAATAGCTACCAGTTTTTTCAATAAATAATAATTGTATATATTCTACATGCATTTATATATAGAATATATGAATTTGATCCTTTTATAAAGCACGCTTCTAAGAAGTATTTTATTAGTCATCTATCTTTTGGATTTTCTCGCTTGGGGGAAATACTTACTGGACTTGCTCTCTTGAAGACCTCTGCTGAATAGAAATGGAAATCTGTTTTCCCTCTTCTCCGGGAGATGGGACCTCTGAAGACTTGAACACAGGCGCCTGTCGTCAGTTCGATGGCATGCCCTTTTCAGGGCGGTCGGTGTCGGCTGACAACGGTGCGGGGAAATTGGAATTAAGGCAATAAGTGACAAAATCTGTTTAACAACTGATTATATTCAAAACATTAGCAATTTGGAAATGACTGAAAAGGACATTGATTTACTCAAATTTCACAGTTTAGAGCTAACAAAACTAACAGACATGCTAGCTAACTATCATAAACAAAAAGAAATGCAACCGTTTAACGATAAACCGCTAATAAGCGTTAAAGCTCCGCCCCCTTTCTCTGTGACCACACAAAACAGATTTGAAGCTCTTAGAGACAGCGAGGATGCTGACCTCGTCTCTGACCAGGAAGACTTCCCAACACTACCAACCACAATGAATACCAAGGTTAAAACTACCTCCACTAAAAGGAAAATTGAAGAAAATATTAATATACCTGACAAAAAAGTTAATGAAAAAACTGAATCAAAAAAATAATGAAAATGATCAAGGGTTTCAACCAGCCAAAAGAAATAAGAGAATTCCTCCTATCATCATAAAGGACAAAAATATCAATTGGAAACAAATTCAAGAAGTTTTTAAAAATAATAACATTATCGGCTACATTGGAAAATTAACTGGAACTGAAATACTAAAAATTAAAGTTGAAGGTGCTGAAAATCATTAGAAAATAACCAAACTGCTAGATGATGCCAATACCTCCTACCACACATTTATATTGCCTGAGGATAAAAATCTTAAAATAGTCATCAGAGATTTACCACCTATTTACACGCCTGAAGAAATTTCCCAAGAACTCATCCTAGAAGGTTTTAATATCTTTAATATAACTCAAATGTCCAAAAAAGTTGATGGAGTTAAAATTAATTTGCCTTTATTTATTGTCACTCTACCGAAAAATGACAAATCTAGAGAAATCTATAATATCTCACATCTTTTTAACCTGGTGGTCAAAATTGAATCTTACAAAGGCCTGTAAAGGAGTAACACAGTGCTTCAGATGCCAGGGGTTCTACCACGCCCAAACTTTCTGCCATCACGCAGTTAAATGTGTGAAATATGCTGGTGATCATCACCACTCAGAATGCAAAAAAGACATGTCCACTCCAGCTAAATGTGCGAACTGTGGAGAAGCTCATCCTGCCAGCTATAGGGGCTGTAATAAATTTCAAAAATCAAATTACCTCAACAATAACAAAGTCGAGGCCATCAAAAGCAAGATTATTCCAAGCATTAATCCACACCTATTTTATGCAAATGCATTAGTCCACAAAAATGAAACCATTAGTAAAAACAAAGAAATTATAAATGAAGCAAAAAATATTTTTTCTGAATTACAAAATCTAATCTCTTATATCAAAAACTCAGGAATAACAGATCTTGTTAATCAGCTCAAACAATTCAATGCAGCAATGGCTGCACATCAGACAGCAACCTCAACTAATAATGAGAATTAAAAGCTTAAATTTCTTACCTATTCAAATTGTGAATTGGAACGCACGTAGCCTAAAGCCTAAAATTACTGAATTCATGAATTTTCTAGATAAACATAATATAGACATTGCCATAATCACAGAAACCCACTTAAGACCAAATAGAGTCTTAATGTACCAAACTACAACGTATATCGTACTGACAGGACACATCATGCTGGTGGAGGAACCGCAATTATTATCAAAAGATCTTTTAATTCCACACTATATAGTAGCAAAATAGGAGATGGTTTTGAAGAAACTTCAACTATCATCAACCTGGAAAATAATCTAAAATTCAAAATTATTAGCTATTACAACAGACCTAAGCATAATTTACAAGACCAAGAAATTATGAAAATTTTACCTGCAAGTATTCCTACAATTGCTGGAGGTGACTTTAACAGCAAGAACATAACCTGGGGATGCAACACTACTAATAAAAATGGAACTAAATTTTTAGAAATAGCCCAAAATCATAATTTAAAAATAATTGCTCCAATCGAACCTACGCACTTCCACTATACACACCAAGGAGACATCTTGGACATTTTTCTTACTAATACCAGCTACCCACTATCAGCACAGACTATCTATGATCTCTCTTCTGATCACTTATAGTTCTTGGATGCCTGGGAATAAAGAAAAATATTACAAATAAATTTTTATTCAGAACCAACTGGCAACTCTATTATAATATTCTTCAAGATCAAGTTAACAAATAAAATCAATCAACAATAATCAACCCAATAGTAATAATAATCAAGAAATTAAAAATATAATAAATAATGATATAAACTTATTCAATGAAAATATCAATCATGCAAAAGAAATAGCAACCCATAAAATTAAATACCACGAAAATTAATTAAGAAAGCAATGAAGAAACTGAAAAATGTTGATAAATTACTAAATGAAATGAGTAAATATTTTTAACGAAATTGAAAACATCATTAAATGCACTTATTTTTATAGGATTTTCATGTATATATATATTAATATTCTTATAATTTTAATAATTTTGAGACTTAGCTTTTAGCTTGTACAACCTCTAAAGATTTAACAAATAAAAAACTAACAAGATAATATTAAATATCTGTGTATTAAAAGTGGGTATACAATTATTTCAAAAACAATCAACCGAAACAGTCTAATTTCTGAAATTGCATGGCAAAACAGATTTCTTAAAAAAATTCAAATAAATACAATAGCAATATGAAACAAATTATGTAAGCAATGAATAATTATAACAAATATAATGCAGCTTTCCCTTAATCAATATCTAAAAATTCAATATCTTATCTCATAAGATGCTCTATTTAAAACACGTACTTGTTATACAAGCTTATCATTGAACAATTATTCCTTCATGATTTTGCTGATCATTTTTTCCTTTATACCTAGTTATATTTTTGAGAAGTATCATATGATATTAGTACTGAGGAAATTTTTCAATCGATTTAAATTTATCAAGATGAGGTATACAGCAAATATTATTTTTGCATTTTACTGTGACTGGTCACAGAAATATATGCGGTTTGCAAAAAATAAAAATAGCAATATAATACTTCTAAACTGTATTATGTTTTAACCAACAGCAAATTGTAAAATAATAAAATATTTAAAAAATATGCCTAGCAAAAACATTTTGGTGTTTTTGATCAGCCTGGTAAATTATACAACAGAAAGTATTTAGTCACAAAATTTCAAAAGAAACACTACACCAAAAGTCAAATGTTGATCAAACATATTAAATTAAAAACTTATATTAAATATGCTAAATTTTATAATGTTGTCATATTCCTAATACTCCCGATATCCCTTACTATATACTTGGAAAGTCTATAGAAAGATTAATCATTGACACAAGTTAGAAACTGATATTTAGAAAACAATAACTTAATAGCCATAGAGTAGTCTGGTTTTCGAAGAAATCGAATATAATGTTATTTTCTTCAGATAAATTATTAAGGATGCACTGTACCAGCGCCACATCTTAACAGCAATTTATATTGATTTTAAGAACCCATATGATTCATATGGAGGAAGGAAATGTACAAAAACTACTTGGCGCCCGAATTTGTGGTAACATGCTTATGTTGATAAAATCATATACAGAGTAACGCATTTGCACGGTCAGATATGGAAATAAATATTTTAGATTTTATATAATTTGCAAACTAAACTACCACAAGGGGCCAGTTAGCAATTGTGTATTATTTAATGTGTAATATTAATTTGAAAGTAATGCCTTAAAAACATAAAGACGATGTCCATCATCTGCTATAAGCCGATGATTTTGTCCTTAGGATTAAATCCCTAAATACAAAGGCTGCATCTGCTTAATAAAACATCTTTTTAAATAAAATACCCAATAATAACTAGAAATTTGAAAACCCAAAACGGATTCATCCAGTCTATTCAAACTATCCGCGAAATGAATATGAATTACCTGCAGATGTGTTGATGTGTGCTTTTGAAACAATTGATATAAAATACCCGGTTTCTGAGTGGCTGCATATCTAAACAGATGGCTACTTTTTTGGTAATTAAATTACTGAAGAATTAGGAGTTCTAACGAAACTTTTCTCCTTTTACGCCTCTACCACGAAATACAAAAAAGCTCTCAACGGAGAGGCATAGGCCATCCAATTTGCTCTAAATCAGTTATCGATCCCTGAAGATAAATTTACAGGAGTGGTTTTGTTCTCCAGTTCCCAGACAACAATCCAGGCTATTGCTGCATTGGAATCTACTGTCCTCATTCATCGGAAGAAATCCGTCAATTTCATGACTATCTTAGAATCTTGGTTTAAGAAAAAGCATGTAGCGCTTTTATAGGTTTCAATTCATTATAGAGTAAATGGGAACGAATTGTCTGATTTCCTTGTAAGATAGGACTTCGAAATTGCTTTAGTCAAGATTTTGAACAAAATCTAATCTCTCCATTAAACTGTATACTCAATAAATTATGTCAAAATATTTTCCCATGAAGCTATTTAACTGTCTTCAGTCAAAATGAGAGAAAGTTGATGATCGTCTACCCATTCCCAACGGATGAGAAGCTGTTGTGTAATTCAATCCTTTGACGGATCATGATTGACTGAAAAAGCAACTTCATTATTTAAGGATTTTTGACTAACCAATCTGTCATCTTTATAATATGGCTGAATAAATGAATTGAGCCCATCTTCATCGTTTTGCTTGTCATTTCCTGATGACATTGGCACGGCATTGTATTGGAGAGCTGAAGAATTTTTATATTGCAATGTTATTTCAAAAGTTAATTCGTACATCATACTACTTTTTAACTGTAATGCAATTTCACGTACAAGAAATCTGATACAAAAATTTTAATTGTCATTGGTGTTTACTAAAATACCATAAAAAATGTTTATGAAAAGAAATTAAAAATTTAATAGCTTTGAAAATAATTTTCTTTTAAACTACATCTGTATTTATGTGGATGGTTAGACTAAATTGAAAATATTTTAAATTAATTTACATGATTTAAATTTTTAGATGTTATTTCTTTGACTTATTCAACAAAAAAACCTAATAAAACAGGTAAAAAGAAAGATTATATCGAAAAATTAAAAAATTTAGTTTCTTAAATGAAAACTTAACCAGCTATATTTTTTATGTGATATTTTTCAAGTTTTATGTAAATGATACTATTTATGATTTCAAAAGTAAAATAAGCTCTTTAATACAATAATTACTTTAAATGATTAACTTTCTACTATTGCAATCTTTGGATTACTAATAATAGTGGAATACCTGCTCCAATCACAAATAGTGTTCTTACAAACATTTTACTTTGAAAACTTCTTTTTCTTTATTATATTTACATTCATAGGAATCAAGAACACATTCTTTATGGTTATTTTTATTTTAACATGTCATCTAATATGTTTGATAATATTTATACATAAGTTATTTTATCAGTTCTATAAAATAAGAATGATTCGTTTTAAAAGCATTTAACTCTTATCTTTCTCAGATAGGTTCTTGTAATATGTTACATCAACTTTAATAATTCACTAAACGATTTAAGCATTACTTCTATAAACAGTAATATATAAAGAAATAGTTAAGTAGTTTAATTAGAGTTGTATACAACGCGTGAAAATAAATACTATAAAATATTTATATTTGACAAAAGAATCTATTGTCTCTTAAAGAAGGGAATATATGATAGATTAGAAAGCAAAAATGTTTAAAATAATTTCCATGTAAATATTTACCTTAATAAAAGTAAAAATATAAGTTGATAAAAAAAATTTGTTAAAGTTTTTACGTGAATTATTTTCATATTTAAATAATGAAAGATAATTTTAATACTAAGCAGATTTAAGCTCTTAGAGCATGATCATATATTCCAAAGATGCATTATTAACTTTTTTTTAATGGATTTAAAAAAAAACTCCAATTGTGCGTGCATGTGTATTTAGAGTTAATCAATTATTTGATAATATATTTGAAGGAACAAAACTAATTGGATGAAAAAATTTAATATCATAGAAATAATACTTATACTTTTGTAATTACCTCCTTTTTTTTTCCCCGGAGCAGGCAGTTGTGTGAGTGACTAATATTTTTACTTTCGATTATGTAGTTCATGGAGTCGAATTCCACCTCGGTTTTGGATATTTACTGAGGTTTGCAATTCTGTTTAAGCTTTAGTTCTCTGAATCATTAGCTTTTATTGAAAAATGACCTAAGAGTAGTAAAGAAACCAAATCAACTTTCATTTCTTTGAAAAGAAACTGTTTGCCTTCATAAAATAAAGGAATCGAAAAGAAGAGTTTAACGATTACTCTGTGTTTTCATTTCCTCTAAGCAAAAAACCAGGAAACCATTCCTTTTTCTATATCATACAGCTATTAATGTGACTGAATTTTATCTCTAGAACCTATTGAATATATTATCACAATTAAATTTCTTTCTTACAATTATTGAGTAATTAAATAAAACTAGAGGTACAAGCTTCCTAATTTAGAAACATATAATAACCACACACACATATAATCAATCCATCAATGATAACACAAATATTGTCCTTAAAAATGTCTGCTAGTTTTTATACCAACTTTTGTGTTCTGTCTCACCGAATTTTACGAAATAATACACTAAAACGTATAAATTTATTCAGTTTTTCTTGTTATCTATTGTATTAATTATCTAGTTAATTTCAAAAATGCACACATTAAATCGTTTCATTAATAAAAATAATTTCGGACTATTCAGCCCATATATTTCATATATATTGATTTATTACCAATTTAAGTAGAATCAGTTTGTAATTAATTGATTTAAAGAATCAAAAATATTTTGTAATTATTCAACAAATAATAATTTGTCTTCTTAATGAAAGGCACAAGTGCCATATAATCCATGATGTCAAATTCTGAGATTGGCGATTTTTTTATGTATTTGGCAACCTCGTTTTTATTACGTCATACAAATGGATACCTATAAGAATTATGCAGAAAATTCTATTTTAGTAACCCTAGTATTTACGACATTGCGCACGTCACGATACGTCATTTTGGCAACGTTTCTGTATCGCCAAAAAAATGTGGAATCGTGGATTATACGGATCCTGTGCCAAATGAAATTATTGCCAATTTCTGATTTTACGTTTGCCTCTTTTATTTAAAAGTCACTTAACAATTAAAGAACAATATTAAATACCTCTGCTGAATCGTTTTATTCTGTGTAATTATTTTTATAGAGCAAAATTTCTTTGCAAAATATCAATGTTCACTTTCCTTGAAAAAATTAATGTGTTTGTAGTTTAAATTATTTTACTCATAGATTTAACATAAATTTTAAAATATTATTAAATCATCAATTTTGAACTTCAATTTTATTCAATTTCAGCCTTAAGCTGTTGTGTTAGTCATTCAAAGAACATTCAATATGAAGCACCACCTCCCTCTTTTCGACGTAAGTGTTTTTATTAGATTGAATATTGTGTTTATTTTTATTTTATAATATTGTGCATTTTACATTGAACTATATATTGCCATTGTTATAATTTTTAAAAAACTTAAAAGCAACAATTTTTATATACCTGTTAAATCAAAGGATGTATTTTATATTTTTAATTAGATTGTGCTAATAAAAACATCTTATTTAAATTCACTTTCACTAATAATTCAAATGTATTAGCCATATTAAAATTTAATAAATTAAAATAGATTTTTTGTATATTCATCGAAAATGCTCAGTTTTTGATTTCTAGGAAAAACTAAAGTCCTTTTGTGGAAATTTAATATGTAAATGTGTTATAGATTAAGAAAGCTTGTTATAATTTCATCTACATCTTATGAAAGAAAAAAATCGCTTTTATTGTCATAAGTATTTATGTTGTGTATTGTTTAAAAAGGTTTACATTTTTAGAAATGATTAAAAAATAGTACAAACATTTTATTTAGATTTTTTTTAATAAATCTAAATAAAATTTTAATAAATCTAATAATAAATCTAAACTAAATAAAATAATAAAAAATCAATAATTTTTTATTAAAAATAAATTTTTTTAATAAAAAATTAGATTTTTTTTAATATCATTTATTGGCAAAACTTATTTAAATGCTGGGGTTTATTTCTGTTGGAAACTGCTTAGCAATCGCTTTGATGATTAATTGCTGGGGCATAATAAAATAGTACCAAAAAGTTTTTATACAGTAATGCAAGAATTAAAATTGAAATGCGTAATGTTTTTATTTGAAAATATATTTCATGGTTTAAATACCTCTCATGCAAACTGAATGAAATCACTCTAAATCAAAGACGATATTTATTTTTATGTGTTTATCTCAACACATATTGCATACATTTAGTTCTTTTTTACTTGCGTTTGCAAATTTTTAGTAAAATATTAAAATTGTTTTTAAGTGCAATTACTGTAAAAAATAGCTGCAAATATTTTATCATAAAATTAATTAAAATTAGTTATTTTACTTTTTTAAAAAATTGTTACTGGTTCCATTATATATCAAGCTGAAATGCATCCATAGAATATTCTCACTTTAAGTATTTTAATAAATTTATAATTTCATATATTAATAAACATATGCTTACTGATAAAATAACTAAAACTTCATGCTCGAAATTTATTAATGAAAATGCTACTTCAAGAATATCACTTAAATTTCATGATATTTTAATTTTGCTTGAATTAATTTGATTATGCTGTATTTAAGTTTGATTTCTAAATTTTAAACTTTTATGTATGTAGTTTACATTTTCATGAATGAGTGGCTATAGATTTAATTTACTTAATTGAAAAAAAGAAATTTGAAAATAAAAATAAAGGTAAAATAATTTTCAATATATAAAAATTGATAAAAACAGCAATATAAGTTTTAATTCATTAATATGTAATATAAAAATAAAAAGACAAAGAACCCCAATTTAAAATAACTTTCTGAATCTATCTATGTAGTTACAGATATGATTTAAAATATCCTCCATTTTAAAATTTCAATTATTTTATTGATTTCTATAACTTTAACAGCATGTTACAAATAGCTCTAATTGAAATGTAAAACAAAATACAAAGTTCAGTCTATTAAATTAGAAACTATGTCTTGATAAATAAGACTTGACTGGATCATCAATAAGCAAAGTTAGTGAAAATGATATATAATCATTCTGTTTTTAGAAAATCATTGACATAGTATATTTTATTTATGTTAACTGATTGTGACAAATTAACCTGCTTTTTATAAAAATTATCTTTTAATGTGCTTGCGTTTGTCTGTTGAAGGTATGAAATTGTAAAATTGCAGATCATGTTTTTATGTCAATAGCCATTAACTAAATATATTACTAATGTTAAATTTTTCCCTAAATATGTAAAGTTTAATGTTGTATAATAAAATAAAGCTTTTACATTACAATTTTTTTATTGTGTAAAAAATCTTTCTAGGTGAACAGGGATTCTTTTTCAACAAAATTCTGTAATAATTTATTTACAATGCATTCCAGACTAAAATTGTTTAGTATTATTATCCAAGCACTGAATATTATAACAAATATTTGTTCCCAATTTTAGCAAGAAAGGACACTTACAGTTATATATTTTAGTTTTAAATTAAGCAAAATACTTTTTGTTTGAAAATTTAGTATTTCATTGAAGCTTTATTGGTTTCAGTTGAATAACACAATCATTTATTTTATATAATAACATGGTTACAATTTCAATAAATATGTAACTTTAGAAAGCATACTACCTTGTTAAAATTCAAATTTTCACAGTAACTTTCATTTTCAACTTTTAAAACAATGTTTTTTTTTTCTATCTTAAATATTTTATCAATATATTTGTGACTATTAAAAAAAAAGCCATTTGATACTGTTGACTGCTAAATCTTAGCAACCAGAACCTCAAAAATTTGAATTTCCATACTTATGTAAATTAGAAATTACCCCAAACTCATATCAGACCCTTAGATTTTATTCAATTGGCATCATATATCTTGTAATTGGTTAAAAGAATATTGAAGTCTTTGACTTTTTGTATCTCTATTTCAAAAAATACTTATATTTTAAAATTTATACTAACTATTATTAATCTTATGTCTTTAATTTTTTTAAAAAAATTAAATTATATTTAAAGGTATTTAAGTTAGTTTACTTCTTATTTTTAATTGATGATTAGTAATGATTGTTATTTTACCTATATAAGTTAATAATGGATAACTTACATTCCTACATTTTTCAGATATTGAATTACCAGAACAAAGGAAACTTACAGTTATCCCTAAAATTCCTCAGTATTACATAAATCAAAAGCCACCACAACTTCGCTTATCTCATAATGACATTAGAGGACCTGAACGTATACATAATACTCTTTTACATCAACAGTATGGTATAATAGTATGTAACTTTTTTAATTTATTAACATGGTTTATTGAATACTATTTGAGTATTGTTTATATCAATTAATGAAATTAAACTGTTAAAAGTAAAACAAAATTTATGTTCAGCTAACTTGTTTCAAATTAAATTCTCAATACTAATATTTGGATATTTGTTGATCATATTGAGTATTGCTTAAATTTATTTTAATCTTTTTTCATATTTAATTAAAAAAATATTCTTATATGTTGTATCTCCATTTGTTCAGCTATCTCCTAAACAGAAATAATTTCAAAGTTCACACTGAAATTATTTAGACTGCTATAGTAATGTAAAAATGAATTCATATTTACCCATCTTCCAGTGGAGAAAGTTTATGTTTTCTATTCTGCATTCATCAAAACTTGTGTTTTGCCAGTTTTTTGTAAAGTCTGTAACTTATCTGCCAAATAGCTTACTTTCAGAAGTGTTTATCTTCTAGGTGTTTCTTTTTTAACAATCTAATTATTGGAAGGTGGGCTTACTCAAGAAAGAGCATTATAAAAGGTTCAAAATTATTTTTTTACTCCTGAATAACTGAAACACTTGAGATTCAAATCGTAGATGGAGATTTAAAATTAATGCATAGAATATATGAAAAATGATAAAATTTTCAAGATAGAGTGTGATGAGTTTAAGCAATCAAAATGAACGATATAAAATAGAAAGTAAATCTGAATGCCATCTTGCAATGTAAAATAAAAATATGAAACTCTCTATAAATTAATTTTATGCTATTGCAAGTATTGAATTTTTTTTTAAATAAAATATTTTTATGTTTAAATTTTAAAAGAATTTCTAACAGATCCATTTTATTCCATAGGCCTTGAGTGGTGGGTATCTTAAATATGGTCATGTTGAAGTCATCAGAAATACAATAAATAGAGAACTTGATACAAGAAGAATGTTTGCAATATGGAGAATTGATCCATTATGGAAACCAGTTTCTAAAAAGGTAAATTGATGCAAATTGAATGGGAAACATTACTTTTTGCATCTAGCTGATAAATTATCTCTTTCAATTAAAGTAAGTCAGAAACAAATTGAATTCTAAATAAAGTGTAATTTGTATATAACAAATAAGTTGTAGTCAGTTAGTATGTATACTACATAAATGCACTCAAAAAATTTCTTTGAGAAAACAAATTGTTATATAAGTTATATGGCTAACTTAAATTTAACATTTACTTACCATATGATTAAACAAAAAAATTTTGAATTATATCATAAAATAAAATTATATTCTTATCATATTAATGATTAAAAAATAAAGTATATAAATGCACATTTAATATTTAAAATCTTTTTAGAGAAAAATGTTTTTTATACCAAATTTAGTGAATTATTGTTATCATTAATATTTTGTTTTAAAATATTTTGTTTTTTTATTTTATTCATATTTCTGAAGCACAGTTTGTTACATGTGTAATATGTAACTTCCCATTGACAATTTAATCCATGATGCAAAACAAATTTTTTTGTGAATCATTAAGTTTCTTAATTGCTTAATTTTATTCTCACAAATACATTACTGAATCAAAGTCAGAATAATGATATTTATTAATATTTTTTTTAACTTTAATTCTTTTTACTGTTGATCAATACTTAAGATGTTTAAAAAAAGTTTTTTTATATATTATTATATGAAGTTAAAACAAATTTTTTGAATTTTTGATTTGTGTAACCCATAATCATTTTCCTTCAAATTAAGAAATCCCATTTATTTATATGAACTGTAAATTTTATAAAATAATAAATAAATTAGTATAAGTATGAGAAGGTATTACTAGAAAGTGTAATTGATTTTTTCACTTGCTAGTAGTATACCAAATTTTAAAGTGATAATACACCAATACTATGAGTGATTCTCGGAATTAATATTCAAAAGAATTTTAATTACATTAATGTTGAAATAACGTACTGCAATTAAGTATATAATTAGCTTGAATAATATGAAAACTAGATTGTAAAGTAAATAATTTAATAGTATTAATACTTTTAATTGTCTTATAAATTGGAAATTTTTTATGTGTATAACTTATTTTCTTGAAATATACAATCATTTTCTATCTAGGGAATTGGTAAAAGAATGGGTGGTGGAAAAGGAAATGTTCATCATTATTCTACACCTGTAAAAGCTGGGAGAATTATTATTGAAGTTGGTGGTAAAGCTGAATTTGACGAAGTTTATCCATTTCTAAATAGAGTAAGTGAATTTATTTGAAATTTTATTAATTTAAATAACTGGATAAAAAGTTTTTTTAAATCTTTATGTGAATAAATAGTAATCTGTCAAAGTTGTTTAATTTAACTGCTTTGTATTGTTTTATTCATTTATAATTTTCAGTATACATAAAACATTCTGTAAATTTTAAGAAATTTTATTATGTAACCTGATTTAGAACTTCTTATAAATAGTTCAGATTTTTGCAATATTTTTTTATTTCTGCATTTACTTAAGCATAAAAATTTAATTACTCTGTAAATTACTATGTATTGAAAAATAATATGGTTAAAATATTATTAATTAATATAGATAATAAATTGCAAAATATTCTCATTAAAATAACTGTGGTAAAAGCTTTAGAAAAAATTATTATTTATTTTATGTTTCTTGCTTAATTATTTAACTGCTTATTTTCATTTTTTTATTCAATTAAATTTTTTAGAGTAATATAGTGAAATAATCAAGTAAAATCTATGGAAATATATTCATTTTTTAAAAAATTCTAATTTGCTTCTGATTTAAACTGACTGAAGTAAATTAATTGACTATTAAATATCTTACATTATGAAATCCTTAAATGTGCTCTTTTTGAGAGAATTTATACTTAACCACAATGCAAACACATAATGTAACTATAGGTTTATTCCCATTATTATAAAGTATTTTTTACAGTTACAAAATATGGTTACCAAACATTTGTAATCTCTTAAATTTTAAAATAATGATACAAATTATTGTAAGCAAATAAAATTTCTGTATTTAAATCTTAGTACAAGTATATTAATACATTCTAAATATAATCAATTTAGATGTTAATAATAATATGCAATGAAATTTTGAAATTGTTCCAAATTTTTTTAATACTTAATAAAAAATAATTTTTGTGTAAAATTTTATCTTAAGGAGAAAAAAGAGTTTTCACAGTTTCGAATTGATTTAATGAGCATGCTTAATTTTGGAGTTAACAAAATAGCATGTTTTATTATTATTTTTTAATCGAAATAAACAGAAGTTCCAAAATTTTTGGGAACAAAACAAAACTGACAACCTGACAAAAAAAACAGCAATGTCAATTAATCATTTAAGTTAAGTAGACAATTTAACAAGTTACTAGAAGGCTCTAAAATATATTCATTAAAACTGCTACAGTCATCATTGAATGTAAAAGTGAGTGTAATTTAGAATTTTGCATATGAATTGAAATTTCAATCTATATCTAATATATATATATATATATATATATATATATATATATATATATATATATATATATATATATATATATTCAAATGGATTCATATTATATCTAATTAACATAATAATTTGCTGAAATTATTTAACTATGCATTAAATGAATCTTGCCATGGAGCAGCATATCCATTTTGAAAAAGTACATAATTTTCACATCATAAAGTACATGAATGTCGATTAATACTCTCATAGTTGTTGAACTAACCATTTCTATTTAGTGATAAGCAGGAAAGAAAATGTGGTATCCAGTCGGTACAAAAAAACAGCTCATACCATTATGAATCCATCCCCAATTTATACATTTGCCTGAATCTATACTTCATGAGATCTTTACTGTACTCATTTCTTGTTATCAACTATTACTCATTGGAATCCTAATTAAGCTAGTCTATTATTTTACAAATCATTAAAGATCTAGTTGGAGCATTCAGTTGTACTGCTAATTACTAAAGATATGATTTAGCCCTCTATTGCTGTATTTTTCAAAAGCAAATTTCAATCCACTATTATCATGAGCAAATCAATTTGTACATTTCACATTAATAATAGTTATTTGATAAAATATATGTTCTTTTTACTCTAGATGAACATTACTCATCTTAACCATTAAGTTCATGTAATATATGATATTTGCTGCAGTAAGTAATAGAATCTAAAAATATGCTTTCAGCTTGCGACTAACCATAAAGACAATGGAAAATTATATTTTTTAACAACTTTAAAAGTATATCATATGCTCAACTGTAATTAGAAACCCACATTTAAAGTAATTGCATGACAAAGTCATGCAATTAAAATAAGACCAAAGATTTGGTGTTAATTACTTGAATATGAATGGAAAATTAACATTACATTACCATTTTATCCATATAACTGACATTTCAATTTATTGAAAATATTTGAAATTTATAAATCGAATCTTTGTTTTTCCTTAAATTATAAATCCTTTAAGTTAAAAAAATTGTAAATTATTTTAAATTTTAGTAATAGTTTCACTGAAATTAAATAATATTTTTCTTGAAAAATAAATATTTAAAAAACTTTAGTTTAATTTATAGTGACTAGCACAATTGTATAGTAATCTTAAATGTTATATTTTGCACACACACACACACACATATATGAAAAATATTCAGTGATTAGTATTTACAGATTCTGAAAATATTTAGAACTAATTTCTAACTTGTATGAATATTTTGGTATTAAATAATTTAAAAATATTATCTATATAAATATTTTTTTCTCCTTGAAATAAAATTTATGTCATTTAATAAAGAATTATTTTAAATTTACATCTCACTGTAATTTTACAATTTTTTGTAAATTTATACAGTATTTTAAAAAATGTGTATTTTCTGTTATATTTTATATTTTTTTACAATATAATAATGCAATTAAGAATAATTAAAATTACCTAAAATTATACAAATGTTAATACTTAATGTATTTTATATACAATTGCTGTTATGTAAAAAAAACTCAGTCACTCTAAGTTGGGTTTTTTTTTTCCAGTTACCTTATATATAAGGACTATTTTATAATTTCAATTCTTTTATGTAGAAATTTTATTTTAAAAAATTGAATGTGGAAATTTATTCATTAGTTTATTTCTAATTTTAGTTTTGTATATAAATAATAAATTTAAATTTTCAGGTTGCTATAAAAATGCCTTTTGATGCTATGCCTGTTAGTCAAGCTATATTAGAAGACATAGAAAAAGAAGCAACAGATACTCATGAAAGAAACATTAATCCTTTTAGTTTCAAACATTCTGTACAAAATGATATGCAAGGCTGTAATAAGTGGACAAGTCCATTTGATAAATTATACTTTGATGAATACATTTAAATAAAATATTTATATCTGTTTTTCTTTACATTTTATTTGTAATTCATTTATTGTTCTGCATATACTAAATTATATAATTTTATTAAAATGGTTATACTGTGTTTTGGATGTATCAAAAATATAATTTATTCATGGATTATTTTAACAGAAGATTTTCTGCAAATTTGCCTATTTCAATTATTTTTATATATTTTAAGACATAGAAAAGATAACTTTAAACATTTACTCAATGTATTTTGAATGACAAAATAGATATACTTTTACAGATTGGCACATTACATGTAAACTAAAGCATGATAATTAAAAATCTACAAAAAATGTAAATATTCCACTTGAATTTTCAGTATATCTTCGTCATATGATGAATATTTTCAGTGTATAATGAATTATTAACGATTATTTTTATATGAAAATGGACTGTGGTAAAAATTTTCAATTTTAGAGGGGAGAAAACATGATACATAAATAATCTTTAGAATAAAAATCTCAATTTGTTCTTTAAATCACTTTGAAAATGTAACTAATAGGAAATCCACTAAAATAAATGCTGCATAAATTGTCATTCTTATGTATAAGAATCATTGGTTTTAAATTAAGCTATACTTTATACAGTTATAAAATATTCCTAATTACTTTAATTCATTAATCATTATTAATTTTTTAAACATCAAAAGCTTTCATAATTTTAAATTTATATCAAACAATTTAAATACTTGGCTTTTAAAATTATTACAAATTTATTGCTTAAATTTATAAATCTGATCTGTAAAGGTTACAATAAATCCAAATTTTAGCATATTTTGGAATCTATCATAATTATGTAGTATGTTATCACATATTTTAAGTAGGAAATATGTTAAATTTTGCTTCTTAGAAAATAACTTTAAAAATGTACATCTATGTTTTAAGAATTTCAATGAAAATCGCATTTCATTAGGAAAATATTTGAATTGTGTAAATTACTTTTCTACAAAACTAATATTTTGTAAGAAATAAAAATTTTACTTAAAATAATTTGAATTATTTTGTTTATTTATACTAAAATTACATTAGCATGCAAAAATTAAGTAACAGATGTTTCTTTTTTTATAATTTTATGAGAAATCATCTGAAACAAAATTCATAAATGAGATACAGCATTTTGTACTTAGACGATAGTGAAAGCTCAGTTGCTCGAAAATGAATGCAATGTATACAAGGTGGAATTAAAAAAGGGGCAAAGAATAAAAAGATGTTCTTTAGTATAGAATATATGCCCTTCCTTACTACAATGATTCCTTTGCACTGTTTCTCAGCACCAGATTGTCCAACAAATCTTGAAGTAAGAGTGATTCCTCAATCAGCATTTGTTTCAGTTGTTGGGTGTTCCCCGGAGGATGTAATTGAGTCACAAGGAGTGTCTCTCCATAGCTTACCACATATTCTCTATGGGATTAAATCGGAAGTACGCTAGCCAATACATTCAAGTGATACCTTCCTTTTCCAGTAACGGCTGAACAGCAGGAGTACGGTTTGGCTGTGTATTGTGATACATAAAAAAGTCTGTTCCAATGCCATTTCTGAATAGCCGCACATAAAGAAGAATCACATTACAATAGCAGTCTTCAGTTACAGAACCTTTGTCGAAAACGTGGAACTCATTTCACCCATTTAGCATGGCTCCCCAGACAACAACTCTAAGAATACTATAAAGGTTTCTTGATGCGAAATGATACTTTTGATTCTGAATTCTTCAGCTCTTCACTGGTATCGCTATTCCCCAGCTCCAATTTTCCAATCATTCTTCCATGTGTAAAGTCATCCAGGTAATTTCTTCTAGCCATACTTCATGAAAGAACTAGCTTGCAACGCATGTCTAATTGCATTTTCCTCCTACCTTTTATATTAGTTTTAAGCGACTCGCGATTTGCTCGTGCTATCGTCGCCTGTGACATTTTATTCCAGACATTTGCATACGCGTGACCTTTCTACTGAATTGCATGTTCATTGTACTGATCGCACAAGAACCCTTTTCCTACAATTTCATGGCTATCTATTTTAAATTTACTTGTTGATCAAATTTTGCACCACTGCATAACTCCAATGGATAAAAATAATCGTAAATTTCACCACAATGCTTTTGTATGAGGTATTATGAAAGTGATGTATATTCTTTATTTAATCATTATTTTTTTCCTGCCTGTTTTAATATAATTATGTGTATCTTAAGTAATAATATAAAGAGATAAAATATAAATATTATAATACCCTTATATTATGAAACACTTCATTTCTGTGGAAATCTTCAAAAAAATGATTTTTCACCTAAATATAGATAATATAGATTTGTAGTGATTTACAATCAACTTTAAGTCAGATTTCTATGAGATTCTCCATAGTGCAAACAATGACGGTGAAGCCACAAATTAATCATCTACAATTAGAGGAGAAAAAATTCTATATATTTTAAAAGTACAAACTCAAGAAAAACTACACATTCAGTATAAAGTATAAGTAAAATATTACGAAGTTTTTGATAGAAACATAATGGTCAATATTAATTTTAATTACAATTAATAAACTTTTAAACATTGGGTCACAATTTTTTTTATTATTTTTCGCATGAGTTTCTTTTAATCTCAAACTTTTATTAACTGATTTAGAATAGTATGCTAGTTTCTTTTTATCATGCCTTTTATAATGCTCACACAAACAACTACGTATAATTTTTTCATTTAAATTAATCCTTTACAATCATGATAAATGGATCATTTAAAAAAATTTGTAAATTAAATACAACCTTGGAGTAAAATTGCTCTTTGACATTTTTCAACATAAATATCCAGTTTTATCAAACAAAAAACCAAATGTATTTAAAAAATATTAAAGAAAAATAATTTTTTGACAATTATATTTTATCCAAGAACAATGAAACCCAAATTTGAAATGCAGAAAGAATTAGACAAAATTTATTATCATCATAGAATAGTGTTACCTCTTAACAGCACAGTTACAAAACACCTGTGGTATATTTAAATAAGTGCTCAAATATTGATGTATTTTGATTTCATTTTTTTAAATTTAAAATATTGCTATTTTTTCAAATTGATAACTTGGATGATGTTTTGGAACTTATGTTTGTTTCTGAAAATCTTGAAATCAAAAGTTGGACAAATTTTAAGACGGTATTGTAATTAATGAATTGTTTTAACTAAGTACTTATTACATATTACTTCTTGAAAAGTAACCAAAGAAAATTTTTTTCAAAAATATTTACAAAATTGTTTTATTTTTAAAATATTAAATTATGTTTCTTAGGTAATTTTCAATTTTTTCCCTTTTTTAATATAATGTAAATTATTCATGTTCACATGTCCGTGTTCCCAACTTTTTGTTGTTTATGTGTATTTACCCTGTTATTACTTGTTGATATTTCTTCTTCTTCTTCTTCTTAGAGTTGGGTTTGTATGTCATTGGGCACCTCTGCTTTTATCAGCATTTTGTACCATTAACTCCAAACCCTCCTAGTTCCAGTTGCTCAGGTCACCCACTTTATTAATAAAGTCCGATAACCCTTTAATGGAGTCTAGGCGTAACTCTCTAGTATGGATGATGCCTAAAGAAGTTAATCTAGGGAGGGCAAGAGCCTCGCATTCGTAAATGATATGCTCTGCCGTTTCCTCTTGCGTATGACATTTCCAGCAGATAGGGTCTTGCTGAAACAATCCCATCTGGTCAGAAAGTCAGTCATGCTAGGGATAGCTTCCTGACTTTCACCAGAAGAAGATGGTTTGGAGGTCATTTCTACCTCAAGTGAAGGATTCATTGCTGCCCCTTTACTAGATTGCCTGAGTTCCCTTATCTTTTTCAGCAAGGTCTATTTCAGAGGCTTCACCTGCAAATGCAGAAAGGTTTGTTATTTTTTGTGTCTTTTCAGCCACAAGATAACAAATAATAAGCTCAGGTAATATAAGTCCACCCAGCATTGCCTGAGTTACCGGGCAAGGCAAATTACTCTAGAAGTTCGCCAGGCAACTAGAGGCTCCGTTAAAACACCATTACCGCGGTGCCAAATAACTCTAAGTACAGGTCGCATAACACCAGGATTTACGGGAGCTGGTTCACGGCCTCTGATTCTATATTCAAGGCTATCCAGTCATTCCTACAGGACATTCGGCTATCCACCATCTGCCGACGCGCCTGGTGGCTGCTCAAGTCCCAGGAAGGTACGCGTACCCTTGGTTCCAGGTGTTGATATTTAGATGAATTTATCTAAATCAGGCAGATTGAAAGGAAACGGCAAATGAAGAATGCTGTGGTCTTTCAGGCTAGGGATAGGACTTAGATCTCCCAATCCTATTCCGTAAAAACAAATGTTATGAATTTCTAAAATAGAATAATATGCACACAACCTAAACCAAAAAAACATCTAGAATTCAAGAATGCAAAAAAAAATTATGTTAATGTAAAAAGATATCTGGAAGAATGTGAAATCACAGATGAGATGTTGAAATATAACCTAGAATCACACTACAGGAAACCCTATGGAAAAGATAAGTAAAATGTTAGACTTGATATCACATTGATAAATAGGTGAGCAAATTTCTCTTCTCTATCAGTCTGAAAAAAATTCTGATTTCAAATAAAATGAGAAAGTGTTTAAAAGAATAGACAATTATAAATTAACAAATGCAAAATATGATTAAAAGTATTTTAAAATATCCCAATTATTAGAGTATTTGCATCAACTAAGAAAAGTAAAATGAAAAAGAGGAATGAGAAATATTAGAAAACACTTTCAATGAACCATAAAAATATAATGAGGGATTTTAGGGCAAAAATCAAAAGCAATATTACGAAAAAATTTACAATACATGAAGAAACAAACAGAAAGGGTAAAATGTTCGGACCATTCACTAATATCAGTCAAGTGCTTATTAAAAAATACCATGTTTTCACTTAAAGATATATATCTGGGTACATGAAGTTTACCAGGAACTGATTAAACAAACCTAATAGACCATATTTTGATAATGACAAGAGATGGATCAATTATCGATGAGATAATTTGCAAGAGTATCTGTTATCAATTTTTATCACTATTTTGATAAAATATGGAAATAGATAAATAATGTGGGGAATATATATACCAAAAACGTGAATAATAATGAAATAAAAAATGAATATCAAGGTAAAAGAATGTATGTGAAGGAAGAATAAAAAAAGGTAGATGTTGAAAGGAATATTGATGAACATGGGAATAAAGTTGTAACTTCGAAAACGAAAGTTGAAAATGAATAAAATTATAAGGAACACTAACATGAAAAATGTATGTAAGTTGTCAAAGACAAAAATGAAGATAGAAATGTATAGTATAATGAGAATCGAGAAGTTACTTTAATAGTAAATAAACCAATGGTATTGTCTTCAAAATTATAATAGTAAGAAATGCAAATAAAATACTTGTTGAACAAATATATTATAATGATAATAACAAATAATTCAATTTTCAAGAAATTTGGAAACATAAATGCAGACATATTAGTAAACAGAATATAAACAAATCTAATAGCGATACATTCGGAAATTGAGTCAAATATTAAATGTCATGTACAAATACAGCTGCCAATGCAGCTTCAGTGAGATGGTATTTTTCACTGACATCAATGACTGGCACATAATGACTAGCTGGTTCCCTTGCAACTGTTTAACCAGGCATTAATTATTAGTGAGACCTGAAGAAAATGCTCTACTCTGGGAAACAACTAAAGATTATTTACCGAGGAAAATTCATTCAAAATCGGCATCAAGTGGTTGAGCATTATCCTGCTAAAATGTAACGTTTTTGAGGGCTCGAATAAAGAATAGAGCTATCAGCCTAAATATAACACTACTGTTCAGGTCATAGTGTCCTATGTTGTTTAAAGCATCATTCTCATTATTGGAAGATAGTTCGAATTCCAACTTAACCGAAGATCCTTCATGTTTATTAAGGCGTTTGGGGCTTATTAAATAGATCATGGTAGTAATGTACTCCATGTGAAATACCTATGGGGTGGCAAGTCAAGTATTGGTAGCTCTGATCCTTGGTTCCAGCTTCTATATTATGAAGATTCTCACCTAGTAACTTTCTTATGGAAGTTGCTAACTGTTAGAGCAAATTCTAGGCAAAGTACAAGGAAGTGTATCAGTAAACATAGCCACTGTGTTCAAAGTACCATCGATACAAACAAGACATTGCCAAGTTGTAAGTCCAAATCAGTTGTAAGTCCCAGACCAGAAATAGAACAGTATGACAATGTGGAATATATATGGCAAAATGAGTGGAATATATATTTTCAATAGTGCTAAATCACATGTAATGATCCTGATGTTGTTGTTGTTGCATCAGCATGCTTATCTGTAACTAACCCTTTGGGCTCTGCCAATCAGATAGAAGTAATCGGGTAGAGTCTTCGTGATTTTGAAGCAAGAATCAAACAAAAGACCCATAATACTTGGCCTGCCACTCCAGAGGTATCACTTTACTTGGAGGATATTTTGCAATCTTAACATATTTAACATGTCCCAGTCATCTTTTGCCAATACAATGAACCTTCAGTTAAGCAGAGGTTCGAACTCAATACCTTCCGACAATGAGAACAACATCCTAACCAACCAGGCCCCCATGGCTTATCATGCAGTAAAAAAAACCGAAATTTTACAAAAATATGCCACCTTGGAATTAACTTTTAAGTTTATCATAGATCCACTTGTGGTATTTCTGTCAGTGATGTAATATCAAAAGTTCTCAAATACACTGTTACAAATGTTGTTAAACTGTACATGCAAACATTTAGTCTTTCAAACAACCCTTTTCTTACTCAGAACTTGGAAAATGGCTATATTAGCTATTGAGTAAATGTGGTTATGTCTGATTTCTCAGCTATTAATGATAGCAAGACAATGAGACGCAACACAGAATTCCACATGACCATCCTGAACTCATCAATTCAATAGAAAGTAATGGAATCTCAACTGACACGAAAAGTAATATTGGGAAATGATAAATCAATAGGCTACAGTTCAACCTCCATCAAAATAAAATGTGCTGATAATTTTTTTATTTATTTATTTTTTATTTACATGAAACCTAACAACTTTTTATCAAGTAACAGTTTTCAAATGTAATTTGTCTATGAAAAACATGCTGTACAATTTCTTCATTTAAACACATTTATGGTGTTGCTACAGCAACATAATATGAAGCAATCCATTAAAGAAAATCACATATGGAGACAAAAAGATTCATGAATTAGAAAAATAAGATTTATCAAATCCACTATAGGAAGTTGTAGAGTTATTAATTAATTACTCGACAATTTCTTATAGTGGATTTGATAAAAAAAAATATCTTATTCAAAGAATCATTTAGATAAAATAATTCTTTGGATGTTGGAAAAATAAATTAAACATTGTAGGAAAATTATAAAGAAAGATAAAAGGTAAGAATGCTTGAACAAGTTCAGGAACACTTGAAAATATTAAAATAAATAACAAGAGAAAGAAAACTGTATATATAGAGCTCTATACAAAAAGTCAAATTCCACTAAGAAGTTGTAGAGTTGAAAAATTAGTCAGAATGTGATTTTACAGTAATAAAAACAATCAATTATTTAATTTTATATGTTTTTCTGAAGAAGTAATAGAGTAATTTTTTAACTGACCTATAACAGTAATTAAATTTTGATCACCAGAGAAGTCTATTCAAAATGTTCATATTATCACACTTTTGAAAATATTATATATATATATATATATATATATATATATATATATATATATATATATATATATATATATATATATATATATATATATATATATATATATATAATGTAATTCTTGGATCATTAAAAATTTATGACTGAAAATCTTGTAACAATTTTTAAGCATAATTTACAGACACATTTAATAAAATTTGTTTAAAAATACATTTATTAATTTATTTTGTAATAAATGTTTCACCAAGCTGGCGTTTAATTTCGTACAAAATAATCGTTAATGCAAATGAGGAATTCAAACTGTCCATATTATTTTCTAGAGGAATTTTTATCTTCTTTCCACCATACTCAGTAGCTAACTTCACAATTCTTACATCTACTCCATGAGTTTCACCTCCAACATATAAAGCTATATGTTCTTTAGGATATTTAACACTTGAATAAAGATAACATGGAAGGTCAATATCTTCAAACTTTTCTAATTCAGTTGGCTCTTCATATGTTTCATCAACTTCAATAATTTGTTGATGCTCATTCATTGTGACATATTTTTTAGGTTCTTCTAGTTCTTCAACTTCTGGGCTTTCATCATAGCTTATGAATTCAGGATTAAAATTGCTTATGTCAATATCAGCTGTATTATCAGCAATGAAAATTTTTGATTGTTTTGATATATAATTTGAAAGATGAATCCATTCAATATTATTTATTATTGGTATACGAAAATGTCCACCACAAGCAGTTTTCAATACTTTGGTTTCCCACGGATCAACACATCCTGAAATAAAATATTTGAATTATTTAATTATTTTAAAACATTAAATTATTTGTAACAATAGTTAAAATGATAAGCTACATAAAGTAAATTTTTCATATTTCTCAAGAATTTATATACATAAAATTTTAAAAGAAACAATACCCTAAAACTACAATTTGTAGTGAAACAAAAATACTGGTATCTTTCACATATACATCAATCCACAAATATTATTGTTGGATACCCAAAATGCAACACCAAAAAAGACAAGAAATGGCATAGTAAAATTTATTTAGCAAATAACATGTTATACAAATATCAAATTAAAACTAGTTTCTTGTGAAATGTGAATGATGACAAAATCAGTAGTTATTGAACCAGCATACTTCTCTATTCCTATCCCAAAGTTGGGTTCTACCAGTTAGATGGAAGCAGCCAGATGGCAGTTTTTATAATTTAGAAATAGAGACCAAGCTGAAATCAAAACAAAATCAACAGTCAATGTAGCCACCATTGTAGGTTATAACCACAGCTACATATCTTGGCATGGAATAAAAAATACCTTGGACATTATTTTTAGATATAACAGTTCAAGTGTCTTCCTCTTATTGCCAAAGATAACCTTATGTAGTAGGTATAAAAAAGACAAATTGTTGTGCAAGCATGGACCTCATGTTTTCTGTTAGTGATTGATCAGGAGAACAAGCAGGCCAAAAAAAATCAACCTGATGAATAAAAAACTTTTGATCATTGCATACCATGTGTGGTGGTACATTATCCTGTTAGAATTTGGCTGATAACAAACGCTGAAAACATGAGAGGGCTAGAGGATCCCAATACCTCAGAAATGTAAAGCTATCTCTTTAGTGACCTGGTAATGCATACTAGAGGAATGTGCAAATTAAATCCAATGTCACTCCAAACCATGATACAGAGTGCAGAACCAGTGTGGTGATGCATAAAGAGCATCAGTTAAGTAACCTCTCACCATGGTATATTTAGACTCAAATGTGATCATCATGGCAGTTAGAAGCAAGATTTGTCAGCAAAGAAAGTGTTGTTCCATTCCAATGTTAATGTCCTTAATTTATTGCACCATTTTCAAAGCTAATATCTGTTGTTTTGAGTCAAAAATAAACAGAGCAATGTGGACGAATTGTAGATATCTCACTCCACTGCAAACAATTTCTCAAATAGTATAAGCAGAGACTGAATGAAATGTAACAGACTAAAAATGTAATATGGTTCATGATGTGACTGAGCAAACCATCACTGCCTAGTGCATAATATTTCTGTCATCATGAGCAGCAGTCCAGCAAAGTGGATGTGATCTATTGTTCCTTCCTGCATTTAGTGATTAGCGATCCACATTACAGTTGTTCGGTTTCAATTCGATTTAGTTTGGTTTCATCCAACTCAATCACCAATTTTTCTGTTAGATAATATGTAATCTCTATATGCTATTATTCTTCCTTGGTCAAGCTCAGAAACTTGCTCGAGAGACTTTCAATGTCTTTTACAAGGTATGTTTATACATATTATTCAAAAAACTATACAAAAATATTGTAGTTATTCAAATTGACTATATATTTGGTGAAAAAATATTAATTTGTAATATAAATACCAGAATCAACCATAAAAGATAAGATTCCTGAAATAATCCCAAAAACACTCTTATAACTTACTTCTTGAGAATCTGTATGAATCTTGGTATGAAAAATTAATTTTTCATTTGTATACCATTTACTAAGAAATCAATCACTTCATTTATTTTTATATTCTTTTTAAATAAATGCTTTTTGAAAAAAATATTAACTATTAAACCCTATTAATATTAAATTTGATTAAACAAAAATAACAAATTTAATTATTAATCACAACATGCCAAATATATATTTTTATATAATGCTCAAATTCTATAAAAATATATATATTTGGGAAGTTAAGATTAATAATTAAAGTAAAAAACTTTGGTTTATTTGAAAAAATATATATAGTAAACATCTTATATAATTTAAAACATTTAACTTGTATTATTATTCAAATGTATTGATAAACTAAATTACTAATTTAGTTTTTATGGATTTACTAGACACACGCATACATTTAATGCATTGTTTGTCATGACTACATATCTATGGTGAGTTGACACCTGAATGGTTAGTGGTCAGTATTTTGTTGGTTGAATTTCCACTTCAGGAGTGGATGCTTGTAGTGATTAAAAATTCCCATTAAAGTATACATACTTGACTAATTGGCCTTGTTAGAAAAAAAATTACTATAAAATGATAAATATAACTTATAAATTTACTTTCATTGCTCCAAGTACCAAAATTTAAGAGATAATATATATCATATCATGGCATGTGCTATTAATTAAAGAATTTGAAACAAAAAATTCTTTATTTCTTTGTAATTAAAGAGTGCATCAGTTTTCAAAAATCTGCAAAAATTTCTTGCAGAAAACAAGTCAACTGCTTATCACAATCAAAAGTATAGAAGGAATACAGAGTACATAGTAAAAATAAATAATTACCTTTCATTAATAACACATTTTCACATCCAGCTGCAGCAGCATTACGAATAATAGAACCTAAATTTCCAGGATCTCTTATATTATCACAGATTATATTTACTGGAATAACTGGTTCAGATAGCAAATGTATATCCTCAGTAGATGGCCTTTTAAAAACACCTGAAATTTTACATATTATGATACATATGACAATAAAAAGATTTTATAATGTCTCAATGTTATAGATATCAATTTTTCATCAATATATAATCATGATAGAAATAAGGAATTAAACATAAAATTTTGTATGTAGTTTAGATAATATGTTATGTAGGGTTTAAATCATAAAAAAACTTTACTTTATTAGTGCTTTGATATTTGCAAAACTGAAACTAAGTCAAATAATAGTGTCTTTACATAATAAAAACAAAATCCATTCCATATAATGACTTGAAATACTTCATTAACAAAGAAACCCAGAACTTAGCAATCTTATCTTCAAAACTATTAAGATACAATAAAATCAATTAAAAAAATTACTCAATCTTAATAATTTAACTGAAAATAGTATTCAGTTTCCATGAATCAGCTAAACAAGAAGGAAAATATTGGAATTAAAGTTATATGTGCTATTGTTGAGTTAGAAATGATTTCATATTTCTATTCAAGGTTCAAAAATGTAATGACTAATGATTAGTAAATTGAGTATAATAAATGCATTTATTTCCTCCATTTTAATTATATTACTTGATTATTGTTTCCATAATATTTGTGTATTTTTTTTGTAACAAAATCAAAATTGCAGCATTGATGTAAATATCTCTAATGAGGAATTGCAATTTTAATTTTAGTTCATTCTAGAATATGGCAAACTTTTGTTAAATTAAATGAATAAAAGTGTTTCATCAACTTTTCTACCATATCTCAAGTAATTTTCACAAGGTGCTAAGCCCAATTCTGCATTTTACTATTAAGCATATATACAGGTTCTTCTATTAAATAGTGCATCGTAACTATTTATTATATAACATTTGAATATAATAGACAGAACAATTTAATTGCTGTTTAGCATTTAATACACTTTAATAGCTATACTCATTCACAAGTAAAACAATTTGGAAGGTTTACATTTTATTCTACACGTACTTAATTATTACAGAAAAAATTAATGTAATAATTATTTATGATAATTTTATATGTATAATGTACTAAAATCATCAATTGTTCTAAAGAAAATAATTAGGAATAATTATAATAAAATATCTATATTAAACAATTACATTTCATATGCACATATATATGTAAGAGCAATAATAATGAAATTAAATAATTAATTGATTTGCACCAATGATTCTAATTAATCAATAACTTTTATGTTGAAAATAGGCAAAGAATTTCTCATATATAAGCAATTTGTTAGAAAGCAATGTATATTTAAAAAAATAAATAGTGAAAATATTTGACATCAAAATAGACAAGTTAAGAAATGTTTATAAATGCTTATTTATCACAGAAAATATTAATAAAAGCATGATAATAAAAAATTAATAAATAGTAATAATAAAAGATAAATAATAATAAAAAATTAATTATAAAAACATGACTTATATTTTTGCTTATTTTTTTAATTTTTATTTTAGTTTGCAATTAAAAATCAGATTACTTATTTTTTCTCAATGATAAAGTATAATTGAAACATCCATTGGATAATATTAAGATTCACTAGACAATACACCAAATTATTTGAATATTAATCAAAAAATCTTATAGACAGGAAATTAATCTAATGATACACACAGCACTACCCAATCATCCCTTTTACAGCAATTAAAGCAAAAATCTCAAAATTGCATGAAAAAAAAATTAATGCATTGGAAAAAAAGTACATTTTTGACTATGATGCATAACTCTATTTAATTTAAAACTATTTCAGTCATTACCACAAGAAAAGTTAATTTTTATTTGTTGATCAATTAACAAAAGAATTATAAGAACAAAAAATAAAATATAAAAACAAATACAATGCTTTTGTTTTCTTCATTAAAAATAACAATAAAAGTTCAAAACATTCTTATTTTCAATGGAAAATATATTTAAAATAATAAAAGATTTAGTATACAATTTTAAATAATGGTAATATTTTGATTAAAAAGATTGTTATAGGTATTAATCACTCTTAGTTCAAGTGATTGTTAAATAAAAGCATTCAAACTATTAAAAGAGTATAGTCCTTTAATATAACTCAATCAATGGTTTCAAAGGGAGAGAAAAAGGAATGCATCCAAAATTTAGAGATAGAAAACATACAACAATTTTAATTAATTACATCTAGATTGAACCATTAATTAAATCAAGTCATTATTAATAAATCTTACAAACTGAGAAAAGATAGATATAATTATTCCTTTATCAATTAAATTTTTCATATTATTCAATTCTAAATTAAAATACAAATTGAACCATTTTGCCATTGGGCAATAACTAAACCAAGCAAGTGATATTAATGAAATATATCATTGAAATATAGCAATTCACACATTCTATAAATTTTGAAAAAATTTTGTAAAGAAAATTTTTTATTTAAATATTTTGTTTTTATTATAATGTTAAGATAATTTGTCCAAGTTTTAATGATATATAATGAATATATGAATAAAAACTAATTCAAGTACTAAAAAGTATATTTTAAATTAAAAAATGCAATTTCATACTGTTGTGTATTGCTGTGCTGAAGAACAAATATTGCAGTTTCAGTCAGATTTGCTAAAATTAATAAGTATCTAAAAGTCCAAAATTTTTATTTTTATATTTTATTTTCCCTCAGTCTTTAGAATTTGATTTTACCATTTTGGTATATAACTAAGCAAAACATTTAATGTATTATTCACAATGAAAATTTTTACAAGACATAAAAACTCTAGTTGCTATAAAAAGTGCAGCAAATTCACATTCATTTAACTATGATATAGCATCCTTGTTACAAAAAATTTTGCATTGTAATTTCTGATGAATGTCAAAATTTGCCTGTTTCATGTGATTTAAATTTTGAATGGACTGTTTTTAAAACTTAAATATATATTTAAAATACTATTAAAATATATTAAATAATACCATATTAATTTTAATGATTGTTATAAAAATGGCAAAATCACAAAATAATCTTTTTTCAATATGAAATATATGTAAAAATAAAAATGCTATGTTTACTCATTAAAAGATTTTATCACACCAAATGGTGTCCTTCTCAAAATTATTTAAGTAATTTTGGATAGAATATTGTCTGTAAAAGGTTCACCAAAATTTGTGCTAAACAAAAAGTTCCAACAATTGTATCCCTCATTCTTTATTTCTACTTTTATTTATTTAAGTTTTTGTCTTGTATGTTATTTATTTTTATTTATTTATTTATTTTTTTGATTAATCACTAATTTAAAGTCTGTTTGAATATTTGACTAATCACAAATTTAATATGTTATGCCCTTATTAAGAAAGATGATAATTTTAGATTATAATATTATCTTAGTTAATAAGAAATTAATTGTTTTAAGAAAATATCTTCTCATTCTAATGATAAACTTACTTTTTCGAAACTATCTTTAAGTGATAAAAATGATATTAAGTCTAATGATCACTTTTTGTTAGAATAGAAACAATTTAATCAAAAAATATTTTGTCAACATAACTGGTTCTATATTCTTAAAACAATAATAAGTACTTTACTCAACTTTCTTACTACTATTTATTCAACTTTTTCAGGAAATTTTGTTTAGAAAAATAATAAAAAAAGACCTAAAGTTAAATAATAAAAAATTAAAGTTAAGTTTTACAAAATAAGTAAGAGACACCAAAGAAATTGAAAAATGAAGACATTTTGAGAACCACATAAAAAGTTATACAAACCAAAAACAATACTCTAGAAAATTTATATAACCACTTAAATATGCAAAGACTATAAGACGAATGCAATCAAACACAAGAAAAAAATTAAAAAAAGAACTTTATGGAAAAAGTGTGTTAAGTTTTGAGGAAAATTTGAACTACTATTAATTATGATGAAAGTAAACGATCAGTAATTTTTTTTTAATATTCATTAAGTTTCTTGTAAGCTTGATGGAAATGTTATTAATTTTTAAATTAACCTTCTTTTAAAAAGAACTTTAAAATAATTCAAAATAAGTAATTAGATTGGAAATTATAGCTATTCTGAAATGAAAAGTTTATGAAACTTTTTTTTTTTTTATCCTACGCCCGACCTTGGTTTTTCAACCATCAGTCTCTGTCGGGCAGCCCAATACAATCTTGAGGTGAATGAAAAGTCATCTTCCGCAGAATTTCTATCTGCGACGTCCGAAAGTCCAGGGCAAGTGAAAAGGTGGTCACCAGTCATATCCTCTAGTCCGCAAAAGGGCAGATTGGAGAGTCCCTCAAACCCAAACGGTGAAGGTGTTTTTGCAGATAATCATGCCCAGTTTTAAGGCGAAAATTTGCCACTCCCACAGCTCTGTGGAGGTTACACGGAAAAGGCTTTGTTAGTAAGGAAGCCCATGCTTTCTCCTTTATGCACATCTTGTAAATATTTCTACGATAGGAGGCTATATTTGACTTAATAAGCCTTTTAACAGTATGGTACTCCAAGGCTGGAGAAGGCTGTTGTAGATTTGAGCCAGCCTTTGCCAATTTATCAGCTGCCTCATTTCCGGCGATACCACAGTGGCTGGGTATCCATTGCAGCACAATTTGTCGTCCTTCTTCCAGTAGAGAACTAATTGCCATTTGACAGAGATAAACAGACCCAATACTGCTAGGAGCAATTGAAGAGAGAGACCTGATGGTGGCCTGAGAGTCTATAAAAAATACTATGTTGTTCTCAACATATACAGAGTTTATGAAACTAATTGTATAATATTTCCTTTTTATAATAAATGATAAATATTTTCCAAAAAATCTCAAGATATACTTGTGTCTTGTTACGAAAACAAAATAAAAATGACATATTTTTAATTTTAAGCATTGTCTTACTTAAAATTATGTTAGCATCATCATAACATTGAGTTATAATGAGATGAGAAAAGGATGGATTATAGCCCATATAGTTCAAGAAATATACAATAATGTAAATCTTATTTACTATTATCTGATAAATTAAACTTGATTATAAAGAATGCAGTGTTTTGTATATTTTCTGCATTTTAAAGATTTTGTAATTTTTTTTCCCTCAAATCATCTTATAACTCTTTTGTCAGTTAGAATTATTTTCATAAGAATCTCATAAGATTTCAACAAGTAAAATTTTAATTATTAAGTTATCAATAAATTATTTTAATAATTAATATTGGATTTTAAAAAGTGATTTTAAAGAATAAAAATAAGCTTATTCCTACAGTTCTAATTGCCTTACGTCTTCTAAGTATACTGAATATCTCTTTAGCTACCTGATCATTTCACTAAATTCTTTCACTACATTATGCTTAATACAGACATATCATGTCACCAATATAGAGCATACAATGCAAATTCTTTAATTTTTCATCCCTTGTCAGCAAATTATTACCATGCAGCATCAATGATTTTCACATTCATTAATGAACATAATCTTTTTCACCAATAATATTCTACAGTAATTTGTTAAAATGAAATTAATTGCATATTGATTTATATCCTCATACATAATCCAGCATACGTTATACAAAACTAAAATTTCAAAAATGACAAAAATTGCAAACTTCAGAATATATTCTTAATAAATTGAAATCAAAGACTTAATTTTTCTAGTTTTAAAAAAGTGAATCATCATTTTCTTAAAAACAGAAATATTAGAAACATAACTAGTAATGAATTTTATTATATATTACTCTTTTTAACTTACATTTAATTTTTCTTTTTTTATAAAAATAGAATTTCACATAAATAGTTTTACTCATAATGGAACTATAACATAGATATCTTAATTTAGATAAGTAGTTATATATTTTTGAAGTATTTTAATTTTTAACAACGTGTAATTATAATAAAAATACAAATGTCTTCCTATTAATAATTTTCTAAACAACTAATGAAAATATAAATATATACTAATGCTCTAAGTATAAATATTAACTGAAAATAATATTAACTGAAAACTTAACAATTTAAGGAATTTATATTTATTTTAATTTAAAAATATTAAAACTCAATAATTAAAAAAAATTCATACCCATAACACCAGGGCAAGTCTTAAGATCTGACCACATTTGCAATGTTCGATATAATACTTTTAAAATTTCAACATTCCCTCCTTTCTTGGTGTTTATTCCAGCAAGATCTTCTTCCCTACTAAAATATATAGTTTTCAACTCTACACCTGCATCAATTGCATCATTAATCAGGCGTTTCCCTTCTAAAAGAATTAATCCCTTCTTTTCTCTTGATTTACGATTTCTAATAAGGCTAATTACATTCCTGGAAAAAAAAACACTCCAACTATATTAGTTGCACTTACAATCTGAAAATAAACAAGTTTTGTTAACCTGGATTTCTAAATTTTAAAGAAACAATGCAATGTTTAGTGAATATTAAAACAAATATAATTACTCACTGATTTTTAAAATCTACAATCTAAAAAAACTTTATCAGTACATTCAACAATTTTATAAGTATGTTATCAATAAGAGAGTTTATACATACTTGGAACTACAGTTTATATACAATTTTTACAGATATTAAGATCCCTTTTTTATAAAATTATCAGCTAGGTCAAAAAATCCAGAAAATTTTGTCTAATAGCTAAGCATTATTAAAAATTTATTTATTAACTCGAATTAAAATGTTTTTAAATTTTATGTTGTAGTGTGTTTATTTAAACTGAAATTTACTTACTATATGTAAATTTCAGTTTAAATTGAATTATTGTTCTATTTTTTAGAAATAAAACAACAATTTTTTAATCAAAGAACTGCCAGGAAAACTTAATCAGAAAAAACTTTGAAACTGAGATAAAGTAATATTGATTAAATATTTACCATATCAATACTTTTCTGATTGTTTACTTAGTAAAATTTTTCTAACTTCACAAAGTTGAAGCTTATACTAACGTTATGAGTAAAACAGAAATTTTAAATAAAATTAAGAGATCAAAAAAAATTTAAATACTTTAATATATTCAAAATTGATTCCATGATAATTTAGTGCAGCACTTAACTATTATTAAATTTCAAACAATGATTTTTAATGAAATCAAAAGTTAAGATATAAGTGAAAAATTTTCTTTTAAGAAATACATAGTGATAAATTTGATTCATGCAAAATTATTTTGAACATTTCCAGAGATTTTGAGTTTATAAAGGTTTGAATATATAGTAAAAGATTTTTTTTTTTAAATTAATTGTTTGAATCTAGTTTATGGCACATAATTCTTAGTCTTTATATATTGTACATTGAAAATGCAAATTATGATGTTTTTATAATTTTTCTTAAATCAAAATATGGAAATTTAGTACTTTAGGTAACCATGAAGTTTTTTCTAATAATAATCAATAGTTTGGTATTTAAAAAAGTTTATGAAAATGTGCTCTTTGAAACTTTACTATACATGAAAAATGTAGAAAGGACAACTAGATAGTTTGATAGATCATTGCAAACTTTTTGACAAATGGCTCACAACTTCCAATAAAAGAAAATAAATAGAAGATTCAAAATGAACAAAAAGTTCACTGTTAATCAACAGGTTGATACCTTTTTTTTTATTGTGCATGTAAGAATCACAAGAAAACACTGGACCAACAGTAAAAAACCCGGGAAATATTAATTATAATAAATTGGTTAGAAAGAAAATTTAGTCAATAATGTATTAAATTCTGACTATTAGAACATAACATCAAAATATTAGAAAATTCATGAATTTTCAAATATTTGAAATTAGGATTTGAGCTTCAACATTTATAAAAATCATATAATAAAAAGGAGTATGCAAAGAAATAAGAATCTATATATTCTGATCTGCCATATTAACCATAATCTATTTGGAAGAGATACAATTTATACTGAACTGAAAGTATATGGAAGGTCTTTATTGGACCTTTAACAAGCAAAACATAATTAATACAGGATTTCTAGATAATTAAAGGAGAGGAGTAAAATTCCACCAAAAACAAAGTAAGCAATAGAAAGTTAACTAAAAATAAGGGTAAATGTACCTGTATCCCTATTAAAAGTACTTATATACTTTTAAAATAAGAAAAAAAAGCAAGAAATATTCAAGTTAAAAAAATCAGCTAGATTTTGCCTACATTTATCACACTATGAATACATTTTCTTTTACAATTCTAAAAAGTAGTAATTAAATGTAGCGATATATTAACATACGTAAATCGAGAGTCATTTTTTTGAAGTTTTTCATATGGAGGAACGATTACTTGTAATTTTTTATCTTTAGGAATTTCAATAGAAGAATCTGTTTTCTCCTTAATAAGTTGTAATTTTCCTGGCAAATTATCCACATGAAGAGGTGCGACTGGATCTTCAGGAACATTTAAAACTCTAACTGCTCTCCGACGAAGCGGATTTCTGCCATATAATCGAAATATTTCTACAATATTTGAATTTGTAAATCTACATTTCATAACGCGAGGTACAAAACTCGCCATTGTTAAAATAGTTGGTTGTTGATTGATTCCTTTGACACTATTAGCGGCAATGATGACTACTTGAGCAATGCAATGGTTAGTTATTTACTTATTTGTTTATATTTTCAATATTCAATTTCACTTGTGTAGAAATTTTATGCTTACGTCAACTTTTAAATTTTGATTCAAATAAGAGGTTTACATACGTAAAGTGGCGTACTCCAAACAAAAAATTAAAACAAATTATAGCATTCTTATGATAATGAAATCTTGTCAATATTTTCTAGAGACTGATGAATGAATTACTCTATTTGCAGATTCTTGCAAAAATCGTCTTTTGCAAAAGTCGCAATAAAGCAATCGCCATTATGAAATTATACTGTTATACTTTAGTATAAATTCATTTAAAAATATGCATTAAACCCATTCTCTTTAACACATTAATGAAAATTTAAATCATAAGACTTTAATGGAAATATAGTTAGGAAGCATTTTGTAGTAGGGATGGGACTTTGTTACTTTTCATGTACTTAGTACGTACTGAGTACAATTACTTTTAAAGTAACAAGTATTTTATCGATTACATTGTAATTGTTACAATTTTTTTGGTACTGCCATCTATCGGATTACAATATAAGGACAAAGTGTTTAAAATTTTATAAATAAATTAAATAAAAACTAAATTAATAATAAATAAATTAATAATTAATTAAAATTAAATAAGTAGATCAATAATATTTTATATAACACCATAAAATTAATTAATGTTAATTTAAATTATTATCATTTATAAATAAGTATTCACTTAAATATTAATAAAAAGATCTATAAAAAATAATTCTTATTATTTATGCAACATTTCATAAATTGCAAGTTTTTGTTTTGCCTGCAATGCTTTGATTTCTAGTGTGAGGCAAAGAAATACAAGTTATTTATCTACAAACCATTTTTTTGTAAAAAATTGTAAATTTCTAAATTTTCTTAAACGTAATTCATTCAATATCAAAATCATGACATTTTATTATTTACATTTATTTTCAGAATTTATATCTGTTCTAAGTAAATTTTCCAATTACTCAATCGTTATTTTCAAAGACTTCCAATGTTAATTAAAATATAAAATTAGATGAGATAATATAATTTCAATTTTTCAACCTAATCAGCTTAATTTTTATTAGAACTAAGTAAGACTTTTCAATTATGTAAATGAATTTTGATAATTAACTGGTAAATATTTTGCAAAGAATTGTAAAGTCGGAGGTTTAATCAATTACAAAGAGGTTTTATTTTACGTTTGCTTACAAAAATGCAGAAATTAATCAGAAAAATCAAATTAAATTTAATTTCCTTTATTTATAATTTCCTTTAAATCAAATTAAATTTAATTTCCTTTATTTTTCTATAATTAAACTTTAACGAGACAAACATAGTAAAATATTTTTATGTACAATAGATAGTAATTTTTATCATAAAAGACGTTTACTTGTTTATATTTTTATGCAGCAGATAGACCAGTTTTTTCTAAAATAAAAATTGCATTAACTCACATATCTTGTTTCAGTTTCCTGAAACTTAATCAATTTACGGTTAAATAAAGTAGCTTTGCAATTAAAACTGTATTAATAATGCTTAAGTAAACAAAATCATTTTATATTAGATATAGTTGCATAAAATTTCAATAACTATCAAAAAATATAAAACAGTTTTCCCAATAATCTAAATGTTATAATGTTTTAAGGTAAAATATTGTGAAACAACGTTTAATAAAAAATGGAGGAACAGAAATGCATATATTTTATTTACATCAATCCATAATTTAAGAAATAAACGTGGCAGTAACACATGATGGTATACATAAAGATAAGGTAAAAATTAACTTAATTAAAGCTTTTTTCATTTCGAAACTTTAAACTAAAATGAATAAACTACCTTTATTAGGTTTAAATCAACATTCTCATTATCTGAATAAAAATAAATCGTATGGTAAAAAATACAAAAGAACATTTTTTCTAAAAGTTTAAATTCTATATATTTACAGTAAAATATAGTGAAACTAAAACATGGTTGAATAAAAAAAATAAACATATTTAAATGGAATTATAATAAAAATATGCATAGTAAAAATAACAATGGAAGTATGTAAGCTGATTTAATTTAAGTATTTTTTTTTTAAATTTAAGAAATCTGATCTAATTTAAGGTTCAAATAAATATGTTATATATGTTCATAAAATAAAATTAAATTTTTAAAAGAAATAATAACAAAAATAAAAGTTAATAAAAATTGTAAATGCATAACAAGAATATCCTGCTTTTTTATATTTAAAAAAACATATATTTGAAAAAGAAAGATAATCAATAAATAGATGTGCCACGATTATTGGTTTTCGCAACTCATTTATTTCACTAACCGAAACGAAACAAATTTACATGCATATTTTATTTCGCAATATAAATTCATAATATCTCCAACCCAAAGAGATCTTTCAATTCCCAAGTATCCCTCTTCTATTTACCAGTTAAACCAACTGTCATTTCCCTTCTCCCACCCAGCCTCCCTACCATAAGAAGCTACCACAATCTCATAATTCATCCGTCTGTTTCGATATATCGATGACATTGTTACTTGTACTCGCTCTCTCATTGGCTCTTCTGTACTTGTTACATTCAGCCAAGTACACTTATTACTTTGTAACAAGCATGTACGCACATACTCGCTGATTGCTTTGTAACAAGCAAGTACTCACGTACTCGCTGATTACTCTGTAACAAGCGAGTGCGTGAATACTTGCTTGTTACTTTAGGCACGTACTCACCCTGTCTTTGAAACTGGTCAAGTACATTGTACCTGCAACCGTCTGAGGATACTCTAACTCGCGCTGACTTTGTTACTGGAAGTACTGAGTACTTGGAAAAAAAAGTACTGATTACAGGTTGTTACATTCAAATACTGATTACAAAATACTGGTTACAGGTATTTCTTCCCATCCCTATTTCGTAGTGTGAAAATTGTCTTGATTTTTTTTAATACCTAACACATATAAAATTGCTACAATGAAGCTCGAAAGTACAACACGAAATAAATTATTTTAAAGATTGTTAATATTTTTTTATAAACTGCACAAGTTTTACACTTAATATTATGCAATTGGGGCTTTTGTGGCCTGGTTGATTAGGGCGTTTGCTCTCATCATCTGAAGGTAATCAGCTCGAATCTCGAACCTGCAGTGATGTACAATTCAATCCCGATCGACAGACTGTTTACCTCATGGAACTTGTACCGACGACTCTCTTCGCTCGTGCCGCTCGCCTGTTAACGATAGTGTTTTGAATCCATTTGATTCTGTTCCACTTAACTTGTAGACTTTTCTTAAAAACTAAATTGGAGATTGTTTGTTGTTTATAAAGTGTGGTGCTAAATACAACACCCACGAGTGGTGAACCGGACGTGATTTATGATGCACTGAGAAATTTTTTTTTTTACACGAGGTGAGCGTGATATTTTCTTTCCCCAAGCGGTTCTTCAAACAATGGCAGAGCGTGACGAATTTCCGGTGTCTCAACTAGAGGTACGTTTCTTCTTCTTTTCTACGCGGCAGTTTTCAACATGCCAAACGACAACGCTGCCGATGCTGGGAATGTTTCATCGCCTGAGTCGGCCCATATCGCCTGCGTCACACTGCGTCTTCCACCATTATGGAGGAGTAACATTCGCCTCTGGATTGCCCAGTGTGACAACTCATTTGTGTATAGCGGCATCACCAGCGACGACAACGAATTCTCAGCGTTAGTGGCCAAACATCAAAGCGGAAACCTTGGAGCACGTGGCGGACATCGTCCTCAATCCACCCTTGGCGGAGAAGTACAAGGTCCTTTCCACTCACCTAATATCAGAATTCGCAGAGTCTGATCAACAAAAGATCAAGAAGCTGCTATGTGATCTCCAGCTGTGGGTGACGAAAAACCAAGTCATCTCCTCTGGAAGATGAGCGGCTTCACTGGCACGCAATTGCAGGAAGACTTCCTGCAGAACCTGTGGATGCAGTGGATGTCACCCCACATCCAGACGGTCCTTTCAGCGTCGTCTGATTCGCTGGACAAGCTGGCGATCATTGCAGATAAGGTCGCGAAGATCGTGTCCCCTGCAGCTATATGTGCTACCACAACTGAGCCGCCCACACCTTCAGCTACGGACATCTTAGCAAGTAAGCTGGAGGAGATATCTCCTCAGGTCGCGGAGCTGTCTATAAGCCGCAAATTCTCACGAAACACATATCCGCCCCGACGATCGTCTCGCAGCCGATCGAACTCGAACAGACAACCCAGATCGAACAACAACAATAGGGAACTTTGTTTCTACCATAATAGGTTTGGTAATCATGCCTTGAACTGTAAACAACCTTGGGCTTTTCAAAAAAACCTATTAGGCCCATCACAGTAGCTGGCACGGGGCTACAACCAAGACCAGCAGGCTCTACATCCATGACCGTAAGAGTGGACTAAAGTTCTTGGTCGACTCTGGCTCGGAGGTCTCGGTTCTCCCACCAGCATCAAACAAGAAAATACCGTCACAATCCAATTTTGCCCTTTATGCTGCTAACAATTCCAAAATTCCAGCATATGGCTTTGTAAATAAACAACTCGGCCTTGGTTTGAGAAAGCCATGCTTATGGACATTTATCGTTGCTGATGTTACATAACCAATCATAGGAGCTGATTTCCTTACGCAATATGACATGTTGATCGATCTCAAACAAAAGAAACTGATCAACATTTAACATCCCTACACACATTCTGCTCAGTGATGCCTGCATCTCAGTCGTCGGTTACCACCATCTGTGTAGTCGTTAATGACTTTGGAAACATCCTGAGATACTTCCCAGAAATTACAAATCCTACTGCATTCGGAGGATCAACTCCACACGACACGGTCCATCCCATCATCACCAAAGGTCCTCCAATCACATCAAGGCCCAGGCGACTACATCCCAAGGTGCATGACGCAGTCAAGTTCGAGTTTGAATTCCACATTGCACAGGGCATCATTCGCCCATCAAAGAGACCCTGGAGTTCTCCTCTACATGTTGTCCCTAAAAAGGATTCCACTGTGCGTCCGGTAGGAGATTACAGACGTCTAAATGCAGTGACGGAGTTCGACAGTTACCCCATACCACACTTGCACGACTTCGCCCATGCTCTACATGGAAAACAGGTCTTTCCAAACCTGAATATCTTTAAAGCATTCCACCAGATGCCGATTGCTGAAGAGGATACACCCAAGACTGCTGTTACCACACCTTGGGGGTTATACGAATATACTCGCCTATGCTTCGGGATAGTGAATGCCCCACAGACCTTTATGCGGTTCATGCATGAGGTTCTAAGAGGGTTACCCTTCTGCTACGTCTATTTGGACGACATCCTCTGCTTTTCTGATAGCCCTGAAGAACATAAGGAGCACTTGACGACCATTTTTCAACGACTGAAATCCCATGGTCTCAAGCTGAACGTTTCGAAATGTGAATTTGGTGTAGCCGAATTAACTTTTCTGGGACATCTTGTCACACCTCTGGGTCTGAAACCTCTTCCAGAAAAGGTGAGCGCAGTACTCCAGTATAAACTACCGAAAACCGTCACAGCCTTAAGAAAATTCTTGGGTTTTACCAACTTTTACAGACGGTTCATACCCAACGCTGCGAAACACCAACACCTGTTGCATGACTTCCTAAAAGGTTCTCGTGGCAAGAAAGATGCCCGACAGATCACCTGGACTCCTCAGGCTGCTGAAGCCTTCGAAACTTGCAAACAAGCACTTGCCGAAACAACACTTCTAGCTCATCCTGCACCCTCAGCTCCACTTGCTTTGCATGTGGACGCTTCGGACTACGCAATTGGAGGAGCCTTGCACCAAATCGTCGATGCAGAACTGCAGCCACTGGGATTCTTTTCCAGAAAATTGACCTCAGCTGAACTCTCCTACTCGGCATACGACAGAGAACTTCTGGCTGCATATGCCAGTGTCAGGCATTTCCGACACATGTTGGAAGGTCGGGAATTCACTTTGTTCACTGACCACAAACCCCTGACCTTTGCCTTTCGCCAAAAAAGTGACAAGTGTTCTCCTCGTCAAGCACGCCAACTTGATTTCCTGTCCCAATTCACTACCAGTATCCAGCATGTCCCCGGGACCAGGAATATAGCTGCTGATGTCATGTCTAGGATATCAAGCATAACCATGCCAAGTTCCATCGACTATCAAGCCATTGCGGCATCCCAACTGTCGGATCCTGAACTTGCTACCTTGCTGACATCAGGAACGGCCCTGCAGCTCAGAAAGGTGACACTGCCTGACTGTGATTTTGAGATAACATGCGATTTCTCAACTGGAGTGGCACGACCATACATTCCAAAGGAGCACCGTCGGAATGTGTTTTCGGCCTTGCACAACTTGGCACACCCAGGTACACGCCGGACCACTCACTTGTTGAAGAGCCGTTTTGTGTGGCCCTCGATATCCTCCGATTCTGCCAAATGGTCAAAACACTGTCTAGCTATCAGAAATCGAAGATCCACCGCCACAATAAATCACCCCTATCAACTTTCACCGAACATTCTCAACGATTCGACCATGTTCACATAGATTTGGTTGGTCCACTTCTTCCACCCAACGGGTACAGTTATTGCATGACAATGATTGATAGGTTCACCAGGTGGCCTGAAGCACAACCTCTCAAGGAGACATCACGGAGGAGACTGTTGCCGAGGCATTCTTTACCACTTGGGTGTTGCGATATGGAACCCCTGCCACAGTGTCTACAGATCAGGGTCGTCAATTTGAAGCTTCTTTGTTCCGGTCCCTCACCAAGTTCCTTGGCACACACCGTTCCTGAACTACGAGTTTCCACCCTCAAGCCAACAGGATGATAGAAGAACTTCATCGTCCACTGAAAACTGCAATAAAGTGCCACGCCTCTGAACGCTGGACGGAGGTTCTTCCAACGATTCTTCTTGGCTTCCGTGCGTCCCTGAAGGAAGATCTCGGTTGTACCCCCAGCAGATTTGGTCTTTGGAAAGACCCTGACACTTCCAGGAGAATTTCTCCACAAAAGTAAACCCGACTGTGATCCTGCAAACTTTGTGGGTAAGCTCCATGCCCACATGAATCTTCTACAACCATAACCACCCAAGCACCATGGTAAGCGTCCAACGTTCGTCCATGGAGAGCTCTCAACTTCATCACACGTTTTCCTTCGGCGGGACTTCGTTAGGAAACCACTACAGCAACCCTACGATGAAGCCTTTCGTGTGCTCCAGCGCCACAACAAGTCGCTAAACTTGGACATCAAAGGAAAATCTGTGACAGTGTCCGTGGATAGAGTGAAACCTGCCTTCATCTATAACTCTGAGGACATGGTTGCAAACAAGAGACCTCTCCTACCACGGCCACCAACTGACCTCGCATCAACTGATGATTCTACACCACCGGCAGAGGCAAGAACCACTCGTACAGAAAGAACTGTACGGTTCCCAAGTCGGTATTGTTGACACTGGGAGGGGAGTATGCAGCAATGTACAACTCAACCACGATCGACAGACTGTTTACCTCATGGAATTTGTACCGACGACTCACTTCGCTCGTGCCGCTCGCCTGTTAACGATAGTGTTTCGAATCCATCTGATTCTGTTCCACTAACTTGTAGACTTTTCTTAAAAACTAAATTGGAGATTGCTTGTTGTTTTTAAAGTGTGGTGCTAAATACAACACCCACAAACCAATGGAAGATCCGTTGTGTTGACTAATGGCGGCTAGGGTACGTTAAATGTCGTGATCACAATGCCATACATGTGAAATAAAAACGTGGTAAACCTTTGTGAGTGGCAGGTAGAGATGTAAAATTCCCGGGAACTTTGAATGATGGGAATTTATTCGGGAATTTTGGGAATAAATCTGGAATATTGGGGATTTTGAGGGACTAAACTAAGCCAATAATCATTCATCTAATAGACTGTTTTGTCTAATATAAATGAAGATAAGTAAATTAAATTACGAAAATATACATGTGTCTGTTCTGTCTTCAAGTAAAGAAGTTAATAGTTTCGTGCTGACAAAAATATAAATATTTATTAAAATAATAAAAATAATGAATTAATATTTAATAAAAATATCGAGATATATTTTACAGGGCTGTCAGGATAAATATTGACATTTCCATGTTTCTGTCGTTATAAATTCCAAAATTCATAAAGAGGAAGAGAGAAAAAAATGTCAATATTAATTTTTGAATTTATTCTATACTCGTTATTAACGTAAAATTTTTCTTTTTCAGGAAAACTTTCTACTATCGTAATTAATTGTAGAAAAACAAGAGGACTTTTATTGATTTTAAGAAATATCTAATAAAAAAACTTCAAAAATTTCTAAATCAGCTAAACAATTACAATACTCTCGAGTTCTTTCAAAATTTCCGGGAATTTTTAAAATTACCAAGAGAATAAACTCGGTTTTTTTTCTACTTAACAACACTAGTGGCAGGTAAAGCCTGAAAGTTTTTCTGCTTGGTCCCTGCTTCTAAATTATGAAGACTCATCAAATTTCGCAGCAACGATGAAACACTCACTGAGTGCTCTACTATATACGTTACCATCATTTCTGATCTTTGTAGTGATAAAAATCCTAGTTGTAGTTGGATATTAAAAATATTAGGTTATTTTATATTGTTGTGATTTATATATAAAATGTTGAAACAATACAATTTATATTAATTTTTAAAACTTTAACGTGCATTATTAAAAGACTGCAATCTGGGAATAAAAACATATATAAATAAAAAATATATATTTAAAAAAAACTCAGTTGATTGTTTTAGTGTGACAAGGAATTTCACTTTAAAACAGAGTGATTTATTCCAATAAACGGAGAATTTTAAACGTCATCTTAGAAAAAATTTAGTCAGTGCACTTACAACAATTGTTGTAAATGCACTGAACCAATGGATGGAAGTTTCTGTAAAGCGTAGAATAGAGGGCGCTACTACCGTGTAGATCTAGAAAACTTCCAGCATGAAACTTCTTGCTTACTATTCCATTAGTGTCTTATACAAGCACAATGGTATACATTGTGCTTGTTTTCTGTAGTTTCGATTGCTTTTGAGGAATATTCATTTAAAAGTAATTATTCTATAAAATTTTTTGAAATGCAGAAAACAAATAACGGTACTAGTTGTTGCGAAGCATTTGTTTGCAATATGCGAGCTGGAACAAATTTACTTTCGCAAGTGAAAATGTTCAAATTTCCAATGGAACCCGATTTACAATCCTTAATTTAATTATCTATATAGTAAATCAACTCTTAAAAATAAGACTTAAATATTAATTGCAATATAAACTACGATTTGTTTAAAATATTAATAAGCAACAAGTAAATAAATACATCATAACAATTCTGTTCTACTCATTATTGATACCAATTCTTATATTCTAGCATGATCAAGAAAATTTTAATAAAATTTATAATACTATAAATGAAAGCATAAGTAATACCTTGCTTAATATTTGAAATGATTTATAGTTCAATAGCACACAAAATATATTTCCTGAAATTTTGGAATAAATGCATAAAATTAAAAATTAGTTAAAGAAGAAAATGATTAACAATTGAGATAAATAATAACAAGAGTTAGAATGTGAGTTACATATATATATATATATATATATATATATATATATATATATATATATATATATATATATATATATATATATATATATATTTCATCAACAATTGATCCTAATATCGGCAATAAGAATGATTCCCCGCAAAATATGGTAATCCATCAGTATTGGCACACAGAAACGACACGTCCGTTGTTTTCAAATTTTATTGTTTTACTGACAAAAAAACGATGGTTTGTGTTAGCGCCATCTGGTGCACAAAGAAATTAAATGTTTACATTGAGTATACAGGGTCGGAACATGCCGCCCACCTTGAAATATTATTTCAAAGAAACAGGTTATATGCAACATACATATACAAATAAAGATTAGTTATGCAACATAAATGAACATAAATGAAAAAGGATATAACAACACATAAATGAAAGTTTTATAGGTTAATATACAACAGAATTATAAAATTGTACATGTACAAGAAATGAAATTTTATTTAAATTGAAGCATGAAATTGGCATTACACAGGAAGTTGGCATAATTTTGTTGTTTCTTTTGTATATACCATCTGATGTTTTAAGCGTTACTATCCTAACATTATTGTCAAGTCCAGGGTGCAATTGAATTATTCTACCCATTTTCCATTTTGTTGGGGGTAAATTGTCCTCTTTTAAAAGGCATAAATCATTTATTTGATAATTTTTAGTCGGCAGTAGCCATTTTGGCCTTTGTTGCAACCGTGTGAGATATTCTTTATGCCAACGTTTCCAAAACTGTTGCACCATTTTTTGAATATGCTGCCATTTTGAAAGAAAAGATATGTTTGTATCAACGTAATTTGGTTCAGGAAGGCTTTTTAAAGCCCTACCAATAATAAAATGGCCAGGTGTTAAGGCTGATAAGTCATTTGGATCGGTAGATAATGCAGTTAAAGGTCTAGAATTAAGACAAGCCTCTATTTGAGTTAGCAATGTTTCAAATTCTTCATAAGTTAGTTTTGTCTCCCCTATAACACGTTTTAAATGAAATTTGGTAGGCTTTATGCCAGCTTCCCATAGTCCACTCATGTGAGGTGCACCTGGAACATTTAAATGCCAATTAATACCATTTTCAGACATAAAATTGTTTACATTTTGATTATAATTTTTGGAGTTCATAAGTTTCTCAATTTCCATGAGTTTGCGCTTTGCACCAATAAAGTTGGTACCGCAGTCACTGTATATATCACTACATTTACCCCTACGAGAAATAAATCTCTTAAGAGATGCAATGAACGCATCTGCAGATAAGTCGGTAACTAATTCTAGGTGTATAGCTCTTGTAGTAAAACAAACAAAAAGTGCTATATACCCTTTGTATGATTTAGAGCCTCTACCTTTACATGCTTTAATTTGAAAAGGACCAGCATAATCTACTCCACATCGCAAGAATGCAGGAGCAGGAGAAATGCGAGAAGATGGTAAATCGCTCGTCATTTGATTGGTTACAGAAGCTCTTATTCTACAACATTTTACACATTTTCTGATTACATGCCTAATTACATTTCTAACGCCTACAATCCAATATTGTTCCACAATAGATGATTGAACAAGTTGTGAACCAGCATGCGAAAGATTTTCATGAAAATGTTTAACAATGAGATCAGTTAATATATGCTTTGTTGGAAGCAAAATAGGATGTTTCTGATCGTATACTAGATTTGCATGTCTCAAACGACCACCTACTCTAAGAATACCTGAATTATCAAGAAATGGATTTAGAGATAAAATTTTACTATTACACGATATTGTTTTATTTTTTGTAATGCATTAATCTCATTATTAAACTCCTAAGTTTGAACTATTTTTATTAACACAAGTAAAGCATTAGTTAATTCACAAGTTTGTAAAAATCTAGTTAATTTGTTCATAGGATTTCTGCAATTGTTCACAAATCTTAAACACAAAGCTGTTATACGTTTAAGTTTAGAAAAAGATGAATATTTACGAAAAATATCAATATCAGTAAAGGAATGTTTGTTTTCTGTGGTTGATTGTAAAGTACAATACCTTTCTTCTGGAACAGGATCACTAACTGGTAGTTCAGGCTGCTTTATCTGAAAAGAAAGTGAATTATAAAGAAAATTTGGACCATTTAACCATAATGAAGAAAGTAGTTCAGAAGATGATGTGCCACGAGTAGCAAGATCAGCAGGATTAATGTCTCCACTAACATGATGCCATTGGGTAGGGGAAGAAAGAGTTTGTATTTTTGCCACTCTGTTGGCCACAAAGCATTTCCATCGGCTGGCAGAAGAACCAATCCAGGATAGAACAATGGTAGAATCTGTATAAAATTGAGCTTGGGAAATAGGTGTTTTCATAGCTTTGCAAGTGAAGTCCATCAATTTAGTTAACAGCAGAGCACCACATAGTTCCAATCTCGGAAGTGAAACAGTTTTAAGTGGACCAACCTTTGTCTTAGCTATAACTAGATGAACTTTAATTTCACTGGTACTTGAAACTGAGCGACAATAAATTGCCGCTGCATATGCCTTTTCCGAGGCATCACTGAAGCCATGTAGTTGAAATTGGATATTTGAATCACAAAATAAGAATCTGGGGATTTGAATGTCTTTCACGAACAAAGGTTTTTCTGTAAGTTGCTTCCATTCATATGCTATGGCTGAAGGAATAGTATCGTCCCACTGCAATTGATTTTTCCAAAGTTTTTGAATTATTAATTTATACTGAATAGTAATTGGAGATAACCATCCAAGAGGATCAAATATTTTTGCAATTGTTGAGAGTAATGTCCACTTAGTTAAGTTATCTTCAAGAGATGGTTGATTAGTTTTGAAGAAGAATACATCCAACTCAGGTTGCCAAAGTAGTCCCAATGTTTTCACAGTTTCATCATTGTCTAAGCTCAAAGAAGTGTTTGATAATCGTAAATCTGGATCAATTGAGTTCAAAAATTTTTTAGAATTTGAAGCCCATTTTCTCAAGGGAAATTTGGCACTTGACAACATTTGCATTAATTGTTGGTGCAGTTCTATGGCTTGGGAAACTGAATGCGCTCCAGACATAAGATCATCAACATAAAAGTCCTCGAGAACTGCTTTAGAAGCTAATGGATACTTCTCTGCTTCTCCTTCTGCTAATTTTTGTAGACATTTTATAGCCAGGTATGGTGCTGAGGCGGTGCCATAAGCCAGTCTTGTTAATTGATAATCCTTCACTGCGTCATATTTTGATTTGCGCCAGACGATTCTTTGGAAATCTGAATCTTGTAAAACTACTTGTCGATACATTTTTTCAATATCTGCAGCAACCGCTATTTTATGCATCCTAAATTTAATAAGCAATGTAGTTAAATCAGACTGTATTTGCGGTCCCACCATGAGTATATCATTAAGAGAAACACCATTGGATGATTTAGCAGATCCATCAAACACTACCCGGAACTTGTCACCACTTTTGTTGGGAACCGGATGGTGTGGAAGATAAAAGCTAGATTTGGCTGGAACATTAACTTCACTTTCAGGAATTAATTCCATGTGTCCCAGTTTTATGTAGTCATCCATGAATTTATGATATTGTTCAAGTAGAGATTGATTTTTTGAAAAGCGACGTTCAATTTGTTGAAGACGGCGCAATGCAATGTCTCTAGATGATCCAAGCTCATTGTTTGAGTCATTAAATGGAAATTTGACAGTCAATCTGCCTGTAGAATCACGAAAGAATGTTTTATCGAAGTGATTTTCACATGCGATTTCTTCCTTTGAATAAGGTTTTGTTTCAGAAACTTCTTCTAGTTGCCAAAATTTATCAAGTTGATACTCGATTGTGGTACAACTAGCGTGATTTGTAATTATTGTTTTTGAGATGTTGTTTGTTTTGCCTAAAACAACCCATCCGAAAATTGTTTCTAGTGCAGTTAACGGATGTCCAGGAATAGTAATGCTTTTATTGATCATGATTTCTCCAAACACATCTGCACCTAGGAGAATGTCTATAGGACCAGGCTGCAAGCAAGTAACATCGGCCAATTGTATTTCTTTGAATGAAGTTAATGCTGAATCATCAATTTGGAATTGAGGAAGGTCACAAGTGATTTTGGGTATAATTAATGCATCTACAGTGATATGTGTGTTTTTATAAAATAGAGATGATATTTGCAATGATACCGAACCTGAGACCTTACCTACATTTCGAGAACTAAGCCCATCAACATTTATGTTAACTCTATTACGTTTAAGTTGCAATAAATTTACACAACTTTCCCTGATAAATGAGCCTTGGCTGGCTGAATCGATAAGAATTCTGCATTTATGTAATGTACCATAAATGTCCTTAACATTAACAATTGCTGTTGGCAATAACACTGTTTTTGTTACAGGTACAACTACATTATTGCTACTAATAGAAATTTCATATGTTGTTTGTGTGTCAGTTTTTGTATCATGTGTATTTTTTGAACACAATAATGTATTATGCGGTTTCGAACATAATTTACACATGCTTGCGCGACATTTAGAAATAGGATGAGTTTTATTATCTTTTAAACAATTAGCGCATAAATGGTGTTTTTTAATTACATTCCATTTTTCTTTTACTGGAAGATCTAAAAAACTATCACAATGATATAATCGCGAATGAGAATCATTTCGACAATAAATGCATAAATTAGAAACGATCTCAGATGAAAAAGAATATTTATTTTGTTTTTGATTTGCAATACTTTTCCCATCAAATTGACCTACTTTATCTTTTTGGCACTTCGCCAAAGACGAAAGCACACATGATCTATTCAACATGAAAGTTTTGAATTCAGCGAAAGAAGAAACTTTTTTGTTCGATTGTTCTAACGCCCATACTCTCAGTGTTTCATTATCAAGCTTACTCTTTAGAAGAAATATAATAATTGTATCCCAATGCTCAACAGGCTGTTTCAGGATTTTCAATGTATCAATACATTGCTGTGTTGTATCAATTAATTTCCTCAAACCTGCTGCTGATTCATGTTTAAGAATAGGTTGAGAAATTAATTTATTTAATGCTGCGTTTATGATTTCTGTTTCGTTTTCGAAACGCTCAGTAAGCATATCCCAAGCTAATTTGAAATTCTCATCTGTAATTTGAATAGACTGTAATAATGTATATGCTTCTCCCTTAATGGAAAGTTTAAGGTATTGTAATTTTTGACTATTACTTAAACTATCATTATTACCAACATTCGATAAAAATAAATCACGAAAAGAAATCCAATCTATGTAATTAGAAGTGAAAACTGGTAATTCTATTCTAGGAAGTTTAACATTGTTGACATTAGTTAATTCTTTATGACAATCATTTTTAGAAAGTTTCCTTGATTCATCTTTAAGAATAATTTTTAGATTATTTATTTTCGAAAGCAGTTCATGCATTTCGTTTTCAAATGTATCGAATTCTGAATCAGAACATGCATAAAGAATATCATTATTTAGTTTGTTTATTTCATTGTCTAAAAATTTACGTTATTTTCATAAACTTCAATAATAAAAAGAGAATTTGTTTGATTTTGTAAGCTATTGACTTGCGAAATTAAACGAGTTAGCTTACCTTTTATGATCTTTTTGGTTTTAAGGAGGGTATCCATTTTGGTTTTGTGACCTTCACTCAATCAATCGTTTTGTTGTTGTTTTTTGATTCAACAGTCGTTGGCCGCTTCTATGTATTCACCATAATAATTTGAAGTTAGTTTCATACTCCGGCTCGACGGACCATAATATTGGCACACAGAAACGACACGTCCGTTGTTTTCAAATTTTATTGTTTTACTGACAAAAAAAACGATGGTTTGTGTTAGCGCCATCTGGTGCACAAAGAAATTAAATGTTTACATTGAGTATACAGGGTCGGAACAATCAGGATTATTTAAGTAAAAATTAAAAAATTTTTTAAAAATTTACGAGATCACCACTGATTACACTCTTATTAAAAATTATGATTTTAACGGATAAAATAAAAAAAAATTTCGAAAACAGAAATAAATACCTAAAAATATTTAAATAAAAATTTTTGTGATTGCATTGATTTTCAATGGGAAGAGAATAAACCGGAAGTACTTGAGATGGCTTCCGGTCAACTGAGGTTAGTTTTTGTTTTCATTGAAAACTCCATCCATATATTCGGTCAACAATACTCAGCAATATACAAAAAGAAGTAAACTATCATTTTTAAAAATGGAAGCTTGAGAGCCACTGCTTTATTGCTTGGAAAAATATTGCACTTAAGAATAACAAACACACAAAACAAATTCTGTAAAAGAGAGGATTCCGATTTTCTAATTTACTTGATTTTTATTTCCTTCTTACGTAATAAAAATGGTGATTTCTAATGCAACAAAGAAATAAAAATCGTCAATCAAAATGAAATAAGTTTTCTCAGAGGTATAATTAATTCATTAATTTTTTAGATTTGATGTTCTAACTAATGAAAAACTTTTCATGCATGAAGTTTGGAATATCCTTAAAATATAATGTTAATATTTTATTATCTCTATTAATATTTACACTCGTGTACAGAAATTAAAAATAATGCAAGTTCAGGCAAAGAGAGACAGAAGCAAAACAAATGTGACTTTTTTGTAAAGTCTATTAAACAAAAGATAAAGAGCAAAATATATGCTATATGTTTGACACCATTAATAAAAATTGCAATTTTTACTCCCTGGAGCAAATTTCAAAAAAGAACCTGTTTACAAAAAAACAATAAAACATGGATGGTATAATGGTTAATACATAGTATACCCCCAGACGATTCAATACAGGCCATACAACGCATAGGATTGCTGAATATCAAATTGTCATAATCTGATCTTGGGAAATATTACACCACTCATCAAGCAATGCTCTTCGAAGTTCCGTCAGACATGTGGGAGGAGGTTGATGGGCTGCAATTCATCAGCCAAGCATGCTCTATTGGATTCAAGTCCGCCGAGTATGCTGGCCAGTCCATACGGGTGATATCCTCCGATTGAAGGCAATCGTCTACAATGTTTGCACTGTAAGGACGGGCGTTGTCATCCATAAACAGAAATTGTGCACCCATGGCGCCCCGAAATAAACGTATATGTTGTTCCAGAATGACATCCCGATAAATGTGGCCTGTCATAGTTACATTCTGAACATGCAGGTTACTTCTGGAACCCAGAATAATTCCCCCCAAATGAACAATCCTGCACCACCGTAACGGTGTCGTTCAATGATGTTCTCTTGGTGGTAACGGGTATCTGGCCCTCTCCATATGAAAATCCAGTGAGAATCAGATTGAAAGCAAAACCTTGACACATCGGAAATCACACAAGACCACTGTTGCGGTGCCCACGATGCCAGCTCTATACTCCAGGCTAACCGCAGGCGAGAGTGAGATGAGGTAAGTGGAAAACACCTGACAGGCATACAAGCATATAGACCTATGTGCCCTAAGCGTCTGTACGCGGCCTGCCTTGAAACTTTCGTACTGGTAGCTGAAGAGAGCTGACGATGCTGTGCTCCGTCTGTTTCTTTTGGCAGTAACTGCCGAAAACGGTCCTCATTCGGCGTTGCAACTCGGGAGCGACCCGTTCTGTAACGCCTACTCAGATTATCATCCTCTTGGAACCGTTACCAAAGCCTGGAGATGACACTCTAGGCGATTCCAAGTTCCTCGGATACTTTCAGCTGGATACGTCTACCTTCCAGACGGCCGATAATTCTACCACGTAAAACATCATCCAAATGCTTCCTTTGTGCCATAACTATGCGATTATTGCACTGTACGGCCTTTAAAACACTTGTGAACAATTTTACTTCTTTTCAACCATTCCTTATATACCCCTCTCTTATACTCTCATCATTGTGACGTATTAGGTTGGAGAATAAGTTCGTAGCGTTTTTACCAAAGACATTTATTTAAACAAAAAACAATATTATATCAATATGTTAATCAATTACATATTCGCCGTTGTTGTTTACAACCTCTTTCCACCTCTCGAGCAATTTGTTGATGCCGTTCTGCTAAAAATTGTCTGGTCTGGTGTCAAAGAAGTTATTCACCAGTTTAAAGACCTCTTGATGCAATGGGAAATGCTCGAAAAGGAAGCCACAGTCAACAAGCAGCTCTACATTTCCCAGCTACAACGCGTGAATGAGGCTATTCGACTGAAAAGACCTGATCGAGATGGTCAAACCATACTCGTTCACGACAACACCAGGCCCCATGTTGCACAAGTCGTCAAAGCCGCACTCCATGAGCTCGAACGGCAGGTCCTTCAGCATCCCCCGTATTCTCCGGACCTTGCATCGACCGATTACCATATTTTCCTCTCTTTGTCAAACCATATGAAGGGCGATACCTTCGATAACAAAAAGTACCTTAAAAACTAGCTCAAAAACTTCTTTGACACCAGACCAGGTGATTTTTGGCGGAACCGCCTCAACAAATCGGTCAAGAGGTGTGAAGAGGCTGTAAATAGTAACGGTGAATATATAATTGATTAATTTATTGATATAATTATTGTTTTGTTTAAATAAAAGTCTGTGGTAAAAATGCTATGAACTTATTCCCCACTTGTTATCGAAGGTAACGCGCGTTACCTTCGATAATAAAGACGTCCTTAAAAACTGGCTAAACAACTATCGACCTTATTTGTGACTCACTAGAACGACATGTTGCTGCAAAGTCCGTCTTATTTTGCTATTCAGTGCTTGAAAAAATTGAATTTTTTTCAAGTGGGGAACAGTATCTTTAAGACTTATCAATAACTTTATCATATTCATAAAAAATAAATGTACAAAATTTCGAGTGGACCTTGTCAGATTAAGTACCGGGTGAATATAAAATAAAACAATCTTTACATATGGGCTCCTAACTATCGTACCATTCACAGGAAGTGAATGAAATTTTGTCATAAGGTATTTGAAGGTATGCGCTCAAAAATGATATGGAAAACAACAGTATCATTCAAACAGTTATAGTGAGAAAAGTATGGTTACAGCGGGAAATTTTCGAAAATATCAAATGGCAACACCAAGTGTTTTGTATTGGAATGTGACCTGCATTGTAAAAAACCCTAAATAACGTTTGAACGACGACTGTAACACGAAAAGTCACCGGCTGTAGATAGGCTAAAAGTGAGCACAATCAATAAGGACCGAATAGCAGCATACATTTTATTGTGTTTCACAAATTCTCCACGTGATTTTTTTCATTCACGATGAGACTTTGCATGCCGCAGATGGTGTATAACACTGCACCACGTGCCATGGTATTAGGAACCTCTTGAATCCAGTTTTGATGGCATCTTTCAAATTGCAGTTTGAGGACGAAACTAATATACTTTGGATTTAAAATATCCACTCAGACAGAAATCAATTGGTGTCAGATCAGGAGACCTTGGTGGCCACGGAAACGGGTAATGACGGGAGGTAACTCTGACATCAAACTGTTGACTTAAAAGACGTTTGACTAGAGATCCTAGACATGGAGCGTTATCTTGCATCCACACAGCTTGAGGTAGTGCCTTTTAACGTTGGAATGCAGGAATCGCGTACGAGTTAACATGTCCAGGCAGCGAGCACTCATTACTGTACACATTTGCAGATCACTTGAAATAACCTCCTTAAAAAAGTAAGGGCTGGGGGTGAACGTACTCGTTATACCACACCATACAGTCACTTTTTCCTCATGTAATGGACGTTCAAGCATATCATGTGGATTATTCTCTAACCAATGTACACAATTTTTCAAATTCACGTTATCAGTTAACGAGAAATCCGCCTTGTCTTTCGACAGAATGCGTTAAGGACAGCTGATAACCTCATCGTACCGGATAAGGAATTGATTCGCAAAATCCAGCCGTAATAGAAAGTCTCCCGCCTCCAACATTTGGACACACTGGAATCGATGTGGAAATATGTTTAGAACAGAGCGCAGAATCTGGCAGACAGTTAAATTCGATAGATTTAGAACACGTGAAACACCGTGTGCACTTTCGGACGAACTGTGCTTATCTTCTGATAAACTTCTGCTACAGTATCCACAGAAACGGAAGTTCGTTCAGACAGAGGTCAATCGCATGTGCAACTAGTTCCTTCAAATTTATGAATCGAGTCTCGTACAGCTTTGATAGTGCACGGGCTTTGTCGTGATCCATGGTTTTTGCGGTGAACACGCAATGTTTCTGCGGAATTTTGTCCATTCAGGTAATAAATCTTTACGATTTCTCCATGTTCTTTCCCTGAAAGCGGCATGCAGAAAGTAATACAAGCAGCTCGCATTTTGCGGTGCATTTTCTTTCACCTAGCATAACGACGTCAGTCATGACTGAGTCTTACATATAATTTGCTTCTTCTTTTCTTTTTTTGGAGGACTAATCAGTCTGGGATCTCAGCCAAAGAAACGATGTGACATAAATGGAACGAACATTAATGGTCTGCTGCACTTATTTCTTATCTAGCTCTGGGGATTTTCGTGCTACATGTGCTCTTCTAACGTAAAACGTTTTTCAGCATGCAGATTTATACCAATACAAAAAACTGGGTGTTGTCATTTGAATTTTTTCACTGTAACCGTAACTATTTGAGTTACATTGTTGTTTTCTACACACATATTATTCTTGAATATATACAGGGTGTCTATAAATGATGGACCCGATTTTAAAAAATCATACTTTCAAAAGTTCTCGACGGAATAAAATAATTAATACTTAAAAATAACGAGAAAAGCACGTTTTTTTTTGTTACTAACAGATGGCTGCACATTTACGATCGCTGAGAGTAAGAAACCCAAAATGGCGACATTGAATGAGAAGAGTTTTTGTGTGTTGGAGTACGCAAGGGTTTTTTCAACTACTACTGTTCAACGTGCTTTTAGAATTCAATACGGTAAAGAATCACCAACTAACAAAAGCATATTGCGATGGTATAAGCAGTTTAAAGAAACAGACTGCTTGTGCAAAAAGAAAAGCAGCGGCCGGCCAAGAATTACGAACGACGCAGTGGAGAAGGTAAGGGAGAGTTTTGTTCGCAGCCCGCGGAAGTCGGCGAGAGCTGCCGCCCGAGAATTAGGAATGCCACATCAAACGGTATGGAAAGTTTTGCGTACAAAATTACAGTTTAAAACCGTATCGTTTACAGTTGCTGCAACAAATAATAGAGAATGATAAAGTGTGTCGATTAGACTTTTGTGAACGCATGCTAATGGAATTACAAAATCCAAATTTTGCCAAAAAATTGGTATTTTCAGATGAATTAACATTCCATTTATCAGGACATGTTAATCGTCACAATGTGAGAGTGTGGGGAAGTGAAAATCCTCATCAATCTCAACAGTTTATGAGAGATTCACCCAAAGTAAACGTTTTCTGTGCAATGTCATGTGAAAAAATTTATGGGCCTTTTTTCTTCGGTGAAAAAACTGTCACAGGTGACAATTATCTCGACATGCTGGAAATTTGGTTATTTCCGCAACTGCTTGAGGACAGTCCCGATTTTATCTTCCAACAAGATGGAGCACCTCCTCATTGGTCCTTGACAGTTTGTAGTTACTTAAACAATGTGCTTCCACAAAGATGGATAGGCCGTGTGGGTGACGATGATTTAACGTTATTAACATGGCCACCAAGATCTCCTGACCTAACCCCATGCGATTTCTTTCTATGGGGTTACGTGAAAGACCGTGTTTTCGTACAGCCAATGCCGAAAACACTCCCAGAATTGAAACAACGCATTTCTGCAGCATAACAAAATATTACCAGAAACATGTTACAAAATGTGTGGAATTTCTACTAGATTATCGATTGGACGTATGCCGTGTGACAAAAGGGTCCCATATCGAACATTTATAAGGTAAAAAAACTATCTCTTGGTAACAAAAAAAAAAAAAAACTTTGTGCTTTTCTCGTTATTTTTACGCATTAATTATTTTATTCCGTCGAGAACTTTTGAAAATATGATTTTTTTAAATCGGGTCCATCATTTATATACACCTTGTATAATTAATTGACAGACTTTGGTGAAGGGATTCCCTCTGCCGTAATGTTGTTCTGAATTTTTGACGAGTTTTGTGAAGAAACTCAATCTTACTCAATGCGATATAAGCGTACGAGCATCCAAAACTGTCATATTGAGTTTATCCCTCAAAATACTTTATGCCAAAATTTCATTCAGTTTCTGTGAATGATATGACAGTTAAGAGCTGAAATTTTGGGACATGTTTTTAAATATAATCACCTTATATGCTGCATTATTACTGACAATACGTTAATCATTTTCAAGCAATCAAATTATTGCACTGAATTACTTCTTCGCGTCCTATCATTCCAAAAGAGAGATTACTAAACTTTCCTTACATTGTTCCTACATTAGATTCAGTTACGAATGTATCTTCTCGTGAGAGCAAATATCAATCAAATAAGTAAAAAGGTTTTACTTTTTACTTCTATTTCAGACAATAATTGAGCTAGAGGACGAAGAGTAAATATTTAAATGTTTATATGGTATTGGTCATACAGAAAATTTAATAAGACTTATGCATTATTAGTGACCATAGCTAAATGCTTAGCTGTCTTTTTATCAGTGAAAGACCTAAGAATTTTATATTCGCTAGCTCATTTGCAGACATGCTTATAAAAGCGTTTCAAGAGGATTTTATAGCGTTATATGTGATCAAGGACAAGAATGCTTTTCTAATAATACATAAATACAATTCTACACGTGACAAAGTTGTTTTAAATCTAAAAAATAAGCACTTGAAAACGCAACCATTTTGAATTAAGATTTCTGTCCCATAATTTACATTCTTTATGTCACTACACTTTATCACGGACAGATTTTAAAATAAAAATGTTTCAACAAATTTTATATTTCTTGTTGTATGTTCATCACAAAAAGAAACAAAGTATATTTTGTGGGTTAAAGGCAACAGCATGAGAAGTTTAAAATAATTTACAAAAATTTTTGTTTAAAAAGATATTTTTTCACTTTCAAAATAAGGAAAAAGTAATTTGATCTAGACAAGATATCTATTTCAGGTTTCATAAAAAGCAGGCATTTATATTCATTTATTTTTGTTCCAATAGTTTTTTTTTAATTTAAGCTTTTAATTGTAATATTTTAAATCGAATTTAATAAAAATTTCTATTGAACTTTAAAATTGATAATATAAAACGATTAAAATAGATTTGTTGTTTCCATGAGTAAACGTTTCTTTAAAACAGTATTGCTTGCTTGAAAATATTCCTCGAAACAGAAAACAATACTGGATTTTACACTTCATAAAAAGCAATTAAGGATTACCGTTAATTAAGGATATAATTTTCAGCATGAACATTTTTGTACAAATTACGATAAATATAATCATTCCAAATATATGTGAAGCATTTTCTGAAATTCTGAATTTTAAAATGAAAGTTTGTAAAATTAAATTGGAGATAAATCTCGATCATTGTAATCATAAAAAAAAATTTTTTTAAATGAAAACTATAAAGAAATATTTTGCATATATTCGCTAAGTTCCAAAAGCTTTTTTTTTAAATAAAGAATTTTGCTGTGTACTATAATTTATTTCTCAAAACTAAGTTTTAATACATTTTGCACAAAAAGTATTCTTTAAATTCTATTTAGCAGTAGAATTCAATGGAAATAAGATAAAGCATAGAAAATGAATTATAAAACTTTAAATTTTACCTTTGAAGAATGTATTGTTCATAAAAAAATAACTACATTAAATTAATTTAAAAGAATACTTTATTTAAAATATAAATATTTTATTGAATAAAATATCATATAAATTAATAACCACCAGTAAATTTTAGTTTTACGAAGTTTGTAATGATATTTCATGGGCACAACGATAAAATCCATCTTCACGACGTTGTGCTCCCATTTCACATAGATGTAAATTAGTAACTACTTGTTTTCCAAAATAGTCATCTTCAAACTTAAGATACAAATATTGGTCTATATAATTACTATGTCTAAGTTTAGAGATGGGACGAGACAACTTTGCAACAGTAACATGAGGAACAAACTTATATTTATCAGTAATATTAACATTTCTAGATATAAGTTCATTAACTAATTTATTTCTCAATGTCATCAACTCTTCTGTTTTTTCTACTCTAGCATACAAAACACGATGCTCGAAGTTATCTAAGCTATCAATTTCTAAAGTAACTTTCGGCAATGTCTGTTCAGACAAAGCTTTCAAAGCTGAGATAGCATTGCATATATCACCAGGAGAATCCAATTTAAGAATAGAAAATGTTAAATGTAGCATTTCTGGTTGCATACAACACTGAGCTAAAAGATCGTCTTTGGATTTAATATAATCTGAAACGTTCTTTAAATTATTGACTGTACTTTCATCTAATATTCTAGCAGCAATGAAAAAATTAGATCTCTCTGACATGTCATAATCATCTTCACTTTGTCCATCATCCGCAGCTTCACAAATAACTTCTGAAGAATTTAAAATGGGTACATTTATATCTTCTTCTTCTTCTTGGAAATCTAATATATCTTGATCAACCATAGAAATAAATTCATGAATAGTTTGAGGATATCCAGTTGATCCAAACACAATGTCTTTCCTAGTAGCTTTATCCCAAACTTTTCTATTCAAATATTTAAAATATTGAATCCGGTGTTTCGGTAATGCCAGTGTATAATTATCCACGGTAGCTGGATCTCTCCAATCCAAAGATGTAAAGGGTTTTTCAATGATGCCATCAAATCTATCTAAGTAACCAACGAAAAATTTATCTTGTGGAAGTGAATCATCCCACTGCAATCTTGAAATAACATCACTAGCTGTTTTCATAGATGGTTTTTTAGCAGAATCACCAGAAGTATCAATGGATTCAGAAGACTTCTTAAAATTCTTTCCCGCCATCTAAATAAATAAGAAAATTCATTAAGGACTGTGATATTGTTTAATATATACACCGAGGAAAAAAATGTTATATAATTATATGTACACTGAAAAGCCAAATATAATAATCGCCTTAAAAACGTGAAAGCATATAATCTAGCGTCAACGATATACAATCTTCCACGGAGGATGAAGTATTTTGTATTAAGTAAAAAGCAACTGATTTAAGAGATTTAGACAAGGCAGACTGCGATGCACTGAACATGGAAGCATGAATATCTACGAAACTGCACAGCACTTTGACAATTTACTAGCTGTCATTTTAAAGCACTTATGTTCGATTAACAAATGACGGTGAACTGGTAGCAAAAGACACGATGTTGGACATTCATACATCATTAACGGCATGGAATATCAGTGACAGTATAGCTTGGTCGAACAAGATAGGCAGCAGACAACAGTTCACTTGATGACCAAACACAATGCTGGTTCAAGAAAAATATTTATATGATTCAGTGGTGTTTGACATCGATTTCATTTTGGCAAATAGAAAAGCAAACGATATCTTGGCACGAGGATGCATGAACGTCTAACACATAGCAATTGGTCTCACTGCCTGCTCTATGTTAAAATAGCTTAGATTAGCAGCCTTTCCCTTGTTACACACATGCAATCATAGAAACACTGCTTTACATTCTTTGTAGTAAGTTGTATTTTGGTCCCCTGGATCTCATGCCTTTCACGTCACCGAGACTAATACAATAACAAGCGAAGTAATGATCATAATTGTCTGTCTACATGTGTGTATGAACGAGAGCTATAAAGCCTCTCACGGCGCTTCCCGTTAAAATCATCAAAGAGATGCTTCATTTGCCGCGCAGTGATTGGGAGGTGATCACATTCTCCCTCACTAGGTTGCTAGAACCCCGTGTATTGGGGACGAGTCCACGTTAATCTGTTTCCTCCAAAGCCCTTCTGCTGGTGTGGATGTAGAAAAGAAGACATCAGTTCAGGAGTGACACTGTCATCTGAACGTGGTTCAAAATTACGAGGAGCTTAGAAAATATTCAAAAATCTGTTAACTTTATAGTCCGGGGCTCACATGTGCCACTATGTATGTACGAGTTTCAATGGCTCAGTAGCTCCACCCCACTTTCGGTAACATCAGCAAAATGAGGCATCGCTTGCATGACGACGAATGACGCATCTGGAAAGGTGACATTCTCTCACTGAGTTGCAGGAACCCGGTGAGTCGGAGACGTAGAGCTAGGAGTGGGGGAGGTTGGTTGGTTTGGTGTTTGTCACTCAACGGTCAATTTTTGCACACGAGAGCTAATTAGACCGGGACCTACGGTTTAAAGTGGATTCCGAACCACTACAAACATCCATGCCTAAGGTGGGATTCGAACCCACGAACTGTTGAACCGAAGGCAAGAGCGCTAACCATACGGCTGCCAGCTCGGCCTAGGAGTGGGGGAGGGAAAGTGTCCCCTTTGTGATGAAGTTTCAACTGTAACCGAACGGCCATCTTGGTTGGACAAGAAAAGCGCTTTTTTCGTTTTCCATAATATTATCGCCAAATTTATTTCTTCATTTTTGTATTGTGAGCAATATTATTTTCATCATTAGAATTTAAAAGAAATAGGATCTTGTGAAGCATATGGATGTACAAACAAACGGGCCAAGAAATTGAAAGAAGTAAAATTTCACAAGTAAAAAAAATTTCGTGCCCTTCTTAAGTATTGTTAGAAATATTTGATAATTTATTACTTATGTACTTGTATAAATATCGTTTTGACATATATGTTAGAAAGTATAAATTGGGACAAATATCAATTTAAATCAATTTTGTCATTCTGTCATATTGAGTATTTAGCTGAATGAGTAATACATAAGAAGCTTATTTCCATTCTTACTATATATTCCTTAACTTCTTTTAATGAAAGATATCATTTTTAGTAGTCTTAAATCTTCAATATTTTAGTTTTCAAAAAGATGAACAACAGAGAGACATCTGGATTAAAGCTGTACATCAGCAAAATAAACTTCCCTCCAAACACAGTAAATTGTGTTCAGTATACTTCCCTGAAGAAATGATAATTTGGTCATCTCTTTCTCGTGTCAGATTACACACACAAGATATTTATCCAATTACATTTAAAGAATTTCTATTATATATATGCAGAAAGTAAGATTGTTATATGAATATTTGTGAGATACATAAGTTTTACAAATGAAGGAATAAAAAAAGTATTATAATTTAAAAACATATTTTTCATCTTCATATTTAATCCTAAAGAATTTTCTTGAAAATATCCATATTTCATTTCAGAATTTTAAGATTGTTCAATTTATTTTTCTTAGGTAGTCTATTGATATATTAAATAATAAAAATATACTTTTATTTAAAGAAGTTTGTTTAAAATATCACATAATATTAAATTATTTTTTTTATATTTGTCATACATTGGTTAAAGAACAATTCATAGTGAATAAAATTTTACACAAAAGTTACTTTGTATATATATAAGTATTAGAAAATTATTTCAGTAAACTATGCTGATGAAAAGTTTAACAATAGTAATGATGCAGATCCATTTTTGTTTTTCAGAAACATAATCTTACAAAACTTTGAAGCAGCAGTTATATTGAGGATCAATCCATCCAGTCTACAAATGAAATAAAAGATGAGAGTAACTGCAGTTGTGCCATTTTCTGTATTTCTATTGTTGTTATGCAATTGCTATGTCAGTAACAAACACTGGAACTGAAATGGCATTTCCAACAAAAATAACTTATAAGAGAAAAATAGATTATCTGAATGAAATAATTAAAACCAAAACTAAAAAAATTAAAACTCTACAAAATGAAATTTATAAAAAAATCCTTATAAGAAAAAAAATTGGGACTTAAATATATATTTTATGCAAGAATAAATGAAGTGGTGATTATAATTGTTTATCTACGTGTATATATGTATGTTGTACAAGGGCTCGAGTAACTCTCATGCTGCTACCCATTAAATTCAAAGTGAAGCAACATTTGCCATATGCAAGACTTTCAGGATGACCACATAGGTTGGCTTTGTGAGTTGAGGATGAATCCAAGTTAACCGATGTCCAAAGCCCTTCCACTGGTGTGAAAAGGAGGGTACAAGCCCAGGTGAGATTTTGTCATCTTACTGTGGTTTAAAATTACAAGACACTTGGTGATGGATGAGTATTCCACAACCCATTAAGCTGCAAGAAATTTGTGGGTTGAAGATGCTCCCATGTTAGATTGAAGATGTTAATCTTGATGTCTGAAGTCTTTCTGCTAGTGTGGCATATATGTGAAAAAGAGAATGTCAGCTCAGGTGTCAACATCGTCACCTGATTGTAGTTCAAAATATGAAGAACTTAATGGTAAACAATTATTCCAAACCCCTTAACTTCAGATACAGACAGGGACTTAGCAATGCTACATATGCATGTACATATGTGTGTAAGCATAATAGCAACAGTTTCTAATAAATGCAGATTTATGTTAATGATACTTAAATAAGATTATTAAGATACACACTTATCAGATTATTCAAGTTTAAAAAAATTTATTGTTAAATATTTATATTAATTTTAATATGATATTAATCTTATTTAAACAAACCCTAAGAAAATAATAAGTTACAACTCATAGTATTTGTTTAATATTAGATTCTCCATCAAGCCTAGATACAAAGTTCCATTTTCCAATTCAGATATCACTTCAAAATTAATATTTTAGATCCAAGCTTTACTTAATCAAGGTAAAAACCTGTATACATGGCAGAATTGATAATATATAAGATTATATAGAAAGTACACAATAAAAATTCCTATATAAAATTTCATAGAGTATATATTATATAAAATTTCACAGAACAAAGAATATTACTAACATTTGTTTACAAATATCTCATTTAAAATGAGATATTTTTAGCTATGTAATTAAAAATATACTATTATTTTATCAGTAATATTTGAAATATTTACATGCATTTGTATTACTTTAATATATAAATACTTAAAAAAAATGAAAAATAAGTTCTTGAGATTGGTTTCCATGAAAATTTTGCCATTGTTCTTTAAATATTGTCACAAACATATTCTCTGTACTAAATTATATTAATGCCGGGAATTCAATTTTTAAGTTTTCCTTAATTTTTCTAAGGACGGTGTTTGATTCCCAATACCGCTCAAGACCCACTGAGTACATGCGATATACATGCTCGTTAAATCCGTGGAATCAAAAGTTCTATGGTCAGTCATTGAGCAGTTACCACGGGTGAATGGTCTGGAGAAAATTTCCTCCCATATTTTTCAATATAGAAAATGCTTATAGCAATTTCCTCAATATAGAAAATGCTTATAGCAATGTCACACTTTCACCATCATGTTGCTCTGGTTAAATGAAAAATGCATCCTACTGACATAAATTATCATAGCTGTTGGCAAAACAGGATTTGCTTGTCCAAGTGTCATAAGAAACAACACTACATGGTGCACAATAGTGGCTGGAATCAACTGGAGATCATCCAATTCGTAGAGAACAATATCTTTTCACTAGGCCACAATGAGCTAACAAAATAATTATTAACAATTCCTTTCAGATCTAATACATCTATAGTGAAATTATAATACTAATCTGCACTTCATTGTTTACTGAAACATTAATGACTGTATCAATCATCATTTTCAGAAAATATATTGAAAAGGTATTCAATTTTTTTTTCAATATAAATCATACAATACAAATTTAAGCTCATATTTTTAAATACTAATTGGAGTTTTCTATGCCAAATAGGTGCCAATTTCTTCCTTATATTTTCAAGCAAAAATCCAAATGATTAATCAAAATTTAAGCTACATAATTAAATAGTAATTCTTTTCACTAAATGGCATTTTCTGAAACATATGCTTTTGAATTAAATCTTCATTAACAAATGACAATTTCAAAATAAATTTATTTCATTTCAAAATGGAATGTATTGATAGACTTTGTATAAAAAATATTAATTTTAAAAATTTTAAGAAATTTGTTTCACATATAGATTTTTTGTGGATCAAAAATGGATTCATATTTTATTTAGTGTGGAAATGCTGGTCATGGCTTGATAATCACGAAACTGTACTTTATCTCCAAAATCTTTATTTAAAAGTTTATATAATCTGCAAATCAAAGATAAATTACTTGCAACATAATTTTTTTTAGTTCAAGGCCTGATAATTTTATCTTCTAGCATTTTTAATTCTGCTAAGTTATATCTAAGATTATAATTTTTCGTGAAACAAAACATTTTTTTTAAAGGTGTGTTAATGGGATATTTGAGAAACATTACTAAGTAACACAAGAGGCTTATCTTATTGTCTGGAATTGGTTACAATTATTTAAGATACACAGTTTGTTATTGCACAGTAGGTCTAATTAATTTTGGAATGAGTACAATCAATAAGAAAATAAAAGCATGAACAATTAATATTCAAGGCCTGATCCCATAATAATAAGTTGAGAGATCAACTGTATGTTTCACAATATACAAATGATTATTGAATATAATAAAAATATTTAAATCTACAGGCTTCTACAACAGAAAGATTACAACCAAATATATTTTATGCGTGAGAATGTTAATAATCATTAATTGTAAATTCTTTAAAATACCAAATACAGAAAAAATTTATAAAATAACTAAAAATAGTCTTCCATTGAAAACTGCCGATTTTAAGGTAAATTATTTTTTAATGAACTGTCACAAAATCTTTAAAACTAGAGATCAAATTTTAATATTTTAGATGACATTTAAATGCAACATAATATTCTAAGATTATTAGAGATAATTGGAAATATCAATTTAACAGTAATTAATAAACACAGTATGTCACATATGTAACATTGGTCCTTAATGTTTCACTATAACTATATAACCAGGAATACAAAATCTTTATATTTTAAATTAGCTTGTTAAATAAATATTAGAAATGAGTATAAGTTTAATTACTTCAATAATTTAGCTTTAACTCACTTCCTTTACTATGGAAGTATACATATGAAAAATACATATCTAAATCAATCATTACCAAAAATCAGAAAAACATTTCATTTAAACAAACTTTTTATAGAAAATACTTATAATGTTAAAATAACTCCGCAATAACAAAATATATTTTTCAAACAAAGATAAATACAATTTTTTCTAAATGTCTACAATAATATTACTTTGGTATCAACTAGTTCTCAGAAAGAAACACTGATAGTTTTTCAAGCAGATGCAAATAATTATACTATAGAAATCAACTAAATACTATACCTAATTAAACGGTCAAAAAATTTGATAACAGAAAATCACTTTATATTTCATAAAAATATCTCACTATAATTTAACTCTTTATATGCATACCCATTAACAAATGATGTGCATAAATACTTAAAATTATTCTTACATTTTCATTTTTAAATTTTCTCTTAATTCTATTTGAGTCTATTAGTCTTGGCTCTCCTTCTGATAAATTACTTTACAATAGATGAACTTTATCAAACATTCTGCATACAATATAACTTTCTATACATATTAAATAATTGAATAATTTATTTTAACAACTAAATCTAAATTAATTGAAATAAATTTCACAATATTTAAATTAAAAATTTTCAAAAATTTGAAGTATACAAATCACTCAGATATAAACAAAATTTTAATTACTTAAATGAATACTTGATGATTAAGTTAATACTGTTGCGAATATTTGGTTAGTTATAACGGTTACATATTTTGTAAATTACGAAAGAAAAAGTAGAAAACTAAAGTGATATCAAAGTGATTCAAAAATTTAAACTTCTTTTTCACTCTGATTTTGGAAGGCGAAATAGGAAATGTTTAAATTAAAACAAAAAATATAGAACATACCTTATTACTCCAATGTATTTCTGCAAACACCGTAAATTTTTACTAGTACTGCACTCTAACAAATGGAAAATAACTTTAAAATGAGTAGCGGTTTTGCCCCTCACTTTTATTTCTTTTATCTAATACTTTTACATAATATTGTGCAACTTTTAAGGAATCACAACATTATGCAATAAGCAGATAAAAGGATGTTGATTAATTTTCTTCATATCATATCAATATAATTTAAATCGATATAGACAATTTCCGACGATTTGTTTACGAGATGGCAACACTATTTCCAAAAAAGAAAGATTGTGTGTATCAAAAATTTGGGCTATTTGATGTGTCTTCGTTGATGTTAAAAAAATTGTTTTGTTTTTGATAACTATTTAATGCATAATATGTTTATTCTGCTTAAGGATTTTCTCTGCTGATTCGCCTGTACTTTCATATCTATTCTGCTATACAAGTCTGAAAATCCTGTACGGTTTTTTATCCAGCTAATAAATATAAGTACAGTTCAAACGTGTCAAAATGTATTACTAGTATGACTGGTGAGAATAAATATTATTTAATGTAGAAATACTTTTAACTTTTTTAGTATACATCGTGTATATTAAATCTTCAAGAATTTCCAATGTATTATATTTGTTCAATTTAGTTAGATTTTTACTTGAATTATTATTTTTGTGTTTAACTGTTACTATGGTATGCATTCAAAAAGATACAGAATCGAGTTTAATTGAGGATTATTGTAAAAGAATTGTACTCAAAAAGAGATTTATTTTGAAACACCTTATTACTGAAATTTAAATGCATTGTCTGAGTTAAATTGCTGTTTATTTACCATTAATTTCTAAGTTAGAGAGAAACCTTCAGAAAAACAAAAAAAAAAAAAATCCAATTTAGATTATAAGAAATTAATAATTAATTACAAAGCATGCAATATAGAATAATTTTCTATGAAATTTCGTCATATTAAATGACAGCTAAAGCTGAATTTACTCTAACATGAAGTCCATAGATTATCAGAATTTAAAATGCATGTAATTGTTTTTACATTTATGGCCAAGAGATTTTGCATGAATATTTTTTATGTACATATATATTTAATTTTTCATATGTATTTGCTTGCCAAATTAAATTTAATTTTATCTTTTAGATATCTGTTGCTTTCAAGACATAAGCTTTATAGGTATTGTTTTCCTCAGCTTTAAATATAGGCCTTTTTTGATGTGTTTATGATGCTACCCCATTTCTTCAATTTTAACACTTACTCACGATAATGCTGTTTTGGTAAGTTATAATATTATTTTTTGTGTATTTTGTATATGTGCAAGATAGATGTAATGTTCTGCTATATGAAGTATTGTTTGTTGAATAAAAATATTTTTAAATTATTATAGTCTTAGAAAATTCATCTATAAGTTTGTTGTTAAATTGTAAAAATTGCCATTGTTTGTGTAATATTATATAATTTTATTATATGTATAATTGCTTTGTTAAGCTAGAATACTGTATGTACCACTTCCCAATTAATTAAAAACTATAAAACATGTTTACATTATTGATTTATTTTTATTGCCCAATTGACTTTTGCCCTGATACATTACATAATATATTTTTTAAGCTGGATGTGCCATCCCCTTGTATATTAATTATAAATTATTTATTATAAGAACCCATTAATTATAAAATCCTAGTTATTGTTAAAATAGATGTTATTCGGATTATTGATTTAGGTTAATTGCTCAGTTCCTAACTCCTGCCCAGGTGCATAAGATATTTTGGTACTTTTTAATTTTCCTCCTGCTTTTGATAATCACTGTAATGGGAAAGAAAAAAATTGTAAAAATTATTGTCATAAATATTCTATTTGCATCATACATTGTTTAAACATGTTTGTTTTCAGAACTATTATAAATAATACATATATTTTATAAACTTAACAATTGTCACTTCTTGATAAAACTAATTTAATTGCTAATGCTTATTTCTGGCGGAAATGGTTTAACAATCTCATTGAGGATTGATTTTGTAGGTATAATGTAATAGCATCTTTTTTTACTATGAGACAAAATTAAATTTTTTTGTGTTTCTTTTTCCCCTTGGTACTTTGTGACTGTAATGCTTCTTTTAACCAACAAAATTATCACCTAGCAATATTTTGTGCCAATTAATTTTAGCTAATTATATTAGTATTTAACTTGCTCATCATTTATCACTTTTTAACCAATTTTTTACAAAAATTCAATTTAGTATTCATTAAATTTGAAGTAAAATTTTGGACCAATAAAGTCTTATCTGCATAATATTATTTTTGCTTCTCCGTAAAAAAACATTCTATTTCTTTTGTGTGAAAAGCGGTATGATGTAAAAATGACGATTTTTTTGTTAAATGGGTGCTTTTGTTCAATTAATTCAAAATCAGAATCTAAAAATTATTATTATTAATTTACTTTGACTTACACTTGCTTGGTATGGTCATATATGGGGAATTTTTTAAACTTGTGTTTTTTCAATTAATTAAAGAATGATCATTTATGTGTATATATTAATGATCAGACATAAATAGCAATATTGATTTTTAGAATTAGTTTATATTTGTTTATTTTTATTCAATACATGAAATTAAATTTCTAGCATTTAATCACAAAGTATTTCTTTAGTAATTAAATAAAAGAAAATGTTTAAAATTGAATTGATTGTGATTTTCAAAGTTGGATATTTAACAAGATAGTGCTATTTGAAATTGGAAAGTGAGTAAGATCCCGATGTTGGAAGTCAAATTGCTTGAAACTGCTGTTTTTGTTAGCTAGAAACTATACCACTAGGCACTAAAATTGGAAATTGCTTCATGTTGCTAAATTTCATTGCTTATTGAAATTTAAGATTAATAGACTCATTGCATTAATGAAATAAAACTATATACATAATAAATCAAGAGACTAAATAACATAAATATAAGTCAATTTAAAAGCAAAGTACATCTAACTACCAAACAACCTATCCAGCACAAAAGGAGCTGAAGAAAAATAATTCTAGAAAATAATTTAAAATATAAAGAAATGGATTTATATGAAAAAATAAGCATAGGGACTGTCTTCTTCATGGGGGGATATGGTCAGCTACGCAAAAGAAATATAAAACTCTTTTCTGTTAGTATAGTATATATATATGAAAAAGTAATAGAACTGAGAAACTCGTGCAATTCCACCTAAGTTTGTCTGCAATATAAAATTACATATACAAAAGTGAAGAATGTCTACAATACAAAATTTCAAATACAAGAGTAATTACTAGATTTTATAATTATCCAAATTATAAAACTGAAAAATTAGCAAAAATTTAAGAGACAAGATGCAATATTAACAATTCAAAACCAAAAAGTTGCCAAAACTTCAAAATAATGTTTTTCTATTAAAACCTATTTATTTTTTATAAATTCATATATACATTTAAACAATATAAATTTTTGATTTAAATTTAAAAATGTAATTTAAAAAATTATGAAATTTTAATTTAACTAAATTTAAAATTAAAGTAGGTTAACAAATGAAATTAAAATAGTTTGATGAAGACATGGTGTGTCCTTATGCTTATTATTATTTTTTCATATTTTGACATGAATCCAGTTTCTTTATATTTTAATTTATATTTGTATATTCCTAATTATTTATACATGGCTAATATAAATATATATATACATTTTAAAACATTGCATTAATTATTTTAATTTATACTTATCCATTTGAGAGATCAGTTAAATGGTGGCTAAATCTTGCAAGTGAATAGGGGTGCAATATCTGCCAACATGTAGGTTATATGGCTAGAATGGACCTGCTCAATGAATCTATAACAAATTCAAATAAGTGTGATTCATTAGGTGTTCTAGTAACTCTTTGAAGCGTATGCTGTATTTTTTATTTGAAATTTACGATAAAGAGTAGAAAACCGTACAGAGGGTAAAATGCGCCAAGCCGGCGATAAGTGATGTGCTAAATTCGCCAAACTAGCTTAATGGTTCGGATTGCGCATGTATGATGTGTTTTTCATTTATGAGGTAACGTGATCGCGTGACATGCGCGTTTTGTATGTAACCCTTGCAACTATTATAGAATAATCTTGAAGCATTGAGTTTCGATTTTTGGAGTTCATGTGTTGCTTGCAAAAATTAATAAGTATGGATGAGGATATTGATTTTACGTTTTCACGGAGTACGTATGGGGAAAGAATCATCGGGAAAACATAATAGAAGATTTTTTAGATGCGATAAGAATGGTATATTTGTTAAAAAGTAACGATTCGGAGAGTGATAAAGATTAGATGAGTTATTTTGTTTTCATTGCAATTTTATTCATATTTAGAAACTAAAGTTTTTATAAAAATGAATGTTTCCATAAGTAAATGAATGTTTAAGTTGTGTGTATTGCATGTTAGTGCTAGAATGTGCCGCGTACTGAAATTTCTTTAATGTGGGCGTAACTGCTCGATATATTAAAATTTGAGTTTAAACAAAAAATGAAATTTGTTAATGTTAGAAATTTAGCTTTATTGCCTGTTTAGCACTGTAGTAGGTAGTTTTTTTAAGGTGGGTGCCATTGCTGGGTACATTAAAAATCTAATTTAAATTTTAAAAAATGATATTTAACGTTAGAAATTTAGCTTTATTATCGATTGTCACTGTAGTATGTAGCAGTACATTCTTTCTTTTTCATTTCTAGTTATTAGTATTTTAAAACTTCTATAGTACTTAGTTATAATGAAATATTCAAATTTTTAATATTTGGAAAAACGGGCGATTTCAAAGCTGAAGTTCAAACGCGGTCATTATTGGTTTACGGCTAGTGACGTAATTTAGGTTGGCGACAGGGCTGTAGAGCGCTTGATGCAAAAATTTGAAATCGCGCTAATCTTTTACGGGTCAGTAAACTTTTACCCTAGTATATATGGGAGCTAAACACTAAGCGAGTTTTGCATTTGACTGAGCTTCTAGCCGGACATATGCTTTGCACTCCAGGGCCCTCTGCCAGAAAGACACATATGGGCATTATAGGCCTTGACTCTTATATGAATTGTCATGCCATGAGTTAAAATTTTTAGTTCATTTTAATTATTATTATTCATTATAATCACTACAGAAGTATTAAAATGCTAATAACTCAAAACTAACTTTGCAAAGATTACATAATAAACAAATCTAAACTAAGTACCACACCATCTACAACAGGTAACAATCAGGCAATAAAACTGAATCAAGTAAATAAAAAAAATTTTTATGAAAGCTCAGATTTTAATTAAACAAGCACCTTAAAAAAACTTCACTGTAGCATAATAAAACACAGGAACAGCTAAGCAATAAAGTTAAGTCTATAACATAAGTAAAATACATTTTTATGAAAACTTTGATTTTAATTAAGTGGACAATATCACCTAACCTATTAAAAAAATTCTGTATTGTGCAATCTATCTCCAGAGTAAACTGGCAATTAAGCTAAATCTATAATGTAAACATACATTTTTATAAAAATTAGAGTTCTTAATTAATCAATGTTACCATTCTGAATTAATCTATTTACATAATTTATTACAAATATTTGTAAACAATACTTAATATTTAACATAGAGTATTCCATAAAACAGCAATATTAATTAAAGGCATAAAATAACTCACCAAATCATGACTTGTTGAAATGTTGGTACCATTCAGACAATATATACTGAATTTATTAGTATCTAAAATTTTCTACCATGTTATCTTTGTATGTCCTCATCCATATATACTCTATAAGGTAAGAATTAAATTTGCCAAACACTTGATTCATACCCTGCAGGAATATCTTAATAGTCGACTGTATGTGTTTAGTATTATTTGTAACTTATTAACTAACATAACTTATTATATTTGTAACTTATTAATAACACTTGTTTCCTTATTTTTAAATGTCAAACTGGATTATAACAGTTAGGTTTACAAAATTCTCATCTGAGAAACAGTCATATACTTTCCAGCAGTCTGATATTGCAACAGAAACTAGAAGAACATATTTTGCACCAGAAGAAAACACTTGTTCTCCTCTTCTTATCAACAGGAAAAAATGCTTATTTGATCTTCAGTCAATTCCTCCAAACACCCATCTTCCAACCACATGCTTACCTTTATCAAATTTCTTCTTATTAAGCTTACTTTCATCAATCTCAATTTCAACACACCCATTTTTCTGATCATTTCATTTTCATGTTAACACATTTCTGTAAAATTTTATCCAATCAGTCAATCTGCTTAGTTAAATACAAATCATTCACAATAAATTCATGCATATATCCTCTTAACATAAGTCATTAATAAACACGTAATTCCAACTTACTATTTGCAGACCAAGAACTTTAATGCTCAGACATCTTAACATAATGCTCATCTGACCTTTTCAATATATCAAAACATACCTATTACATCATTACTATCACACAAAACTATCTTACTATACCACTTACCACATACATATTTTTATTATATATTGATAGTAATCAAACCTATCTTCATGTATCACTCAACTATTTTCAGATTTCCCCTCACAATTTATGTTAAAAAAAATGTGAATTTAATTTATCACCATTCATACTTATATACTGCTAGCTGCACACAAATACTAAACTCAGATTTTATAAAGAAAACAATTTGAAAATAATTTTCACTTAATAAATATAAAATTCACTTCAAACTAATATTTAAATAATTTCAAAATATAAACAAATTTTCCACTTCGAATGTGTAAATTGTAAACAAGTGCTTCTGGTGTTACTAGCACACAAAATAAATTTTGCACATGTACACAGTGCATTAAGTCATAGGATGCAAATTACTTCATTCAAACACAAGAAAACATTCTGATGCAGTAAATCAGTTTGGCTCATCTTTTTCGTTGAGATAGTTTCTAGGAATTAGCCAAAAATTTTATAAATGTATTGAAAAAAAATATTTTTAACATTTTCTAATAGTTATTTTAACTAAGCAAAAATGAAATTTTTTATCAATAAAATGTTTTCACTAAGGGAGATTTTACTATATTTTTACGAATCATTCAGCTATCTTATTGTGTCATATTTTTTTAATTAATGTTATTCTATACACATATTTCTTTTTTATTATAGGTATTGTTTTATTGATCCAACTTAGTATGCTTTTTAAGTTATGGCAACTGATATTAGTGATATTGTGAAACAGGGTTATCTCAAGATAAGAAGCTGTAAACTTGGTGTAAGTCTTGTTTTAGACTTATGTAGTTGAAAATTCAGTTTATTAATGTTTTATACTTAATCTCTTGGAGGAAAATAGTTTATTTAATTTTTCAAATGTCAGTTGAATGAAATAATCCTTAACATTTGTGCAATGCTAAAAAATATTATTCCTTTAAATTGTTGCTCAGTTAATAGCTAAAAGGTCAGAATTTATCATTCAGTTCAATAATTTATTAATTTGATTTCCACATCATTCATAATTGTTTTCTTTTTTTTTTTGTGGTTTAGTATCAAATGGCCTTGTTCATAGTGTATTTATTATAAACTGTATTCAAATTATTATTTATGAAAAAAATGTGATTTTAGAGCAACAAGTTAAACTCCTAATAAGGTATTTAAAACTTCTAACAATTCAAAAATTACTTTTTATGTGCAATTTTGTTAAATGAATTACGCATAAATCGACTATTTTATATTGTTTGCTAAAAGAAATAGTAAATAATTTTCCAAACAAATGAAATTTTCTGAAATTTGTTATATTAATGTGTATTGAAATGTTTATCCCAATAGTAAATTTTTTTAAATTAAAAAAAAATTATTCTGCAGTATTTTTTACACTTTAATAAATATTTTTTATTTGAATAACATAATCGGTTGTTTTTTTACTATTAATGTGCCTTTATTAAGGTTAATTGATATTCATTTTTGATAAGTCGTTTTTAAGTGTTAAAGTGCATTTTTTAAGAAGGGTTAGTTGATACTAAGTTTTTATGTAGTGACATGAAGTTTTGTTTTGCTGAACAAAAATAGCTGCCCTATGTAATTCAAACATGAATGTAAAAAATAACAAAAAATTGCAACTATTTCTTGACTTGAATCTGTAATTTTTGTCTTCAAAGTTAATATGTTTAAGAAAATGGAAATAAAGCTCTGTACCACACAGAAAAAACTCCATAGGTGCAAAATTATGCCAGATAATCATCTTCAAGTTGTATGTATCATCCCAATTACAAAGGAACATCCATGGATTTAATATTAAATTAAATTTTCAAACATTTATCATGTATTATACATTTAATGCAGCATTGTATGTTGCATGATTGATTTAAATTTCCAATGAAAGATTTAATTTAGTGAATTCTAGTGATAGATGAGAAATAGTATTATGTGTTTATTCCTATCGATTGTTAATTATTTTCCTTTTTTGTTAAAAGAAAACAAAGAAATTTTTTTACAAGCAGTAAAAAGTTTCTTCCGAATAATAAAAATAAATTTAAGGTTTTTTTAAATTAAAATATATTTAAGATAGACTTAATAACAAATATTACTATTGAAAATTATATTATTATTGAAAAAATGTGAAAATGTATTCTATTCATTCAAAATATTGCCAAATTGTATATTTAATAAAATAAATTTTTTGATATTTGTCATAATTTGTATCTCCAAGGATATGCAGAGTTTAAAAATGTGAATTTAAAAGCACATGATTTATTTCGGTTGTACAATCATTTAAAATTTTCTCTTATCTTGAATGATTTTGACTTAAGACTTGATATCTAATTGGTTTTTTATGTCATTTAGTTGTGGCAGAGAAGATGGATTGTTCTGAGACGAGCATCAAGTAAAGCACCATGTAGACTTGAAAAATATATTGATGAAAAGGCAGCTCGTTCTGTCACTGGCCATAAGATTGCTCTCCTTACTTCTGTAAATACTATTTGTAGAGTACCAAATAGTGTTAAGAAGCATGCATTTACCATCTGTTATTTAGATGGAACTACCAAATGCTTCGCATGTGATTCTGGTAAGATTATAAGTTTATGAAACAATATTATATGATCAGAACTTAGGTGGAATTTAGGAAATTCCAACAGCTATAGTTCATTATGTTGTTTTTTTTAATTTGTAATGTATAAAATGTTTATATTTTAATGCAGTTTTAGCCAGCTTTTTCAATATTTTGTCATTATCTAATAAAACTGTTTGCCAATTTAAACTTTCCTAATATATAAAAACTGTATAAATGTGAAAAATGTTATTGATTATCAAATTTTTACACAAATAGTGTCAGGAATTGCATTATTGCCTTCATATTTTTGTACCATGTTAAGGACATATGAGCATAGTGGTAATCTCAAAAAGAGTGATGCTCAATACCAAAATCTAAAATAATTATAAAAAAGTTTAATGCTCCACTGCATAATTGGAAATCAGATTAGCTAGACTTCTGAAGTTTCATTTTTTTAGAGACATAAGTAATCTTAGCTGGACACAATAACTTTGTAACAAGGCAATTAAATTATTGATTAAACACATTCTGTGACTATGTTATTTCACTGCATCATTCATGTCAAACAATACCAATTCCTGGTACTGTTTTATTCACTATCATGTAAATTGGGCTTCAAAGATTTTGACAAAATTTCTGAAATTGAAATTATTATTTATTCAACTTATTAATTTTTCAATAAATCTTAGCATGCTACTTTTAAAATTCTGTAATGTCACATATGTGTGTTATTAACTTGTGTCATCTTAAAGGAAAATGACAGATTTATTGAAATTATTAATAAATATACTTAATAATTTTTATATTTTTTATTTCTTGTATTCTCTTTATCATACAATTTACTTTTTCAATTTTTATAAAATGTTTTTTTTTTATAACTTTCAGTGCAATTGCATTACACTTTTAGCAATAGTTGGAATATATTGATACCTTATTTAGTTATTATTACAAATATATTATAATATGGTATGAAAATAAAATATTCTTGAAAAATTGTTTAAAATTTGCAATTTATAAAAAACTTTAATATGACTTTCTTGTTTTGAAAACATTATCTTATCAAAAAAATGTGTATTATATGAGGAAAATTTAGCAGTATTTCAAAACAAAGATTTCTTTATTGCAGAATTAAACATACATTTTAATATGGTTCATAGTTGTTAAATTTTACCTGCAGTTTGTTAAGAAAACTGAAATTAAGAGCATTAAAAATCAAATTTGGTGTACTAATAAAGTTAAAAATTTTTTAAGTATGTTTGTATGATTTTTAATTTTAAATTCACAAAATTTCCTTGAAATAGCCACTAAAAATTTTCTAAAATGTAATTTATGTAAGGCATTTTTTATTTTAAAATATTTACTTCTTTTGCTTTCGTTATTTACCTTTGCTATTGCCAAACTGTTTGTTCTACCATAAATCGCTGCTCTATTGTATTATTTATTCATTTATCAATTTATTTAGAACACTAATTGCAGTTCAGATATTTTTCTTAACACTTTTATTATAAATTTATTATGTTTTTATTTTTACAATTTATTATCTCATCAATTCAGTGCATTAAAATATGTTTTTCATTGAGTTTTTTTATAGATATAATTTGAGTCATTTTTCATTAGAATTAAACAATTTAGAATACTAATAAAATAGTGCTTAACAAGGTTGCCAAAGTGACCTGGGGTATATGCCTAATAGGAAATAAAATTGAATAGTCGATTTTTTTCTCCCATACATATGAAGTTATTGTTGCAACATGTATTGTCTTACTTTTTATTAATTTTCAATTAGGTATTTGTTTATAAATGCATATATTATTGTCACCATTTTGATTTTATTTTTAATTTTTGCATTATGGAGATATCATAATTTTGTATTAATATTTATATTTTTAAGAAATATTTTCTTAAAAATATAATTCTTTTTTTTAAAAAATTTAAAAATTAGTTTTTTTTAAATTTTTTTAAAAGTGTTCTTGCATTTTTCAATTCCAATCATTTTATAGAAATAAATGGAATTTAAAAATTGTAAGAATCAAGTTTAATTATTTCTCTCATTGATAGTTCTAAAGTGATATATATTTTATTGCCAAAGTATGTTTGTATGAAAAAAAATTATAACAAATATGAAATTTCACATGCAATGAAAATATTATTTTAACTGAAAATCATCAGATTATTTTACTAATGTGTTGTACTGTAATGAATGTGATCTTCAATAACTGGACACACCACTATTTTTGATAATACAATCAGATACATAGTTGGGAAAAGGGTTGATTAAGTCATGTTGTGCCTATCACAAATTTAAAGTTCTAAATAATTTTTATTGTAGTGGAATAGCAGTAGTTAAAATTTATTATGTTAAAAAATAGAATTCCATGAATATGCAGATCTGCCAACTTTTACACATCATGCATACATTTTATGCAAGGTCACAAGGTTTTACGTTTTTACTGATAGCATGGAATATTTTACGTGTTTCTGTTCTCTATAAAATTAAAAATGGAAAAAAAGTTTAGGTTCTATGATATTGTTACCATTTTTTCTCGTTAACCATATTGAAAGATAGAAATTAGCACTCTCTCTTAGATCCATCTGTGGTGGAGAAATGTTAGAGAATTCACATTCCGGGCCATTTCTATATCAAGGAGAAAGCACGAGCTTGAGAAAATATAGTTGAGGGCATTAAATGTTAGAAATACAATCTTGTTTTCCTTTAGTCGGGGAACAAAACTTGGTGTCATTCATTTTAATTTCTCTGATTGGAGGACTGTTGTTGATAGGCAGTGTTAACTTTGAGGCTTTCTATGGTGAAAGCATAAAGTCTCTGTCGTGCCTCACATGGTTGTTGGTATTTTGTGGAAAATAGCTAATAGTAAATCTAATAAATCTTATTGCCTGTATTTTAAAAATAATTACAGTGTAGAATTGCCATGTATTAAAGCATCATCTGAAAGAGCTAAGTTTGCTCATTGTATAATTTGTAATTTTGATTTTAATATATCGCACGGCAACCGTTTTTATATTTCTTTTCCTGTCAAAGGCATAAAACATGCACAAACACCAAAAAATATAGCAAGCATTTCTAAAATGGAAGTTTATATTAAAAATGATACTTAAGAAGAAATCACTTGGTCGGAACTATATTTTACTTCATTCTTGATTGGGCAAAACATACTAATCGGCGTTGCCAATCATGCTGACCTTCTTCTTCTTCTTAGAGTTGGGTTTGAATGTCATTGGGCACCTCTGCTTTTATCAGCATTTTGTACTATTAAGACCTACTTTTTAAGAAAATGCTTCCTAAAAGTAAAAATTGTAAAGCATTATGGATGTGCTCAAAGCAAATTTTCTACCATTGTAAAAGGATTAGCATTGGGCAAAAAAGCAAGGCAAATGTTATTAAACTCCTAAAAAGTTTACCATTTTCTGCTGCATGTGATGGGAGTAATGACAGTGATTCAGAATTGAATCCAATTGTTGTTAACTTTTACAATTCCATTCTTAAATCCATTCAAGTCTGCTTATTGTCAATTCCTAGTTTGACAAGGGATGCAACTGAAGAAAGTATAAGCACTTTAATTTTAAATGATTTCAAATGATTAAATATCCTTTTCAAAAATTGTATAGCATTTGGTGCTGATGATGCAGCAGTAATGCAAGGGAACAAAATTGGGGTGATAACCCACTTAAGGACACGGCAAGAAAATTTAATAGCTATTGGCTGCTTTTTCTATTTGATAAATCTTTCCTTTGAGAAAAGTGCTGAAAGTTTACCTATTAAAATTTATGAATTCATGATTGACGTTTATTATTATTTAAATAAAATTTCGAAAAGGAAAGATAGTCTTAAAAATTTCAAGAATTGTGTGACAAAGATACACAGAAAATCCTTAGTTTAAAAAGAAAAAGATGGGAATTGGAGTCAGAGTATTATGAAGAAATCTTTTGATAAAGATAATAAATTGAAATCTCAAAGTATATCTAGCCAAAAAAAAACTTTTATTCATATATTCCATAAATAAAACTTAGTCATAAAGATATTTGAAAAGAATAATGTTTTATTACAATCTAATCATCCACAAATTCATAAACTTAAAGATATCCTGTTTAGAGCTTGCTGAATCAATTATAAAGTTTATTAAGCTATCCATAATTCGAAGTATACCTTTATTTGAAGTGGATTATCATTCTTCTAATAACTAATCCTTGGATTTAATCATAGGAAATAGTAAATCTGATATTGTGAGAATGTTATTTGATGAAAAAAGAACTATTTTTCCTAATATTCTGAAATAGTTCACAACTTCTTGTGATTTATTTTAAACAAATTTCCAATAAAACAAAATGTGGAACAAATTGGTCAGGTGTAAAACAGTTGCCAAATGTGAATAAACTGGATGCCAAATTTTCAAGTGTGTGTACTTTGTTCAAATGTTTCCATTTTTGCTTCCAATCAAAGATGGTGAATCTGAGGATCTGACCATGGATAAGCTAGAAAATCAGTTTTCTTCTTTACAAACTGAAGATTTGCACAATTAAAAACTGAAAATGAAAGATTGATTTTTTGTGATTTCAAATTGGTGAAATTACGAGTGCAGATTAGTGATAAATATGATAGAATATCTAAATTAATCTTATCTTTATTAGTGATACCTCATAGCAATGCAGAGTGTGAAAGAATTTTTAATTTAGTGAAATAGAATCTCAACATAAATTTAGAAACTCACTATCTAATAATAATTTAGAAAATTTGCTTATTGTGGAATCTTTAAGTAATGGATTTTGTTATAAGCAAGAGTTCAGTAAGAGTTTGTTAGAGAAGGCTAAATAAGTCACTGTTATAACATTGAACTCTTCCATTATACAAAATATAAAAGATTTTAATCTTTATAGAGTTTTTTTATATATAAAATCTATAATCCAGAAGTTTTATTTTATTAAATGTAGTATTTTTAGCTATTAACTTTATTTTATTTAAAAATTATTGTAAAAATGGTTTACAAAGCATTTTAATTATTAAAAGTTAATGCTTTGCAGAAGTATTATAAGAAATATTAATTAAAAATTATGTATTAAAGTGCTAATTTTATGGTAAATGTTACATTTCATTTGAGTAAAAAACTACAGGGGGGGGGGAATAATACAATCAGTCTTAGAAGTTGTTCCATTTGAAAACAAATTGTCTCATTTTGTTTAATATTTCGAAAGAGGAACCTTGATTCACTTTCCAAGCCTGTTGAAGCCAAGAAAAAAAGTTCTGATGTTGACATTTGCTATTTCAAAACAATGTTATGATAAAATTTTATTGTTTACTTGTACTGAATAGAATTTTTCAGCTTTTAATATTAACATTTGAGTCACACAAATTTTCCTAGAATATGCAAGCCCTTTATTTACATTAGTGCTTGTTTATCATTGTTGTGACTTAAGATCCTGAACACTTTTCAATTTGTTCAATAAATAGTATCATTAAGCATAGTATTGAGTTTTCATTGAAACACTATAGTTTAAGACAATATATTTGTCTGCAACAATATGCCTATCTAAAAAGTTTAAGTTTAAGGAATGTAGCTTTCAAGAAATTTTATTCGCTGAACTGTTGATAAATGGGTATTGACTAATGAGTTTGCCATCTGCTATCATACAATCTAAATTCTACAGAATTATGTGGTAGTACATGATCTTGCAGTTCTGCTCTGTTAATGTGGTTTAATTCTTCTTTATGAACATTTCATCAAGTTACTATAATATGGAAATTGCAAAATGGCTGCACATCTATAAAATTGATTAACTAAATTGCTGTTTACATGCAGGAAAAGTCTTTCAACTATTAAAGTGATGTTGCTATTATAGAAGTTAAATGGTTCTCAATATATCAAAAAATTTTATTTTTATGACTACCCTCTGGTTTGAGTTAAAAAGTGGCATCAAATTGTTGGGAATATTTGTTATTGGACTTAGCTACTTTCTAGATTAAGAAATATTCTTTCATTATATATTAAAAATATTTATTTACTGTTATAATTTTTTAAAATTTAGATATGGAAGCAGATACATGGGTAAAATTACTTGTTCAAGAATCGCTTATTCCTCAACCTGGATTTGCTACTGGAGAACCTGATGTGTTAAGCCCTGGAATACAAAAGGAATTGCAGGGTATAGTTTATCTTTTTATTTTTATATTATTCTAATTCTGGTATATATTTCTTAAAATTTTAAAATATTATTCCAAACCAAATAAATTTTTGTAAGTGATTTATTTGGAAAATAATAACAAAGAAAAAAATATGGTCAAACTTTATGTGAAGTTATATATCATATCTGTGATTTAAATAGTACAATTTAAAAAGTATAGAGATATAATTATACAACTTTACTTTTAATATAAGGATATTATATCAATCTTTATAGATAGATATCTTCAATATTAAACAAACCTCTTTTCAATTGTAACTCGTAATTGTCTTAGATTTTAATTCCAAAATAAATGATTTATTTGACAATCTTCCTCTATATGATAAAGAAATGAAGTAAATTAACTGTATTGTTTTAAGAAAATTGAACATAAATGTTGAATGATTTCAATGTATAAGGAGCTCTTTTCCATTGACACTTCTAACTTATCACATGTACAAACAAAATTATTATTTGCTTGTTTTTTTAACAGTTTTTATTGGAAATAAAGTATACCATCAATTTTTTCTAATTAAATTAATTTGTTAATACTTTATGTAAATCAATAATATCCTGCATAAGTAACTTCGATTTTTTAGTTTTATGTTCCCTACAAAATGAATTACTCATCTTATAGAAATTTAATTTATGAAATTTTTATTCTCAAATGCAATTTTGTGTTTGTATAAATTCATGATATTTAATCTGAGTTTAGATTTCTATATTCTGATAGTCTTTTTCATGTGCAACTTGAATTTTGTTTTCACAAGGCAATCTCACTTATATATATATTGAACAATATTTGTAACACATCCTAAGTTCAATGAATTTTTTTATTCAAATCTTCTAATTTTTTCCCATGATAGTAGTATTAGTAATTCTGAATTTAGATTCTCAAAAATTTGTACAAATTATCTTAATTGAGATATCTGCAGTATAAAATGTAGCTCAGTACAAATGTTACTATTTATCTATATTAGTTTCTATTTATACTACTAAGGATTTTCAATTTGTTTTCATTTAATTTTGCTTAATTTTAATTTTTTAAAACTATTTTAACAATTTATTGAGTGATTGTAATATTTTTAAAATAAATATGCTTTTAATTAATTAGAAAGTGCATTTTACAAAATCATTTGAACAGAGTACAATGTATGTGGACTTAAGTTAATTTGACATTAATTTTTATACTAAAGCATGTTACAATTAGTTATATAATCAGTTTTCAAACTTTCGTTTCAATGATTTGTGAGTTTTATTCTTAATTTGGGTATGGATATTTATAATATATAAAATCTATTTTAAACTGAAGATCTAGTCAAATTGTTTCTTATGTGCATGAAGTTAAAGTTAGAGCTATAAATTAGTTTTAATGTATCAGTTTTTAAATATTTTATTGGTTGCAATTTTTATCCTTACTTTGTGATTTGTTTTACAATTTATCTATCCATGTGTGTGTGCATATGCAAATGTGGAATTGATAATTTTTATCGGTTTTTTTATTACTATTGGAATTCTATTGAATTATTTAAAATATTTTTTAAATATCAATTTTCTTTTGTAGAACAATTCCATGTATACCTTATGCCTACTCCAAAGTTAGATGTGTTTGGAGAATGCTTATTGCAAGTCACTCATGAGAATATTTATTTGTGGGACATCAATAACTCCCGAGTGAAGTTAGTTGCTTGGCCATTAACTGCTTTGCGTAGATATGGTAGTGATCCATCAAAATTCACTTTTGAAGCTGGGAGGTAAGTTCATAATTATTTTTTCATTAGTAATTCTAGCTAATTCTATTATATTTTATGTATCATTAAATTTAATGAATATCAACAATTTAGTTTTAAAATAAATTGTTATTATTATTTTACATATTTGCTAAAATATGTTAAATTTTATTTTTAAATTATGTATTTTGTTATTTATTTAAAATAAATATTAATTTTCCTTTTGTTGAAGAAATTGGGAATATACTGACGTGCTTCATCGTATAAAGCTTTAGATGGGGTAATTTCTTGGTTTTCTGAAAATTTGACATATCATGAAGGAATTATTTAAAATGAACCAAACTTATAGGAAATGTGAAATAAGGATGCAAATCTTTCGAATTACATTAACATACATCAAAAATACATCACTGCACAAGGGAAATTGTCGAGCCAGAGATGCTCTTTCCCATTCTTCAAACACATTCTGGCTGCTGTATTTTTTTTAAATAATGTTTGTGACTATGTTTCTCAGACTGATTTGCTTCTTCTACATCCTGCTTATTTCCATGTTATGTCAATAATTTGCTTTTACATGTTGTTGGACACAAAGTAAGGCTGAACTTTGTTATCAAGTGGAAGCCATCTTAAGTGTCATTCCCCCGAATTTGTATGATTCAGTGTCTGTACAAAACATTTAGACAAAACACAAAGTTTTTTTGTGTAAATGTAATTGCTTATTTCTACCACTATGAGTAATGTGTGTAATGAATTTCATTAATTTCTGGCAGTTCCTTCATGGTGTTGCTGTTTTTACAAACATGAGGGCAATTTCCCAAATGGTTCTTATTGAGTTTATGGTATTTGAAATCTTTAGACAGTGTTGTCAGCAATAAGAAATTTTCATGAAGTAATTCAAATAGTTTATTTGAAATCATTAAAATTATGTTATCAACCTTAAAATGTTAATTTTAAATTTCTGTATTATTTTTATGCATATATTTAAAAAAAATTGTTTACTAAATTTATCACTTAATAAGTTATTTACTACCAATCTTTATTTTGTTCTGATTCAAAAAGTATCATAAATTTTATTGGTTATTAATCATGTTTGAAATTAACATAGCAAATTTATTTAGCACAATAATTGAGGGTTATCATGGGGAGAAGATGTAAAAAACTCCCTTATGTACTCTGTGCAGACAACATCAAATTTTTGATATTACTCATCTCTACTCATGCTCTTCACTTGTGTTTTTAAACAGTAAAGTTCAAAAATATTGGAAGGATAGAGAAATAATGAAGCTAAATTTCTGGGCATTTGTGTTAAATAAAAAAGATTATGTAAAAGGTTTTAAAAATATCTGAAATTAAACACTTGCATTAAAAAGAGTTTGCATGAAAAAGAATACTCACTGGACATTATAAATAACACTATTGTATGTATTTCATACGATTTTCTTCCAAAATTTTGGAGGAAACATTTTTTCATTGAAGCAAGATTATGTAAAATATTTATAGGAATAATCAAAAAACTCATTTAGTTAATAATAAAACCCCATTCAAGAAAATTTTATTCAAAAAAGAAAAAAATTGTTGTTATATAAATCATTCTAGAGAATTTTGCTGCCCAGTTTTTAATTAAATATTTTTTATATTAGTCTTTGCATATATCTTATGAATTGATTGCTTTGTTAGAAATGAGTCACCAATGAAAATTTATTCCTGTTAAGTAAACAATGTCATACTATTGGCACATTGTGTCATATTGTAATATTTAGTTTATTTAATTACTTTAAATTTATTGACTTCTTATAAAATCATTAGTTTATATATATAACTTACTTTTCCCTTGGAAATGTTTAAGAGGAAAACACATGGTTAATAAAGATATTTCAAAATATAGAGTTGATTGGAGTATTTAAATTATTAAATAAATTCAAGTAATCTATTTTGGAAAGAATTTGACCATTTCAATGATTATTTTGATTTAATTGTGAGTATAAAAATTTCTCTAGTGATTTAGTTGATAGTATAAAAATATATCTGAAAGATCTTGTAATAAGTTAGAATTGTATTTAATTATATAAATTTATCTTAAATTCATAATTCTTATTTTTCCTTAGAATTATGGAACAAGACTACTCATTGTTAATAGACATGCTATATTAAGGCAAAATGTTTAATTCTTATTTTACCTATATTTTTCTAACAAGATTTCCATTTTAAAAAACTAATTGTCCTCTACCCTTGATATATTAAAATGGTTACTTAATGTCCCTTGACTTCCAATTCATTAGTTTATGAGTTAATTTGCATATGGTTAGTTTTAAGAGTTAGTCTGTATATAAGTTAGTTTTCGAAGCTGTACTTAATATAATATAACTGGTAGACAATGTAAAAATTTATTTCTAATTCATGATTATATACTTTTATGATGTTGAGATAACTTGAAGCAAATAATATTGCATGATTTATCAGTATGTCTCATGAAATTTTGGCCAAAAATAATGAATGACATGTTATTGCATCAAATAGTAAAACCACTATATCAAAAGATTAAGGTTAAAGCCACATGTAAATCAAAATTCAATTATGATGATTCTCAAATTGCAAGTCAATTATAGTGGTGCTGAAGTTTTTAAAGTTATTACGAGTAACCTTATAGTTTTATTATATGATACCAAATTAAATTTACTAGAAGCTAAATATGTAGTAGTTTTTGCAATTTTTTTCAATTTGCTTTTTGTTTGTATATTCAGTTTGAAATTTCTTTCCTTTTTTACAGGCGGGTGTCTTTTTAAAATAATTTTTAAAAAAAATGTTAACTAATTAGAATGAATCTTCTATGCTAAATTTGAGTTGCTTAAATCTTCTTAAAACTTATAAATTATCCTTTGTTAATAGTATTCAAAAAGTTTTGTGTTTACTATTTCAATATCATTTTATAGTGACACTTGCTGTGTGCTGAAAATTTTAAAATTTTTAATAGAATATTTCATCTAAATAATTGCTGATCTGTGTTATCTGAGTGGTTAACACTCTTGCCTTCGGTTCAACATTATCTGGGCTTGGATGTTTGTATAGTGGTTTAGAATTCTTTTTAAGCTGTAGCTCCTGTTCTAATTAGCTCTTGTGTGTAGAAAATTATTTTTGAGTGACAAATAAATCTAACCAACCAAATAATTGTGAAATTTTATGAAAAATCACTGTAAGACTTATTTTTCCCCAGTATTCATAATTTTAATTAATCGACATAAACTCTCATATGATTGAAACATTTGAAAAGAATCAGTTTTTTATTGACATTTCTTAAATTAATCGAGTACTTAACAAGGTAACGAGTACTTATCGAGTATCAATAATTAGAAAACTTAAGTGCAAAAAATCAGTCCTTTTATACTTTTATATTTAGTGATAATATCTAACTACCCTAGTTAATTTTTATTTTTGTTAAAATAGTAATGACAAAAATAAAAGAACTCAAGTTTCAAAATCAACTTATTTCTTATTTTAGTGAATAAAAATTCTAATATATATTTATGTTGCAATGTTTAATTGTTAAAATTTTACTATATATTTTTTTTATTTAGTTCTCATTTGTATTTTTGTTTCTGTATTAAAAAATTCATTTTTAAGAAAGGAAAGGAAACATTTTTTTATTTTGCATGCCATAACCGAACTTAGAAATAAATGCTTTTATATTTTTAATTGTTTTTGACTTTGACTGTGAAAATTTTATTGATATTAATATTTGTAAAAATACAAAAACTAGGAAATCAGTTAATACTGGGTGAAAAGTATAATAAAATAGAAAATGGGACTGTAAATGTAACTTATAAGAATAAAATTAATTTTAAAAGGAATTTGTTTTTAATAGAAAATTTGAAATCTAGAAGAGTTGAGCAAAATTTGGATTTTAAATAGTATTTGCAACTTTATTTTACAAACTACAATATAAAGTCAGACTAATTTATTTTTTGAAATATGTAAATTGATCATACTATTTGTGTAATTATTAATCAATATTATATGTATTATTCTAGGCAGTGTATTACTGGTGAAGGGATGTTTGTTTTCCATACTTTAGAAGGAGACAGAATTTATAGAAAAGTTCATCAAGCTACTTTAGCCATTGCAGAGGCTCATCATCGCATGAAGGAACACAATGATAAAGTTCTTTCTAATCAGGTATCTATACAATATTAAATTTTGTTTATGAATTTTGTGTTTAAAATTATCTGCTCTGTATTTTACTTTAATTGCCTTTTCACTTTTTTTTCTTATACATTGAGAGTTGTTTATGAATTACTTTAAAAATCAGATTTATTTTAATAAATAATTTAATACATATTGAAATTAAATTATTAATATATTTTTGTTTATTTTGATATTGATTCAAATTTTATGCTTTTGAAATTTTTTCTGAATACTATGAGATATATTGTATTCTATATAATGGCATTATCAAATTTAAATCCCATGAATTTGATTTCTTTATTTTGTAAAATAAGTACAAATATGCAAAACTCCTTTTTTTCAGTGGTTAATTTTCTTAAAATGAAATGAGATTTTACACAATATAAATTGTGTATAAAACACTTTTCCAATATTGCATCATTTCCCCTTTTAAATTATTTTCAATACCTATTAAGAAATGTTGATGTAAAATATCAAAATAATTAATTGTAAAAGAGATTGAAAATTTACCAATAAAATCCAACATAAGAGAAAAAAAAGTACATTCCAAATCAGTAAAATCCAAAATCATTCCACTTTTATTAATATTGGAAATATAATATCATCAAAAGCTTCTAATGTGAATCTTATGCTTTATGGAATACAAAAGATACATATCTTCATTTTTTGTGTTTAATAAATTATTTCATATTTGTTTTATGTGTACTAAAGTCTTCAAGTCAAGTTTATTAATTTTGGATTTTAGAGTCAGCTTTCATAATCGATGAAAAGAATATTTATGTTTATATTATGTATAGGTTGTTTTATTTATTAAATTCCAATTTTTCATTTGATTAGAAATTCACTGTAAATATATGATAAAACTATTTTACATTATTTGACTACAAATAAGGTGAATTGATTTGAACTTTCAAAATTTACAATAATACAAAATACTACTAATTTTTTTCTTGCATTAATAACACATAGATCCAACATTCTTATTTTTTGAAGAATAAAAGTAATTCTCACTGGTACTTGATATTTATATCCGTATGCTTTTATAAGTACATAAATTCATTTACAATTATCCATCTTAATGATCTCTTCTTCTTAATAGCTTGCACGGTACTGTTCACATCTGCTCGATAGCATTTTGTGCCATAGCTATTTTAATGATAAATAATAATGTTTAAAGATCCCTTTAAATTCATATTTACTACGTAGAGTAGACATAAAATTTATACCACTTATTTTAGTTACAAAAAATTTTAACTTTATAATGCTATTTGTATTATGAAAAGCATAAGCGTTAGATAAATGCAATCAATTTATCTTATTTCACACTAGATGTAATTCAATTATAAATTTTTTAGAGATAATAGATTTTACTTCTTTGTTTACCATTAATTTATTGGGACAAAAATAAAATTATTGGAATTGTGTAATTATATAAAATATTTTGAGAAAATTGTTAAGACTGATAATCATATTAAATATATCATAAAAGTATCAAGCAAATCAAATTTAGATTGTGTATATTTTTATTCGTTAACTCTTTAGTTTGTCATATTGTCAAACTATAGAAATCTATAACTAACTTATTGTGTTTTACAGATTGACTTCAACACAAAAATTATGCTTGTTTAATTCCTATGAAAGTCAAAGTGAAAACTATGAGATATTAAAATTATTTTAATTTTATTTGCTTGTAAAAATGTAAAATAAGATTAATTTCTAATGAATAACATTTTATGTATATTAAAAAAAAAAACAGGATTCATCTTCTCAAAAGGGATCATCATCAAGAAGTGTGTCTTATCCATCTGGATTTCCTGAGTCCAGTTCATCATACCTTATTGCAGATGATAGTGATGATGACCATCAATCTCAACATCAAGAGGTTATTGTTTCTAATCCTGAGGTTGTTGCTGATCATAAACGAATGGTAGCTAGTGAAGAAACCCTCATTCATCAGAATGCATCAAGACCACGATCAAAATGCAGCTTACGTTCTCATTTGTTACAATGTGGGAAATGAACAAATATATTTATGGTGGTCTTTATTCATATACATTGAATACAATGCAACTTTTTTGCAGTCAAGAGAAATATTTTTGTGTGCTATCATAACAATCCTTTTTGTATGAAAAATAGGTAGATATGTTTGTCACTTAAACAGTATAATATTTTTATTAATTTACTGTCAGAAGAACGGAGTTTTTGTGTATTAAGCTACATATTACTGAAAATTAGAATTTTTGAACCAAAAAGGATAGTCAATATTTATTTAATTTACTGAAATATATATTTTGTATGTATTTATACATAAGTGTATTTTTTGTTATTTAAACTAAGTAAAATGATCTTCGTATTACTTTTGCAAAATTAAGTGTATTAATTTTTCATTAAACATTAAATTTCTCTTTGTTCTATATGTGATAATTTTACTATTTTAAAATTTTATTAAAAGTAAGCTATATGTATTTAGTGATAAATAGTATCATATTTGAAAATAAAGATAAATTCTGATATTAAAAATTTAAAAAATTGTGTTCATGAAAGATATATTTATTTACTTTTAAGTTCTAAATTGATTTATTACATAGGCGTTCAACGTATTTATGAAACTATGTCTAATGTCAGCAGTTCATATAATTTTTATTGTGGGAAAAGCACCACTATTGTAATATACTTGTATGAACTCTCATCTTTTGTTTGTAAAAGCAATTGTATATATAATTGTTAACATTCTTAAATTATAATGAAACATGTCTTTTCTTTCTATTTAAATTAATTTGATATCTATTTTTACTTCTGTTTTGAAGATTTTTGTGAAAAATAAAACTATTTCAAAGGTCTCTCAAAAGTTGTAGTCGATGGGTACCTTTTTTTCAGACTTTATTTTTAATATTAATTGTTTCTCTAAATATATTATGACTTTATTGTGTTTATAAATAAGTGTAAAAGATAATTTAACTTTTTCTGTATTGTTTGAAAATTTTTATAATTTTTGTATAGGAAATGCTTTTATATCCTCTTTATCTGAAAATTATTCTAATTTAAAAAGTTTATGAATTTATCCAATAGCATATTAATATTGATTTTTTTTATAATGTATATAAAAAAAATTCAAAAATGAAACATGATAAATTTTTGTATAAGCTATATTTGTTTTATAATGCAAGCAGAATGTCATCTATGAATTGTTGCACATTTTGAGGGATCTCAGAATTAATCGTATGATTAGACGAAGTGATTTTTTGTAATTGTAACATTGTCGAATTGACAAATTTCTTTTTCTCAAGATGTTTCAAATTTTAAAGCAATTAATTTTTCATGTATAGATTAAATTGAGAGTTTATTGCATTATTGTTCAAAAGTTTAAAATATTTCATTTTATTAATAGTTTAATTATAAATGCTCATGTTTTATAAATTAATAGAGAATATGTGCTATATTAGTTTAAAAAATAAGCTTTAATAGAAAAATTATTCTAGTTTTATTTTTAAAGTATTTTACTATTTGTTTAACTATACTTCATTATGATTATGGCAATAAGCATTTATATTTTCCTTCTGTGTTTTCATGGCTATAAAAATGTGTTTTAATATTGCTACCCACAATTTCTATTTTATTGTTAAACGAAATTCTGGTACTGCAAGATAAATTTTAAAATATCTGTATACACTTGGAAAAATTAAGCTACGATTATTCTTGAATATACAAAGCAATTTTATTTAATTTTGCTCCAGTTATCTTTCTATTTCATTTCCCTCTCCATGATATCTTGTTTTAATGAAGTGCTTTGTTGTCTCTGCTCATTCCACTTTATATTAGTGTTTAACAGTATTTTAGATGTTTTTTGTTATTAATGAATATTTTAAATGTTACCAGAGCCTTTTATTTCATCCCCTAATCTTTTGTATCTTAGATTGTAATCTTAAAAAATTTAGTTTCATTGTATTGTTAAATATGTTCTTTGACGTTCCCCACCATCCTACTGTTTTATCTTCTCTTGCTTTCTTATTTTTCACAAAAATTTCGAATTTGGCTTCAGTAAATAAATTATAATAAGTTGTTTGTATTTACAAATACAGTAGGCGGTCATTTCTATGGACCTCTAATTTATAAACATTCGCGATTTTATGAACTATTGGCTAGTCCCCAACTGGGTCCCATAAATAGAATGATAATTTTAAATCCCATTTGCATACTAAATTTCAACAAATCTCTTTTATACAAACATGATTTAGTGCATTTTTTATTTGCATTTATTTTTTATTTGCTTAAGTTACATTTTCATTGCTATTATTGGAGAATCTTTTAAATTGTGCGTGACTAACTGCAACATTAAATATTAATTATGTTGCAATATTAATCAGTGTATCAAATAAAAAGAAGTTTCGTTTCTAAAGTCTAAATTAGGAGCAAATATTTCTTATAAATCCTGTTGTAATTTATGTTAAACTTACTGCTAATTAGACATCAGACTCGAAGTATCATTCATTCCATATTTTCTTAAGCAGTTCTTGTGTAATTTTCCGTGCCTAATCTAACTTCTAATTTTGCATGCATTTGAGAATTATCAATTGCTTCTTGTCCAAATATCATAGGATATTTATGTCTTGACTCTTGTCATGGAATTGACATTCTAGGTGCAATGCTTTTGTAAGTGCATGCATAGAATGATGTTGCAAGAAAAACGATATTTAAATTATTTTGATCTGCATGTGTTATTAAATAAGCTGTGAATGTAAAGGGAAAAAATATCGATTTGAATGAAGATAAGTTATTCATCTATGAACTTCAACAAATGCTTTCTGCTCCTGAAATTTAACTTCAAGACTTATGAATCTGGATTCAAAGGTAAGAATTATTAGTTGATTAAATGATTGAAAATATAATAAATGAGTATTAAAAGAGCTTTCAAATATCTAACCCAAAGAAAATGACTTACTGTTGTGATCATATGCTGAACAAGTAAATGGATGGCTTATATGATTAAGGTAACTTTTTAGGGGAGCAACAGTAAAATGCTTCTGTGCATCAAAAGATGTGTCTTAATGTAATTTTGAAGTGGAAAAGTAAGTCATTATATATAACTGATTTTCCCTCATTAAAGTAGAAGTAAGAATTTTTTTTTTTTTTGATTATGAATTTTATTTTGCATGTTTTTTTTATAATGCATGCTAACTAATAGTAGAAGGCAATTATTTTTTAATGTGGTAAAAAGTTTATTTTTCTGTTTTATGAACTTACGAGTTCATTGGCCCCTGTGTGTTCATAAAAATGAATGCCTACTGTATATGGTTGAATTGTGAAAAATATCTTTGCATTAAGTTACTAAAAATTTATGTTATTTAATTTCTTCCATATACTGAATAATATGTTATGTATCCTTCAAATAATCATAATATCATCAAAAATGTACACATTTGTACAACATCAAATTTTCTTGTGTTGAATTTTATCCATTCCTTTTCTTGTGATAATGATTTTATTTAAATTTGTTGTTGTATCACCATGTTTACTTTATTACTACTCATATTTATATTTACATTTATTTATATTTATTTTAGTTATTAAATTTGTGATTGCTTAAAGATTAGTTTTTAATATATTTAAAAAAAAGCATGCATTGAACAAATTATCTCCTATACAAGTATGCATTTCTTATCAGTTTTGCATCTAAATTATAAATATACTACAAAACTGCATAGTTAGGATTTGTCATGTCATGTTTATTAAAAAATATCTGTCTTGAATATTCTGATAATGTGCTTTATATATGCTGAAAAATATACATTCTCAGAGTTCTTTAAATAAAAAATATAAAATGTTTTTATTTGTGTCTATATTCTTTTTTCAGTGAATAGCATAATACTTGTAAATATAAAATCAAAATAACCATTAACAAGCAATTAGTTTATTTTTATTTCTTAAAATTTGGGAGATTATTGGCAAACATGTAAGAGAGAGACCTAAGTAATAATTCCTTGCCTAAAATATAATTCTGTAAACTTACTAAAAAAGTTGTGATTTGACAACAACTTAGTAAATATACAAAATTAGCATTACATGAGCCTGTTTTTAAGGTGGAATGCATTGTGATAGAAAAATATTGTCTTGGCAATTTTTCTTGATATATGTGAGGTGATTAACAATATATTACAAAGCCACTTTCTTAGGTCTAAAAAGCCGAGCTGGCAGCCGAATGGTTAGCGCTCTTGCCTTCGGTTCAACAGTTCGTGGGTTCGAATCCCACCTTGGGCATGGATGTTTGTAGTGGTTTGGAATCCACTTTAAACCGTAAGTCCCGGTCTAATTAGCCTTCGTGTGCAAAAAATGACCGTTGAGCGACAAAGAAACCAAACCTTAGGTCTAAGAATATGTGTATATCACCAAAAATTGTTATAATAGCATGCCGTAGTATTCCAAGCAGAAATTGTTGCTATCACTAATAGTCGACAACTGAATCAAAGAAAAGACTACCTTATAATCCGTTTAGTCACTTTTAAAATGCGTTTAAATCTCAACTGAACTTTCTTGAGGTGGCAACTTGTGATTTAAGTCGAACTGCTTTATCTTGAATCAGTTTGGCCAACTGATTTAAATACGTTTGAATCAGTTCCATTTTTAGCGCCATCTTTTTCTGCTTTGTTGTTGATTATATTTGTAGAAATATCTGAAGTCAATCAAAATAAATATAAAAAAATATTTGGGAAAATAATGACAAAAAATTATTTATAGAAGTATTAACTAAGCATCACAAAATAATTAGGTTTGAGAATAAATGTATTAGTTAACGACATTTTATGGTTTCATAAATATCATTTGAAATATCTTAATAATCGCCATTTTGCTCAATAAATGTTTTAAACACGTGCTCAATTATTAAGATCTCAAAAATACCGTGTAATTTATAAATATCAACAAATAATAAATAAGGTTCTAAATAAAAACCAGTATTTTTTAAATCAGTTTTGAGTGTAAGACAGTGCGAACACCGTTTTCAGCGTGGTGCTTAAGTTAAATCAAATTTATTTTTAAATTGGTTTAAAAACTATGGTGTGAACGGGATATTAGTTAGCGAAGTTTCATTTTTAGTGACAATCAAGCAACTTTAAGATCTCGTAGTTCATTTTAAATTAAACCTAACATTGTTCAGGAATGTGGAAATCTCGTAAGAGAACTGGCACTCATCGTAAGAGATGTAATTTAAGTGCCTGACCACAAAGGATTTGGAAGAATTTGCAAAACAGAAATCATCCTTGAATACAACAGGTAAGAAATGCTTATGTGGTTTCAATCTGAAATTCTTAAAGGAAGTTTTCATTAAATCAGAAAAATAATAAGACAATTAAAAGCTTTGCTTAGTACCTCTGCTCAAAATCATGCAAAAGGTATGATCATCAAGCCATCGGGAACATTGCGTCTGAAATGTTTAAGTGCTCAAGATTGAATATACAAACAACTGCAGTCTTCATCACAGAACACTATCACTTCAGAAAACACCTTCATAAAATGAGATTCTTCCAGCAAGATCTCATAAGCGAAATATACAAAAAGGAAAAAAATACAATAAGATCAAGAAAATAACAGATATCATGAGAGTAACGATTCAGTCCTCACTCGATTAATTACTTTAGGTGTATTCTAGAGATTTATATCTCAAGACCCAGTGAGGAGATCATCAGACTTTGTTGGATAATCGACCCAAACAAAAAGAAATGAGAAAACTGGGCCAAGATCATTTGATACCAAATGCAATTTTAAAGCAAGTGCCTGACACCTGATAACAAATCATACTAAAAATAAATGGTTTCTAGACAGTTTCAAGCGTTAAATCAATGATAGAGGATATAATGCGATTAGACAAGAAATAATTAATATAAATGATACACAGTCTTTATTTCCTGTAGCAGTCAAGAATATTTATGGAGATAAAATCTATTCTTTTAGGTTCTGAAGGTGCTTATCTGAGTGTAAATGGTTCTAACATTTTTCAATTTTTACTTCCTTATATCGTAATATTTAAAAAATAAGGATTTAATACAAAGTCAAACAATTTTTGAAATATGTTAAATGATATTTTAATTACTTCAGATTGCAATCATATCGAAATTACTATTATTTCCCTTTTTTATCAGGAAGAAATACTAACAATAGTATTTTTATTTGTTACAAAATCATGAGATTTAGCTTGTTGAATTATGTAATATGATTGAAAATATTTTGTGATTTGTTGATCAATAGAATATTCAGATGAAAATATTACGTATTATAAATTTCATTAATTGAACTCAATGTTTAAAATTGCATTAATTTGCAGAACTCATTCCTGAATCCATAAAGGACAGTAAATTATGAAAAGAAAGTGGAAAATTTGTTCTTGAACTGAAATTCGAAAAACGTAGTCTGTTAAACTGTGTTTATTGTCCAGAAATGTGTTTGAACTCTAAAAAACATTCTGATATTTTTAAGAAATGTTTAGTAAAGAAATCGCAGTACATAGGAGATAAAAATTTCTTATTATGGAGAAATACCTGTACTTGTTATACCTGTACAAGATAGAAATTTTCTTTGTATACATCTTTATCCATATTAATTTATACCATTAAACCATATATTTATATATGATTTAAAAATAATTGCTACACTATGAATGGTAGTATATTTACAGATAATTAAGGATTTATTTTGAAACTTCATATATTTTTTTTATACTTTTTCTGTTGAAGTAGAAAAGAGTGCTCCTAGTATTCCATTAATTTCTTGTAAAAGAACAATAATTGTATAATATCACTAAGATCTATTTTTAAAATGAGCCATTTATTCGACATTCATGTTTTAAATGAGCTGCAAAGTTTTTAGAATTTTTACGGTATATTTGTCTTTTAACTTATTTAAAACCTTATTACTGTTCTAAAGTCTATCTGAATATATATATAGCTTTTCATAAATTAATTATCTTAGAATATTTGTGAGTGAGAGTAATTGGAGATAAAAGCCATAAAATGTAAGACATTATTTTCCCTTTCTTTTTTGGTGACTAAAAACGCGTGATCTGTGATGCATTTTCTGAAATCAGTTAATTAATTTTTTGTAGCACCTGTAAACTAAAAGTTAATAAATGAAGAGTTATAAAATAAATTTGTAGACAAGGGAAGAATATAACATTATACGTAGTTTGTTTGGTACTCTAAGTTCATTTTTTGAAAGTAAGGACATAACTTAAAGGTCGAAATCTCCTTTAATTTGGAGATTAGGATCTACAGTTTACAATGGATTCCGAGCACTTATATAAGCCCGAGAACAAAGTGGGATTTTAACTGAAGGCAAGGACTCTAACTACTAGGCTTCCGGCTCATCATTATTGAATTCGAGTGACATTTTATTGAATGTTTTAAACAATATATTTAGGGAGTGATGACCTGGTTGGTTAGGGCGTCGTTCTGTTTATTGGAAAGTAGTGAGTTTGAATCCTGACCCAAACAAGATGTGTCGTAGTCACTATTGACATTTGGGACATGTAAAATAAGTCGTGGTAGCAATATCCTCTATGTAAAATGATACCTCTGGAGGTGGCAAGTCAAGTTTAAGAGTCTTCTGCTTCTAAATTACTAGAAACCACTTTCGATGCCACTATATAAAGCTGGAACACTTCCATCCCTCGCAGTACTGAAAGTTGAAAATGCTGAAAGCCAGGAATTGTAAACTACAAAGCATTAAGCAAGATATTCTCAAATAAATAGCTCTCAGAATGGTTTTCTGATAAACTTAAACACCAGGAGGATTTATAATTCTGATTCATTCAATGCATAAAAATCAGTTTGTGACCATTTGAGGAACAAAAAATTTCCATTGATGAAAATTCCAACTGGAAGGATAAGTATTTGCCTTCTCACTCCAGAACTTTGCTATCGAATGTTCTAAAAATTTAATTTGTTAATAAAAAACTGTTTAGTTACGTAATGAAAAAACGCTCATCTTTTTTTTAGTGGTAGGAATGAGCTATTCGGTGTGGAAGGCCATGGATCCGATCTCCGCTACTTTCAAACAATAAGAAATAGATTTTGGCTTTTTACACTTTTTAGTGTTTGGGATGTCTCGAAGTTTTCTTCTTTGAATACTATGAATATGACCTATAATCTTTGAAAAGTTTTTCTGAAAGGCAATATACAGCAGATATTAGATAACTAACAACAGTCTTCAATTAGGAGGTTATCTGTTTTGGGTTGTAATGAAAAATTTATTTAAAAATATCATTATGAGACGATATTTTTGTTCATAGATGAATTAAATGATGAATAATTAAATTTTTAGAATCAATATCCGAATTAATGTAATTTTAACTTTAGTAGATCATTTTTTTTTATCAAATTAAAAAAGTAAGTTTAATCAGACTTTTCTCGACAGTATCATGGTGAATTATTCTTGCTCTTTGCATCTCATGAATTTCATTATTTTCCATTAATTATATTCCGTTGTTATTTTAAAAATTGCATTTGCAAATATTCAGATTGAACAATCCAAAAGATATTTGATCATTACATTTGAAAGTTTTATATAATTAAGGAAATACAAATGAATTTTGTATTAATATAGGAAATAATTACTCAGAGAATACTTATGAAAAGTGATTTAAATCAATCTGGTTCTTCATTTTCTTTTGTTTAATATTAGAAAGATACAATACATATTGTTACAATCATATTATTCTTCTATTTTATTATAATATTTCTAATATTATTAGAAATGTTGTCACAATTATTGCGCTTAAAACTTGTTTCTCGAAATTAAAATTTTGTCGTTATTTACTTTTAAATTTAATTTTTATTTAGATGGAAATTTCATTCAATGTAATTTTTAAAATTGTTATCAAAGATACAAAGAAAAGCTGCATTTAAAATTTATCATTTTAAAATGATAAGTTACCATTAGTGATGATCAATTAAAAAATCGAATAACATATATTTTAACCTGTTTTTAACTTTTACCATGATTATTCAATTTGAAATAATTCACACATTCTGGATCGAATGATTTACCCAAAAATAAATTTTAAATAATTATTTTTTGCTTAGAAAATTATTGCTTACGTATGGAAACAAACTTTATCAATATATAGGAAGTAATTATATTCATGTTTCGGAAATAATCTATATTTGTAATACAAAAAATTTTCTATAGGTATAATAAGGATTTTAAAATTTTGTAAAAATTTATGATATTTAATACATTTTAAAGTGATACACACCTTTTTTATTTAAAAATTTGTTAAATATATAAATTTTCTTTATATCAGAATACTTTAATTACTCTTGCCCTAAATAATTTTTAAATTTTTCCAGATTTCAAAGAATTAGAAAATAATTAAATCAAAATTATTCATTCGAATATTTCCTTGACTTTCAATTGCTAAGTTGCGAAAAAGTCCCTTGTCATCTAACAAAATTTCCGTTTAAGGCTGCAACTTTGTGTTCCTGAAAACTACTTTGTATTAATAAGACTTGTACAAATTTACTAAGTTACTAATGTTGCTGTTTCTCTTTTTGTATGGTGAAGAAACTTGAAAAGGGGATTTCTCCATATCCATTATGGACCCGGTTACATTACCATGGAACAAAATTAGATACATCATCAATACATTTTAAGTTGTTGCGATTACTGTATTATGCAATCGTAATTTGTTATAAACAAATAAAATGCAATTATATGGGTAAATTTTCTGTACTAATTCCGTTATTTAATCCAAAACAGTGAAAAATTCGAATTTAAGCTTTAACGGTCATACTTAATTGTTTCATCATTGTATTAGAAATCGAAATACTCTTTTATTTTCTGTTTTCACATATCTTCGTTTGATGAATTTAAAATCGATGCAGCTGTCAATATTAAATCTATTACATCAATTCACACATTTTCTAAGATTTAGTGTTAAATTCAAATTACATTACAATTCAATGTTACGTTGTTCTTAAATTTAGGTTAAATTATTTTAATGTGTGCCTCATATTACATATAAAAAGAATTTTTTCCCTCGTAAAGGCTGAACTAGAACTGCTGAAATGAATTTTACTTTCTTAGATTAATTTTTTAGTTTTATTTTTTATTCGTAACTGTCGAATAATGATGCATTTTATCACTGATATAATAAGTCATATTTCCGGTTGATTGTATTTATTCAGTAGAAAAAGTAAAATGTTTCGCGGTGCTTCAAAGATTTTTTCTAAGTATTTTGGCATATCTTATGTGTATAAATATTTATTTTAAATAAATAAAACACTAGCATACACTTTAAATTAAAATTAAAATTGTTTTTTTTTATTTACCCTAAATAATTCATAAAGTTGGAATATATATATATATATATATATATATATATATATATATATATATATATATATATATATATATATATATATATATATTAAATTATTCCATCATTATTATTTCAGTAATATAATATATATTTAAATATTTATTTCACAAAAAAAATATTTGTGCAGTTATCATAATAATTTTTAAACCTCGATTCATATTTGTGAAATATATACGGATAAAGAAAGCTTTATTACTTTATTTATATATAATGTCATTTTTACATAGTTAAATTTATAGAATTGAAAAAGGTTTGTGGGTTTGCTTAAAATGTTTTGATATTTTATTAACGTAATAAAAAATAATTTTATATGGAAATTTGGGGTAATAAATAATTTTTATTAAGTAGTATAATGGATAATATTATAGTCATGTATTTATCTTTCATCGATACTTTTATAAATTGGAAATGAACAGAACAAGCTTAAATTCTTCAGCTGTTATAATGTAATATTTAAAAGTATTCTTAAAATACAATCTGAATTGGACGTTAAAAATATAAATCAATCAATTTTGAACGTAAATTTCTATTTAATGTCACAAATTTAGCGAAAAAATGTTATTACTATATTGAACTTGTTATTAACTCAACTCAACTTAACTCCATGGCACGACAGCCCATGTGGGCCAAGGCCTACTGTGCCCATAACTGTTTTTATGACCAAGGGCCCTGGGGTGCGGTCAGGTGGTCAGCCTGACTGCACCCCAGGCCTGTTAGCCCAGTTAGGCGGTCAGCCTAACGTAAGACCCCCAGTGTTTAGTTCCCAAGCATGTTTGGTACTCAGTTAATCGATCCACTGAAGGGATGAAAGGCTGAGTCAGCCTTCCCAACCCGAGGATGAACTTGTTATTACCACTATTTTAATACTTATATTGAACAGGTACACAATACAATGTCTTTAAAATTCTCAAACCCACGGCATGGTCGTAAATCATATTTCTGACATATATACAGCAATAGCAAATAAGCAGGGCATTATTAACAAATTATAACAAAGGTACAGGATAAGTATTTCATTTTCTTTCATGAAATGCTATCATTACTTTTGAGGAATAATACGAAATTTATACGAATTAATACGAAATAAACGATTATTTTGTCTACAAATGCATCACTGGAAATGTTCGTTATCGAATGATCTTTTATAAACATATTTCACATTTCAGATCTATTATCTAGGTCGTTTTATATATATATTTTTTTTTTTATATACATTGAAATGTCTTAAAAATGTATGTTACTTCGGCATTATAAAAAATCCAACAAAGTAAAAGGTCCTTATATTCATATTTATATAAAGTTGCTCCCGAATGTTTGCGATAAATGTTTATGTAACAATGCACTCAAACTTTGTTATGCGTGGAGATTTTAATCAAATTGTCTAAGATAAGTATCGAATTTCTCTGAATACCAAATATATAATGTAGAATCAAATATATAATGTTCGTAGAGCGAACTTAGAAATCAGGCTTAATGTTAGCATTCATATCTATGAAGGCTTTCAGAGTCTCACACACAAATAATAATAATAACACGGAATAAAGTATTATGTAGTTTTGTTGCATTTTTCTTTTCTGCAAGTATTTGACAATGTACGATGGCACACACAATTTCATTAAAATCATATTTCTCAGGATAAAATGTCTTCAATAGTGTCTTTATTAATATTTTCCTTCCCATACGTTTTACCTTGATTTTAAATCAACAGAATGAATATTTTTCTAGGTCTTACTTAATGCAATTATTAGTTTAGTTTTCAGATTTTTGTTTGATATATTTAAAGGGTTTAAGTTCTTGAATAACTCTAATCATTTGATTTTGCTATGTATTATTTTTGAAATATTATTCATTATCATACGAAATTATAAACATTTCCAATTACATAATTTTTGATAAATGTTTGTTAAAGAAATATTCTACAAGAAACATTTCTGAAGAATTCAGGTACTGCGTTTATATGATAATTTTTGTGAATAAAAAAAAAAGAAAGAAAATCTTTTTTTAAATATTTAGGTCTAAACGATTGACATTATCAAGTAAATTATACGAAACACATTATCTTTAAAAATTATGAATTCCAGAGAGCTCAGAAATTAATTCTGAATACTTTGTCCAAAATTTCAGAAATTAAAATTCTTTTAATCAAAAAATTTTCTTCTTTGCAATTCTTTTAATAATTTAAAAAATATAACAATTCAAAATTATTTTTTAGAATTATATAAGATTTACAAGCACTATAAAGGATATTTCTCAGGGTCTCATTTTTTCACTATTATTATTCACAATTATACAGATTTCTGTTTATTGTAGGGTCTTAAATTCTGTTAAATAAATGTCATGAGGCACACTGCTCCAGATTTTCTTTGCTTAGGGTTTTATTGTCATCAATGAATGTTGTGTTTGTGAAAAGTTATTTCAAATATTAAACAATATTCTTTGGTTTCTGCGACGTTAGTATGTTATACAAGGCTATATATATTTTTTAGTTTAAAAGAATATATAAATATATAAAATTTGGCAATTATACTGAATATTCTAGGGTAAAATATATAATTAAATTTCAAATGAGTAAGTAACATACTACTTTAAAAATTTGATCTGCTTGTGAATAGAAATAATTCCCTTATGATATGGTAAAAAGTAGAACTACTTTTGATAAGCATTATGCATTACTTCTTTTTTCATTGGAAATTAAATTATGGAAATAACACCAGTGCAGCATGGAAAATTCAGTGAAAGTAATGAAAATAATTTTTGTGATAATATTCAAGTGCATGTCTTTCGATTTAATTTCCCAGATTATTTGATCGATTCATTTCGAATAAAAATTCTCGTCAAGAACTGCCTTTAATTCAGATAGCGTTAGGAGTTTTTTACAATACAGATGAACAGCAAATGAGATTATTTTTCGGAGTGAAAGTAGAAAATCTTATCAGATTTGTAATGTGCGCCGTGTGATATGCGCACTAGACATAACACATTCGAGGAGGCGTAATCACCTGCAATTCAAAACCTTAGTACATCGTGATTCCACTGTAGGCTTGGTAAGGAAACGTTTTATTGATAAATTCTTTTTTGGTTCTTATATTTTTAAAGCTTTTTTAAATCACTCATTTTTATGCTATAAGTAAGAATGAGCAATTTAATCTTAATTTTTCTCAAATAAGCTATAAGAGCAATATATTGGTATGATGCAAGATGAATCATCTTCTAAGTTCTTATTTTTAATATTATTATTTGCAGTATAAATGTTGTTTATTAAAACCATTTTTTAAACAAATGTACTCACGTTTTAAACAATTATTGAGTTTAGATGTATTTTTAAAATTAAATTGCGGAAACAAATTTTCGGTGAATATAATTTGATTAAAAATCTAACAGTCACACACAAAATAAGCAAGGATTTTGCACGTTTAAAGTAAATTCCAAATATTTTAATGGTTCTTAGATTCCTCATTTGTTATTCGATACTGTTTCTAAAATTATCTCAAAAGATAGTAATTGAATTTACATTTCTCTCATGATACTTCAAATTTAAACCATCGTTCTTTTAATCATAGAAAAATAAAGAATTTCGATCTGATACATTTTGTTGATAGTAAAATTTTTATGTTAGTTTCATTATTGAAAATTTGAAGATTTATTATAATAATATATTTCCTTAATAAATTTAAATTATTTAACAGATAAAGTTGTTTTATTATTTAATAGTATGAGTTTGTAGCATATTTTATTTTATGGAATTCATTAAAATGTTTTAGAATATTTTATTATAAAATTAAACAATAAAAAATGCATATCTTTTATGCAATATTTAATACAAAAAAGATCAATATATTATTGGTGTGTATATATACACACACACACACACACACATATATATATATATATATATATATATATATATATATATATATATATATATATATATATATATATATATATATATATGTATATATATATATATATATATATATATATATATATATATATATATATATATATATATATATATATGTATATATATATATATATATATATATATATATATATATATATATATATATATATATATATATATATATATATATATATATATATATATATATATATATATATATATATATATATATATATATAATTATGTAAATATATATATATGTATATATATATATATATATATATATATATATATATATATATATATAATTATGTAAATATATATATATGTAAATTCACTTAAATTTCCGGAATTTTAATCAAAAACATTCATTTATTTGCTACTCTTGCTATATTTTACAGCTTATATTAAAATCTTTTTCAGTTTTTAGTCAATAAATCTATTCACTGGTAACTTTGCAATTTTTATTATTAAATATTTCTGTTTTCAGTGATTATTGTTTTACTAAAGGTTTATATTAATATAAATTTTACGTCCTATTCCTTACTTTTTAAGTTAATTTTTATTTTTACATAAAATTCTAGAGTTAATATTTGGTGATTATGCTTTCTTTTAATATCTATATTAAGATAAAATAATAGGTTAAATATTTAAAATTATTAATTAGTAGCTATTTAGCAAACACCATACACTTGACAACGAATACCCTAGTCTCCTAAGACTCCTAATACATCAAAACATAACTTTTTGTATCTGGAAATCTTTCTTCCAAGTAAGAAATATGTGAAAGGACAGAAGAGGAAATAAAAATTTCATTTTTAAAGACACTGAATTGTGTTTATATGACAAAAACAGTAATTGTAGTTTGTACTCATAAAGAATATTTTCTTAAAGAGAAACAAATAATATTATTCTGAAAGAACTTAATGCATTTGTCATATTTCAAAAGAAATATTTTTCTTCGGAATTTAAATTTTTTTCTTCCAAAGTCTTATACAGTCGCTTCAGTTAATTTCTTATTGTGTTAAGAAAGTGAAAGTATATTTCAATAAATTTAATCTTGAAGCTGATGTCATCTAAATTAGTAGCAGAAAATAAGGCACTGAATTAGAATTTGAATTGACAAGCTTCAAGTTTTACTAATAAATGAACTTGTTAGTTCTTTTTTTTATCTCATTCTGGTATAATTCATTTATCACAAATGAATAAAAATATTTATTTCACTATTAAAATTAAATAAATTTGGCATATCATAAATTATATCAATTTAAAAGTGATCCATCCAGTGCCTGATTCACAAAATGTACAATCATATTAAATGTTTTGATACTAGAAGATGAATATTGCAAATTGACATCAATAATTAATACCAAACTAACATTTAAAAACATATCTTAACATATTTCTATACATTATGTCAAGAATTGCTTCGAAAGAAAGATAGCTTTAAATGTAAGACAATAATTGTAGATGACAACAATTTTATTCAGGTTATTTTAAAGCAAAATAAGTTTTTTTTTTTTTTTTTTTGCATATTCATTTAACTTGATTAACTTTCAGAATTTTTTTTCTAAAAAATTCTTATTAGGATGTTTCTGAGAACAATTATTTATTATTTGCCCTACAAGAATTATGGATTCAAATAGCGAATAATTATATCATTTTGCATTGTTTTATGTATAACAAGAAGACACAAAAGTCAGCATAAATACATCGAATTCGTTATTTAAAATAAAAAAAAAAAAACTTTTATTATATAAGATTTAAGAGGCCACGTATTATGTTGAGGAAGAATTATAAAAGATCAGCACAATAAACATATTAACTGATGACAGACTTTAGGAAAGGTCGAAGATCTTTAAATATTAGAATATTACAATACATTTAATATTAATGATTATATTTATCATAATTTCGCATAGGTGTAAAAGCATCCAGTAATTTTCAATGTGAAAATTCAATGTGAATGTGATATATGAAAATTAATTCTCTAATATCAAATTAAAACTTTTTAGACTCTTTTCGATGAAGAACCATTTCGCAATTACAAAATTTTGTGATAATTTTTTTTACACCCCAAAAAAAAAGTGTCATGATAGACCATTGGGGTCAAGTCCTACAGTGCGCATACTTGTTTTCATGACCAAGAGCCCTACGATGGGATGCATATACGTCGGTTAGATGGTTAGTATAACTCGAAATCTCCAACGTAAGTTAGTCTCCGAGCATGTTTGGTATTCAGATTTATCGATCCACTGGAGAGGTGAAAGAGTAAGTCGACCCTGTCCAGCCCAAGGACCGAATCTCGAACCAGTAAATATTTATTAATTAAATTATACAATGATTAGAGTATTTCACGAACTTACAGAAACAAAATAGACATAAATAATTCTTTTAATATTTTTCTATTTTTTGCTGTTTAATTCTCTTACCTTATTCAGTTCGTATCTATCAAAATTGACGGGAAACTGTCAACTTTTTCAAATGAAATATCTAAATCATTTTTTTAAGAATAAATTTAAATTAATAAATATTTATCTGAACTATTATGTAGAAAATTTATTTTATATTATATTAAGAATAAATAATAATATTTCTAAATGTACAATAATCATACTTTTTTGAATTTTTAATGTATTTTATAATTTAATACATTGCAGACCATTAAACTGAAAACCATAAAGAAAATCAAATAAGAATTTATTTATTTTCAATAAACAGTGTAGCTTGACAACATAATTAAATTTGAAAGTTGGGTGCTTTTTGGAGTGCCAAATTCATACAAATAATTGCCGTTTCTGCAGTTAAAACGAACTTTACCTGGTTAGACATGGTGTCGAATTGGGTTTTAATGACAAAAATGAGCAATTCATTCCATATTACTTCGAGGCTATGTCAGATTTCCTCAACGTAGTATCTAAAATGAAATGGTGGGCCAATCTCTCAGAAGCTCATGACTACATATTTTCAACTAATGAGACGTATGGTGATTGTGCAGACTGGAATAGCAATTGAATTAAGCTTTGTATCGACAAAGATTAGAAAAGAATTTGCAACAGGTGCTCTTGCATTATCATGTTAAAAGATGGCGTTTCACAATCGTTGAAGTTAAGGCAAAAGAACATGTCTCAAATTTTCAACAATGAATCAATCAAAACATATCATTGTTCAAATTACGGTCACTTTAAACTACAGATATGCATAGCATGTATCCAAAACTACCACCAGTAAAAAATGCTCGTCACCTGGTTGCCTTCAATATGATGGTATTGAATGCCACCTGGTAACGAGCATTTTTCTCGGAGCCTTTAAGAATGCATATACTCATCACAATTTTGCATGTATACTGGGGGATTCGACTAAAAAGACGATATTGTGCCCTTCCTGTATTCAACTTTGTCTTTGGGCATACTAAATTCACCGACTCTCTTTATGTTGTATTATCAAGGGTAGCCGAATTAATGGTCACCTTGGTTGACAGTCAGTGCCGCTACAAACCTCGTTATACTTGGATTCACCTTGGCCTAGTTGTAAGAAAATTCTCTCCAGAGCACTGAGTTCTGAGTTCGATCTCAATCACTGTTAACTGGACGTCGCGCTTCTATCTTCTGCATGTACATCTGTTAGGGATGCGGCTTGAAATTTTCATAGAGTATTTTAAGCTTTAAAATACGATTAAATGGGGGTGATATGGAGCTTCTATCTTCAGAGTTTACATTTGTCGGGAAGGGTGCTTGGGAATTTTCCCATTTCTTTCCCTTGAAACACGTAAACACTGCTCGCTATTAAAGAAAAATCCTCTTGTAAGGCAATTTATGAGGTAGATATCAAAATACCTTACTACGGTCCTCAGCCTGTCTATTACGCGTTGTCTAAATTTTGGCCCACTTTGTATTGTGGTCTTAGGTAGAAAGTGCTCTTCGAAGCGGAAGTCCTCCAATTCTATCCCAGCCACTGTTGAACAACAGAAGACGGATGTTGCCCTTCTAATTTCAACATACAATTCTGTCAAGGTGGATGTTTGTGAGTTTCCAGGTTTCTTCCCTTGAGACAGGTGAAGATGGTCTACTATCTATGAAAAGTCCTCTCGAAATCCAATACACAGTGAATATAAAATCTTACAGCTGTTAAGATGTCCATTATGAGGTGTCTAAACTTCATCACTCTGATCAATGGGATGCTGGATGTGCTACAAACAAGTCTTGACTAATAGTCCGTGTTATAGTTGTACCATTTTGTAGACTGACCTCACAATGTCTATAATCTCGGACGTTTATCATAGGTGGGTCTGTGATCCTCCATGCTATTCAGTATGATCCACGGCAACCTGTGGATTCCATATTAGCTTCATACTGATTGGCTCCCGATCAGTGCGAGTGGCAATATAATGTAACGATAATCCACATTGTCAATAGGCAACGACTCTGTTTATGCCATATTCTGACCTTTTCTGTCAAACATTTCTTCTTATTATTCGATGTATAATCCAATATTCTGAGAAAACTCTGACCTTACAAAGTGGTTTCCGAATGAGAAATTCACTGCACAATTTTCCTTTTATGCAATGCTACAATGTCGTTTGTCCCTTCTGTGCTGTCTAACAGGCAGGCCGCACACTGAGGGAGCATGTCTGCAACGCGCAGCTATTGCTTCCCGATAGTGCTGCTACACGCGAGCGGCATGTCGAAAAGTACCACTCACTGAAGCGATGGAATGAAGATCTCACGCATGCGCAGTACATCGGAGCGGATATTATTTACATTTCTACTCTTCTGTTCCGGCGTTTACTTGCCTGTTTCGTTGTCTCTGCGTTTGCCTCAGAATTTATGTGGCCTCTAAATTGTTGACATTGTTATTACATATTAGAAGTTTTAAAAAGAAAAGAAAATACTTTATTAAAAAATGATATTAATGTGACCTATATTGTAAACACAAAATGTTGTTAATGTTTTTTTAATTCATGGACTCAAAAATGACATTAGAAATATTTTGTTAAAGTTATTTTAAATATATTAGAATTTTTTATACATATTTTTATATATAGTTTCATTTTAAAATAACTAGTCTGTCTGAATCAGTCTATTAAATCTCCCCAGAAACATAGTACCCAAAGGATGTGAAAACTCAATGTTTGTTAAGGCGAAAAAAAGAAAATATAATTTTAAACTAACTCTAATTTCAAAGTATGAATCTGGTATTGAAATAATTCAATTTAAAATTGGAAGTTAATAATTTTAATGCCATGAATAATCTGAATTTTCATTGGACAAACATTCTGGCAACAATTCCTCAAATTTGTGTCTAAGTGGTTAAAATTAGAGTTCCAGCAATGTGACGTTGAAACTAAAATAACACATAAATTTATAAATAATTCTTGAATTGGTTGTAATAATCATTCTGTAATCATAATACTTGAATGCCCAAAATGTTTCAATAAACTATTTATAAATTTTTTCACATTTTCTTTTTATTGAGTAAATTTGGATATTAAAGTAAAAATAAATATAGAAAGTATAAAGGGTTATATCAATCTTATTAATTTCATTTTTCATTACTTTTCATCATTATATCCGAACAATATCAATCTAACGCTGTCCTGTTACAATTAATGTTTGGTAATTTTTATTTTTGTTTTTTCATTGATAATAATGCAATTGTTTTAGATTCAAAACTTTTCATACGTTATAAAAATCTTATAATCTACATAATATAGTTCTAATCAAAAAAGTTTGAAAATAGTATTAGATTTTCTTTTATTCTTAGTCTTAAAAATAATTTTGTATTCTTATATTAATTCTTTGATTTTAAAAATGAAATTTTTAATTGAAAAAATACTTCACCATGATTAACTAGTTATTTATTGCAAAACATTTTTTATTCAACTTAAATGATTTTAAAGTTTCTTTTTATAACAATGTAATTTTATTTAATAATGACATTTATAATGTAAGATTTATAAATGTTTACAACATTTTATATAATAAGAAACTAAATATGAAAGTAGAAAACCAAGATGAAAAAAGAATTGATACTTAAAATTAAATAAATTAACTTATTGTTAAAAACACATTTTAGTTTATATTTAAATGTATTTCAGTTTACCAAAGTTTCGATGTTTCTTTTTCATATTCATTCAAATAATTAATGAATTGTTAAAATTAGCTATTTTAAAAGAATTTAATGTGCTTATAGGTGAAGCAGTGGTTCTCAATTTTTTTAATAGATGACATAAACTTAATCGGAAAGCTTTTTTGAAATATACATAAACATTTCCTTTAACTAAATTTATTAGACTTTGTATAAAGAGTTTTATATAATACACTTCAAGTACTTATTAATTTATAATATTTTAAGTTTATTTCATTATGTTTAAAATATAATAAACGAACAAAATTAACAATATATTCATCCTCCTCCGAACCGTGGGCTAGTTCCTTCAGGAAATAAATTAATAGTCCAAAAACCAGTGTTAAGTAATATTCCAAAAACCAGTATAAGAACTATATTCATTAGATAGTCTCAACAGATAAAATAATAATTAACTATAACTTGATTTGCCAGTATTTTATCATGTTTATTAAATTATTTTTTTCCCTTTAATTGAATTAATTACTCATTTTTGCTAATTATTTTTAAATACATGTTTGTAGATTTTATTTGTTATTTAAATTTAAGCTTCTGTTTTACTAAAATGAGTAACAGCAAAGTTTTGCTTCAAAGCCAATCCAGATCTATTCCTTATCCTTTTATCTATATAATTCTTCTGTAATTTCTTATCTATAGTATTTTGTATTTTTTTTCAATAGCGGTGAGTATTTGGGTGACTAACCCTTCACCACAACAATGCCAGAAACTGCTACTCTTTTGTTGTCACCCATTGGGTACCAGTGAACCAAGTTACGGTGGAGAGTAGCATTACCCACTCCATACCACCACAAACTCGTTTATAGGGTAGGCCACATTCATACATCATCTCAGAAGAAAAGACAGAGAAACACAGAAAGTAACATCCATACCAGAACCGGGTTTCGAATCTGGGACCCACAGCTCAAGAATAAGGATTGCTAACCACTCACCCGTCGGTCGGCTTAGTATTTTTTACTGATGTAGTAATTTTAATTGATGATGATGATTATGAAATTAAATAAAAAATTACTGCATAAAAATATAAATGTGAATGAGTTAATGCATAAAAAAAATTAAATATATAGCTAGTGTGTTAAATATAATACATTTAACTGTGAGTTAGATGATCTTAAATTTTTATTATATGTGAGTTAATTTAACCATTAATTTCGGTTCTTGAAAAAATTTCTTTGTTAGTTTAGAAATTTCGGCATGGGGTCAGATCTTGTCGAACGATACCAACACCAGGGAACGTTTGTATCATAGACTCAATATTTCTTTCTATTATAGGAATGTATTTTGTAGAGTTCATGATCCCTTCAACTGGAACTAAGCTGCCAGGTCCTCCAGAAGTAAAATAACTCCAAAACATCTTTTCTGAGGGTGTCTAACTCTTTGTATAAGATATTGCTCCTTGATGGGTTCTCCATCATTTTGCCAGATAAATCTAGGTCGAATCCCTTGCACAAAAAATGCGTTTCATTATTAAATACACCTTCTTCCAGTCTTGTGCAGTCCAGATTTAATATTTCCTGGCCTAGCCCAAACGTTTTCTCTTCATTGCAGGTTTAATAATTGTTTTTGATTGGTGTTATTTCAAATCTCCCAGATTCAGTAAGTCTTTGTTGATCGTCGATGCTCACACCATTAGCTAATAATTCTCTCTAAAGATTTATACTTGTGTCGCGAGGAAGCATTTTAATAATTCATATAAGAAACTTGTCTATTAGAGGTGTGATCTTGCTCTTGCGTCGACATTGAGTCTTTCATTTTGGAGACACTGTCCCAAATACCAGAAACTTTTACAATCTTCGAAACTTTCTGATTAATAATCAGCGAAACTCTGAATTTTTAAACTCCAACTGCTGCAGCAAGGAATATGCTGACTAAGAGTAACAATTTTATTTCTTTTCCTGGGAATGATATCCATTTTTTTTAAATACGCATCACAAGTCTGATGATTCACACTATCGGCCACTTCTTACAGCAATTGAAGGGAAAAAGTTTCGACATATCTGATAACGTGATCAAACTGGTTTAGACTAGTTAAGGGCAGTTGCGCTTTATGAGAACATGTTGTTGAAATTGGTTTGAGGCAGAAAATTCCCAAGAAAGGAATAATTTCCTTTAAAAAAATGTGTTTGTTCCAATTAATTTGCACAGAATGCTTAGGAGGCCCTATAAGTCTGTTATGAGAAGGGATATGAGAACTAATAATCTTCTCAATGAAACTAAATAAAAGTCAACAAAAATGGTCCACTTATGATGGAGAATTAATAGCAGTTTATTCTGCAATAAGAAAATTCAAACTCTTGTTAAAAGACCGAGATTTTATAATATACCCAGACCAACAACTACTTACACACGCTTTTAAACAAAACCCTAATAAATGTTCTTCCCGGCAATTAGGTAATTTATTTCTCAATATATAACTGACATCAAGCATGTGCAGGGCGGTAAAAACTGCTGATGCACTCAATAGAATTGAAATTGTTTGCATAACAAAATCACCAAATTTAAGTTTTAAAGAATTTGCAAAAGCACAGGAAACTGATCCAGAGATCCAAGTTTTCTATGACTGTGGTTGACGCCAATAAAGCAATACCTGATGATAAAAATTCATCACCCGGTAAACTCCACAAACTGCAACCAGACGATGGAGACGTGTACATTTTCCTTAATTATCTTCTTTTAATTAATTCTGTCATTTTTATCATTTTTATTTATATAAGTTTTTTTCCATGTACATGTTTATTCAAATTCTTTAATTTTGTTTGTTGATTTGAATTTTTTTAAAAAATATCATGTAAATATTTATATTGATCCATCAACCTAATACCTTCTGTCACTGGAGGTATACCATGTGGAGAATCCCAGAGTTCTGCTCCATTGTGGAAACAAAATTCTTATAATTTTTTCCTCTCTTTTTTTTAAAGAGTCCTTTGTCCTGAGTATATTCGTTTTGCTTCTGTATATGAATGAAAAAATTAAAATGTTTGGATATCAGTAAGAGAAAAGACAATGAATAAAATTGTTTTATGGGAACATAAATTCTGTTGATGATGTTTATTTTAATGCAACATAATCTCGCCTCCTCATCGAGCTAACTAGCTCTATGCTAGACTCTGTAAAGAAAATCTGAAATCAAAAAGATCTCTAAACTTATAATTAAATTATTGACATTTTAATATTTTATTATGATTCAATACTTTTTCTTATGAATTGAAATGAAAATTGAAGTTTTTTAAGTTAGCGATATACATTTACTTATGATTGTCACAAGAAACAGTGGAGTGACATATAAAAATGCATTGGTGCTTTAAGGGAAAGAGTTATTTAAATGCTGTATAAGCACAGCACCTGAAGTGAAATTAGTGCGGGAAAATGTGAAATAAACAAGATAGGTGTTAGTGGGAGTTTTCATTTATGAAGACTGATTAGAAGTAATTGAAACACTTTGACGTGTCTTTATTTTCATTGATTTCAAAGAGTATTGAAGGTATTAAAAATTTTTTTTTGTTTCTAGTTACAACAGTTATTAGTAAACAAAGTTAAAAAAATATTCAAATATTGTGCTTTCCAAAAAATATGAAGTGCAGTATTTATTGATTTATTTTAAATTTAAAGGAAACTGTAAGAATGCTTTCTTTTGATAGCTTTACTTTAAAATTTGTTTCAATTGTAAGTTTATAGTCTGAATGTAATTTTTTAAGAAAATATATTTTATAATACAACTGTTTACATTGTTTTTAAAAAGCTTATTTCATTATGAATGTTTTAGTAATAGAAAGCTATAACTACAAAAAGTATTTGATTGTAGTTTTCTGTTATATAGGATAGAAAATGGCATCAAAACCAAGTACATACAAGCGCTTAATGGTGCAGAAGTTAACTTCGAATTTTCGTGAAGCTGTCTCTATCGAAACTGCTGATATTTGTCACCCTAAAAAAGGCGAAGTGTGTATAAAAAACAAGTAAGCTTCATAGGAAATAAGATATTTTTTTAATTATAAATTCAATGATAAGTTTTTTTCTATTAAATGCTTTTCTTTATTATTAATGATCGTAGTTCAGTTTGAAAGGTTAATTTTACTAAAGCTTTAAATGTTATAAAAAGCAATTTTTCAAATGATTTAAATAAATTTAAAAATACCAATTCTGTTCTTTTGAAATGAAAACTATTTTAATGCTTTTTTACTGTTGAATGTTATATTGAAACATTTTTAATAGAAATTTAACATTTATTTTGAATGTTTTATAAATACCATTATGAAGAAGTATATAATTTATTTTATAAAACATCTTCTCCTATGACACAACTTGTATGTCTAATGATTTTATAACTTCTATATTTAAAATTTTAATTTTCACTATATATTTTGGAACTTAAATATAAAATAACTTTTGTCAGATTTCTCTTTAAATTTTTTTTCTAAATTTAAGTATTGAAATTTAAAATATTTAAATGTTAAGTATATTTAAGTTCTTATCAAATTTATGCGTGAGTATTTCTTTTCCTCTACTGTAAAAAACCTTAGACAAATTTCAATTATCTTCAGTGATAAAAATATAATTGCAAATAATGTTAGATTTTATCTATTCAAATATTTTATATTCATTAAGTATCTTTAATTACTAATTGATTAAGCATAAATAAACAAAAAAAATTGCTTATTTGAAAATATTTTTTATATCTTTTTCTGTGATTATATCAATACTATGTCTTAGCTGTGATTATTACTATATTAACTATTAGCAATCAAATGAATACTTTTAATCAGTCACTGGAAGTTATAATATACTGAGGAATTGGAAAATTTTGTGTGTTATTGAGTAATTTTCTGATTACTTTGTAAAAAATAATTTCATTGTTAGAATCTTATTAAATAATTCTTTATATTTAAACTTTGTTTTATCACTAATAGGTGCTTTTATTAAAGGTTTAGTATTGAGTATTTTAACTTAAAATTATTTAAAAATATTTTGCTTGTATGTTCAATAATAAAGGTCATTAACTTTTAGATATGTGGGTATAAATGCTACTGATGTTAATATGACTAAAGGAAGATATTTTGTGAGTGGAAAGATTCCTTTTGGTGTAGGTTTTGAGGTGAGAATATTTAAAGTATATGTTTTTAAAGCCAAAAATAGAGTGCATGTTTTCTTTAAATGAAACTGAAGAAACAATTTCAGTGTAAAATAATTTTTGTATAAATTTTAGTAGAAAATTTTTTGCAATTATTCAAACCATATTAAACATTCAATATATATATAGCTTTCTTATAGTTTTTGTTGAATTGCATACTGCTGGTCCATTTATATTTGCCATGTATGTTTTCAGTCTTAACAGAAACTTTACAAGTATGAATAATTTTAGAAACAAAATGTTTCTTTTAGATGTAAAAAGTTCTCTAAAATTGATGTGTGTTTTGAATTCATAAAATTTTTTATCTAATTAGTTAAGAGTTTTGAATAAACATTACTGTTGATTAGATTTACCTTGTTAAAACTCTGTTTATGATTAAATCTTATATAGAATATTATGGAGTTCCTAAAAAAATTGTTGACCCTTGGAGTTTCCAAAGATACTGTTAGATTTGGAATGCAGTAAAGTTAGGAAGTAATAATAAATTTCATTCTTTATTGAAGAAGGTATAGTAAGCTAAGGAGAATTTTTTAAATTATTTCAAATTTTAACTGTGATATTTTGTAAATATAATTAAAATCTTAATAGCTTTTTAGTTGTCATAATGATAAAAATATTCCAGAATTTACAGGAACTTATATATATATATATATATATATATACATATATATTATTAACAATTTTACTTTTGAATAATCCGTGGGTTGGGGACGTGTCCACGTTAATCTGTGTCCTTCCGCTGGTGTGGCGTGGATGTGGAGAGGAGGGTGCCAGCTCAGGTGTGGCTTCGTTACCTGACTGTGGTTCAAAATTACAAGGCACCTTAATAGAGCAAAGTCGTACTTTCACCTTCACAATGCTCTGATCCAAAACAAAAGATGCTCCCTATTGACTTAAATTCGCAACGCCATCGGCATAGCGAGCTTGGCTTGTCCATGTGTCATAAGCAACAACACAACACTTTTGAATAATCACACATGTTACAGGAAATTAAGATTGGTTAACCATAAATTTAAAAAGTTAGAAATAGAATAATCAAAATGAATATTTACTTGGTAATTAGGTAGGTAGGTTTTGTTAGAGAAAATTGAGAAAGAAACATTAAAAGAGTTATTGTCTATAACTTTGGTGTAGTTTGTTTCTTCAAAATATTTTCCCAAAATACTTTATGAAATACATTTGTGAGTAATTTAAATTTTTAAGAGAAGTTAAAAAGTTTGCTTTTTAAATTAATTTTTATTGTAATAATGTATCCTTTTTTAAACATGCTATGCATTCATGATTAGCAATATTAATTTTTTTCTTAGAATAATTATTCTTAATTTGCCAAAGTTTCTCAAAAAATTAATATCCTACATTTTAAAAAAGTGTATTATTAACTACAAACTTATAATATAAACTCTTATTTGCTTTAGAAAGTGTTTTTATAGTTTTTTTTCATTAAGCATGAATTTTAGAAATCCTGTAATAGGAATTTTTTTATGATTAAGTTTTTAAGTGTTGTACTTATGAAAGTTTATATATTAACAATTGTATATTTAAAACATCTGTAGAATTGAGTACATTTAAAATAATTTGTATCACTGAGTTGCCATGTTCTTTATTTTAACTACTTATATCTAAAATATTTTTACAGGGTGTTGGAGAAATTGTAGAAATAGGTGATGAAGTTGACAATTTTAAAGTAGGTCAGTGTGTGGCATACATGAATTCACATTTTAATTCATATGCTGAATATGTGGTAAGCATATTAGAACTTTTAACTTTCTAACTTAATTTTAATTCTGAAATTAATTTCCCTTGAACTTATATCAACTGTCAGTTATCAATTGCATTATGAATATTCATTGAAATAAAAAAAATGATTTTATTACTATGAAAGAAATTATTTTTCTATTATATAGGTGATTATCAAAATAATGACAATACTTGTAAGATTCTTTTGATTGTGTTTAATAAGCATTAAAATATAACAACAGCTTTCAGTTTTTTTTATAAATAGAATTATGTTTATTCTGCTAGCCTGTGGTAAAAAACTTTATTGAAGTTTTGGGATTTTTTCAAAAGAGTAAAATGTTGAACCTCTCACATTTTCAAAGAGACTAAATTGTCTAAAAGCAAGTATGACCAAAACATCTCAATGTAGGTATTTTTAGAGGTATCGTGTCTGAAATTGGCAGCATACATGTAGCTCAGCAAAATAGGACATAAAGAGATGCTTAGTGAGAGACTGATAGGTATTGAAGCAGATTTTAATACCTAAAAAGTAAGTAGCTATAGCAAAAGTAACCACAGAGCTTAATCAGCTCATGAATTCTCTAATGTCAATGATTACAGTTAGAAAGCAACTTCATAAACAAAACTTTTATGGCTGAGCAGGAATTCTGAAGCCACTTATCATAGATGTTGATGCTTAGTGTAGTCTGTGGTGGTGTCACACTTACAAAACCTGGTGAATTGGTAAGGAAGAAAATAATATGGTCTGACCAATCATATTGTACTCTTTCTCAACTACAGGGCAAATGCTGTTTGAAGGACACCTGCACAAAAATGTGATTGTTTCTCTATACATGTCTTACACGGAAGGGTATCTATCATGATATGGACAACCGTGTTGTAGTTTCTTGCTGAACTAGTCAACCCTAAAATGATGAATCATTGAGAAGTGTAGAGAAATTTTAATTAACTGACCTTGTGCATCTTATGATGAAAACTTTGTTTTATGCAAGAAATATAATTTTTTTAGTATGATGCACCTATCCATGCAGCAAAACTCTCCCACTTATGGTCTGCGGAACATAACATAGAAGTTAAGCATCTATCTTGGTGTGCACAGTCGCCAAGTTTACAAAATAATCCAACTATTATGATTTATTTTAGATCATTCAATGTGAAATCAATATCCTCCAACTAGCATTTTTTCTAGAACTTTCACAATATTTACATGGAGACTGGTACAATATTCATCTTAATACTATTCATTACTTGCATGAATTGATTCCTTTATGTACTAAAGCTGTATTATATGCCAAAGGCGATCCTACAACAGATAAGGATTCATTATAAATGTAAGGTTTGAACCATTCAAAAACTCGTGCACAGGATAAACATTCACTGCTGTACGCTTCTTTCAGTAAATTATAGGTTTCAGTACCGGTTGTTCTAAGTTTGAAGTGAAATTTAACAACAATTCATTGCTCTATTATTACACTAACCATTTTTTCGCCAAAATAAAATAACAATGTTAACGGAAATAAAGGTTATGACTAAACCGTGTTACTTACACAAATGAGGCTTAGGGCATTTTGAAGAGAAAGCTTCACACTAAACAGCTGACAGTCAATGGCGGACTACTCATGCGCACTTTTGCCGCCACAGCGTCAGTCTCGTTATTTAATAGCCACACCTCGTATATAATTTAGAATCTTAAAGTAATCATAGGATTTTCATATTTTTAACTATTAAGAATTTTTATGCAAGTTATAAAATTAAGAAGGAAATGTATAGATATTCTGTATTTATGGATTAGTTTTTAGGAAACCCAACATGTTTTGTATAACTAAGAACTTTTTTGGGGAAAATTAACTTTAAATAAGGGACCCTTTCAGGAGAAAATAAAAGAATTATTTATTACAATGTGATTATTTACTACAGTATAATTCAGTATTATCTTCTGATGTTAAATACACATGAAAAATCTAATATTTATATTCTAGTGTGTGCCTGCAGTGGGAGTATTTCCTGTACCAGAAATTAAACCTGATTATTTGGTATTAATAGTTAGTGGTCTTACTGCAACAATAGCATTGGATAAGGTAAAATTCAGTATTTTTATTTGAAAGGTATAAATGCTAAAATTTATAAATATTATATTTGCAGAAAGATTTCACTTGTTTTTATTTTTATGAATCTAACTACAGATTTCTGAACCACCATTTAAATTATTTTCTTATTTATATTGGCAATATACTTGTAACTTTTATTCATGTTTTTTATATAAATAAAAATTAAAATATATTAACTTAATTAAAAAATTAAATTATCAAGAAACTTTATTTCATTTTCTTCATTTTTTTTACTGAACCTTACTTATTGTTGTAATTACCAAAAACACTACAATCCCTGTTGTAATATGAGTTTACTGTGCATGAGTGAATTCATTCATATTACAGCAATCTTTTTTTTTTATTCCATATAAGAATTTTTGTTTCTTTATAAGTAATATTTAAAATTTTGGGGTTTCATATAAATGATTCAATAACAAGCTGTCAATTGATTTGTTATACTTTCTGGAGACTTATCTTCACTACAGTTTATAGTGCTTATCATTTCTGTTTCACACCAAGATTTTTTCCTTGACTCACAATCATAAACGCTCCGGATAATAACCAAGTTTGGTGTTTTGAGAGTTGCTAGTAATTCAATGCAGTTTACTTTTTTCTCCTATAATATTTTTAATTCTCTTGATTTATATGGAATAAATGACTAGAAAAGGATGAATAAATTTACCTTTTGAGTACTTTTAGTGGCATCACACACACAGCATACAGTATAGCAGATTTGTTTTGATTTGCTTATCATTGGGTTATTTATCATTATTCTGATCATTTTTATTGAAACAATTAAGTAAATTTGCAGTTTTTATATTTTGTATTACATATGAAACATTCTTGTGTGTATATTTAATATATCATATCACTGAAATCCAAGAAGTTCAACTATCCACTTAATATTGAATTGGACATCCTTTATCCTGTAAAACAATTAAACAGTCATGTCATGAATGCCACAAGATGTTAATGCAGTTGTTGTGCAAGTTCAGTAAGTACTTTGAAGGTTAATTACGTTTAATGCTTTGTTTTCAAATCACTAATTTAATTTGAGCTTTATATTTATTGCAACATTGGTTTACTGGGAGACAAATCCCATACAAAGCTGCATATTGTGCTTACATTACTCTGCGTTAATATCGAAGTAATCCAAAGCTTTCATGTTTTGTTTTATAACAACCCAATTTACAGATGACATGAACATGCTTTACAAAGCATAAATAAATCACCAGCCTGTGTTTAATTTGTTAAATATTGGTGCAACAACTTTTAATTTAGGTTAAAATGTAACTGACAGTTATCAATGCAATAAATGACAAGTTTTGATTTGGAAACTTTAAATTTAGTTTCCAGACAAAACTAAATTTAGTTTCCAGGTTTCAAATCTAATGTTGGTGTAAGTGTTTTGCTTGGTAAACAAAATAACATGAATCGGATGCTCACATCCCATTTTATTTGCTGGACAATGCTTTAAAAGACTTTTACTTAGAATTATGTAGTATTTGTTTGTTACTGGGGTTGCTTTCTGTAGCTATTTTTTTTTCAATTAATCTATATCTGTCAGTTTTTCTGTATCTTTCATCCACTTTGTAAAGAAATTACCCAAAATCAAGTGCATACAATCAGAGAACTTTGAAATTTCAGAGATGCTCAACTGAACTTTCAGATATTTACTTGTCTGCCATTTTTAAATCACTTCAATAAGTATCTTTTCTCACCGAATGTTGGACTGGCCTTACTTTTTTTGCAGTTAACTTTAATAATTAGGAAATAAGTTCCTCTCTGTAGCTCTACACAGATTGACATCATTACGATATTTATTAAAGCTAAATTAATATACAAGTATTATTTTTCATGTTAACCAATTTAACTCCAATTTCTGGCATTATTTTACTATAATTTTAAGGATCTTTAAGGTTGTCAGCTTAAATTTACTAGATTTCTCAGTTGTAATTTAAAGCCAGACTCGAAATCACAAGTCCCAGTCAGTAAACTTTCTGTGGAATGATAAGTTAACCAGTAAAGTGATTTTATTCCAACTTTTTATTATATATTAATGTAATTTTATAAGTTGTTTGAAGTTTAATTTAGGTTATTCTATAAAGGTTTCATGTTGCATAAAAATTTTAAAAAAACGATAAAAATTTATAGAGTTGTACAGGTTTGGCGGTGTTTCAAATTTTCGCGCCAAGCACTCTACAGTTATGTCTCTGACCTAAATTACGTCACTACCCACAATATCCAGCTACAAATACCGATCACGTTCAAACTTCAACTTAGAAATTGCGTGTTTTTTCGAATTTCAAATATCAAAATTTTGAATATTTCATTATTATTAAATACGATAGAAGTTTTAAAATTCTAATGACTAGAAATGAAAATTTTAAAACTCTAATTTTAATATACTGTGCAAATGCACTCACCAAAAAAAACCTTCAGTGTAGCATTACCTACTACAGTGACAACCGGACAATGAAGCTTATTTTCTAATGTTAACAAATTTCATCTTTTATTTAAACTGGATTTTTAATATACCGAGCAATGGTCCCCACCTTAAAAAATATCAGTGTAACTCTACCTAGTACAGTGACAACTGGGCAATAAAGCTAAATTTCTAACGGAAAAAAATTTAATTTTTTATTTAAAGTCTATTTTTAATATACTGAGCAATTGTGCATACCTTAAAAAACATCAGTGTAGCACTACCTAGTACATTGACAGCCGGGCAATAAAGCTTAATTTCTAACGTAAACAAATTTCATTTTTTATTTAAACTCGATTTTTAATATACCCAGCAATGAAGCCAACCTTAAAAAAACATCAGTGTTGCACTATCTACTACAGTGACAACCAGGCAATAAAGCTAAACTTCTAACTTTAAAAAATTGCATTTGTTATGCAAACTCGAATTTTAATTAACCAGGTGTGTGACATCCTTCAAAAAATTTCAATACGGCACAATTTGACACTAACATTTAAACACTCAATAAAGCTTACTTAAAGATATATATACTTATGTAAACATGCGTTTTTATAAAAACTAGAGTTTCTAATAATCGCTCTCTGAATTGAATTTTAACGAAAAATAAAATAACTCACCCTGTAGAGAAAAGAATGTTTTTGAGAAGTTCGAAGACATCTTCTACTGCATTTTTCTTCATGTTTTCTCGACCATACATACTGTGCGATGTATGAATCAAACTGACCGGGCACATTATTAACACCCCAAATGTAACAAATGAAATTAACATCATTTGGTCTGAGTAAGCACATCTTTATCTGGAAATTTTTATTAAGTTTCTTTACATATTTTTTTAAATAATTAACATTTTTGAAAAGTAAATTGAATTATGGAATGAGATTTATTAATATTTTAATTGACTGAATGTATTTGTAACATTTTTTTAGTCTGCTCGCATTGTGGCTGGAGAAACTGTGCTCATTACTGCTGCTGCTGGTGGAGCAGGTCATATTGCTGTAAATATATTTAAATTTTTTAATTTATGTATTTTGAACTGTGAATTAGAATTTTCATATTACATTTAAATCAAATTTTATTATTTATAGACTATTAAATAATAAAATATTTTTTGGAATATAAATGATATTAAAGAAACTATTATATCCATTTTTACTGTAATAATGCATATTTCAAATAAAAGCAATAAACACATTTGTAATTAAATTAAAAATATTAGTTAAAGGATTAAAAACAAAATATTACGTGTAATAAAGAAAAGTCACAATGGTCTGGTTGCTTATGGAGTTACTATCAAAAATTAGTCAGTTCTAATCCTAACAATTGTGATTACCTGAAATCCATTGTGTTTATTAAGGGCTGCTGGGGTATGTTAAATAGTTTGTAATTACAATGCCCTTTAAATGAAGCTCTAGAATAGATGCTGGGAAGTACGTCAGTGCCCATTCATTTAGTTAAGATTGACTTATTGAAATCAAAACACACTTGTATCAAATAAAGAAAAGTATTACTTATGTGAATTATTGTAAAACATTCAAGTTAAAGTATATGTATGCAAAAATAAACAATATTTAACTAATGTTAAATTTTTAAATATTGACATAAAAATACTTGTTTATGGCTGCCATTTATAATGTTATAAGCTGCCATTTTATTTGTTGTTATAGACTGTTTTTTCTTTGCTTTTTTAACTTGCAATTTTTGTTTTTATTGAACATGATGTTTAATGTTTTTCATTTACAAATGGAAAGCTTTAATTTTCATTATTTATGAAAATAACTATTTTATTCAAAACATTGACAAGTAAGTAAGTAAGAAAAAAAAACTGAAAAGAAACTACGAAGACAGTCACTAAGCAACCAGACTAACTGTGGTGAGAAAAAGCAAACTAGCGTTCTCAAGTGAACAAATTTAAAGTTCACTGGCACAGGGGTTGCCATGCATAGGTTAGCAGCAGTTCAACTTGCCAAACTGAAATTGAGTAAATAAAAAAAGCAAATTAATGAAAGTAGCGTGCATTTTACACTCCCCCTGCAGTGTAATACAAATGTTTCTTGGAAACCTCAGTTCTTTCATATTTTGTTTTGATCTCTTTCATCATGGAGAACAAGGTATTTCACGTAAAGCAGTTTTTGTTACCACTGAATGGTGTAAAAGTTCACTTTCATGGAAAGCAACCTTTATATACAATTTATATAACTTCTTGACTTTCAACTCCTCATGTCAATATCAAAAGTTTTATCAATCTAATTGAGCACTTTTAAAGGTCTGTGATAAGGAGCTAGTAAGGATTTCCTCATGGTATTATTTCTGATAAGGTTAAGATCCTGTGAAAAAATCTTTACACACCTACAATCTTTTAAGATTAGGTGGACAAACATTGAAATTTTGGAATGGTTTGAAGATGGCAATACTGTTATAGAAGTTAAGCGGCTTTTTAGATCCTCAACAAGTTGGATTGGGGATGAGCTCACAGGGGCTGGATCAAAAAACTCTCTTGCGAGATAAATTCTTGTCCCATAGATGAGTTCTAAAGATGACTGCAGATCTTTCTTATACACATCTTGGGATCCAAACAGTATAGCTGGTAGTGCATCTGATCAATGTTTTGTATTGAATGCTTTTAGCTTTTAGAGCAACCTTCAAAGTGCAATACTATTCTTCTATCATTCCATTACTTTGTATGTAATATGAAGATCAGATGCCAAGGAGGTATGATGAAGTTTTGAAAAGTCTAATCTTGAACTGGTAATAACTAATCAGGAGTCATTTTGGGGGATGATCCAAAGGGAGCAATTCAGGCTCTGAAGAAAGCACTTGCTATGATCTCTTCTGTGATATCTGGAATGAAAAACTGCTTTGACTCATTTGATATGTGTGTTGATTATTATCAAGCATGTGTACAAAACTCCTAGTAAGAGTGGCAATGGGCCAATGGTATCAAGGTGAATATGGTCAAATTATCTGGTTTGAATTTTTAAAAAAAGAAATAGTAGTTTTGGTATGTTTAATGATTTTATATTTCTGTCAGGATGCACTGCCTACACCAAAGGGTGCAATCTCTATTTAAATAAAATCACATGAATCTAAAGTTAATTAATGTATTAGTTACCTTAATACCAGGGTATGATAAATTATGAAAGTGTTAAATATTTGTTTATGGTATTGTATCAGAATAAAAGGTCTAATATTTTTATTCGAAATATCACACTAAAGAAAGTTTGAATCTGGCTTATTTAAATTTTTTAACCTCTAAGTCTCTTCAGGATTATTTATTAGATTATTTAATTCTGAGTCACATTCTTTTGAATTTTAGCAATTTCATTTTAATCTATTGGATTTGGCATATGTATAGAAATTATTCATGGAAGTATATCTGCAATTATAGTTTCAAAAGTCCTTATGTACTGTATATTTGTTAATTGAGATATAAAATCTAATTGATTGGCTTTTTGCAAACTTGTCCAACTTTTGCTTAAAGGCATATGTAAACAGTTTGTGCATAAAATTTCATGCTTTTAGCATACACCTAAATTGTTTGATCGAAACATATATGACCTGGTATAAAGACACAGCATGTCCTTTTTAAACCTTGCACCAGAAAAAACCAAAAAGTTTTGTCATAAGTGCTATTTCATATTTCAGTTTTCGATAGCTTGCACAAAAAGAATGCTATAGGTTGAAGATGTTCGCCTTGTGTTTGAAATAAAGCGTTACCCCAATGTCAAAATCCAAATCTACTTGTAATACTACGTTTGCATCAGGGTTAAAATGTGTGATCAAGGTAGTGTTTTTAACAAAAGGTTTTCAATTTTGATTAGTTTATGGCCTGTTCTGTCAAACTAATCTTATGATTATCATTAAGTTTTAAGTATTTTTAGAAATCATTTAAATGAGTTTGATAATCAGCTTCATTTGTTAGAAATCTACAAACATTTTTGTTGTCTGCGGAATCGTCTTAATTCTTTTATTGTTTCAGGTGTGGGCATTTTAAAATTGTGTCTAATTTATCTAGTAATGATTTAATGCCATCCTTATAATCCATATAAGCGTCATAAAAAAATAAAATTTCTTGTGCATTGAACTTGCATTTTGATTCATTTAATATTACACCAGTTCATTTATTTTTTTAAATTCTGCATGAACATGTGTTTTATGTTCTCCTGACTCACTGGAAATAAGAATATCATTAAGGTAAACAGAACAAAAAAAGAAAAAAACGATCGCCTGGAATATGGCTCACAAATCTCTAAAAGGTCTGCTGCTGAGCATAATCCAAAATTTAAGAAAGAAAATTTAAATAGCCTGGAAGGCGTGCACACAGCTTTTTTTTAATATCTAGATTACCAAAAAATGAACCTAAGCGTGGACGATACCGATTTTTGAGAAAATATTTTTCTTATGCAGCTTGTGGAAGAAATCTTGAATGTGATGGCTTCAGTACCAATCAGATATTGTGTCTGCTATAACTTCCTGTGATCTCCTACTGGTTGAGTGCTTACCTAATTATTAGCAATTACTTGAACTAAAGATGATCAGGTGATCTTGAAGGTTAGCAGATACCTTGCTCTAACATAAATTAGAATTCTTTTCTTAAAACTTCATGTATTTTTGGACTTAAGGATCTAGGTTTACTGTGGACGGGTGGGCCTGTTATTTCAATATAATGAACAGTATTATGTTGTGTCTATTTGCAGTGTTAATTTAATTAATTCTAGGAAATTTATTAATTTATAATATGTATCATATGAAATTAACTTTGCTGAAATAGTATTGATTTTTGTGGAAATTCCAGATAAAGAAAGATTAGTAACACTACTGATTAATTTTTCCCTTTTAGGTCAACCAACCGTCAAAAATTTTCCATAAAACTGCTTCAGTTATTGGATATTGTAACACCCAATTCTAGTTTTCCTGATTATTATTAAATGAACATAGGGAGTTAAACTTTCTTCCATTCTGACTAAATTTGGAATGATAACAGAATTCAGATGACTTTTTTTTCATTTTTGGGAACTGCATATATTTTGTTGAAAATCTGAAAATATCTTGTTTGTGAACAATTATGTGATTTCCTGTAAGAAAATTTTTGAATTGATAGCTAAGTTCAGCTACTTGCTGACAAGTAGCTGAACTTAGCCTTACTTAGAACTTAACTTGAAATGGATTCTCTCAAAAATTTGCTGAAAGTGCAAGGTTTTGAACTTGTGATCTTATCAATCATGCAAACATTCAGAAGAGGATCCACTCTAACTGGGTTTAGTCTGCCAACTTAGCTAGATTTTCAAGTGGCTCTGAGCTAATGGAAAAAATTGCTTATACTTCTGATGGTAATCATTGCAACCTTAAGGTTTTTAAAAATCATCATTTAAATATGTACTGGCTAGTGTTTGCATTTTTCTTAACAAATGTGACTGCTTGTTGTCACCTAATTAGAATTCAGACAGAAGTTCACAAATTTGTATATTTCCAGAGTCTGAAAATTCTGGGATAAGCCTTTTAACAAAATATCTGACACATCTGATAAGGTTTTTTGCCAAATAGCTTCAATACTATATATTGTTTTTAATTCCCGATAAAGGAAATCACTTCAACACCACCATGGCCTGTTATGATACTGTCTTACATCAAATGGTAACCATACATTTGATGTAAGACATGTTGAAATTGAAAGATGCATTGAGTCAGCTTTTATTGTATAATTACTATAAACTGAAATTGTTCTTAAAATGAATCTATAATAAAACTGTTTGATAATTTTTATAATTAAATGGAAAAATTTTTTATGTTGTATATTTTGTACAATAATTTTATGTAAATGTGTACAGTTAAAAATGTTGAAAATTCAGTTAATATAAATGTACTATAATTTGAAATTTTTTCTTATGTTAATTAAATTTTGAATACATTTAGGTTCAATGGGCTAAAGCTGCTGATTGTCATGTTATTGCAACGTGTTCTACAGAAGAAAAAGAGAAAGTTTTAAAGGTTTTTATTAGTTATTTACATCTTTAGAATTTAATTTTTAAAAAAGTAACTGCTTTGATTTGTTTATTCTATTGCATTTTAAAAGCTAATGTTAGAATTATAAATTAGTTAGGGTAAATTAATAATATAATCTCTTTAATATTGTATTTCTGTTTAATAAAATTCTAAAAGAATTTAAAAATATTTTTATTAAAATTTACCATTGTTTTAAATTAACTAACTTATGTTGATAAAAATGAGTTAAAGTTATATTTTTCTATTTAATTTGTTCAATATTTCAGCTTTAATAGTATCAGACTTTAAACATTTTTATCTGATATATCTCAAAATTTATTGCCACCATAAAATTTAAAAATGACATAGGTACTTGTAAGTAACAAAGTTGAATGAAGGGAATATAATATAGATTATATGTTCATATAATGAATTTCCCTATTACATAAATATAAGTGCACTGAAATATATGAATTATTTCAGTAATAAAATTATTAAAACATTTGTTGGTTCTTTTATAGTTTATATTGTATTTATTTGATGGTAAGTTTAATATTAATGAAGAATAAACAAATGTAATGATATTTTATTAATATCTGGTTTTCCATTTCATAAAATTTTATTTAGGAACTTGGATGTGATCGCATTATTAATTACAAGAAAGAAAATCTGGATGAAGTGTTAACTAAGGAGTACCAGGTATAATTTGTGCATTATAAAATTGTTTCTCTTAATTTAAAATAAAAATTATGATCATTTTACTATTACAGGTAACCCTCCTATAACACGGTTTCGCTATAACACGATTCGCAAATTGTGGGAAAATTCCTATAACATGTCATCCTATAACACGGTTTTGTTCCAATGTTAGAGCTTGTTATCGGTCGGCGGAAACACGTTCACTCCTTACTTCTTTTCTAGGTTAACGGCGACTCTCCGCGTCTTTTCTTCCGTATGGGTTTCTCTTTCTTCCTACAAAACCCTTGCTAGTTTATAGATATTTGAATCCTCGTGCGCTAAAAGACGTAAATAAAAACACTTTGCCGGTATACTGGAAAGCAAATCCAAAAGCTTGGGTAACAGGAAGTTTATTTAAAGATTGGTTTTCAAATTGTTTTGTGCCAAGCGTTGAGCGTTATTTAAGGCAGAAAAATTTGAACTTTAAGGTACTATTACTTTTAGATAACGCTCCATGCCACCCACAAGATTTGACTCATCCCAACGTCAGAATAGTGTTCCTACCACCTAACACTACTTTGTTGCTCCAACCATTGGATCAAGGTATTATTTATACCTTTAAAACGTATTATATAAGAAGATCCTTACAGTGGATTTTAGACGCAACCGATTCGGAATCAATTATCGTAATGGAAGAAATTTTCAATCAAGCACTGTATCGAAATCACATATTTGTCGCTGAAAGAAACAAAAATATCAACCTTAAATGCGTGTTGGAAGAAGATATGGCCGTCTTCAGTTGAAACAGAAAACATGCGTGAAACATCAGAAAACGAAATTGGTGCCATATTAAAAGTCGCTAAATCAATCAGAGGCAAAGGCTTTGTGGTTATGGCTACTGAAAACATTCAAGAATTATTAGTGGAAGAAGTTGATGAAGCGGATTTGATGGAAATGGCATCCCTGGATGCAAATCAAATAGATTTTGAGGACGCTAGCTCTGATGAAGATTGTGCAGTTAAGAATTTAACATTAAAAGAATTACAAGAAGGCCTATGCTTAGCGGAAAATCTCGAGTCATTTTTCTTGAAAACAGACCCTTCCACGGAAAGAAGTCGAAAATCCAAAAGGGAGCTGCAAAACTGTTTAACTCCATACCGCGAAATTTACAATGATCTAGTAAGAACTAGTCAGCAAAGTTCGATTACAGATTTTTTTAAGAGGGGAAAACATACAAAATCTTTAAATAGAGAAAGAAGTTCTTAAAGTGAAGGCAATATCGTTTCACCCAAAAAACGTTCTCGGTTGATTGTACTGAGCAGTGATGACGAATAAATTCATTAAATTAGGGTTGCGTTAGATTAAAATATTTTTTTCTTGCTTTGTGTTGGATATACATTTATTATTTAATAAAAATTAAGTTGCTTATGTCGAATTAAAAAAATTGTTTTTAATAAGTTTTTGGAACGTAACCCCCCTTTTTGTATTATTTCTGGGTCTCGTACAACACGATTTCACACAACACTGCATTTTCTAGGAACCTAACTACCGTGTTATAGGAGGGTTACCTGTATATATTTTATTTATTATTCATCAATATTTTTTATAGATTCTAGAAAATTTTAAAATTTGCTTATCACCATCTAGAATATAATTGTCATTTGCTGCTAAACTGCTAGAATTAACAATTATAAAACAATACTGGAAATTCAATATTTTTATTGTAAATCTTAACTTGTGGTCTGAGTCACAGTATAAATACCATGTTGGTACAATTATTATTGTAACCAATATTTTTGTTAACTTTTTTAATTTTTTAAATTATCTTTTAGAACAAAGAATGTTAATTTTGCCAAAAATGTTGGATACTTTTGTGTGTAATTTTTGCTGAGAAACTCTGTTTTTGAGATGCAAATTTTTGTAGGCTTGATTGCATGTTCTAGATCAAAACTATGGTAATTGCTCATAGTTTTCCTGACATATAATCCAAGGATGACAGAGAATGAATACTTGTGTCATTATAAATCTTGAAATAAAGGCATTACTTTGAGCTTCATCTTTAGCATTTAATATTTTCAGTCCATATTTTCCATATTTCTTGCCCATAATATTGTAATACTGTGGGAAGTTTGAGAATTAAAAACTCTTTAATTGATTTAAATATTTTAAATCGGATGAAAGGGTATTGTTGAATCTTACAAATATTACCCCTATATTCTCAATCAACAACACATACTGCTAAGTAAAAGTTATTTTCAAAAATGTTTCAAGATGGATTGTTAAGTTGTCTTAGCTTTCTTGAGATAACACTTTTTTAGAATAAAAGTATTGCAATAAGCATCCCACCATGGAGGATTATATTCACTATACATTTTTTTTTGCACAACTACTTGTATTTTTATTAATTACTAAAATGAACTTTGGACTTGATCATAGGAGTAAATGTCAGTTGTAGATAAATTATTAATTTTTGACTCTGATTTATGCATAACTGATTTATCCCATGTTTTAATATGAACAAAATGAATACATTGGGTTCCTATAAATAATGCCAAACTTTATAGAAAATAATCAAGTGATTTTTTTATAAAGGTGAAATGGAAACATGAGGTAAAATTACTGTTGAACTTAAAACAAGATCTATCAATAAGTATGACCCTCTAGGCATAAGAGCTGTGTGAGTATAATTTAAAGTATACAAATTACAATAATCAAACCATGATGTTTAGCCCTCTTCATTGCTTGAAGAGCTATCCCATTGATTATGTGGAAATCATTCGCTATAATAAATGAACTTTGAAGGATATACTGAAGAGTAGTTAAGAAATATTAACTTTACTTCTTGGTGAATAGATATTCATAACATGAAGGGGGACAATGTTATTACTCTCTCTCTCTCTCACAAACATTTATTGAACAGTCCATATTTTTCATACCATTTTCATGAGCAGAAGTAACTGCCATTTTCTAAGCATAAATGTTATTTCTTACAGAAAGGAATCTGCTAGCTTTAGAATAACAAAAAGAGCTTGTAGCTTTATAAAATCAAAAATTAAAAACATACTGTCGAAAAAAATATAATTTCTTATTTTCTGCAGTCTGCATAGTTAAAATAAAATATCTTATAAATTTGGCAGAGAATAAAAAAAATTATTACTTTTCTCATTATAAAATGAAATCTTTTGTCCTTAACATCTTTGGAAAAAGTCCTTGCACATTCTTGGAAAAATCTTTTTTCCTTGTACATATTGGAGTCTCAGAAATGCAAAATGTATTACATTCTTAGTTAGAAAATAAGAATTTTCTTTAATTTTATTAAATTACAAGCTGCTTCAGAGAATAAATCTTCTAAAAACAATAAATGCTTTTAGTATTTCTATTATTTTAATCAATGTCACTTGTGTACAGTTTTAATTATCTGTAGTTCAAGAAATTTTGCAAAATTATCTGTTCTCACATTTAGATTATAATTACTTCCCTTGGATAGTTGGGTTTTTTTGTAGTTTACTAAAGAAAAATAAGTTGATAAAATTAAATTTTTAAGAGATTGAGAAAAAAAATCTGCGATAATATATGAAACTGATTTATTACATTTTGTTAATTATACTTTTAGAATGGTGTTAATGTTATTTGGGAAACTATTGGTGGTCAAGTGTTTGAAACTTGTCTCAAACATCTTGCCAAAAAAGGTAGACTATTAGTTGTTGGAGGGATTTCTGGATATAAAACTGAAGATGAACATGGATTGTTAAAAGTAGATTTGTCAGATTTACCAGGTCAAGTAAGTTTATTCTAATTCATTCAAGTAAATTTATTAATAAAAAATATTTTTCAAACCAAATAAATGCATAGTAGCATGTATTATATGTTGCTGGTTTATAACTTTTCATATTTATAAAATGCAAGGTTGGTGTATAAAATATTGGAGTTTTTTTATTTTTTTTATTACATGTGAATATTTGTCCTCCCAATTTTGTTTTTGTATTAACCTTGTTTGTAATCATGCTGTCCATTGGCAGTCACATTTCAACTGAGAGTTTTTCTAAAGTTTTTCAATTTTGTTTGTTTTGAATTATGTAAGAAAACAAATTCATTTGATATTCATGTAATTATTTATTTGGTATAAACATGATAATGCTGCAAATTCTGCATGTAATATAAACTTGTCATATTGGTAAAGTACTATTAATGATATGAAAGCGCAGTGTCGATCTAAAAACTTTCTGCTTAGTGAATTTCCATATAAAATAAATTGCATAAAAGACATAAAACTGCTAATGATGTTCTGAAAGCATTGGATGTAAACAAATTTTATTGCATTTACTAGGAAGTTGCTACCACAATGAAAGTTGTAGGGTTCATTGGCTTGGTTAGAGTGCCATTCTCATTATCAGAAAAGTAATGAGTTTGAATCTCATCATGTTTTCAAAGATCTGTCATGTTTTCAAAAGGTGCCTATGTCACATTTAATATAGTATAGTTGCAATGTCCTCCAAGTGAAATAATACTTCAAAAAGGGGGAGCAGATAAAGTATTAGGGGCTCTTCTGTTTGATCCTTGCTATTTATTCCTTTGAACTAGAAAGCTAATTATTGCTGGAAAGTACTGACAGTACACTTCAATACATGAATGGCATTAAAAATTAAAAACGATTTGCTTATCTCATGTTAATAGACACAATCTAATAATTTTCCATGATAATGCTTTATCACACAAGTTGTATATAACAACTGCAAAACTAAATAAATTAAAGTTTTCAGCACCTAGCATATTCACAAAATCTTTCACCAATCAATTTTCTTTTTTCAAAAATTTTAGAGCAGCTTTTACTGGCTAAAAAAATATGATGTTAAATATATGTTGAGGAAAATCTAAAAATTCTGTATTAGAGAATTTTAAGACTTGTGTATTAAGATCTCATTATGAAAAACACATTGAAGCAAGTGGAGTATATTTTAATTAGATTAACAACTTTTTTAGATGTGCAGTTATATATGCTCACTTAAAAATCCAATATTTCATATGCACATATTATACAATTGTTAGAGTTCATTTAAAATATTCAGTATTTCTTATAAATATGTGTAACTAAGATTATATTTTCATTTTTCATAAATTTGAATTAAAATTTATTCAAATTAAGAAGTATGCAGAAATTTTTACATTGATCAAATATTACATTGAATTTAACATATTTATCAAATGATACACCTGTTTATTGCATATAATTATCAATGATTTATAAAACTTCTCGTAATGGAAACATGTAATTTTTGTTTTACTTTTTAGAAAAAATGTCTAACTAGGTTCTTTAATATGAATGAAATAAATTTTTTTTAAATTAAATTTAATATATGTAAAAGAAAAAGAAACAGGAAAAAATATATTTCACGATATGAGAGTGAGCTTCAACTTTGATTTATTATAAGTTATTTTGCTCTCTTCATATTTTTTTGATTTAAACTTCTAAAATTTAATAGATAATTGAAAGGCATACTTAGAAAAAAAATGATATAAATTTGGAAAAAAAAAATTGTTTGGAAAATAATTAGCTCAATGAAGATAATTTATTTGATTTAAAAGTGGCATTTATTTCAAATATAAGTTATTTTTAGTAAGCTACTTATTTCTAAATGGTTATTTTTTTAATATAAGTTGGGGCTAAATGCATATAATTTATCAAAGATATTAAAATTATTTTAATCTTTAAGATGTAAATAGTTAATCTCAAATGATTTGTGTATGAATCTTTAGATTTTTTAGGAAAGAAGTAAATTAAATTTTTAAATAATATGCTTCTGTGAAATGTTTCATAGAGTTTAAGTATAATTTTAATATTATAATTTTAAAGTAATAAATTTAAGAGTAATTTGTTCAAAAAATTTCTTTAATTTTTTTTAACTTTCTTAAATTTTTTTATTTGTTCACATTTTCTGTTGTATTCCACATAGAAATAAAAAAATAATACTGTGATCTTATAATATTAAAAAATATTTAAATATAAAAAATATATTATATGCTGCATTATATATTAAAAATTTTTCACTTACTTAATACACACTATAAAAGCTTATTTTATAAAATACTTCAATTATATAATATATATGTACACACACTCATTCTCTCTGTTCTTACAGATATATATATATATATATATATATATATATATATATATATATATATATATATATATATATATATATATACACACACACTATTTCAAAATAGATTATAGAAAATTTTTAATGTAAATGAACTTTTTAAATGTTTTACATTTAGTATATTTTTATATTACACACACTAATACAACAACAAATATTAATTTTGTAATTATTTTCACTATTTTAGTTACTTTTTAAGTCAGCTGCTGTTCAAGGTTTCCTTTTAACAGAATTCAGTGATTGTTTTGCCACTTATTTCAAATATATGATTGAGAGTTTTGAAAAAGGTCAACTTAAAACAATTATTGATGATGGAAAACACTGTACAGAAGCTGAATTTGTTGGGATGGAAGGCATTATCAGAGGCGTTGAGGTATTGTTCATTTTTCATTGTTTTTTTAATAATAATCTGTATAAAATAATTAGTTTTCAAACAGAAAAATACATTGAAAATTCAAATACAATTTATGTTAAATAAAACTGTTGAGATAAAATAATACAAAATAGAGCGTAAATTTTTTAAAGTGCTCTTTATGTTTTCTAATATATCCAAAATAAGAGCAGGGTAGCTTAATTAATTAAAGCAATAAATCAGTACCTTAGAATTTGCAATTTTAAAACCTGGTCAAGCCCATGATCTCCTTATTCACTTATCATGACTAGGACATGTAAAATAGATTTTGATAAAGTATGTCATGGTTTCCAAATGATAATTCTAATAAGTCAATACTAAAGGTCTTCTGTTTCCTCCCTGCTTCTAAATTTTATGAGGATTACCAGTGTATGTTCCACTATGTTAATTCCCATCAATTTCTTCCTTAGTGCTGTCGTGTTTGAAAAATCCTGAGTAACTTAAGATTTGAAAAGATTTAATTTGTAAGTAAAAAAAGATTTTGATTAATGCTATGTGTGTATATTTCCACTAACACTTGTGTAATTCATCTAAAAGTTGGGAAAAGAAATCTTTGATTTGTTTCGTTTTTAAGGCTGGAAAACTAAACTTCTTTCTACCAGATTGTATTTATATAAAATCTTCAAAAAAATCTTCTCTCTTAAATATGAAAATCACACTTGTAAACTCTTTCAGCTCAAAAAATTCATTTCATGTATCTGTTGAGGAAAAGTAAACTATCTGGAAAACTCCGAAGTTAGTAATTCAGTTAATGTAAAATATTGCCTACATTTAAAAAACTATCAAATTATTTGATCATAATTGTAAATTTTTGGCATATGAAACTTTCATTTCAGATATTTAAAGATATTCAGTTAAATTCAAACTAATGATTATGAGCACTTTTTAATTTTTTAATGATTCGTTTTCTGTTTGAAATTTAATACTGTAAATATTTATTATAAAAGAATAAAATTTAGGTCAATATAAGACAACACCAAGTTTGTAAAAGTGGAAAACTTAGAAGTTTATCTTTTTTGTAACTAGAAATTACTAAAGTTCTCAAAAAATTCAGTGAAAACTTATTCAGCTATCCAAAAAATTCTGTAAATATTGCTGAAAATGCTTTGTAATTTTAAAATTTATTAATAAGTCAAAATCTTGTGTTTTTAAAATTTAAATTTTTTAATATATGCAGGTATAAAATTTAAAAAATAAAAAAAATATGAGGAAATTTTTAATTATTTCCAAAAATATGTTGTTACTTATCTCCTGGGATCAGCAGAGCTAAATCATGTCTATGAATTTATTCACTCTCAAAAAGTCCAAAACCATGATTGGGTTTCTAAGTACATCTAGCCTGTTAAGCTCCAGACAATCCAAAATATGATCAGGAGTCATTGGTTCTCTGCGACACGTCACAGAGATAGGAAAGGTCTTTTTCCTGTTGTTACTGTCACACTGCGATCTTAAATATCCATTTTTAAATCTTGTAATGGCTGTCTGATCGCTTCTGCTACACTGGAGGGACAAAACCCTTTCTGGTCTCAATCCCTGATACCAGTGGCACACTGGAAAGATGTTCCAAGAGTCACTGTCAGATCTTGTAGCCTTCGAAAGTTCAGAGTAGGTTAAAGAATCAGGTGTTTAAATGTTCTTAAGAACCCTCTTTAACCAATAAGTCTGCTGTTTTATTGCCATGAATATCTGTATGAGATGATATCCACTGAAAGTTTACTTCTCTGTAGAACAAGGAAGGCTTGAGCTTGGTAATAATTGCGATACCAGTACTATCTCGCACTCTTTGCCAGTTGAGAGGTACTGAACTGAATTCAAGCTGTCTGACAGGAGTCGAACCAGGGTAAGAGATAATGGATCCAAGGCCCTCATTTATGGCAATCAGTTCACTTCTAAAAACTGACCAATGGTCTGGGTTTCGCAACCTGATTTTTTCTTCACTTCCCTGGTATAAAATATAAATTCCACTTCCTGAGCAACCACTTTCATCCTTGCTTCCGTCTATGTAGATCACAATACACTCCTTAGGAATTTCGCTTATTTTTGATGGCCAATTGTCTCAAATGAAGTGGAATGTCTGTCTTCTTACTCACCTGGGAGGAAAGGTTTTTGTGGAAAACCTTGTTTAAATCCAGCGAGAGGGGGAAGGCATTGTATCAAACTATGTTTCATGACAGTTTTGTGGATCATATTTTTCGAGCTTGCCAAACTAAACCAAAAATATAAATGTTATGAATAAATGTGCAAATTTACATATGATAATATTTAAAATATTTATGATAATATTTAACATTGAGAATAAAATTAGATTATTTCCATTTGTCTTATATTTTATTTATTAGTTTGCATAAATATTTTAATGTTTGCTTTTACAATTTAATAGGGACGTGAAAAAATATTGTGTAACTAAAATAATTAAAACCAAAATTTGCTTTGTGTTCATTTGTTTCATGATTCATTTAGTTATTTTAATTTTGATTATTTTAGGCCATTTCAAGTTAATGATATTTCATGCTCCAATTTGCTATATATAAATTTTCTATTCCAATTTTTATGTTACAGTGACATCTCTCATTTTTTTAAAAGTAGAACTTCCTTTCAAATTTTGGGATTTTTAAAATATTCTGTAATTTTTAAAACAATGTTGTTTGAATATATATTTTAAGAGAATTTTATAAACAACAAATAAAAAGAAATTTCATAAGTTTTAATTGTGATATTTTTGTAAAGACTTTTTTCATTCTCCTTTACAAATCATTTAAGTTTTTTTAATTGTTATCAGAACTTTAAAATTACTTGGCAAGATATTAAAATGTATTTTTCTTTCTTTTTAGCACCTACACTCTGGGAAAAATGTTGGAAAAGTTGTGGCTCGAATATGTTAAAAATTTTTATTTCAAATTATTGATAAAACTTTCATACATGCTTCATCGTTTTCAGTCCATGAATATAAATATTGAAATCACAATTGTGCCTTAAATGTAATATATATAATATTTTTAATTGTTAAAATATTACTGAAATATGTTTATAATAAAATTTTCTTATTATTTGAAAAGGTCTTTCGTTTCTACATTATTTTGTTCATTATTTTATATTGCATATTTTATATTTACAGTATATTATTCAATTTATATATAATCACATACGTTACACAGAATTTACAGTAGCTTTATATGTTATAATATGTATTTTCTGATAATGTCATCAGATTTAAAAATTTAAAAACATTAATGTTGTAATGTATTGTGGTTTGCAAAAGTACTCATCTGAAATTATCAATATCATATTTTGTTAAGAAAAATAAAAACAATGAAACTATCCATTAACATTAAATGAAAGCTATCTATCCTAAATAAAGCTATATCATAAATGCACATCATATAAATTATGGACATATTAAAAACACTAATAACAGGTTTGCTCACAACTCATGGGAACTCTTTAAATAAAAAAAAATTTAAGGGACCTTGAAATTCCTGGAATTTTTACCTACCTTGATGCATTTGTTTTTTTTAGAAAATATTAGTTTTTTTAATTTTTTTTTGTTTTTTTATTTTAAAATTCAAAAAGTGCAAAAACCTAATTAAGTGTTAATTTTTAATATTACAACTAGAGAGGGCAACACAATCTATATTAAATTGTTATATTATTAACTGCTTAAGTTCTAGTTTAGCCACAATTTCATTAATCTGGTTTAGTAGCATTTAGATTTGTGTAAAATGTGATGTAATCACCAATCAAGATGGGAATTTTAATTTATTCTTTTTCTATTTGCTTCTGTTTTCCTTATATTGTATAAATTATTTAAATATTAATATTTAAACAAAAGTGTTTGAGTTATATATAAAATATGCTTTCCATGCCTCCTTTGCCCTTCATGGTGCACGCCTTAAGGTGAGTACGGGTATCCCAATCCCGAGGTACCAGGGATCTGTTTTTCCTCTCTTCTAATCTTTTCCTTATCCTTTATATCCTTCGACAAAAAGCGAGAGAGCTCCATGAGTAGCTGTAGCCGTTTGCTTCTTGCTTCTCATACAGTCAAGATCCCTACGTGTTGACCCTGCGTGGTTCCCTGTGGTCGAGTGGTACACTGCTGTACCCGATCTACCAATCGGCTGTGAACCTAATTTAAAAAATTAATTTCACACACAAATTTCCAGTCGAAATATTTTATGAAACTTTAAACGAGTATTGTGGTGTCCTTTGTAACCCCGATTTCATATGTTACAGAAGAATTTTTGTAAGAACTACGTAAGCATACACAGGGATTTTGTGTTGCACCTTGTATAAACATTCAATGTGACGATGAACTTATCCACCCAACATGTTGTCTTAATTTTTCAGACACTAGTATTATCAAATTCCATAAAGGCAGGCTATATAAACTGCGAACTTCATCCATACATTTCTAACTCTCTTAAGGTGTTTTAAATGTCGGAGATGTGGTCACTCTCTCAACAAGCATGTTGGAATATTAATCCTATGTGTGAAAAATGTGCACCATCTAATCATGAAACTAATACTTGTACTTCAGAAATTTTCTAGTGTTGTAATTGTTCTGGAGCTCATGCTGTATTTTCCAAATCTTACCTTATATGGATCATGAAGAAAGAGGTAATTGCAACTAAGATAAAACAAAATATTACTTTAATTTATTACTTTAAAACAAAATTTACAAACGAAAGCAAGGCAAAAAGCAAAAAAATGATAATTAAAAGTTTACATTTCTTATTCTATTTTGCAAACAGATGCAAAAATAAAAAGCAATCCAGAAAAGAAGAGTAATTTATCAAAATATGCTCCACTCTCTACTTTGTCATCTAAATCTACTTTACCATCAACAAAAAGTATTAAAAGAACAATTGATATATCCTCATTTGAAACAGATATGAAATGGATTCCTTCTCTATATCTCAGACCGTTTCAAAATGTAGAAAAGAAAAGCACAAAAAACAATAAAATGAAACCTGCTCTGGATGACATTAATGTCTCGAAACTGTCGTAATTCTTGGAAAACATTGTAGTTTTTTTGTATGACATTTATATCTGTCTCACATTTTTCTGGCTTTCACATGAATATACTTTAATGCCTTTATTCTTCTGAATCATTCATCTAATCATTCTCAATTAGTTTTTTCTAATGATTTACTCAAGCACTTAACTATCAAACATTGTGTTTTCGGCGCAGCATATCCCATCTGAGGATCTTGCACCAGTGAAATCAAAATCGAATCAAACCCTGTCTCCCTGGATGAAAATTGCAGTGAATTTTGTAATTTCAGTGAATCGACATAAATTTATCAGTGAAATAAAGACTGAAATTAATTATTTTATATGTCTAGTGGAAAGTGTCTTTTCAATGACCAGTGGACTCTGGAAAACCATACAAAGATTGGCTTTTGCGTGGTTCAAAAAAATCAGATGATCATTGCGGGGCCGTCGCGAACTTATGACGTGAGAAAAATAAGTCCGCGACGGTCCCGGCCATTGTCGATTTGCAAGAAAGACTTTTGTATTTCAAATATGGCAATCGGCAACTAAATCCCATGTAAAAGGGAAACAAAAACATTAGAACAGGCTGTATCTGCTAAAAAAACATACTCATTTAAAAGATTTTTTCATTACGGTTGATCCTGTTAAAGAATGTAAACACAAAATATGTTTTGAAATTTTAGATTCATTTGTTTCTTAAAAAAATATGGGTTTCTAAAATTTTAAACAGTGGATTCACCTAAAATTCTTTAACAATATAAATTATCTCTTTCAAGCAATGTTTCTAGACAGTGCTTTTGCAAAACAATTCATTTATGTTGAAAAAATGTGTGCTTAATTAACAGTCTTTTGAATCGCAACTTATTGAAAGAAGAGTTAAGAATGATAATAACACTATGTGCTTCTCTTTCATAAAAGCTTAACTAATCATTTGCAGACAAAACAGTTGGAATACCAAAAAATATTTCGGGATAATATGATACAGTTAAAACACTGTATTACTGGTCACATTATTTAGGTCACTCAACTGGAGATAGTTTGTTTGAAAAAGTGAATGAGAAGTGTTTAGAATTAGGAATAAGTGATTACTCCAGTTATCAATGGATGGTTCAAATGTAAATTGGTCTAATTTCACTAAAATGGCTGATTTTTTAAAATGTGAATAGCATCAAAATATTGTAAATGTCAGAAGCTGCAGCTTGCACATTCTGTACAACATTTACAGCCAATAATTCTCCTCATTTTCAGAAGACTAAGTAACAACAAGTGTGGTTTGTAGACTATTTAAGGACTCACTCACTCGTAGGGATGACTTTGCTAGCTTTGAGCCACAGTTTTAGAGCTCTTTGCTAAAATTTTTGTGTAAAAGTTTTAGTTTTATTACTTGTATTGCCATTCTCCAGTTAAAATATTTTATTTATTTCCTTACATTGAAATTTTTCAATAATTATTTTTTAGAAAAAGAAAATTTTTTTAAAAAAAAGTTTTTAGGAAAGTTAATGTAGATTTTCGTAAAAATTAGAAGAATCAAGTTATAAAATTATATCGCAAGCTGTAATTAGGATTTTTATTTCTTCGATTACTTGGAATTGATGTCACTAGTCACATGAGCCTGACTAAAATAGGGATATAAATGACAATTGCCTGGGACCCCTCGCTCCCAAATAAAATAAAAAGTTTATCTTATGCTATCAGTCGAATAGAATCGTTTACCGAATTGAATCGAAAATTTGTTGTGGAGACAAGGTAGCCACTAAGTTGTTTTTGCCCTGGGAGCCAAATTAGGTTAAGTCGGGCCTTGTAGGTGTGGAAAATATCAATCCGCAGCAATCCTCTTGGTCCTGTCTGAACGCCTGAGGGCGTTCTTTGCAACTTGTATTTGTTATATAGTTTTTTACTCCCACTTTTGTTTTTTGCTCGCTTTTGTTGGAGAACTATGTTTCTTATAGCTCGGGTCGATTTAATCGGCTAAAAGTGTTATTTTTTTCTGTTATTAAATATTTGTTACGTTTTCAATTGCGTATTTATTTAGTGTACTTCTGCAGTGCCTTCACCGGATCTATTTAGTTTTTAGTTTGATATTTTTTTCAGTAGATCACGCAATTTTTACATATAAAATAGAAAGTATAAATTACTGCAATGGCTTATCTCACATAATGTTAAGTTTAAAAGTATAATATTAGTCTTTATATTTGTTAGTAGTTTACCTGTTTTGATGTGTTCTGTTTGATTAATTTTATATTTGCTATCACATGTGATTTTCAGCATGCTTACTTCGTTTAAAAAATATACTTAGACTTTGAGAATCTCATTGAAAATCTTTATACTTTTACTGTATACTTTTTGAAATAAATCAATGACAAATCATTAATGCAATGAAAACAGAAGTAAAACATATATTAAATAATTTGTTTTTGTATACGGCATGCTGAAATATATAACATCCAACGACTTAAAAAATTCAGTTCTAATTGAAATTTCAGTCTAAGCGTAAGCTCATGAATTTCTGTTTTTAACTCATGAAAATGCATGCGTTGTAAAATAATTTAATTAATAGGACCTCAAAACAATGTTTAGCACAATGAAATGAAATCCCATACATAGAACACCAAACAAAAATTTAATAAGCTGTATAATTCTTGAAAATTCTTTTTAGTTATGAAGATATTAAATAAATAATTGCTTCGAGGTTCTTTCCATTCACGTTCCACGGAATTTTGACTAGTGAAAAACTGAAACAAGTGAAAATGCATTCTCTGACAAGAACAAAAACAAAGCTTTTTCAAAAATTGAAAAAATTTTAAATATCAATGTTTTTAAAGTTTATTATGAGAGAATGTAGAAAGGGACATCTGATGTCACATGAAATTGTTTCCCTACTTCCAGAAATAATGCATGGACAGCTATTTTAAAGGCAGAAAAAGAACCATACGTTTCCTTTTCGAAGAGAGAAGAACTTCCGAATGGAATGTTAAATAATTTAAATTAACTACATTGCCATATAAGCAACTTTAAAAGGAATTTGCAATAACGTTAATGTTTTATATTAACTAAGAAAACTGATATAAAATTTTTTCAAAATGAAACAGTTTTTATTTTTAGTTAGCCAAAAACTAACATAGATATATAATTTTAATTTCATTTCTTATAGTCATTCACAATTCAACCTTAGATGAATATTTGGCGCAGAAAAAAGAAATATATATATATATATATATATATATGTGTGTGTGTGTGTGTGTGTGTGTGTGTGTGTGTGTGTGTGTGTGTGTGTGTGTGTGTGTGTGTGTGAGATATGGAACACCAGATGACGCATTTCAACATCATGACATCAAGTGGTTTCTGCTTCAACAGCGATCCTGGTGTCAAGGATTAGAAGAGGAACGTTAGTAAGAAACAGACGACGGTCCAACAAAGACGCTTTGAACCTTAACGGTTCCAAAATATAAATGTTACTTTCAAAATCCTTTATTTTGTAATTATAATTGTAAATAACTGTAAAATAGTGTTTAATATAATATTGTTAAAATGCAAATTCGTTGTATTACTGTTTTAAAACTAAACCACATGGGGGCCCTGGCCAATTATTTTTCTATTCAAATATGATCTGAAGAGATTTATTTTCATTCACGCTGAATACCGCCGCCGAGCCGCCGACAAGTTCAAGAGGGCCTGATTTATGACTTTCCTACATTCGCGGCTTTGGATTCCTACTTGGAAGAAGGGTGAGTCACTCTTATTTTCAACATGTTTTTAAGTGATATAAATGAAATCGCAATTGCACTAAAGACTGAAAAAAGAGAAAAAATCAAACTTCTTCACAAGCTGTTATTTGGCGAAGAAGGTGATAGATTAAATCGTTCTCGAATAAGAAACTTTCATGGTTTCGATTTCAAAAAAGATGATGCAAATTTTAAGTCTAAATTAGTTGATACCAAAGCAACTTTTTCTTTAATCGAATTAATTTCGATTGCTAATATTTTGAAAATCGATATTAATGGAACACTACCTGAATTGGCAGAAAGAATTTTATCATTCCTCACTGATTTGGAGTCTCTTCAAGAAAATGTAAAAAATTGTGAAATAACTGATGATGAAACTGAAGTGATTCCAAATTCTACTCAGTCGAATGTGCAAAGCGATAATGTGTATCTTAAGAATGTGCATGATAGTCATATTTCTGATGCTAATTCTTTTCATACAAGATTGCCCTTTAATTTCAATGATATTGATTATTTAGTTCCTAAGTATACTGGGGATAAAAATGAAAATGTCAAATTATGGCTTCAGAAATTTGAAGCGTTTGCTATATCATTTAGTTTATCAGATATTCAAAAATTTATTTTTGCACAAAGAGCATTAAGTGGAATTGCATTGTTATTTATTAAAAGCGAAAGCAATATTCATTGCTATTCTGAATTGAAAATCGCTTTAATTTCGGAATTTGGTGAACAAATTAATTCAGCAGAAATTCATGACACATTAAATCGTCGAAAAATTAAAGATAAAGAATCAATATTTGAATATTTTTTAATTATGAAAGAAATTGCTAGTCGAGCTCAACTCGATGATATGGCTCTAATTCATTATGTTATTCAAGGCATTAATGATTCTCCCCAGAATAAAGCAATCTTGTATGGTGCCACTAATTTAGTAGAATTTAAAACAAAATTAAAAATTTATGAAGACATTCAAAAAAGTTGTCAAAAAGTGAAAACTAAAATTTCTGTGGTAGAACAAACAATTAAGAATCAAACTCAAACCAAAATTCAGACTACTCCTATTCGTTGTTTTAACTGTGGAAAAAATGGACATAAATCAATTAATTGTAGAGACAAAAGTAAAGGATTAAAGTGCTTTCGTTGTAATTCTTTTGGGCATAAAGCCAGTGATAATAAATGTTCCACACCAATAGATAATCACAATTCAACAGTTCGTACTCTTAACAATCACATCACTTTTCGACAAGACATGCATAAAATAGTTAAAATTTCAGGTATTTTGATAGATGCTCTTATTGATACCGGAAGCCATGCAACTTTATTACGCGAAGATCTGTATCGTCAAACTGAATTTTCTGAACTGACCGATTCTCAATTAACACTAAATGGATTTGGTAGTTCTAAAGTACAGCCTCTTGGTTCATTTCAGGCAAATATAGAAATCGATAATGATATTTTCTCTACAACAGTTTACGTTATTTCTCAACATCAGATGAGTTTACCCTTAATTATAGGTACAGATATAATTACTCAAGGAACACTAACAGTTAATAAAAATGGTATTTCTTTATGTAAAGCAGAAAATAATAATTTTTTCGTGCATTTAGTTAATGTTGTTGACAATACATCAGACATTGATTTAAATCACATACTTGACAAAAAATGTAAACAAGAAGTAAACAATTTAATTAACAACTACAAACCCAATAAGACGCGAAAAACAGAGATGAAAATGTCTATTATTTTAAAAGATGATATCCCAGTTTGCCAACGAGCACGTCGAATGTCCATACCAGAAAAAGAATTTGTATCCAAACAAATCAATGATTGGTTAAAAGAAGGAATAATTAAACCTTCTTGTAGCGAATACGCTAGTCCAATTGTTTTGGTAAAAAAGAAAGATAATTCTACACGTTTATGTATTGATTTTCGTAAATTAAATAAGAAAATTGTTAAAGATCATTATCCATTACCCCTCATTGATGATATATTAGATCAGTTACAAAGTGCAAAAGTATTCACTTCTATTGACTTAAAAAATGGTTTCTTTCATGTGGATATTGACCCTAATTGTACCAAATACACTAGTTTCATTACCCATAACGGACAATATGAGTTCCTTAAAGCTCCATTTGGTTTAACAATTAGTCCAGCCGCTTTCAATAGATATTTATCTTGTGTTTTCAGAGAATTAATAGCAGATGGTACTTTAATTATGTACATGGATGATTTTATCATACCGTCTAAAACTGAAGAAGAGGGTCTTATTAAATTGAAACGTGTTCTCGAAACTGCTTCAAATTATGGACTAAATATTAATTTTAAGAAATGCCAATTTTTGCAAAGAAAAATTGAATTTTTAGGCCATGTTATAGAAAACAATACTATTTCATCCTCTCCATCAAAAATAAAAGCAGTAATTAACTTCCCTGAACCCAAAGACGTCAAACACTTGCAATCATTTCTGGGTTTAGCAGGCTACTTTCGAAAATATATTCCAAATTATGCCACTGTTGCCAGACCTCTTAGTGACTTACTAAGAAAGTCTTCTACTTTTGTATTCGGTTCCACCGAAAAGACGGCATTTCTCAAATTAAAGGAATTACTCACAACACATCCTGTTTTGCATTTATTTGTGCCAGGTTCAGAATTAGAGGTACACACAGATGCATCTAAACTTGGATTTGGCGCAGCTCTCCTTCAAAAATCTGATAACGGAAACTTTCACCCAATTTTGTATATGAGCAGAAAAACATCTCCCCAGGAAGAAAAATTACACAGTTATGAACTGGAAGTACTCGCTGTTGTAGAAGCTCTTAAAAAATTCCGCGTATATTTACACGGCACTAAATTTAAAATAGTTACAGACTGTATGGCTTTTCAAAAAACAATGGATAAAGCTGAATTAAGCGCAAAAATCGCGCGATGGGCTCTTTTGTTACAAGACTTTGACTATGTAATTTCTCATAGGTCAGGTAAACAAATGCAACATATTGATGCTTTAAGTCGTTACCCTGTTATGATTATTTCTCCTGATGATATTACACAGAAGATAATAAAGTCGCAATCTACCGATGAATTTATCATAAATATGAAGAGTGCAGTCGAAAAATCACTTAATTCTGATTTTAGAGTTAAAAACGGCATTTTATACAAATTGGTCCAAGATCAAGAACTTTTAGTCGTCCCACAAGCCATGTGCAATCAATTAATTCAACATGCGCATTCTAAAGGTCATTTTTCAGTACAAAAGACTACAGAAATTATTAAAAGAGACTATTATATTCCAAATTTAGATAAGTTAACACAAACTTTCATCGCCAATTGCATCACATGTATCTTGTCTTCCAAAAAATCAGGTAAACCTGAAGGATTCCTCTACCCAATCCCAAAAGGTGACACTCCTCTCGATACATATCACATTGACTTTTTAGGACCCTTGCCATCTACGAACAAAAATTACAAACATTTATTTTCTGTAGTGGACGCTTTTACAAAATTTATTTGGATATATCCTGTTAAATCTACCTCTGCACAAGATGCATTAGATAAGCTAAAATTACAGCAAACAGTTTTTGGTAACCCTCGTCGAATAATCTCAGATAAAGGATCAGCTTTTACCTCCCAAGAATTTCAATCTTATTGTAATGAAGAAGGTATTGAGCACCTACCTATCACGACTGGAGTACCTCGCGGAAACGGACAAATTGAGCGTATGCATCAAACCATAATTGCAGTTTTAACTAAATTATCTATAGACGAACCCACAAAATGGTATAAACATGTGTCTAATGTCCAACGCATAATGAACAGTACTGCCTCACAAACAACAAAATTCTCACCATTCGAATTAATGCTTGGCATTAAAATGCGAAATAAAGATGACATTCACATTAAACAACTACTGGAAGAAGAACATCTTCAATATGTAGTACATGATAAAAAACAATTGCGTAATATTGCTAAAACTAATATTTTACAATATCAAACACAAAGTAAATGTTATTATGATAAACGGAGAAAACCTCCCAAAAAATATCAAACAGGTGATTTAGTCGCTATCCAAAGAACACAGTTCGGACCAGGTTTAAAACTTAAGCTGAAATATTTTGGACCATACAAAATTAAAGCTGTAAAAGGTAATGACAGATATGATGTAGAAAAAGTTGGTAATCATGAAGGTCCCAATACAACATCTTCCTCTGCAGATATAATGAAACCTTGGTCGAAGATGTAAATAATTTTTATCAAACTATTATCTTGTGTATAATATATATTGTGTCTATTGCTGAACTATTCCTATATATATCGTTATTCCAGAAGAAATTTTCTTATATATATATAACCTTTTTCTTTAGCATTATTTCAAGTATTAGAGTATCAATTAAAATATTTTTTCTTGTGCGTTACATCAAGATGTTTGTGATACATTTGCATATGATAAAAATAAGCACGACAGGAAGGAAAATGCGAGCAACTGAGAATTAAAAAGACGAAGAAGACGATTCATCAAACAGCTTACGAGGAACATTCAAGAAGTTAAGACGAATCTTCACAACATTGAAAGACGTGGCTCCTTCATTTGCTGTTGAATAGATGAAAACACAAAATTCTATTCTGTTAGTTATTTCTCTTGCTGGTTGCGCTTTCCTCTCTTTCTTTGTATTTTGCAGTTGCTGTTACTCTCGTCGCCAGGAGGACCTGAGCGTTTAGAATGGCCGAGTGTGAGATATGGAACACCAGATGACGCACTTCAACATCATGACATCAAGTGGTTTCTGCTTCAACAGCGATCCTGGTGTCAAGGATTAGAAGAGGAACGTTAGTAAGAAACAGACGACGGTCCAACTAAAGACGCTTTGAACCTTAACGGTTCCAAAATATAAATGTTACTTTCAAAATCCTTTATTTTGTAATTATAATTGTACATAACTGTAAAATATGTTTAATATAATATTGTTAAAATGCAAATTCGTTGTATTACTATCGTAAACTAAACCACACACACACACACACACACACACACACACACACACACACACACACACACACACATATATATATATATATATATATATATATATATATATATATATATAGCATAGCTCCTTAAAAAATATTTTTTCAAATTAATTGTTCAAAATCAGATTATTATTTTTTTCTTATTATAAGAGGCACTAATGTAACCAATGGTAAAACAGCGTTCTTTGGAACAAAAAGTTTTTGGTACGAGATCAGAAACCGCTGTTGTGAACAACGGGAGATAGCGCTTCGGCCTTCCGAGAGCACATTCGTTGGGGGAGTGTGCTTTGGAATTTTCCGTATTTTCTTCCTTGAATATAGGTCACTATCTACGAAAAGACCTCACAAAAGGCAATTTACACAATGGTTGATAAATGCTTTCAACGTAGTAACATGTTGACCAAAAATCAAATGATTAAATGTATAGATATCTGGGAAGTGTCGTTCCTGCCAAAATCAGTAGCCCGAATAGCCACCATTGTTGAAGATCACCACAGCCACACGCCTCGGTATTGATTCAAAGAGACTTTGGGTATGCCTTTGGGGTACAGCAGACCAAACAGCCTCCAAACTTTGCCAAAGTTTATCTGGTGTAATAGCTGAGGATGTAATCTGGGTCAATCGTTGAGCAACCATGGACCTCATATTTTCTATTGGTGAAAGGTCTAGAGAGCGAGCCGGCCAGAGAAGCAATTTAATCGGGCGATTGACGAAGAACCCTTAGATAAAACGTGACACGTGTGGCCGCACATTACCCTATTGGAATATGGCTGGAGGCAAGCTTTAAAGGTAAGGAAGGACAATTGGCTCCAACACCTCGGAGATATAGCGCTGGATGTTTAAAGTATTTTCCGGTACTTTAAGCACTACTTACTAGATAAGTGCGAGAATGTTATGTAATACCGCCCCATACCATAAAACTCATTGCAGGACAAGTGTGGCAGTGCATAACGCAGCTGTTCAGCATCCTCTCTCCACGGTATTTCCAGACTTGAATGCAACCATCACGGTGTTGCAGACTCGTCAGTAAAGACAATTTCATTCCATTCTGCAGTCCACATACTTCTTTCATCGCACCAATAGCGGTGAAGACGTCTGTGGTTCTGCGTCAAGGGTAGACGAAGAAATGGGCATCATACGGACAGACCACTCTGCTGTAAACGGCGTAGAATGGTACGTGCGAACACTGGATGATGCGTTACAAACTGAATGCGCTGTGCTATGGTTCGTGGTGTAGCTGAGCAACCCTTCACTGCCATGCGCACAATTTGTTTGTCAATGCGTGAAGTGGTGCACTGAGGTGGATGCGATCGAACGTGTCGATCCGTTGTACCCTCCTGCATTTAACGATCACACATCCGTATTATGGTTGTTTGGTTTCGTCCAACACGACTATCGATTTCCCTGAAAGATAATCCACAATCTCGGTAGGCCTCTATCCTTCCTTTGTGCAACTCGAATACTTTATCAAAAAGTGATCGCTGTTTTATACAAAACATAATTTACCAATCGTTTCGTTTTTTTTTAACCACTAGAAGAACACAATTGCCGAATAAAAAGCATTTTAAAGTGGCACCGCAGGCGCGCGTGATGTGCGTCTGAGCAGAAATTCTAATTATCTGCATAACTCACTTTCGCTAATGCATGCTATAAATTTCATGTTATTTGCATGCTTCCTTCAGAATGTTGTATTTACGGTGGCTAGCAGTGTATTTAACACGCAGAAATGCTTAATTACGTATTCTGGAAAAGTTTGATGTCAATTATGTATTATGTATGGAGCAGTTAGAAAGAAAAAAAATGAGCAGCATTTACATTGCAAATACAGTTACAAGCATGGTAAAGGTCAAAAAGTGAAGTTGAAGAGTAACTGTACACACTTATAAAATATACCAAATATACACAATGAGATTAATATCTGGTGTTTCTTAAACCACTGTAAACAAAATTTTTGATGCTGAAAGTAATCAGACAAAATGCGGAAAATATATTTTGCATGATTACTTTACCAGCAATGTAATCAAGTCTTGTCATCTTCATCTGTAACAGTAATGGAACATAAATCAAAATGGATATTATCTTTTAAATCTATTGTATTTATTGATCCTGTTGGAAACATTTAAAAATCTGAGCACTTACTCAAAACTGTAACACCCAAAATACAAAATTAATTTTTTTATTATCACCTATGGATCTCTTACATAAAGATTTAATGACTGCTAAGAATCATATGCTATAATTAAGTGTACAATTATTTTTGGGTAAATTGGTTAACTTGTCACTCTTTCATTTTTTGTATACGAGGATTAAATGGAGCAGGACTTACTATTTAAAATGGATTCCGACCACTACAAACACCAACATAGCCAAGGCAAGTTTCAAACCCATGAACTGTTGAACTGAAAACCAGAGCAATATTGCTCAGCTTATTATATATATAATATTAGAGGTAGAAGACCAAGTTTAAATTCATTCTTGGCCTAGCGATGGCACCCTGTCCTTCAGAAGTAAGCATGTTCGATACTAATCACTATTGAACTAAGAAAGATGAATGTTGCTCTACTGCAAATATGCCTGTCACATTGGGTACTTGGGAGTTTACCAAGCTATCTCCATTGCAACATTTGATTAAAATCCACAAACTATAAAGCGTTCATACGGAAAGCAATTACGCGGTGGACGTTAAAATGCCTTAGAACAGACTTAGGCCATTAAACAGTACATTCTGTAGCATCGAAAGTCTAAATTCCTTCCATAGGCAGGAGCTGTACATCAATCAATTGAGTTGTAGACAATTTAACGTGTTTTAAGCACTTTCCTCCAATGATGTAGATGCAGGTTGCTTACAACGTGTGCATATCACTTTCACGAAACCTACTGCGGATGATAGTCATTCAGACTAACATTCTAGAGACTAAAACACGAGCGAATTTGAATTGGAGCTGCAAATTTATTCGTCATGGAGCAGATTGCAAAATTTCGACATTAACTTTCATCAATAGTTTACTGTGTGTTCCTTCACTAAATTTTCCGTATAACTTTAAAGGTTTGAATTTTTCTTCCAATTTTAAAATTTGCAAAGCTAGCTTTCTTGTAAGCTTTTTATTCACTTGTGTCTTTTATCTGAATTTATCTAATAATTGCTTTGCATCTCAAATCTTAAATTGAAAATGATTAAATTTGGTTGTTGTGATTATTAGGAATTTATTATTCTGTATTTTGTAAATTTTAGTATTGTAACAAGCATTTTTAATTTTATTTCAATCCTTTAAAGCACTTCGTAGCAAATGTATGTACATTCGTAGAGGTTAAAAGGGGTACATGTACATTGATCAAAAACTGTAAAGTGTATTTTCCCTCATCAATTTCATCTCTCTCTCTCTCTCTCTCTCTCTCTCTCTCTGTATATATATATATATACCTTCCATGATTGATATATATATATATATAATATCGAATATATGATTAATATATAACTGATGAATAATAATATATAATTATATAAACCTATCCCACGATTGATAACGTAAATTTTTTTAAATGAGACTGAAAATGTTATTACATGAATCTTACTAAGTTCATTTTTATTGAATGAATTTAATTAGCATGAATTTTGGTGTATTCAATTCCTCTCTGTTTTATACATCCAAAATATTTTAATATTAATTGTAATTAATAATTTCATTTTTTTACTCTTTTATCTACATTTTGTTTTTGAGATTATTGATGAACAATCTGCAAATAATACTAATTTTTTTTTGTTAGATTACAGGATAAAATTACTCTGGTTGGCTTCATAAACGTATTACTTAATGAAATGATAAATTACGTAAATGAAAAAAAAAAAAGACAAACAAACAAGTTTCTATGTTGTATAGATGGAATATTGTTTGTCAGTCAAGAATATTAGTTTAACTAAGTAATTAGAAAATTTATATAATTTGATTTTATAACTTAGATCTTTGTCAACACATTAGTTATTCACAAATTCCAATATTATTGTGTGCAAATCTTTTAAAAATTAATTCTTCGTGAATGTGTTTCACGATTCCTATTAAATAAAATATTAATTAAATGACATTACTTATAGTAAAATTTCTTAAGTATAATTATATCACTGTTTTCAGATTATTGATTTTAATTAATACAATTTTTGGTGATTCGACAATTTTTGAAGAGCAAAATAATGAGTCTGTAGAGAGTATTCAAATTTTCTTTTTTTTTTTTTTCTCTCCTTTTAGAATAAATCAGACTAATATAGGTTTTCAATAATTTGGAAATTATAGTTGTTTTCATATATAATTCTGATTACATATTTAAGTAAAACTATATTGCATCTTTTGGTAAGATGCTTAGAATTATTAATAAATGTTTTTGAAATGGTTATATATTTTTTATTCTGGCCAAGTATTTCGAACTTTGAATCTTTTTAACTACTGCAAAAGTACATTAATTAAATAAATTTTTGAAGAGTGATGAAGTTTATTAATTTGTGAAAGTGTAATATTTATAATACTATTGGGGAGATAACGAAATTAAAAGTGTGTTCTAGAAATGTTTTTTCAATTTTTTTTAATTTAATTTTTCCTTATTTATTCTAATTTTCGAAAAATCTTTAATATGAGATGTTAACATATTTATATCATAATTTCTTTCTGATTTTCAAGCGAAATTAAATTCTATGCTGAGTTTATAAATAAATATTCACTATTTACTTTTTTGTATATTTTTTATTTCTAATTTCAGTGCATATGTGATTTAATTGATCCTTACTCAGTTGGATTTCTAATGTCTTAAAAAGGTTTTTATATTTTAAGTAATTTTTTAAAAATTTTGTTTGGTGAAATATTGAAAGTTTGACTTAGTGGTCATAAAAATTTAAATTTCATTAATAGTTCCAATGGAGTCAATTTTTAAGTTATTAAAATAATTTCTTATGGTATTCAAATTAGATTGAATGATTGCGTGTTTGTTTCCATTCATTAAAAATTAAATCTTACAATAAAATTCTATGTTGAAATATGTTGTATAGTTTTAAGGAAATGTTTGGTGATATCTCATTAAATATTTAAATTTTTATCGCTGTCAATTTAATCGTGCTGAATCAACTAACTCACCCATTCACGATCATGTATATTATTTTAGAAAGAGAGAAATCATTTATCGATTAAAATGTAAAAGCTTATTAACTTTTTCATAATTTTTTATCTAATTTACGTTTCAACTATTTTGCTTATCAATATAAAATACCTATTGAAATTATTTGTAAGCCTAATGATAAAATAGCAATAATGTGCACTGAGTAAATATATTAATTATGGTTGAGAAAAACAAATTGAAATGAATACATTTGAAATTAATTTAATTTATTTACTGTTAGGTAAGTTTACTTTAATTATTGGTGTTCGTAAATAGCGAAAGTGGAAAGAATTTTTTAGGCTTGGAATGCAATTATGGATTCAAACAACTGTCCACAACTGTCCTGTTCGTTATACATCATTTGTTGTAAATACAAATTAAAAGCTTAGTTAATTTAACTCTGGATCTAAAAAAAAAAAAAATTTGAAACTGAAATTTATTTCTGTTAATTTTTTTTTAATGTTTCCCGTATGATAAGGTAAGGATTACCTATATATATGTTTGTATGTATGCATATATAGCAAAGTAAATATAGTCGTTTTAGCAAATATGAAAGAAAGGAGATACAACAATATTAAGATTAAAATAATTTTGTTCGTGAGATTAAAAAAATGTTGCTTATATTCAAAGTTGAACTTTATTTAAGAGTACAAATTAAACTTATTTAAATGAAATTTGAAAATTTCATTTGACAACATAAAAGTTTTTAAATAATGAGAAAATTCTCACAATAGTATATTTGGTACAATCTATAAGCATTTATGTTCAGTACAGATCTCTCTTGATAATTAGCAAAATATTACAAGAATTGAACATAATCTGCTTCAATTGAGTTAAAGTTATCTCTTACGCCAATTTAAAACTGGCAATGAGAGCAATTTAGCACATCATATTTGATTTAGCACACAGAATGAGTATTATTTATGTATAATATGTGTTTATACACGTATTAATATTAATCAATAACTCACAATATTCTCACAATAGTATATAAATAGAAAACTCTCAGAATAATCTATTTAATACAATCTATAAGCACTTATGCTTAGGACAAATCTCGTTTAATAATTAGCAAAATATAACGAGAATTGAACATAATCTGCTTCAATTGAGTTAAAGTTATCTCTTATGCCAATTTAAAACTGGCAATGTGCTAAACTGCTCATTTAAGCCCACAATATCTGATTAAACACACATACTGAGTATTATTTATGTATAATATGTGTCAATAAACATATTAATATTAATCAATATCGAGATTTAAATAGCGATGCATCAGTTCGGGCAGAGGTAAACTGAGGATTCCATTCGTTAGATCCCCCGAGGCTTGTAGCCCTTTCCGAATGGCACATCTGCTCAGATGCATCAAAGACCTAGGCTCTTTAGGTGTTTTTGCCATGTCAGGAAAGCATCTTTCATACATCCGTGACAAATATTCATGCTTCTTTAAACGTTCATCCATCAAAATAGAATGATGAGCCAGTTCAAAATATTCTGTATTAACTTCTTGCATCATCTCAGTAAATGTGATGTAAGGATCAGGAATGGCTCTCCATACGATTCGGAAGCATTGCTTTTGTTCTTCTGTGATGCAGGATAAGCTATCATCGAGATCATTGGGAGAAGGATCCTCTGTCTTGTTGGCTGATAGCATGCTCTCCATCAACTGCAAGACCATCATACAAATTGGTGATAAGACCTCCTTTCTGCAAACAAAGTAAAAGCCATTATAAATATGCTAGATACTTTATATTATCTTGCTTTTCATAAGAATTAAAAAATGTGTTTCATGTGCTTGAGTTGAGAATAAGCAAGGATTTTTGTAAAAATTCTTTTGTGTAAACTTTTTAAGAAAATGATTTCTTTTTTACCTCCCTAAAAAATTAAGTCTTGCCATCACAATTGATCAGATTGATTAATTAAAAACTATGTACATCACAGTGAAAACTCACACTTCATTTCATTGCAATAATAGTAGAGGTTTTATAATAGTTAGTTTTAAGTAAACTAACTCTTAATAATATCTATGAGATTATTAAGAGTTAGTTTGCTTGTTTATGCTATCGTAAAATATTTTTTGCTTCGATTGAATACTCAAATAAATTTCAAATTTCCCTTGAGTTTTCGTTTCAGTTAAATATATTCATATATAGACTTTTTAAGGAAATATAGTTATGTTTTAAAGTCTAAAAGATTTTGTTTAAAAATAGTTGATAAAGAGTTCATTTAAAATTTTTCTGTAGTACTATAAATTTCCCTCTTTCTCAGTCTCTAAATGTAATAAAATAATTTCTTAATTATTCTAATGCATTGCAAAATGAAACAAAATGTTATTAGCACTTTTTAAGTAGATATATTCAAGCTTGTTTTATCACTTATGATAAAAATATGTAATCTGTTTGTGATCTGCCTTCTTCTATTTAAGAAGTAACTATTAAAAACTAATAGTATATTTTAGACAATTATATTTAAAATAATTAATTTAAATTATTTAATAGTTGTGTAAAAGAAGTAATTGCACATAAAATTAAAAAAGCTGAAAAATTGTTAGTTTATATTTATTAAAATAAACAAACCATTATACTAAAAAACTTTTTAAAAGTTAATTAATTTAATGCATCAAAGAACACTCATAATAGAAATACTTATGTTTTTAAAATAATAAATATTTCACAATCATGTAGAAACTAAGTGTAATAGAAAAAATTGAAATTTATAATTTAATATTAGTTAAAAGAATTTTTTTTAACAAAACTATAAATTATACCTAACACACTCTTTTTCTTAATTCCTAAAACCCTATAAGAAATTTGGCAATAAATTTTCTATTGATAATTTTAATGCAAGCAGACAAAAACAATACTTTGACTTTTTAACTTAAAAATGCATTGAAATTTTATTTTTCAAATAAAAGCACACGCAGCATATAAGTAGAAATTAATATTCCTTTTTAAAAAAAATATCAGTTTCGTAACACAAAAATAAAGGAATTTTATCAACAACGAAGCATTTAACGTGTTTCATTTTAATTCAAATTTAATATAAATTCCGTTATTAATAATTTATAGCAGAACTTACACATGAGGCTGTCCATGACCACATTTCTTCAGTTTATGTTCCGATAAGACTTGAAATCCATGATTAAGAAGGAATTTGGTCCTCTCGATGTCTCCATCACCAACAGCATTTATCACGGAAAACATTTCGTGACTCCATTGCCAGATATTTTTGTTATGTTGTAAAATATAAGATGGGAGATCAAAGCTTAACATTTTACTGTGTGTCAAAATATATTTATAGAAATTGCGTGGGTACACTATTCTCATTGAAATAAACGGAAAAATGCCGTTATCTTCCTCTTTTATCATCATTTGTAAAACAATTTTTAAAAGTTCAATTGTAATATTACAGTTTGTAGATTTTATTTCATAACCATATTTAAGTAAGCTCGACGTGTTTCTGTAATATTTCCAATCATCTGTAGTTGTTATGAAGTAAAAATTACGAGATTTTAAGAATAGAATCAATAGAGTCGAAACTGATTCATAAGAGTGAATGGAGAGGGAAAGATATGACTTGGTACCGATATTGAATTCCTTAAAAAATTTTTTATAAAGATAGTTTCCAAGCAAAGAATCATTGTAATTATTCAAGGCAGTTAAAAGTTCTTTTGCTTCTCTTAATTTTCTTTCTTTTTCATGTCTTAATTGTATATCTCTTCTATATCGCCAAATAAAAGATTTGTTCGCGATAATTTTTTTTGATTGAAATGCAATGCATGATTTTAGCCTTTTAATTTTTTTTAAATAACTATTATAATGTAAGCTACAAGTGTCAGATAATGCATACTTTTGTAAAGAAGAATTGAAGCTTTTAGCATGAGTTTCTAAATGTATAAGCTTTGTGTATATAATTGAAACTGAATTTGTACTGTCAATGGAGATCCGTGAATCAGCATTGAAATTCATGAGGTCTAAGGCTTCCAATGAATCTTCTTTCTCCAGCATGTCCTAAGAAAAAATATTTGACATTACAACATAGTTAACTCACTAAATTAAATTTTTCAACATAAAATAAATTTTCCTCACTAAAATAAATTTTCAAACCTAAAATAAATTTTCCAACCTGAACATTGTTATTTAGATCACTAAAATAAATTTTCAAATTTTCCAATCTGAACATTGATATTTTGATCACTAAAATAAATTTTCCAACCTGGACATAGTTATTTAGATCACTAAAATAAATTTTCCAACTCAATATAAATAAAAAAAACAAAATAATTTAAGAATTCTATCAAATAAAGTACAATAAAACTAAAACTTTACGCTTATGTTTCGATGAAACCTGGAGGGACTTTGTAACATAATAATAATAATAAATGACTTATTTAGTTATTTTTCCTTCTAAATCAATACGCAGATTTGAATAGTTAGGCACTTTTATTTTTTCAAAAGGCAAAAAATGATTTTAATAAAAGCGTTAATTTTAATTGCCATAGTAATTTAAAATTAGTTTTGAAAACATTTTAAGGCTGCTTTTATTTTTGCTGACTCCTGTGAATTACAACATATTTATTTATTAAATTAAAAAAAATCGCGGAACTAAACACATTAAATACTGAATTGTTCAACTCCATTAAGATGGCATTCGGAAGAGAAGTAAATCAATTAATCAACTTGAAATTATCAGAATCACTTCGTTGTCCCATGGTTTCATGGCCGGATTACAAAAAATCTAATTTGTAATATAATTTAAGGTATACAAACTAATAATGATTAAGATTCTTTCAAAATGCAATTTTATAATTTAATTTATATATCCATTTCTCCTTGCTTTGTTAAAATAACTAATTTATGGTATAGGTAATAATTCAAAAAGCATAATATAAAAATTTATTTAAACATGTTTATTCTAATTGAATTGGAATCTTTATTGTAAGAATTTGCGGGAGATAATTTTAAAATTTCTATAGTTATCTTTAATGAATTTTAATGAATATGGTTTTTGTGCTAAATATTAAATATAGGTAGTCATTAGTTATTTCGGGAATGTCTTATAGACGCATTTTCGAATGAATTCTGTGTTATAAGTTGCATTCATTAAAAAAATACTAAACGTTTTAATGATCGTATTATTGATTCTCTCTTCATCTAGAAAATGGCTTTTTTATTTCAGATTTTTCTACCTGCTAAGAAAATTTGTTATTGAAAATTGAAACACTAAAATTCAAAAATTATATTTTCGCTCTCCTTCAAAATTTTAGGCTATATTTCTATAGCTATATTCGTCTTTAGCTATATATATATATATATATATATATATATATATATATATATATATATATATATATATAATATATATATATATATATATATATATATATATACAGTATGTCCACTAAAGTCCCTCTCTCTTGCCACCCTTTTAACTTCGGAACGGCTGCTACTATATTTATAAAAGTTGTGTTTAGGTATAGTAAAGTAACCATGCGCTACTGAATGAAACGGGCTACTGCGCTACCTGGTGGAAAGCTGCGGAATTAGCATTCCTATCTCGAAAACGGAACGTGATAGAGGGAAAAAGTGATTTACAAAGTTGTAGAGCATCCTCGATTTAGTACGAAAAGATACCTTGTAGGCGTTAATGTGGAGAATACAACAGGTAAAACGCGCATTTGTTGTTTCGTACTGTGACGTGACAAAACGAATCTAAGAAAGAAAAAAAACAAATAGTTATAACAATATACATTATTTAAAATGTTCAAACTTCTCACCGTCAGCTGCAATGCACATTTAGATCCTCGCTTGAAGATCACGTTGCACACGTTGGAACACGCAACCGTAATGCGTCGTTTAAGGTCCTGCAATTTTTGTGGAGGGGTCGCATACACCTGCTGTTTCAATTATCCCCACAGGAAAAAGTCCAGTGGAGTCAGATCAGGAGAACGTGGAGGCCATTCTTCGAAACCGCCATACCCTAGTATTTGGTTGCCAAATTCCTTGACTAGGTACTGCTTCACTGGAGATGTCTTGTGAGCAGGCGCGCCGTCATGTTGAAACCATAGATTCTTAAGATTAAACAACGGCAGGTTTTCCACAAAATCGAGTATTACCTTCTATAGCAATTGTAAATATCGTGCACCCGTTAACATGCCATTGTAAAATATTGGGCCTATCAGCTTGTTATTGTAAATTGCTCACCAAACGTTAATATCATACCGCATTTGATGTCGAACGTCGACAAAACATTTAGGATTTTCCAGCGCCCAGTAATGGGTGCTTTGCCTATTGTACATGCCATTCCGTAAAAAGCATGCCTCATGTGTCCACATTATATCTGCCAAGAATATTGGCTGGACCTGTATCTGATTCATGTCGAAGTTGTACGATGCATAGCGTCACTCGGCATCCCCGTCCACTAAAACCTGTTCAGCCATTGGTCGGTATGGATGAGCTCTTGATTCGCTTAGGATTTTTCAAACCTGAAATTTGGAGACCACAGTGTTGACTGATCTCTCTTACGCTGCATTTCCGATTTGCGAGGGCATATGCTAATACCTCATCAGGTTGAACTTGCCGTCCCACCTTAGCTGGTCTGCCAGATCGAGGTCGACGAGTAACGCAACCTGTCTCTCTTAAACGTTTTACAACAGTTAGGATGGTTTGATGAGAAGGATGCGGGCCTGCAGGGAAATGTTTGCGGTACAACCTTGCTGCTGATAGTGCCTTGCGTCGACATTCACCATACAGTAAAACCATCTCACAATACTCAGCCATGACCATGAGCATGAACATACTACAGCCCCAAGAAGATGTCTCTTTTATAGCTGTTTCAGGTGAACAGGAGTGACGTTTCTTACATATTTGCATACTGCATACAAATTATTGGAATTATTTTTAATACTTCTTTTTAATTAAAAATATTAAAAATAATATTATTTTTAATATTTTTAATACAATCCGAATTATTTTTAATACCTTCCAATTTCGAAATAAAAGTGAAAAATGTAATCACGAAAAAATGTAAATCTTTTTCTTTAATCGCTACGCGGTGAAAGAAAATTTTTTGTTTTTCAAATATGCACACGTACGATGTGCCACGTCACAGTACGAAACAACAAATGCGCGTTTTAACCGTTTTGTTCTTCACATTAATGCCTAGAAGGTATCTTTTAGTACTAAATCGAGGATGCTCTACAACTTTGTAAATCACTTTTTTTTTTATCTATCTCGTTCCGTTTTCGAGATACGAATACTAACTCCACAGTTTTCCACCAGGTGGCGCGGTGGGTTTCATTCAGTTGCGCATGGCTACTTTACTATACCTAGACACCACTTTTATGAATATAGCAGCAGCCGTTCCGAAGTTAAGAGGGTGGCAAGGGACTTTAGTGGACATACTGTATATATATATTACTTTGAACTATATTTCTGTCAATCATAATGGTTTAAAGAAATGATTTTTAAAATATGCAAGAGTTAAAACCAGAAGTTATACGAAAATTATTTTGAATGACATATTTTAATTTCCCAATATTCCTACAGGCTTTCTTTCTTAAAATAAGTTCTAACTTTTGCTGTCATGGAGAAAGTCAAAGAAATTAGCACAAATACTGGTCAAAAAAATCTGCGTGATATTTATTGATGTATTGCTCCCACTAGAACTGATTTAAAAACAGAAGAAATAAATTTATAGAAAAGTATTCAAGAACATTCTACAAATTTTTAACAACAAACAAAGCAACATGGTCAGAAAATTTAAAGATAAATGCTTAAGCAATTTTAAAATAAACTTTAAACTATATTTTAAAATATGAAAAATTAAAAGTATGTAATTAGGAAAGAAAATGGCAAATAGTCTTATGAAATTGTAGAACACAAAATAATTAAAAATAGTGATGAAGTCTTTAAACTAATGTTATCGTTTAAAGTAAGAGCATTAACATTTCGACAAGAAACTGCCCTAAGAAGGGAATTATATGCTAACACATTCTCACTGCAACAATTTTCTTTGTAGCGGTGAGATATGCGATTATCATTACGATAAAAAATATATAGAAAGAATTTAAGATTAATTTTTAAACAAATTACTTTATACAGAAAGCGATATTAAGTTATTCAGTCGGTCGAAAAAAAGTGTGGGCACCGGTACCCTTTCGAATTTTGTCCACATCGAGAATATCGGAATTTTTCGAAATGAAATAAATTTATTTATATTTAAATAAATCGTGTAATATGTTTAAAACATCATTTAATATTAAATCCAGCAAAGAAATTGTAAACTATCACGTAATGAGAAATTTATCGATTACAAATTTTATTTTTGGAAATCTCACAAACACGCACTTTAAAACGAGCTCATATACTTTTCTGAATAAGGCGAGCCTGGATAGAGAAAAAATTCTTTATCCAGGCTCGCCTTATTCAGAAAAATACGTAAAATTTTTAAGCGAAAACAATTGTAAATTATCCTTGGAACATCTCACAAGCACGCACAGTGTCGTCCTGTCAAGCTGGAATCCATTATCCATCTGACCAAATCGCCTCGTTAAGAAAAGCTAAAGTACGAAACACATATTTTATATTTCATCTTCCATTTCTTAGTTTATTGGGTATATAAACGGTCGCTTCATAGCATGAGCCACGTTTCATGTGCCCTCTGAACTTTTTTTTTGTTCACCAATAAAGCAAGTTCTCACAAATCTTGTCGCGTTTATTAACGGTCGTATAATAAAGAGGAAAATCTCCAACGACGTGGCTACACGAAATAATGGAAAAGATTTACACAAAAAGTGCGCGTCTCTGCGAATTATTTACAACCACAACTAACCAATTTTGGACGTTCTTGAAAGACAACAAAATAATCTTTTTTTTTTAATGAATAAAACTGGAATGGACACATTCTGTACTATAAGCTTTCAACAATTTTTGAATACATCTATATGTTCTTTAAAGACCTTCATGCTGATAATGATTATTTATTTCTTGTACGCTTTATGAATGTTTTCCATACATTCTATAATATTTTTTGTCCATATGGTTTGTCACAACAAAACTTTTTCTTAATGTCCGAGCGTTGATACAAGAATCAAAGATTTTCATGTTGATAACGACTTCCGGCTTGTCCAGTATAAATGTGGAAAGCTGGAACGGACACATTTCATAATTTTTGCTTCTTTCTCAGTTCGAGCGTTTCTTTATTTCTTTTTCCATAATGACTTATAGCTTGGATTTCGTCGCAAGACTCAAGCTCATTCAAAACGATGAAAACGAAACAGTTGCCTAAGAGTTAGAATTTAAAAGCACTTTCGATGGGGAAAAAGAATTCCGTCATTTCTGGTCTGACATATATTATAAAATGCCAGCGACAACGAGTGAGTGTCATCAAAAATTCATCGTTTCGGTCAATGATGTTGATGAATTCTTGAAAAATGAACTGAATGAAAAATTTCTGAAAGCAGATGACGGATTTAACCCTAGCATTGCCAGTGACGAGCCCTGGACAGTCAACTACTTGCGAAATTGTTTAGCGTTCGTATACTATTTTCCAAGGTGACAATCGACGAAATGTTGAAAATCAAGGAATAATGAAATCCTTAAAAGGTTAGCCCTTTAGCCTGACAAATTAAAGGGGTAAAAAAAAATCGCAGAGAATTGTACACACGTGTGTACTCGCTCTGCGATTTTTTTACGACACACAATTAACTAATTTTGGTAACAGGTTCAATATTTCTCTTGTGCGTGTAGCTCATTTTTTTGTCACATAATAATAATAATAAAGATGGTTACCAGAAATGATCCGTAATATCTTGAACGAAAAGAATCGCACTCATTGCAGACAATTTAAAAAAAAAAATTGTCTCCAATTTGTTGTTGAATATGATTCGTTTCAAATATAATTGTTCTTGGATCGTTACGAATATGTTCTTGGATTTTTTTATGGCTTGGACTGGAAATCAAATCGGCTTAATGTTCTCGGATCCTTTGGTAAATTCTCCGGTTCCTTGTCTTTAACTTTTTCAGGTTCATCTTTAACAGATAACGGAGATACAGGAGAAAAAGTTGATTCAAAGAAATCAAATACATTTTCTATCGCGATCAGTGCGTAAGGCAAGAGTCGAAGCTAAAGAATAATTTCAGAAGAGACGGCTCGCTTCCTTTCATACGTTGTGACGAGAAAAAAAATATATAAAGTTAAATTTTTTCCGATTCCAATCATCCGATGAACGTTTTAAACGGATGCAAAACATCCGGTGAACGATCTTATAAAAGGACGGTCGATCAAATCATTCAGATTCACTAATGTCTCTCAACATGATGCGTGATCTTTTTCCCAGAGAAATTGTTCGAGTCTTTGAAGATCCAATTCTTCGTCGTGACAAGGAATTTCGTCAACATCTTTTGGATCAACGAGAACGAGTCGTCACCTTTACTGTTTGTCTGGTCAGTAAACGGATTTCTTGTCGAGTGGACGACGAATGGACAAACAAGATTCAAAATTTCTTCACAACGGCTCATGAATCGAATGTGGTTAATCCGTTCAATTCGAAATTGGATTGGGATCTTGTCGAAAGACGCTTGTCCAGAAGCGTAGTCAAACCTCAGCAAAAAAAAATAAATAAATAAATAAATAAAAAAAATACGGACATTCGCTTATATTACAGAATCGACGGACATCATTTCTTGGTCAAGCCGAGATTTATGTTCGGACAAAGAAGAGTGAAATTCGATACGGCGCACATCATTCGAACGATGAACGTTCCAATGCTTTTGTACGTTTTGCCAAGAGAATGCTTGGAACGAACGGAGACCGTCAATCAGACCGGCTATTTCAACAAATACGACAAAGATTTTCACAACAAATTCATTTTACAGCCAGAAATAAGGTACTCGATTCCAGAAAAGATGATCTTCGTTCGAAAGACTTTCTCAGAAAGCTCTGATAAACAGTCATTTTTCATCGTCTTCATTATTATGTAAGCTTGAATAAAGTGAATTGTTCTCGGCCTTCGTGAATTGAAGAAAATATCTGTTGATCCAGATAGAATGAAATTCTTGAGATTTGAAAATTTTGTGTTGTGATGGACAAAATTGTCATCATTAGCCTAGAACTTACGATTCAACAGATAGAACGGCTCAGATAAATGTGGATTCGATCAGGCACATGGAAAAAAAAATTTTTTCCCTCAGGAATAAAACCATTTGTCAATCGTTTTCATTGGGAACAGGAACAACGTTGAACGTCTCGCGATGTGCTTGCCCATTCGAGATCGCTTCCCTCTTTATTATCAATTCAAATGATGGGCATTTGAATCGATGAACTTTACAAGTCCCATGAATAAAGTGGAATGGATTCATGCGTCTGTTCGAAATGTTTTGGGGCGTAATTCAAACGACATTTCTTGAAAAATTCAAGAGAATTCATTTAACGTTTTAAATACATACGTTCAATGTATTCCGTTAATTCTTGTACAAAACGAATTTCTAAACGAATCGGTTATATGAAATGTGCGCGCATGAGATTCTTCTTTAACTGTTTTCAGAAAACATTTAAATTGATTCGGTGGTTTTTGATGTTGTCCTTGCCAAATGTCTTCTTTATAATGTAGGCTTGAATAAAGTCAGTTGGTCTTGCCGTCCGTAAATTCGAGAAAAAAAATATCAGCTGATCCAGATTTCGTCTGTCCGTGAATTAAAGAAAACATAAGTTTGTCCGTCCTTAATAATAAAGTAAAGATTAAATCGTTCGATTGAAGACTTGTGTGTGTAAAATTGCTTTGAGATTCTTGTAACTTGCTTTATTGAAATCCAGAGACCCGTGAGAAACGAAAAGAGACAAAAAAAATTCGATCATCAAGAAATGTGGCTAATTTTTCAGTGCGTCACTGAAAATGAAGCTCGTACGAAATGCGGATTCCTTTTAAAGCTAAAGATTAAAATTAGCTAAAGATTAAAATAGAAATTTGGAAAAAAAAATTTAAAAAATGAAAAAAAATTTAAAGTCCAATCGACCTGGAAATGAAGATCGAATGGAATGTTGACCCTTTATATACGCAAAGATTATAGAAAATTTTAAAAATTATGAAATTTGGAAATATAAAAGATAAAAAAAATATGAAACACATAGTATCAAACTTTTTATTTTTTTTATTTTATATTCACGCTATTTAAAGACCAGAGACTCCCGCTCTTTTATTTCGCATCGCTTCAAACAGGACGTTGTTCCCATATCAGATATGATTTTAAATTTATACAAAGTAATGTTTTTATTCCTTTTCTTAAAAAATAACTTTTTTTTTTTTGAATTTCTGAATTTCAATCTTTTTTTAAATGAATGAGCTTTTCGATAATTCTTTAACCATTTAAATTAACAATTGCACGAAATAATCATGCTATCTATTTTTTATCACACAGGAGAAAAATTATTTTCGCCGTCTTTAAAATGCTCTATTTGTTTATCGGAATTGTTTTTTCCCAAACGAAAATGTGTTGCATTCTCTTAATACAATAGTTTATATAGATACGTTTCACAACTCATGTTTAAATTATTTAAAAATTTACAATCAACATATGAAACTGAAAATATGAAACCTATGTTATTTTAATTCATATATTAATTTCTTAGCGCAAATAATGTTGTTTCGAGGAGATTGACAAGCGAATTTATGTTACACACATTAGCTCTTTATTACCCAAATTATTAACAAAATTTTAATATTTTAATAAAAGCCAATTTTGAAAGACGTAATAAAATTCATTTCACGCACGACTTAGCAAATGAAGCGATATCGGAAAATTAAAAACAGAGCGAATGGTCTTATTATCTTTAACTGCGTCGATTTTAATGGTCTCACTTAATCTTTTTTTTACGGACAAGATGTTGGATTATATGTGAAACGAATATTATTCAACAACAAATTGGAGACAAAAAATGTTTTTAAATTGTCTGCAATGAGTGCAATTCTTTTCGTTCAAGATAATACGGATAATTTCTGGTAACCATTTTCATTATTATTATTGTGACAAAAAAATGAGCTAGACGCACAAGAGAAATATTGAACTTGTGACCAAAATTAGTTAATTGTGTGTCGTAAAAAAATCGCAGAGAGAGTACACACATGTGTGTACAATTCTCTGCGATTTTTTTTTACCCCTTTAATTTGTCCGGCTAAAGGGCTAACCTTTTAAGGATTTCATTATTCCTTGATTTTCAACATTTCGTCGATTGTCACCTTGGAAAATAGTATACGAACGCTAAACAATTTCGCAAGTAGCTGACTGTCCAGGGCTCGTCACTGGCAATGCTAGGATTAAATCCGTCATCTGCTTTCAGAAATTTTTCATCCAGTTCATTTTTCAAGAATTCATCAATATCATTGACCGAAACGATGAATTTTTGATGACACTCACTCGTTGTCGCTGGCATTTTATAATATATGTCAGACCAGAAATGACGGAAATCTTTTTCCTCATCGAATGTGCTGGTAAATTCTAATTCTTCGGCAACTGTTTCGCTTTTATCCTTTCGAATGAGCTTGAGTCTTGCGACGAAATCCAAGTTGTAAGTCATTATGGAAAAAGAAATAAAGAAACGCCCGAACTGAGAGAGAAGCAAAAATTATGAAATGTGTCCGTTCCAGCGTTCCACATTTATACTGGACAAGCCGGAAGTCCCTTTCAACATGAAAATCTTTGATTCTTGTCTCAACGTTTGGACATCAAGAAAAAAATTTTGTTGTGATAAGCCATATGGAAAAAATATTACAACATGTATGGAAAACACTCACAGCACAAGAAATAAATAATCATTATCAGCATGAAGGTCTTTAAAGAACATATAGATGTATTCAAAATTGTTGAAAGCTTATAGAACAGAATGTGTCCGTTTCAATTTTGTTCACTAAAACAAAAAAAGATTATATTGTTGTGTTTCAAGAATGTCCAAAATTGGTTAATTGTGTGTTGTAAAAAATTCGTAGAGACGCGCACTTTTTGTGGAAATTTTTTCCATGAATTCGTTTCCATTATATTGTGTAATATGTAACAATGTAAAGGCTTGATTGTTTTTCATCAAATAGTTCAACAGTAATGAGGAATAGTTATTAGTAAAATGAACAAACAAAATTTGTTTCAAGGAATAAAATTATTTTTTTAATAGAATGGAAATATTCATGCTGTCAACGAAGTTTAAATTAATTATCTGCTAAGTAATACTTATTATGCATAAATTTGAGCATGTGGATGGCTTCAGTTATCTCAGCTCGAATGTAAAATGCCAGAGCAATCTTGATACGGAGGTAAGGCAACGCACTGTCGCTGCTAATCGCTGTGTTAATGGATTGAGAAATTCCCTGCCTTCCAAATGGGTTAAAAGAAAAACAGACTGATTGAAAACAAACACTGACATTATAAAACAATTATAAAACCAGTTCTTCCTTATGGTTCAGAAACTTGGGCCATGACAAAATCGCAGGAAAATCGACTGTTTATCTTTGAAAGAAAGGTTTTGATGAAAATTATGGGTGCAGTGAACATCAGTGGTACTTGGAGGCACAGATTGAACAGCGAACTGTATAAGAATTACAGAGAGGCAGATATCATCAATTACATAAAAGTAAACTGAATGAAACTTTCCGGGCACCTGTACAGAATGAAACCTCACTCTTTAACATCAAGAGTTTTTCATTCTAAACCAATCGGCACCAGGGCAAGAGGGAGACCCAAAATTGATTATGTCAGCAGCGAGGATTTTGGAATTAAAAAGATCAAAAACTGGATATCTGTTTCCAGAGCGAGATCAGAATGGAAGAAGATTCTGAAGAAGGCCTTGGCCCACAAGGGACTGTCAAGTCAATAAAGAAAAATACTTATAATGGCTGTGTATGGTGGATATTCCATGCAGGAAGAGCGTTTATAGTCAAATAGGAAGTGGCAGGAAATAAGTTTTAGTGCAAATCTTTAGATATGAAAAATTGTTAGCCCTACTGACTGAAAAAAGTCAAGAGTAAATTGGAAAGACTTCGCGTATGCCAGAGAACACATTTCAGAGAACTAAGTCATTATCCTAATCGGCGCCAGAAAACCCAACCAACCTAATCGGCGAGTTGCCTATGGTTGGATTGCTTTTATCTTCGGGAAACAAAGATTAATGGTGAAAGAATCTTATACAAAATAAAAGTATTTTAGAAAGCAACCAGCTCATATTCTAACTGGTGATGTGGCCAGTGATGGATAGATGCCTATTACCAGATTGTTCCTGACATCAACAGATAATAAGCGATAACCCAAACCAAGCCCACATAGGCACGTACATCACCATGTTGATAAAAATTCATTTCAGTAATTCTCCTTATGATTTTCATTTTACTAGTTTGGTGTTATCATTTTAAGTATTAATAGTTTTTAAACTTATTAATATAACATGATTATGATAAATGTAATTAAGGCTTCTTTATTTTTATCTTTTGAACAGCTGTTTTCATCTTCTCTGTCAACTAATTTTCACATATTCTAGTTTCTAAATGGTACATTTTTGTGCTAAATTATTTATATTATGAAATAATATTCACAATTTATATAATTTAATAATATTATTCATTCAATAGCTTTCGATTTTATTAATGATTAACTTTAAACTATATGTTTTTATTATTAAATTAAAATATAAATTATTAGAAGATATACAGCGGCAGATGCATTTCCTCAAAGTTACTAAAAATTGCAGCTTGAAAATGCAGTATATCGATACATCTTGCATATAATAAAAGATTTCTGACGTAATCTACAGATTGTAAATTCAAGATTATATTCAGAGTAGACAACAATAATTGTCAGTGATATGTGCTTTTATAAAAAAATGCTTGCGAAACCCAAAACCCAGTTTTTCCATATATATATATATATATATATATATACAGAGTAATCCCCCAAAACTCGGTGTATCAATTCCTCGTTACAGGAAAACGCGTTGTACGAACATTCAAAATGTGTGCGTTTTATTAAAATCAAATTAAGAATATTTTAATTAAAAACTTGTAACTAAAACAGTTTATTTCAAATAAGTCAAGTCAAGTACTTTCAAAAATAGTTTTATTACATGTTTATTAGATGTAGGAACTATCTGAAATAACGTTCAACCGACATCTTTTTTTTTAGCAGAATGTTCAATAGGTCAATAACATAATTTAATTTTATAAGATCACAATTGATATTTATATTTCTCTTCATCCCCTTTGTTAACATAATTCACATAATTAGGTGATTTTTACATAGAGATCCTCAGCTATCCAATAAGCAAAAGTTTGTTGCTGCACCAGTATACTTCTCTCTACCTAGCCTTGAGTTGTGCTCTACCAGTTAGAGAAAGCAACCAGGTCTTCGTAATTTAGAAGAAGACATCAAGCAGAACTCCTAATACTTGATCTGCCACTCCGGCTGTATCGTTTCACTTGGATGACATTGCGATAACAACCTATTTAACGTACCCTATCCACTTTTACTGAACACGACGTAGCATCGGTAAAACAGGGATTCGAATTTACTACCTTCCGAGGATGAGAAGGAAGGCCTAATCAACCAATCGCAGATTAAGTGCATGCTAAATGGTTTAGCTTAATAAGCGAAAAGTGCAAGCTTCGTTTTCTTTTTATTCAATCCATTAAAATAAGGAAAAATGCTTTCCTCTTATATAGAGAGGAATGAGGCCCATTACAGATTTTTCATTGTTTTGATTATTTTCTTAGAGAGCGATTTCCTAATGATTTTGTAAGCGAATGAAAACTAAATTCTGTAGTGTTAATTGTTATGTAGTAAATACTTTATTTTAAAGAATATTTTACATCAACATATAATTCTCCTTATAATTATTAAAAAAAATGACGTGGAAAAAGATTTGATATTAAAATTATACTCTACGAACAATGTAAATGATAAAATGATTTAAATACTTAAATTATGTTATATATAAATGCATTTGTTAAATGAATGCACACATAATTTTCCAAATTAGAATCTATGTGATCAAGATGTTAACTGAAATAATTTGAAATAATTTCTAGTTTTTAAAATAAAAATATGCTCATAGGATCATACACATTTTTATTTTGAGAAAACCTTAAATTATTTCAAATTTAAGAATCTTTAAATTTTAATGTATCTTTGGGTAACGTGCTATTTGCATAACATTAGTTTTTTATTAAGCTAAAAAATATAGTAGTTCTAAATATTTCAAAAAACATAGATAAGTGTTAGGACTACAATTAAATGTAAGGATTTTTCTATCAATAATTAAATCATCACAATTTAAAAGACTTATCAGCTAAGCAATCAAAAAGTAAGTTTTCCATTTAAAATATTTTTATTTTCATAGTTTCTTTGATGTGAGTAATATTTCCGTTATATACTAAAATGCGCATCAAGGCAATGCTTTGATAAAATATTAATTAAGGTATTATAATTTTTATTTTTTATAATTAATATCATTCATCAAAATAAAATTAATATTATTTATCGAGATATAAACATACGTCATTATACATTATTGGTGAGATTTAATGTTAGATAAATCCAAAGTAATAAAATGCTATGTATAAAAACATCAAATCATCCATACTTAAATTTACTCACAATCAAGTTACTAACGAAGTAATATTTTATTTGTTGTTGTTGCACCAGCATGCTTCCCTGTACCTAGTCCTGAGTTGGATTCTACCATTTAAATAGAAGCAACCGGGTGGAGTCTTAGTTATTTTGAAGCAGGGACCCATAGGCCCCCAATACTTGGCATGCCACCCTCAGAAGTATCCATCACACAGAGGGCATAGCGACCAAGGCAAGTTTCAACGTGCCTCACCCACCTTTAGCAAACACAATGGATTTTCGGTAGGCAGGGATTCGAACTCACTACCTCCCGATAATGAGAATGACGTGCTAACAAACCAGGCCTCCGCGGACCTAATACTTTATTTGTATTGATCAATGCAATAATTGCAAAAGAATATTTATTAATTAAATTACAATTATTCAATAATTGTACGTAGTTTATAACTATTAGCAGTAATTATTTTATTCAGAATATCAATTTAAGAAGAATCTGTAATAATTAATAGCAGATTTCATAGTGAAATTCTATGTTTTAAGCTAAATTTGAAAGTTTAATATTTTCTAGATTGTAGTAAACGTTACATGTAGTATTTTGCATTTTTAAAAGATATTTTAGCATTTTTAATTGTTTATAAATAAGCAAACGGACTGTATGGATATGACAAACAATGTTACAATATATTTCCAAATGTAATTAACATCACTGATGGTTAAAAACAATGTGAACTAACGAAAAATTATTTCTTCCATAACTTATTGTGTGAAGATAATATTTTTGTATGATAAAGTAGTTATTTTAGATTATGGTCATTTAAGTTTCTTTTTTTGTTATCAGCAGATAAACGAAGATCTAAAGATGATTTCTTAATAAAATTTTATCACATTAACTTTCAGATAAAAAGAAAGTTCAAACATTAGACATAAAAAAGAAAAAAAAAGAGAACTGATTATTCTATTATTAAATCCCAACGCAATAAAATGCTTATACATTTTATTACGTTGGTGATTAGTTAGGATAATTTGTAAGAAAAAGGATCAGTGATTAATAATGTTTCACCAAATGAGTATTAATACTGGTTTAGTTTAAATAAAATAATGACAAGGACCTTAAATTTAGGCTTTTTTATCAACAAAATTTTTTAGCTATCATATTAAAATTGATAAATATGTCAAATAAATATATCATAAATTGAATAAATTTATATCATATAAACTTTACTCAGTTTACCTGTCGAATTTTTCTGCGTTATTAAATTGAGAATGGCCATACGAATTGGAATGAGATTCATATCAAGATGCTGATTTTAGCTAACTTAAAACATAAGTTGCACTCCATTTAGAAATTTTGATTACAACGTTTGTAATTAAATCATAAGAAGATCACCAGCATTTTTTAAATTTTACAGTGCTGCTACAATGTAAAAAAAAAATCTATGGAGTGCAATTTTTATATTGGTGAGGATTCGTAAAGATTTTCAAGAATCAAATCATAGGAGTTTTCCAGGAGTCAATATTTACAGTAGGTAAAAAAATTTCCAGAAGGTATCTACATTCATATTAAATTTATTTTATTTTAAAAATTGTTAACCAAATATTCATATAATTATATATATGCAACATTTTTCAATTATATTTGTAAATAATCGAAATAAATAAATGCAAAAATTAATGAGAATATCTTTTATTTAAGTTAGAATTTTATTAGCGATTACTTTAAAAGCTTTCAAGGAATTTATACATTGATATTTATTTATTTTTATTAGGTTTTATTTACATAATCAATATTCTTTACATTACTAAATTATGCATTGCATAAAATAATGGGTAATTTTAGAGTTTTTTAACATCGTCATATTAAATTACTACCTATTAATTTATTGAGTATTTCAAGATGTGTATAACAATCTCTTATAAAATAAATATTCTTATATATTCAAAACAAAATAAATACAACTATTAAATAGAGTTTCCAGGTTGTGAAGTCTGTGATGTTTTCCTCAATTTCCCAATATTTAATAAACAGAATAAATTTATAAATTTGATTACAATTACATAGATAAAATCTGTTGTTGTTGTTACAAATCCCATCCAGAATAGCGGAGCTACACCAGATCCATGAGCCCATGCACTCTCAAAAAATCGAGAAAAAGGAGGGGGTCTCCAAGGAGCTACCCAATCGAGGAAGATAAAATGCTCAGCTAATATCTGCAGGTGAATCCAGGAGCAAAGTCAGACTTCTCCACTGGTGCTCCAGATCTTGAATCAACAGAAGCTGTCCCCTTCCCCTTTACCATGAGATAATATTAAATTTTGTTTTATCATTTTCTTTTTGTTTCAATATTTAGTTTAGGTATATATGTAATGACTCTCTGTTCCTTTACCATAAATATAGTGTTTTGTCAATCTATATTTCATAAAAAAAACTTAGTTTACATTTACAGAACTCTTTTTCTAAAATTCATTTATAGCATATTATCTTATTTCAATATTCAATACAAAAAATACGACAAAAACATTAAAATTCCTTTATAGAAATAGTTAATTTTGAATAGCTAAATTATACCAAATAAGTAAACAGGGATGTTGTTTTTACTCATATGGTCATTTTCTGCTTACGGGATATAATTAGACCAGCAGCTAGCTTCAAAATGGAGCCTGAACCACTAAACATGCATTCCTGTAGTGGATTTCAAAGTACTACTCATTTCAGCTGCAAGCTTGGCAAAGAAAATAAGGAGAAAAAACTGAACTTCCAGCACATTTATTAAAATATATATTATATATTGCTAAGAGGTAAAGCTAAAATATAATTGGTGTATTGCATCAAATGATATTTTCTGTATGTATTTCTGATATACACATAAGTCCTCGCAGCTGAAATTAAAACTCTTCAAAATAATATCAAATATCATTTATTATTTTGAAGCTGATAGATTAAAATATTTACATTTAAATTCTTAATATTAATTAAAACTAAATATTTTCACCAATATTTATTTATAAAAATATATACATTGTTTTTATAAGTCATTAATTTTTTTTCTACATTTTCATGCAAGAAAATAAATTAAGAAAATTTGTAATTAAAGTGTAAAACGAATTTTTTTAAATTAATTATTGCCTTATAAGACTATGTAATATTTCCGTTAATAATGTGAAATCAACAGTTAAAATAAGAAAAAGCATAATTTCTCTCATATTTTTCATTTTAGACTAGGCTAGGAATTAATCTATTGCTAATACATTTACACCCCCGACACAATGTTGATAATTATTTATTTAAAACAAACATATATATACATATGTGTGTGTGTGTGTTAAGAACTATTTTCTTGTAGGCGGAGGGCGGAGACATTGCTGCTGTCATTCCAATTATAATATATATATCAACCCTATCGATGGAGCACATCTCATATGCTTGTGATGTTTTACAATAAACACGAGAAAAAAGTATTATTCTAGATTATTTGAGTGTTGAACCAGGGCACCAGATAATAAATTGCTAAAATCTAGAAGTACAAAAGTATTCACATTATTGGTTATTTATCTATCATATTTGGTGCCAAAACACGGAAATTGGCTAAACTGAGTATTACGGTCTCAGCTCGCAAAACGCGAAAAGTTGCCAAATCTGATAAAATTTGGTGATTTTTTTCCTTGCCAAAACATTACCAAAACGAATTAGTCGCCAAATGTATCACCAAATACAGCGTCGGAATGTCTCGCCGCCGCACATCCCGAAAATGCTCGCCATTTTTTGGATTTTTTTATCGGAATTTAAATCTTGTTTTTTCATATTTTATTTCATTTCGGATGTAGCGCGGAATATAAATATTGTCTTTTATATTCACATTTTGTATTTCGTCGTGGATATAGTGCCGGAATTTTAATACTGTCTTTTATATTCGTTTTGTATTTCGCTATGAATATAGCGCCGGAATTTCAATTCTTTTATATTCGTTTTGTATTTCGCTGTGGATATGGCGCCGGAATTTCAATCCTGTCTTTTATATTCAATTTGGCCCCCTCAAGTCCCACAGGCTGCCTCATAGTGTGCACTAGTTGCCGATGAGGGGATGTTCCTGGGCGGAGTGGGTGAAGTACGTCGGGAGAGTAATCTCCTGGTAGGGTCACCCAAGGTGTGAAGGCCACTTCACTATGTCCAGCGAAAGCCTGGGGCAACCGAACAAAGTCAGACTTCTACCCTTGGGTTCTGCCTTGGGTGCTCCAGGTACTCTGTACCAACAGAAGCTGCTCTTACACCCCACTTTTCATGAATCTTGGGTTAGAAAGTTTTGATACTGCCACGTCCGTCGCGCAGGATAAAAAGTAACGCGTTCGGAGTGTTCGTAAATGCCTCCGTTCGAAAGGTTATAAGCCTACAATTAAAAGGTTACTTTTAGGGATATCATTCCTACCCACGAATGGTACACATGCAAACATCCTAGTGGGTAAACACAAGAGATTCAGCCAAACGGCTCTAACAAGACTGCGAAGTGGCCACCTGCTTGCTCAGAGACACGTCTCTGGTACCAAGGTCTACCCTCTCTGTCCCAAATGTGGAGTGGTTCAGGCCTCCCCATCTCATATTTTTCAATGCATTGGGTGTGAGAGAGGAGACATGGAGTTGAGATCGGAGGTGGTGCTTGAGAGACTAACTATTTTTGGATTCATGGGGTTGGTGTGATGGTACTGTCACGCCAGTCGGAGATAAGCAACAACATATTCAATTTGGATTTTGCTGTGCATGTAGAGCGCCGGACGAAAATTGATGGTAAGAATTTAATTTTAATTATTTTCTGCAGGCATAGAATTCCTAGAATTGTATGATAAGTATTTAAATTTCCAATAATAAATGAAATTAAAGAATCTATTTTTTAAAATTCTAGATTTGTTTACTTTTAGTAATAATGATTTGAAACATTCTAACTTTAATAACTGAAATTCGTTATTTATTTTTAACTCGATGTTATTAAATGTAATTATTTTTGCTACTTTATTTCCTTTAATTCTAATTCTGAAATATTTTTAAACGGAATCTTAAACCAATTCTTATTACGATTATTGTTTTCTTGCATGCGGTTAGGCTTAGTAATTTGATATCTAGGGGAAACCCCGCTTTAATAACATGGTTGTTATTATTTTCTTATTTAGTGTTAATTGGGGGAAGGGGAATCCCCGACTTCTTATGCCGATTGGCACCCATTCTGGGTTGCTAATCAATTTCAAATACCCCTGTCTCCTCCGCTTGGTGAAAATTTTTTTCGCCAACATGAGACCGTAATACTCAGTTTTACCTCAAGCTTTAAAGGTACTGTACATTTATATATGAGTTGAAATGGAAACTATCGATGAATTAAAATCAAAAAGAAAACTTGCTGAACAACAAGTTTTCAACACAATATGTTATTTTACCCCAAGACAAAAATTAAAAATTCAATTCATATTCCGCCGCCTGATAAAACTGAAACTATTGAAATTTCAGATAATCAAACGGTAATGCATTCTGTTTTCAAACATAACTCGTTAAATAGTTATTCTACTTTATTACAAACTGCTCAAGTTCAAATTGAAAACAGATCTAAAAAATTAATGTGTGTGTGGCAAGAATACTCTATGATTCTGCTTCACAAAAATATTTTATTCGAAGGGATTTAGCAAAAGCATTAAACGTGAAAAGTATAAGAAAAGAAAAACTTTTTATTTACACATTTTCAAATCGAAATCCTTCTAAAAAGGAATATGAATGAGTGAATATCACATAGCGTAATAAGTTTTTCCCTCACTCAAGTATAAACATTGAAGCTTTAATTACGGACGAAATATGAGCTACTAATTGTATTCAGAAATTGATCCCCAATTGCTTTTACGGAAGTCGGATACTTCTCGTGAAAATTTACGTGATGATCTTGAGGTCGCAGAAAAACGATTTTGTTTATTGGAAAGGAAATTTAATGCTTACGAATCTTTATTTGAAAGATATAATGCTGTCATGAAGGAACACTTAAGTGAAGGAATTATTGAAATGAGTGAGTCTTAATTGTTTTGTCGGTTATACAATGCCGCATAGGAATGTTTTTAAAGAAACCTCTTCCAGTACGAAAATAAGAATTGTTTACGATGCTAGTAGTATACGGGGAAATAATTTAAGTTTAAATGAATGTCTCTTTTTGGGAGATAAATTAAATCCTAATTTTGTAGATGTTATTCTAAAATTTAGAGTTCATAAAATAGAATTTAACGGGACATAGCTCGGGCATTCTTACAAATATAAGTTTCGGAATATGATAGGAATTATTTATATTTTATCTATTATAAAAATTGCGATAGAACTAAACCACCTACATTCTCATTTTAGTAGACATTATTTTGGAGTCACCTGTTCTCCTTATGTCTTGGCAGCAACTATCAAAACGCATATTAAGAATTTCAAAAGTACTTATCCTCTTGCATATGAAATGTTAAATAACAACTTATATGAAGACGATCTGTGTTTTTGGAAGTTCTAAGGTATAGAAGAGACTTTCTAATTCACTACAGATGCTGTTTTTATTTTAAAAGCTGCAAATATGTCTATGAGAAAATTTGATACAAATTCGAAAGAACTTAAAATGTTTTGGAAAAATTCTAACTCATCGATTGAAATTAATGAAAATCCTGATTCACATTTAAAGATCTTAGGACTTAAATGATACTTTCAGATACTTCGCCAAAGTCTTTTGGAGCTGTAGCTTACTTCAGGTGCAAAACTTCAGAAACTACTTTTAACACGAGTTTTGTTATTTCTAAAGCACGAGCAGCACCCCTTAAGAAGTTAACACTATCTCGACTGGAGTTAATGGGATCTGTCATAGCTGCAATATTAGTCAAACATTTTAAAGAACTGTTTAAAAATCTCGATAAAATATATTTGTAGAGTGATTCTACGATTGTACTCCATTGGATAGAAGGATCTACGACAAAAAGGAAGCAGTTCGTCAGTCCAATAGGGTTACAGAAATTCAAGAAACTACAGATCCAAGTGATTGGAGACAGTGTTGGGAAGAACCACCTCGCATACCTATTTACCAGAGGAATTGTTTGCAAAGACTCGATATCTTCAAGGAAATGGTGGCATGGCCCTGAATGGTTAATCAACCCGGAAGATACCTGGCCATGTGCACAAAAGCCTAAAATCAGCATTGATGATGAAGAGGTGGAATACGACGGACAAAAAATTGTTACTTCAACTATTGTTTGTGCCAAAATTATGGATCTGGATAGATATAGTAGCTTGTGAAAACTATTAAGAGTTACTGCTTGGATATTACGTTTCGTGAATGTGTTAAAAACCAAACTTCAACAAAAGGATCCTATTACATCTGACGACCTCGACAAAGCGGGAGTTTTGGGTGAAATCTGTTCAAAGGGAAGTTTTCTGTGAAGAAATAAACTGTTTAATTGCAGGTAAACCTCTTCTGAGGGACTCAAAACTTCTCTTGATCAAGATGGTGTTTTGCGTATCACAGGTCGCTTAGGCAGAACTGATTTAACAACTAATGAAAAACATCGAGTTATACTACCTGCTAAAACAAACAATAAAATCACTACTTCGTAAATGTGTTATCTGCAGAAGATTCTACTCTTCTCCTGGAGATCAATGTTTAACTACATTGCCAGATGAACGAGTAGAGCAGTCGCATCCATTTGCAATCATCGGAGTTGATTTTGCTGGTTCTTTGTTTGTAAAGAACGATGACAACAAGCAATGTATTTTATTGATAACATGTGCATGTTGTTGATAAGATGCCTTCATTTAGAGCTAGTTGGAAATTAATCGACAAACAATTTTGTTCTAGTATTCCGCTGCTTCATTGCTCGTCGTAGTTTGTCACCTGTAGTGTTCTCCGATAACGCGCGCACTTTTAAACGTGCTGAACAAGATTTAAAGCAACTTTGGTCAGGTTTGAACTATTCAAAACTTTGTTCTTCAAACTGCATCAAATAAAAATACATCGTAGAGAGCGCTGCCTGGTGGTGTGGATTTTACGAACATAGGGTACGAACTGTAAAGGTTACTCTTCGCAAAACTCTTGAAAAATCCTCCGTAACCATTGAGCAGTTGCAAACTGTTCTCTTCGAGATTGAGGCTATGATAAATTCTCGCCCAATTACCTATGCTGGAACTGATGTAGATGAACCAAGTGCTTTTTACACCGACTCATTTTCTTATAGGGAAAAGAGTAACATCTTTGCCTTCTGTAAGATTTTACCTTGATTCAAAACTCTCGGTAAAAGTTTACAGAGCTGTACAGGTTAGGCGCAATTTCAAATTTTCACGACAAGCGCTCTACAGCTATGTCGCCAACCTAAATTACGTCACTACGCGCAGTATCCGGCTACCAATACCGATTTCATTCGAATTTCAACTTAGAAATCGCACGTTTTTGAAATTCCAAACATCAAAATTTCGAATATGTTATTATAATTAAGTACTATAGAAGTTTTAAAATTCCAATAACTAGACACGAAAATTTTAACATCAGTGTAGCCATACCTAGTACAGTGACAACCGGGCAATAAAGCTAAACTTCTAACTTTAACAAATTGCATTTGTTATACAAACTCGATTTTTAATTAACCGGGCGTGTGACGCCCAATTAAAAAAATATTCAGTACGGTACGATTCGGCACCAACATTAAACACTCAATAAAGTTTACTTAAAGATGTATTTACTTATGTAAACATGCATTTTTATAAAACTTAGTTTCTAATAATCGCTCTGATTGAAATTTTAATGAAAAATAAAATAACTCACACTGCTGAGAAAAAAATGTTTGAGAGCTTCGAAAAAAATCTGCGTTTTCATCATGCTTTCTCCGCTATACATACTGTGCGAGTAGGAATCAAACTGACCGGGCACATTATTAACACCCCATAAATTCCAAATAATATAACTTAAAAAAAATTCAAGCAATATACTTTTCACAATTTCGAAACAATATTTTAAAAATTATAAGGACTTATCTTCCGAAATTTCGAGATAATTTAACTAAAAAAAAAAAAAAACTCGAAATCCAATAGCGGGAACATTAACGTAGCATATTCTTTAATTGTAAACAAATAAAATTACTCATTAAACGCAAGGGTTGCACACAAAACGAATTTCGCGCATGTCATACGACCACCATAAGTCATAAAACGAAAATCTCGTCATGAAAACGCATTCCGAACCGTTAAGCCAGTTTGGCGCACTTTATCGCACGCTTGGCGCATTTTACCCTCTGTATAGTTCTCTACTCTTAGAGCAAAATTCAATTACAGTAAAAAATATGAAGATAAATTTAAATATTTATCTTTTTACAAGTTCTAAATATGTGCAAATGTAAATTAGATAGATATAACTAAAAACACAATAAATTAACAGATAACTGATGATCAATGTAAGCAGTTTAAATATTATAAATTTCATAATTAATATTAAGAATTGCTTTTAATTATGCAAATATATGGAAAAAGGTGGTGGTGTGTATTTCATTTACGCAATGCATAATTTTAGTAGTATATGAAGCATAAAACATTTTCAAAGCTAGTTAGAGCATTCCACCACTTCAAATAACATCATTTCTATATTAGAAATTATGTAGTTGCTGATGTACTTGATAAAGATGAAAAATCAATATTGCTATTATCAAGAACTCTTGAAAATCTGCTTTACCTTAATTAAATCAATCAAAAGATAAAAGTGCTTAAAAAATTGAGAGAAAGTTAAATTTTATTAAATTATTCAAGTTTAAAATAAAAAAATTAAGAAAGTGTTTTTAATATTACCTTTATTTAATATTTATATTTCACTTTAGAACTGATAATCATTCTAATTAAATGTTTTAGGAGTAAAGGAGGAATAAAATTTTTATTTTTTGTATTTAATTAATTAATGAGTTTTAAAGAATTGTATTATTTGAATTGGTGTAAATATATGTTAGTTTTAAGTAATTCTCCAATTTATCAGCAATGAACTCAAATGAGTGGATAAAAACTAAAATACTGCGTGTAATATTGTATTTATTAAAGCAAAATTTAATAATTCATGAATTTAATTTTTTTCTTGAAAATATTACATTAGCAATATAATTTGAATATAAATGTGCAATAAAATAGATAATACAATGAAACAGAGAAACAAATGAAGACTATAACTCTCTGATCTTATTAAATTAGCTGGAGAAAGTTCACAGAAATTTAAAGAGTTTTAAAAATGAATGCCAAAAATAATCATAAAAGAAAAATGATTTTATCTCATATTATTAAAATTTGAATCTCAGTTGTCTTAATTTTTTAAGACTGTTTTATTTATAATTTACTATGTACTTGGAGGTATCATGCATTGAAAAAATCTAAAAAATGTAATAGATAATCATAGTGAACTAAAGAATTTCAACATTTAATGTTATAGTTACATAAATTGCTATTTTTTGAAGATTTTTAAAAATCTTCTCTAAGTGAATATAACCCAATTGAAGTAAGCATATTTCGCTCTTTGTAGCCAAATTCTAGTTAAACACATGTACCAATATCTCATTATGCATTTATTTAATACATGTCAGAGACAAGGTATTTTCTGTACTTAAATCTAATTTTAAAAAGGATAATATATGCTATTTATAAGGTTAAGAAATGATGTCCCAATTAATAGATATTAACACTGGAAACAAAGTTTAATATTATTTATAGAAGAATTATATCTAATATTATGTAGATGAGACAATATATATAGAAAGAAAATAGACAACATATTGTAATCAACATGTATGTTCAGATACAAATCATTTTTATATCAATAAGCTTAAATGTGTTTATTTTAATATTTATTAATACACAGAAGAGGTTAAATTTTTATTAAATAAAAATATTTATTTTTACACATACATTTCAATAATTTGTAACTGTTGCTACAAGAATTTTAATAGTATTAAACTAACTTTGAAGACTTATATAAGAGTACCATAAAATAATAAACTAATAACATAGGTGCCACTTTAATTTAACTATAAACATAGAGGTTTAAAAATCAACAATCAACAATTTATCTTCAAAATTTTTTCTGCGTATTTATTAATTTTTAAACCGTAAACTTATACCATAGTTTCAAGTGGAGTTATCATCCACTCAAACATTAAACATTTTAAATGTAAGAGCTTAAATCATTTTCCAATGTTGTAATTTTTTTGCACATTAAGTATCCAGAAAATACTATTTTTCCTAACAATACTGAAAAATTTTAATATTTTCAAGTAGATTTTAAAACTGGCATTGCATTTTTTTATAAATTTAATACTGATTTAAAATATCATATAATGATGTAAAAACAAAATAACATTTTTTAATATTATTTCAACTTGAAATTTTTCTAAGTTGTCAATGTAATGATGGTATGTTATTACAGTTGTTTGTGGATAAATGAATCTTGAAATTTATTTATCAATAAGCAGCTGCAGTGAAATATCAATACATATATTAATGATATTCATTGATAAAAAAAACTCAGCTTGTGAATGAAAACTAGAAGAAAATTCATTTCAAGCTAATGCTATTGTGTGAACAGTTTTTAAATTAGAGTGTAACAAAATTTCATATATCTCAAATTTTATTTTGAAGTATTAATTTTTAAAATTTAGTAATTTTACATAATTGTTAAAAAAATGTTTAATTAAGGAATTTACTTCGAAAAATTTTGAAAAATGGGCATTGTTAGAATAGTGGCACCTATGTAATAAACAAAAATAACAGATTATATGCACCACTATTAATTTGATCATAAGCAAAAAATTTAAATTCAGGAACTAAAAAAAATCACATTTACGGCATTTTAATATTAAAAATACAAATATGAACTTCTATTTAAGAAGTTAATGAAGCATTATATTTTAATATAACATATTTTTAATGTTATAATTTACATTAACATAACATTTAAGTTCTATTTCATTTAAACATTGTACATTCTAACTATTTTGATTCATTGTAGTTGACATAAAATATTAAATAACAATAAAATATACATTTCTGATTACCAAATTATACTTAACTCTTTTATAGAATAAATAGAACTGTTTAAGCAATTATGAGATTTAAAAATTTAATTTATAATTGAACTCTACACAATTGTTACCAAATTCTTTTACACCATAAATAAAACTGCTTGGTCAACCAATTATTTGATATTCAAAATTTTTTAGCATAAGTTGATCAATAGTAAATAATTCTGAATAAAAAGAAATAAGGTTAAGTACTTCATTGTGCAATGAATGTCACCAATTAGAAAATTGGTATTTTTTATTAAATATTTTCCGCCTTAATTGCATAAATTTATCACAGCTTATGTCTTAAGAGTTAAAATTTTCACAATTACAAACAGCTGAATAAGGAAATATAAACACTAATGATTTTCTAATGTCAGAAACGGATAAATTTTCAAAAGCTTATGAACAAATTTATATTCAGACATTTTGTAAGAAAAATTATTGATAGTCATTTTATATCAAAAGTTTTTGACTGAGGAAAGTATTTCATCTTTTATAGTAAACATTTTTTAAATTAAAATTATCAATTAAGTATTTTTCCTTGAAAAAAAATTTGCAATAACAATAATTGCTAAGGTATATATGATACCTGCGTCGGCAAAACAAAAAAAGAAGGTTTTGGTCTTCTAACATAAATAAAATATTTAAAACCGTTAATTAAAAAATTTTAGTTTTGGAAATCAACATTTAAAACCTATTATTTAATTGCATTTTAAGAAGGCTGTGCCATTCAATTTTTAAACATGTAAAAAAATGATAACCAATACTTTAATATTTGACTTAAATTATAGCGATATTAAATGATTTATTTATTTACTATCATACTGGGATTCAACAGCAATAACTATAATAAGCTGTAAGTATTGATATAAATGTGTAATTGACAATTTTATTTTAACTGTTTTACAATCCAATACAAACTGATAAAACTGTAAATTTTTTGTCTCACTTCAGCAGATATTCATTGGGATATTTGATGTAAAGGGGTAATAAGGATCAAAAGTTTAAAGTGGATTTCAAACCACTAGAAATATATATGCGGCAAAAGTAACAATCAAACCTATAAACTAAAAGCCACAAACTCTATTCCAATAAGAACTTAATACACTTTTGAGTGAAAGTCAGAAATAAGAGAATTTTTCTTTACATCATTCTATAATTTTATTATGAATGAATTGATGAAAGGATATTAAATACTTGTACTTATCAATTGTTATAATGAAAAAATTTGAGTATTTTTCTATTTCAAGAGGCTATAAGACAGTTCCCAAAATTAAAAAAAAAGCACCACTCATCGAGAATAACTCTCTAGCAATGTAATAAAAAACAATCCTCTGTAACCTTACACAGAATTGCTACTGTTTCCTGATTGAGCTTACATGCTTCAAACTTCTTTTTTTCTAGATTGTTAATAATAAATTTTCTAACTACTATTGCTTTTTTCCAAGCCATTGTAAATTGCCATCTAATGAAGATTCTACAGTAGATTTCAAACAAGAAAACCAAAAAGTTTTGTTATGAAAATCACAACATGAGTTTGTCAAGAATATTTATGTTCTAATTTATTCCAATGAATATTTCCAAACAAGATGCTTTAAAATGACATGGTAGAAAAAGCTCTTGCAATGAAGAAAAAATTTTGCAAAAGCAAAATTGGTTAAAAAAATTTCAAATTCATTTTCCTTAGTTATGATACTTATATATTTCTTGTATCAGGAAAAGATATTGGCAAAATTTTAGGTGAGAAGTTTGTACAAAAGATTTATTGAATGGCCATTAATCCCAAAATAAAGGTTGCAAAAGATTGTCTAAATTGATGAAGAAAATTTTTTCACTTGGGGAAAAAATCACATTGGACAAATGCTTTTACAAATAATGGGTTTTCAACAGATTATATAGAAAATCTTATGAATATTTTTTATTACACTTCCTAATCAATCAACAAAAATTTTATTATGTATCATAAAGGAAAATGTTATTGAAGAAACAACTATATAGATAGCTGAAAGGAATATAAACTGGATAACTACAAGATATTGGCTTTGAATACTTTATAGCAATCAAAAAATGTAACTTTTTAATCAGAAAGTGATTGCTACACCAAAAAGGTAGAGCATCTATGGAGAAGTTTAAAATTACAACCAAGATAACAGGTCAGCAATATTTAGAATCCTAATTGAATTAGTTTATGTGAATATGAATGAAAAATTAACAGATTTTCTTCAATGTAGCAAGCTATTAAAAATTTCATACCTTCTCAATAAATCAAGGCATTTTTTTTAAGATTTCCTAGTTTTATGTCATATTTATGGAATGCATAAAAGGATTTTTTATACTGCATATTATACATTTTGTTTGGTGATTAGGTGCAAATGTTTCACCTTTGTGAAACAAAATAGTACAGGAAAGTTTTGTCAATAGCCACCCGAAAAAGAAAAAATATTTGTGCTATGGAAAACGTTTTTTACTGAAACTTGTTCTAAACTGTACAAAGTATTAATCTACATTATAGTATTATTTGAATGAATTAAATTGAGACTAATATAAGCAGCTGTTAAATTTTGTACATAGCTTTATAAGCACCATTAAGTTTATCAGGAATTTTTTTGCAATAAAAATGTAACTTATTTTTAATCAATTTCAAAAAAGCTAAATAAATTGATAGGATTTAAAAAATTTTTAACTTTAACTTAAAAAAGTATAAGGTTTTAGAAAATAATTACTAAAATTATAATTAACAATTTACATTTAAGCAAACTATGAATAATGAATTGATGTAAATAAACAATCACTTCATTCATATTAAAATTATACATCTGAATTTGTTCTAGGCATTTGAATAAAATTTATCTACCAGTAAAATACTTTTTAAAGTTAAAATATTCTTTAAAACTTATATAAATAAAATAATGATTCTAGGTATAATATTGAGCATTTATACAAACAAAAAAGAGCTTCACTCCATTACAAAGAATTGGAAAACATCACAAAGTGGCTTAGAATCTTGTAACTGTCAGTAAACCTTAAGAGGAGGACACTTACGAGAATTTCAATCTTGTAATCCTCCTCTTCACTTTTCCTTTAATGCGACAGTGACTTTTAATAGTCTCTTCTGATAGAAACTTCAGCAAGTTTATTGAAACCTAAATAAATAAAAACTATAGTAAATCAGAGTACACTTTTTAATGTGACAATGATATAATCTATATTATTAAAGAGTATATAAGTATTATCCCATAGACCATTTTCACCTAAGTGTCAAATTTTAGTCTTTCTTTCAAAATACAAGAGAAAAAGACTAACAGAAGTTAACTTACACCTTCATACAGCAAATGAATATAAACTTTACAATTAACTTTCATTTTGATTTTTTAATAATAAATTTAAAAATTTGCATGTGTTGAAAATAAAAATAAAACATGAACTCAAATGCAGTAAAAATAATTTTAAAAAATTGCTACGGCTAAATTACAACATTTGCAATGTATTTTTTCTGCAAATGGTTGATAGGATAATACAGAGGTATCCATTAAAACTAACTGGACAGTAAATTAAACATAAGTTCTATATATTTAACTGTTATTTCTATTCCTAAATTTTTAAATCACATCCTTTAGATGTATTGTATTGAGCTCTTAAATTTGAATCAAGAAATTAAATTTTGAATAAGTAGATTACACAGCAGAAAAACTGGCACAAATGCAAAATTCAACTGTTCTGGACAAAAAGATGAATAGTGATTATATACTTATGATCACTTACTGGACATGACAGATTATTTGAAAGGACATACTGATTATTTGATTGTGTAAATATGATAGTGGTTTACAAAACAAAATAAACTTACATCCATGATTAATAGAAAAATGGAAAATTCTAAAAAATTCAGTATTATTAACATCAATCACTAACTTCAATGTTCAGAAACAGTTGTTTGAAAATAATTAACTCCTCAAATCATAGCCACTGTTATAATATGTTGAAACTGAAGAATCTGTAGATATTTTTCATCATTGAAGTTTATAATAAAGTTATACATTTTATTTTTCATTACAAATATTTGGGTGTAATATTCCTAGATTTCTAACAGAGAATTATAGGTATTCAATTAATGAAAAATGCAAGAGAAATAAAATATTTTATTAATTTTTTAATCTCTCACACATTCTTAAATAGCTTTTGTCATAATGATACTGATTGTTTAAAAGATAAAGCTTAATATTTCTTATCTTTCAATCTAACAGAAAGTAATGGTTATTTTTTTATTTACATGTACATTATGATAAACAAAAAACTTAAAAATGATCCAATTAATTATGGCATAAATTACAGCATAAAATAAAGATTCCAGAAGGAAAAATGATTAATTCCTGATAGAAATTATTTTAAATATTATATACATTAAGCAATTGTTTGCTCATGAAAATGAAACAGATTTTTCCCTTTAAAAGTTCTTTTATTTCAATGACTTTATTACATTTAGCAGGAATTGGAATTGGTTTTTTGATAGTTTGTATATGATACATTCAGATATAAAAATTTCCAATATTGTATTTTAAAATTCAAAATTTTTACTTTGAATTTTTGAAAATTTGTAATTAACATTAAAAATTAGTATTTTGACAAAGAAAAAATGCTTTATAGTGACAAGACTAATTAGTAGTCAGAATTGTTTTATAAGGACATGACATTATATACATGACAATAAATCAGTTTATATTTGGTAACATTGATAACTGCCATTTTTTTCCAAAATAACTATGTAGTTTAAATTTAGTCACCATTTTACTTTACCATAGTAACATTTCAGAAAATTAATTTCACTGAAATGTGAAACTAACGTGGATGGATTAGAGACAAATGAACAAAATGGCAAAATAAATATTATCCCAGAACTACTTGTAGCCTATTACATTCAAATGTAACAGTTTATACAACGGATGCATGAATTTGAAAATATAACCTAACATATTCGACATGAGAGCTTGACGCCTTTTAAATAGGTCATTATTATTTACTTATCTCTTTTACAGGTTGTTTGGGAGAGAAGTCCAACCCAACAACAGATATTTATTCATTTTCCAATATTTTTTATGCTATTATGTGATTTTTAAAGTTTCTGATATGTGTATTTTTTAAACTTGGGAAATTTCCCGTTCTATAAACATGCAATGAAAAAAGGCGCCATGGTTGTCAATATCCTACTAGTTCCTACAAAATTTATATTTTTAATGCCTTTTTGTTAATTTTATAAAATTTTATTACTGCACAAAAGAGGAAAATACAATAAAATGAAATTTTATTATTTAATTACATGAAATTTTGTGACAAAACTTTAAATTCCTAGGAGAACCCACACCCTTCCCCCTAATGACTTTGATTTTGAGAAGATATAATATAGCATCATTAAACATTTTAGAAATTGTATACATTGTTTTAATTTCTTTTTTGAACATTTGTTTAAAATGACAGCCAATAATTGTTTAGTGATTTAAAACAACTTGTGAACAGGCTATTTCTCAGACAAATTATAAATCAGCCGATTTGAGTATTGAATGTACAAACTATTTTGCATTAATTTGCAACAAACAAAAATCAAATCTAGATTTAAAAAATCTTAATTTATATTCAGAAAAAATACTAACCAACAGCTTGTAGGAGAAATAATCAATACAAAGCGTTCAATCGAAGGGCTTATGCAAAACGAAGATCAGTTTGTATTTGGCAAAGACGGCCGTTATTTAACGTAACTGTTATTCTATAACAGCTTATAAGTTGTAGAATAACGTAACTGTTATTCTATAACTTGTTAAAATTATTTAAGTAACCGTTACTTTGAAAATGGTGTAACTTCAGAACATACACCTTTAAATATCTCAGCGCAAGTATACAGAGTTGGCAATTTATTGCTTGACTGTGAACGTGGGAACAAGTGTTATCAGAAGAAAGTTCGTTATTCAAAGAACTGACTGTTATTATACAAGAACGAAATGTTGTTTGACAACAGTTCGTTCTTCAGTAACGAAGAATTATTCGAGCACAGCTCGTTATTTTAAGAACGCCTGTTATGTAATAACGAAATGTAATTTGATAACAGCTTGTTTTCGTTCTTTCAAGAACGTTGGTTTTCGTTATGATGCTGGACAATATTTTGATGCTTTTTTCTTTTTTTCTTACTAATCCCTCTGATCTGAATTGAGATCAGATCCATGAGGTTGTCCGCTTTTAATACTTTGAAATTCATATTTCACATGTTGATTTATTAAGGGAGGTCTCTCTTTATTTTTGAAATTCTTTGCATCTATTCTGCTCTCGCGGTTCACAATTGATTCGGAATGGGATAAAAAAGTATTTGTTTTTAAAAAGAGAATTGTGTGCTTTTTCTTTTTATAGTATGAAATTTCTTGTGAATAAAATATTCTCAATCGACATAAGTTGCAATATTTAAAAAATGATCGATACGTTATAAATAAGATCTAATTAAAGAAATTCCTTTACAATTATTATAAAATTTTTAAAAGTAAAGGTTTTATTCATTCTTTAAATATTAAAAATTACTGTTTATCAAAAAATCATGATCAAAGGAATTATTTAAAAAAATTCCTAAATATAATTATTTTATATATTTTTTATTATTATTAATTTGCAATTATTATATAAATTTTAAAAATTAATTAATTTTTAAAATATGTATTATTTATTAGTTAATATATCAAATATATATTAATTAATAAAATATTCATTTTACTATAATTTAAATTTTATTTCTTATAACAATATTTATTATAATGTTATTTTAATTATAATTATTAAATTACATTTATTAAAAATATAAAAATTTTTATTTCGTTTTAATAACTATTGAAATAAATTCAGAGACCAAATATATAAACATATAAAATATATTTATTGTTTTATTTTACTATCTTTAATATAGTATTTTCATAAAATAAAAAAAATAAAAATAAAAATAATCACGCTTTTAAGCGTTATAAAAATAAGTTGATAAGTAATCAAGTTAGCATGAACGAAATGTATATGTTCAATCTTTTTAAGATATTTTATTTTCAAAATGCCGTAAATAATTATTGTGATCACTCCAAACATAATAATTATTTTAATTGTTTCTATACATGTAATCAAATGTAATAATGCATTAAAATGGCAATTTTATCAACACTTTTAGCGATTAAAAACTGGAAAATGAAATAATTTCGTAAAAATAAGTTATCTTAAAGTAAAAAAATAATTAAATATCTGGTTTAAGATGGTTTAACTAGAGCAAGAATTATTTTAAACTAATTTAATTCATTCAACAAAAAAATAAAACTAAATTTCAAATGTCTTGAAAAAAAGATATCTAGAACACGCATTTAAAAGTAAATTGATATTTATAGTAAAAATTAGAAACAAAACAATTTAACTGATAAAACTGTCGATAAATTGAATGGGTTGTTTAAATCTTACACAATTCAAATTACTGCTCACAAATAGGTTAGCATATAAAAATTAAAAGAATAAAACAGCGAATTAGATGTTAATTGTCATTTATCTTTCTTATAAACTCTTTACTATATTTATTTATTTCTTCCTTTTCAGCTCTTGATTAAATATGATATGTCCTGAAAATTCGTCCAATGTAGATGTTAACTGCAATAATAAATTTTTTTAAGCTGCATAAATGAGATACAATTATGAGACTTTTATTTATTCATAAGACTTTCATAAATATCATTATTTGCATAATAGTTTTTATAATGATTAATAAAAGTATTTTATATTTCAAATCAAATCAAACAACAAAATATATGAACAACGTATATTAAATTCTTTGCAATTTGCTTATGAAATAAATTTCTGCATTTTAAACAATCATCCACTTAGCAATACGATGCAAAATATTGTTTTATAATAACGAAAGTTCATAAATTTAAAAATTATGTACTTAAATACGACTAAACCAAATATAGACTTACGGAAAAACTTTTCATAGGTAGTGGAATATATTAACATCTCAAACAAGAAGAATTCAGTAAACATGTAGTCATTCACACTGACAAACATAAATGCAGAAGCTGAAGGGCAATACACATTTCCAGTTGTTCAACAATGGCTGATATCGAACTCAAAACCTTCCAATTCGAAGATTACATCTTGCCACAAAACTAAGCTGAACTTAAAGATTATATAAACGTACATGCTAGAGTATGCTAATATATATACATGGGAAAAATAAAAATGAAAAATATTATATTGAAAAATCAATATAAAAGATTTTTAAGTGAACAAAGCATTTTTGTTCCCTATTATTTTATAAAATTATCACACTTTCTTAAAAAAAACTCAAAATTTTCAAAACAAAAAAATAATAACTGTCAAAGAGGTGATTAAAACATCTAAGTTAAAATTTTAATTTTCATTCATAGAATTCCAAAATTAAAACTTATGTCCATAAAGAATGCTTGATAGTTAATTAAAATTAATAATAAATTTTGCAATGCTCTAAGCTGAATACTTTATTAATACTGTAACTATACACTTAAATGATTTGCGTTTTGAAGAAATGATTATTTGATATGATTTTTAAGGAAAATAGAAGAGACTGTGTGTGAAAATTGCTGTGATATATAATACTTTCTAGAAAAAAAATTACAATTAATGGAAAACTGAATCATAAAAATGAAAGATTTGTGTGTGAGTGTTAAAAAATTTGCATTTCATTACTTTTAACTAACTTAATGAGTTTCTTTTACCCTCTGCAAAAATTTTCAGAGGGTGAAAGAAACTCATCAAGTTAGTGGGAATCCCGTAAGATTTATTTCTTTTCTGAAATAGAAAAATTAGTAATATTTCCCTCTTGAATTTTTTTTTTCGAAAAATACTTTGAAAACACCGGCTAAATATGATTTAGTAGTCTTTCTAAGAAAAATTCCCCTCCAGAAGGAGAATTCTACTATCACGGTTCAATTATTTTTTTACAACCAAATATTTTTCAACGAGCTATCCTATATGAGTTGGCTCCCAAAATATTATTTAATTATTTAACACACCTCAATACCTCCAATAACAGTTCAATATCACCAATAACATCTTAATATTGCCAATGACAAAACTATTGGACAATGACCAATGACTAAATTATTGGCGATATTGAGAGAAGAGTTTTCCGCTATTTATAAGCCAATCAGCAGTCGCCAATGATATTTGTTATTTTATAACAGCTACTAATAACTGTTATCAGCTCAAAATGTAACAGTAATAACAGGTTATTGAAAATAACCATTTGACATATCCCTAGTATTTGGCAACCTAAAAGTTTCAGTTTGTGTTTTTATGATGCCAGTCATTGAAAGTAATATTTTATTTACTCTAAATTCGAACTAATGGTATTTCAATGACGTTACAGTCACATGATAAATACGTTCAGTGATTTGTTTGTATTTTTATGAAGTCATGTTGTTTAATTACAATAATACTTCAAAATAAATTTGTCACTTGGGTTTACTTTTCAAAATGGAATGCAAAATAATAAATTTTAAGCATGACAATTATTTTACTTATATAACGTGCAACAATACAGCTTTAAATGAAAAAATATGTATTTATTGCAATAATTTAATATAGCATCCTTCTAATTTAGTAATCCAAAATGAAATACTTTGTTATCAGTATGAGTTGCATATAATGTAGAAAAACATATAAGCCAATATAGGACCTATTTCAACTGACTAGATTGGACCTACCTTGGCAGCCAAGCTTAGTCCTATCTTGGTCACCCAGATAAGGTGAATGTAGGTTGCCAAGCTTGATCCTATCTTGGCAACCCACATTGGTCCTATGGAACGAAATGTAGACCATCTAAGATTGGGCCAATATAGATCTTCAATAATGGACCTAGACAATGCCATGATTCGCCAATATAGGATCAAGATATTTTGCTACTTAGGTGGACTTGTTTTTAAATGTCCTAAATGCTAAAAGAGCAGAAGCTCTTTTCTATGCTGTTATCATTTTAATAATACAGTTTATTTAATGATTCACGGTGCGTCAATGACAAAATCATTGTGAGGAATAATGAACTTGAGATACAGAAGATTCACGTTTTTATCGCTACTGTGTATGTTTTGCGCAAGTTCTTCACCCAACTTCATTTTCTATCAAAATGATGAATCAATTTGAAGTTTCTTTTTAAAACTTTTTTTTTATCATTTATTGTAATAATTTCTCATTGTTTTGGTATCATATTGGGGTATTTTCGTTTTTTTTTTTTTTGGATCAATGGTTAATTTGTTCTCAAAGTTTAAATTTCACAACTTAAAAAAATAGTCTCGATTTATCAGTTGAGTATCCACCTTTTACATGAACTTCAATTTAACTAATACTTTGGGCACAAGATTGTTCATAATGTTTCAATCCCAGATGTTGGGTTTCAGTGATGTGTTTATCAGTTGTGTATTTACCTTTTACATGAACGTCAGTTTAACTAATGCCTTGTACACAAGATTCTTCTTAATGTTTCGATCCAATTGTGATGTGTCGAATGGCCGAGAAAATTAAACGATCACCATTTCCTGGACAACACATTTATTTAATCGCAAACAAGCATTTAATTTTAAAACAAAACACAAATTAACTCGGAGCTTTCTGCTCCTGCCAGAATAATACAACCTATCGCGGACCTCGCTCCGCCGAAAATGTTCTAAATATAGCAATCTCTCGAAAGAGATCAAACCACGCCGAGCGCGGTTTGTTGATCACCAAACAATCTTCCAGATACTACATCAATAATGAAATAATTAAGAGACACCAAAAATATCCTTGAATAATTAGAAATATTTATAGAAAGCCTCCCATTTTCTTATCATGAATAATAAAAACTGTTCAAATCAAATTGGCTCGAAATGCTTAAATTGTTAAGTACTTTTCACGCAAAGTACAAATTTGGCATGGTATTTATAAGCATTTTTAATCCCACACCACTCTCAGTGATGATACTGTGATGTTGCATCACACAAGTTCTAAATTTGCAAATACCTTGTTTTTTATACTGTTTGCAGTTCTCCCTTGTTGAGCTACTTCTTAGCCATTGCAGTTATTGCGCTTAGCAGTAAAAAAATTTTTTTTCAGTCTGGGTATTTTTCTTTTGTTATTATTTGATTGTTAGAACTCCTCGTGGCAGGTTAAGCCCGTTGTTGCTACTTTCTCGAACTGGTGCAAAAGTAAAATGCCCTTATACTTAAGCTCTAAACTAAGGATTAATTACTGATATGCCACCTGGCCTTTTTCACCTGTTCCGAAGAAAAGTGATTTTGCTGCATAACATTTGCTTTTCAAATCGTTAATACGATGGATCAAAATCTGAATTTGTGAAGACTCAATAAAAGTTTTCCTATTTTAAATTCTCGATCATCTCCCTTCTTAATCAACTAATTTCCATCGAATGTACGACTACTCATCCAATGGCCTTCAAATTTAAATTTTTTTTTCCTCCGAAAAGTAATTCTTGCCGTTATCTGTATCACGTGTCCCCTTTGGGCCTGAGCAGCTACCAGGCGCTTCGGCAGGTGGTGGATCGCCGAACGTCCTGTAGGAATGACAGGATAGCCTTGAATATAGAATCAGAGGCCACAAACCAGCTCCTGTAAACCCTGGTGTTATGCGACCCGTGCCTAGGTCTATTTGGCACCACGGTAATGGTGTCTTAAAGGAGCCTCTAGTTGCCTGGCGAACTTCTACAGCTTTTTTGTCTTGCCCAGTAACTCAGGCAATGATGGGTGGACTGTTATATTATCTGAGCTTATTAATTGTTATCTTGTGGTACTTATAAGCATTTTTATACACAAATTTGGCATGGTACTTATAAGCATTTTTAATCCCACACCACTCTCTGTGATGATAATGCGATGTTGCATCACACAAGTTCTAAATTTGCAAATACCTTGTTTTTTTATACTGTTTGCAGTTCTCCCATGTTGAGCTACTTCTTAGCCATTGCAGTTACTGCGCTTAGCAGTAACTGCAATGGCTAAGACCCGTGCCTAGGTCTATTTGGCACCGCGGTAATGGTGTCTTAACGGAGCCTCTAGTTGCCTGGCGAACTTCTACAGCTTTTTTGCCTTGCCCAGTAACTCAGGTAATGCTGGGTGGACTGTTATATTACCTGAGCTTATTAATTGTTATCTTGTGGCTGAAAAGACACAAGAAACAACTAACTTTTCTGCATTTGCAGGGGAAACCTCTGAAGTAGACCTTGCTGAAAAAGACAAGGAAGCTCAGAGGCAATCTAGTGAAGGGCAGCAGTGAATCCTTCACAAGAGGTAGAAATGACCCCCAAACCATCTTCTTCTGGTGAAAGTCAAGAAGCCATCGCTAGCATGACTGACCCTCTGACCAGAATCAAGCTTAAAAAAAGACTTTCTGAAGCCCAGAAAAAGAGGTTGGTGAAGGAACGCAAAATCGCCGAGGGGACTTGGGTTGAAAAACCCAAGGCAACCAAAGGCAAGAAGCGTCCCGCCAACCGGATGGACCAGGGCAAGACCGGAAAAGCTACCAAGAGAGAAGGACCTGGGGGATTTACCTACAGGGCGGCTCTCACGGCGATCAAAATGGCTGTGCTCATAGAGGGTCATCCGGAAAAACGGCTAACAGAGGAACAGGCCTCCGACCTGGAACTCTTGTTAACCGAGAAAATAGGAAGGAATGAGGAGGGTTTTGCCCCAACCTTCCTATCCTGTAAACTTGGAAATGGGACACTTAATGTCAACTGTACAGATCTGGGGAGCTCAAAGTGGCTGGAACAGACTGTCAGTGACATAAGCCCCTGGCAGGAGCAAAAACTCTTGGTGGGTGAGGCAAGGAAGCTTGTCAGAACCACCAAGATAACTGCAAAACTGCCGAAAATCTGTAGTAAACTGGAGCCTAAAGAGCTCCTGATAAAAATCGAGGCACAGAACGGAGGGGGGGGTCACTCCAATGGAGTGGAACGTTCTTAACAGTAAGAACGACCCATCTGGGCGGACTATCGTTCTTAGTGTGCCTGAACTAGATGCTGTCACACTTGGTGTAAGAGGATATAAGTTTCACATCGGATATCACCAAGTGCAAGCAAAAGTACTTGACAAACCCGCTCCTGCCGATGGGAGTGAAGGTAGTTCAAGCCAACCTCCACCACAGTAGAAGTTGTACCACTAACCTCAGTAAGAACTTTCTTGTTGGGGATATACATCTGGCCCTGATTCAGGAACACTGGCTGGTTAAGGGGAGAATCAATGGCCTCAAAGGAACTAAAGGTAAGTTTATCTATTGTACCAATAGCAACGCCAGAACTTGCATACTCTTACATAAAAACATTGAGGTTTTACCCCTCTCTGAATTTATCCTTAGAGACCTGACAACTGTGAAAGTCAGACTCAACATAGAAGGAGGGGACAGAGAAATTGCTTTTGGCTCTGTGTACCTGCCCTATGAAGAGAAGGCTCCACCTGACCATTCTCTGCACAAGCTCATGAACTTATGCAGAGACAACAACTTACAGGTAGTCCTAGGACTAGACTGTAATGCTCACCATGTTGTCTGGGGAAGTACGGACACAAATAAAAGAGGTGAGTGCCTTTTAGAATTAATTCTAAACTACGGGTTAGATATTTTAAATGAGGGCAACGAACCAACTTTCATTACTTCCAATCGATCTGAAGTAATCGACATTACTATAGCGACAACGCTAATTAGCAAAAATATCAAAAATTGGAAAGTAGATGGCAGACCTTCTGGCTCAGACCATCAAAACATCCATTTTGAAATTCACTCTAATGTGTGTCTGGATCGCATGTTCAGAGACCCAGTTAGGACGGACTGGAAGAAATTCCAGGATGATTTGACTGGGTTGGTTGAGCTCGGGAACAGACCTATTAGAGACAATTACGATCTAGAAGTTACAGCAGACCTTCTGCACAGTAGTATTCTAGATTCTTATCATAACAATTGCCCTATTCGCACTAGGAGAGCTAAACTCCAATGTCCTTGGTGGAATGACTCTCTAGCAGCCGAAAGGGCAAATGTTAGGAAACTTTTTAATAAAACCAAGAAGAATAGTGAATGGGAGAACTATAAAACGGCCCTCAATTATTACAACAAGCTTGTTAGGAAAAGCAAAATTAACTTCTGGAGGAAGTTCTGTGAAGAGAAAGATTCTATCTCTGAAGGAGCTAGACTCCAAAAACTCCTCAAAATGGATGAACCTATTTCGGTGGGCACCTTAAAGGACGAGGAGGGTAATTTTGCTGCTTCTGGAAAAGAGGTTATGGAAATTATGACCAAAACCCACTTTCCAGGAGCTAGAGATATTTATAGCAACGAAGGGTAGCACTGCATTGGCTCTTTGCAAAGAGTCAATAGTGATCAATGGACCATCGCTAAAAATATCATTAACTACAATATTGTTAAATGGGCAATCTCTGCCTTTAAACCTCTAAAAAGCCCAGGGCCTGATAGAATTATGCCCATCATGATCCAGAAGGCAGAGGAGGTTATCATACCAGTGCTAACTAGAATTTACAGAGCTAGCTTAGCATTTGGTTACATACCAAAGATATGGCAGAAGATCAGGATTGTTTTCATTCCTAAACCTGGCAAGGACACCTATGACCAGGCCAAGTCTTACAGACCTATCAGTCTTTCTTCATTCTTTCTTAAAATTATGGAGAAAATCATTGATCGGCATATAAGAGATTACTTGAGTAGTAACAGTTCTTGCATGCTCTTCAATTTGCCTATCAACCCGGCAAATCTACTGAAACTGCTTTACATCAGCTAGTTTCTAAGATTGAAACCACTCTGGATCAAAAAGAAATTGCCTTGGCAACTTTCCTGGACATCCAAGGTGCCTTTGATAATACTTCACATCCATCCATCCTCAATGCACTTAGAGGGGCAGGGATTAATCAGACCCTGTGTACTTGGATTGAGGCCTTGATTTCGGATAGATGTATACAAATGAACATCTTCGGTGAATCATTTGAAAAAAAGACTACTAGAGGTTGTCCTCAAGGAGGTGTTCTCTCCATTACTTTGGAACCTAGTTGTAAATAGCCTTATAAAATATCTAAATGATAGGGGTTATTAATACCAACAAATATTTTGTATTATTAGATAAAAACGAATATTACAACACAGAAATGTGAAAAAGTACTACAGTATTGAAAATAATAAATAACTTAAATATGAGCCTAAAAATATGAATTAAATTAATTAATGTATTTATTTATAATATTTATTTTAATTTTTAATAAGTTTTTTTAACTGTCTATTTTTTACAAATAATACTTTATTTAATATATACAGGAAATTTAAAAATACATTAAAATATATGTACTATTGAGTGCGCATTCACAAAGTTTTATTAAAATTTATAAAAGTGTAAATAAAGAACGCTTTTTCAACAAATTAAATGTTATTTATATATCAATTTTTCTATCCGAATACTTTTTCAAAGTAGATAAAATGAAGTAGTAAAAATACTTAATTTTTACCTGAACATATTTTGATAAAGCATTAAAATGTGTGGGACAGAAATAAATTTTAGCATGAATATATTATTAAAAATAGAATATATTTTACTTAAGCGAATTCACTCTAAAATTTTATACTCTTTTCTATTTTAAGTATCTTTAATTTTAAGGACTTTCATATTTTAAGATTTTCAGTAAGTTTCAAGTGTCTGCTTTATATAACATTGTTCAAAATAATTGAAGGATATTATAAGTAATATATATATAATAACTGATTAGCGAATTATTTTTTAAATAAAATGTAAGAAGAGAATCATAAATGCAAATGCAAATGCAAAATGGTTTTTTTTAATCATCAAAAATTTTTTTTTCCAATTGATGTATTTTACTTTTAAAATCATAAAAAAATACTTTATATTTTAATGAAAACAATGTGTCTTTATCTTTGAAACAAAGTTAACAAAATTTGTGTTAGGCAATATGACAAGAATTTGTTTGATGGATGCATTATGATTTATCTTTTTCCAAATATGATATATTTTTCTTTTGTGTAAAATATATCGTATATGAAAAATACAAATCTTATTTCACTGTTAGTGACATATATGCCTTCGGACATCATGGAAAAGTCATACACGTTTGAAAGGACATTTGAAATAGTTTTTCCTACTAGAGACGAATGGGATAACAACATGTTCAAAACTAAAACAGGGGATCTAATCCGGTACACACTGAAAAACAGCCTCTCAGGACTGGGAGTATGTGGCGTGTCACCAAGAACCAGCCTATCTGTAAGCCTTTTTTTACATAAAAGCCTAAGATCGGGCGATACGCTTCCAGGCAGAAGTTTTGGCCATTATCCACTGTCTGCGACTAAATATGAGGAAGGACTACCACGGTAAGCGGATTCTCATTTTTAGTGACAGTCAAGCCGCTTTAAAAGCGCTCAATTCATTCGAAATCAAATCTAAAATTATTTTGGAATGTAGAAACCTTCTTACAGAACTGGCAACTAGAAACAAGGTGATCCTTGTATGGGTGCCAGGGCACAAAGGTATCGAAGGTAATGAAAGGGCTGATGAACTTGCTAAACAATCGTCTTTTGCTCCCATTGGTGCAGAACCTTTTTGTGGGATCAATTTGAAGACCGCAAAAACCAATGTTCTTAGATGGGAAAAACGGACGATGTATGAAGCTTGGATCAACACTCCTGGTCAAACCCATGCTAAAAGTATGATCTCTGGATTTCAGCGAGGATTGCCTCTGAAATTCTAAGATGCTCTAGGCAGAAGATACGTTTAATCGTAGGCTTCATAACTGGGCACTACTATTTCAGAAAACACCTCCATAAAATGGGACTGTTTCAACAAGACCCTATCTACAGGAAATGTCATACGTAAGAGGAAACGGCCAAGCATATCATTTACGAATGCGAGGCTCTTGCCCTCCGTAGATTAACTTCTTTAGGCATCATCCATACTAGAGAGTTACACCTAGACTCCATTAAAGGGTTATATATCGGACTTTATTAATAAAGTGGGTGACCCGAGCAAAACCGGAACTAGGAAACATTGGGTTTGAAGTTAATAGTACAAAATGCTTATAAAAGCAGAGGTGCCCAGTGACATACAAACCCAACTCTAAGAAGAAGAAGAAGAAGATCACGTGTCCCCCTTTAGGCCTAACTTCATGACGACTGTTTTTTTTTCCGAACATAAAGCACAATAGTATAAATTCTTATTACCATTGATTCTCTTTGTGTATTAATCCGTTCTCTAGTGTGTGTCTTTTATTTTGCGACTGTAATTAATATTAATATTTTTCCTGCACTTTTTTTTGTTAATAAAACTGCAAAGACTGTTTGCCAATTATGAAATAATTTCTCTCTTCCATTGTTCATGAACACAAATCTTAATCAAATCCTGGGGAATCCCGGCGCCTCACTATTGTGGCAACTCAGCCACAGTAAATCCCTAAAGGGGAATGAGAAGCACATCTTCCCTATCCGATGGGGAATCTAGCCCAGTTGCTATTTGGATGCGGTCGAATGAAGACCGTATTGGCACCAGAGTATTATGGTGTGAGAATTTATTTTATGGAATATAATCATGAAAATTGTTATTTGTTAATTGTTATTGTTAAAATAAAATATTAAAGGCAATAGGATTTATTAATGAAAGGAAACAAACACGCAACAACTATTACGGTTTACACAAATATCCAAATAAATGTATAAGTAAAAAGAGTCTCTTAAGATTACAGATACTGATTATTGATTTAGTGAGTAATAAATTTAACACTTATCTAAGTATTTACGATTCTTTTCTAATTTATTTCAATACTCTAATTCTTTTCTAATTTTTTCTTTCAAAAATAATATGAGACGATGACAAAATTTTCAGTATTTTGTTTTAAAAATATTTCTAAAATTAACTTTACTGTTTGGAGGAAGATAATTAATTATTTGTCTTAAAGAAGACACTAAAAATATGATGTTTTGATTTTGTAATTAAGAAATTTATAAAGTTACTTTATAAATTAATTACCTTAATGTACATGGTTCTCTACGTTTTGTTTTAATTATTTTACAACTGTTTCAATGAATTTATAGTTTACACTTGACGTTATAGTTTACACTTGAATATTAACATATAGTTTTGAATTTACCAGTACTAATCATGCACAAAGATTTCAGAAACCCAATCTTAGTTAAGAAGTGAAAAGGCAAACATTGAATTAATCTATTGGAAGCAGAACCCAAACACGTATTACATTTTTTATACAGCATAACGAAATATAGAAATCTTTAAGAATTAGGAAAAATTACTTCTAACAGAACTTTCAGTTTAAACATGAAAATATGAAATTTCACACTTTAGCATATATTATGAAGCGTGTTTTAAGTTTTAAACTATTCTCTTTATTAATCAATTGACAAGAAAAACGTATCAATTGCTTAGAGTAAAAGGTCAAAGAATTATGCTTTGCACTCATGAATTAGTTACATTGTTTGCACATAAAATATCCTATATAATTTTATTTCTTGAATTAACTTCTAATTTTGAATAGCTGTTGTCTTATACTATTTATCTAAGTATAAAATAAAATAGGAGATGTTATGAAAACAGTAAAGTTAAGCAATTATCAGTCAATTCTTTCTTCAAAGTGACAACATGAAGGCTAGTCTCAAATAGTGATATATATGCTTTTTCATTATATATATATATATATATATATATATATATATATATATATATATATATATATATATATATATATATATATATATATATATATATATATATATATATATTTTTTCCTTAACAGTCATAGCAATAAATATTTATACTCATATAAGATGGAGAGTACAAAATACCTATCTTATTTCCTTTGATGAAGTCTATTATTACTATTTATTATTTGCAATAATAAATAGTAATAATCGACTTCATCGTAAACTATAAATTTTAAGAAATCGTTAATTAACAAACCTTCAAAAATGTACAAAAACTAGGGAATGAACGATGCAAAGTTTTCATCGAAAACAAATATATAATTATAGAATTTCTAAAAAAAAGTAGAGTTGAAAAAAATCTGTGATATTTAAACATATGATATCAAATTAATTGCAAAGCTACATACATTTATTTATGTACAAAGTTTTAAAAAAAAAGGACTAAACATTTTTGAACAATTTTAATTGTATCAAAAATTTGTAATCATTGTCAAAAAACCTAGTATTACGATTTTTAGTTCAGATTTTATAAAACAAATCAAATTAAAAGAGTAGTATGCTTTAATTATAAAAAGTATAAATATATAACTGTTCACTGCACCCCATTCTGAAAATTGTATTAATTTTTACGGTAAAACTGATAACCGATAAGCAGAATAGATTCCTTACAAAATATAATAAATTCTCTAAAAAAGTTATAAATAAATGAAATTAACAGTCTGGATGCTTCAGTGTTTTTTGCTTGTTATACAAAAGAATAAGATTTATATGAATTATTTTTGACTATTTTTAATTTTATAAAGATTTTAAAAGTCGAACTCTCACTTGTTTAAATTAGCAAGAACGATTTAAATTTTGTAGTTTTCAAGTATAAAGTGATAGTTCCAGTTAATATCATAGCTAAATTATTTAATTACTCTAGTTTGAGCTGTTTTAAAATATTCACTTAAAACTAACTTTGCAAATATGCTGATTGATATGCCAAGAACAAAGAAAGATAAATTTGAATTATCTCTGCTAATTTTGAATGTTTCTTGTGCGAGAAATTTAGTTTTATGCTTATTAGTAAGCAAATATTAATTTTATTTTCATTAATTTTGTCTATTTTTGTGACATTTTTCATTAAAGTTACATTTTATTGGTTGTAAAAGCTTAGCCCATAAATCTTTGTCACATATTTTGCTATTACGTTTCCTAAAAGTTTCATAATGCAAATCTTTTTGAGGTTGGAGCTATTATGTTTCGGACTGTAGTGTTAATTTATCTCTAAATAACTGAAATTTATTTCCAAATAATTTATTTGTTATTTGATAAATTTCTGTAAGGTTAGTGAAAGGATAAATATGTTAAAATAGTTGACATAGCTTTCAAATTTGGGATATTTATTTTAATTGATTTACTTATTTGTTGAATTTGTTTAGTTTACATATAGCTGGTTATTTAATTGTTGATTAATTTTTACTGATGCTAATTTTTAAATTCTATTTTGAAGGTTTCAAGGATTGTTTTAAATTAGCTGGAAGATACTTTGCAATTCTGGCACCATTTTCTAGCGTATGGTTGACATAATATGTGGCAGGGGGGATTCGTATTGATTTATATTTCATTTTACAGGGGTGAGTCACAAATCTATTGTTGGCAGTTAGTAATTTATTGGCTTACATCAGCAATAAACAGTATGCAATAAAATCTTTTAATATACTTGATTTGTGTAATAGTTTTAAGATAGTTCAATTGAAAAAGATATATAAGGGGTTTATAGTTTGAAGTTCATCTCTCAGTTATGCGATTTTTGTCTTTTAAAATATTTATTTTTTTAATTTTTATGTATATGAATATTTTATAGTTATGTTAGTAGTAAAAATTTTATTACCAAATATACGCAAAACATATATAATAACATGTCACTTACTTCTCTTATATAATGATGTAGCTAATATTATTGTTCTAATATTATGTATTAAGTTTTCTTGTGTGTGTGAGTTTCATTTAAAAAATAACTATTCTTATATTTTTACCATTATATAAATCATAATAAATTTATTATATTAATTTTGATACTTCATTCTTGCTTACTCAAATTTTGTAATTTTAAAATATATTCTGCTCGTATTTAATATATAATAAGAATGCAGTAAAAGAACTAAATAAGGGAAGTTACAACACTCAATAGGTCTAAATATCAAAATTTTTATTTCTGTTGATGCAAATAAAAGACAATGATAATAAATGATAAAATAAAAGACTTTGTATATATATACACATTTACAAGTAAAATATATTTATGAAGTTAACTTTATAAAGTTATTACTAACTTTATTATAAACATGCATATATGATACACATGAATAATGGATTTCTTACACACATCATCATTAAAAAATACAATAACAAAAGCAAATAGTATAAAGAATAATAAATAAATGATTTATCACAATTATGCTATGAATAATTGTAAATATTTTCTTTATGACTATCAAGTCATTTCAAAAGGATAAAATACAGTAATAAATGCTTTTAAAAATCTGTTATCGTTATTTTGCTATGCGTGTAAAGCAAATATAGTTGTCTAATAAATATAAAAATATCTTACAACAAAGAGTATGTACATGACTATATTAAGAGTAGTGAAATATTTTGTGCTTACATAAATGTAATGCCATTTAGATTATGGTGTCAACTGGAGAAAATTTTGGGCAGTTTATTAAACATTCCAAATCAAGCTAATTCTAATAAAGTTGATACTCGTCTTTATTACCAAAATAATAATGTTTAAAATAACATCTCTTTAATGCATTGGTATTATCAAATTATTATTTACAACGTTGAAATTTGTAGCTATAATAATAATTTATTGGACAATATTGTAAGATTTACTTAATATTATCCTTAAAATTTCAAGACATATATCCAGTATAGCTATCACTTGGAAATTTTCAAAATGTAATGAAAATTGTTATTTAAATAGCTACAGATTAAAATTATTCTAGAATTGAAGCTAAGTCCAACATCAATTAAGCTTAGCCATGAGAAGAAGTTAGTAGACAATACAAAGCTATGAATAATTGTAACTACTATTTACGCATGATGTATACTCATAAGCATACGGTTTTAATCAATTTCGAGATTTAAATAGCGATGAAGCAGTTTTGGCAAAGGTAGCTTGAAGATTCCATTAGGTAGATTCCATGAGACTCGTAGTGATTTTCGAATTTCACATCTGCTCATATGTTTTAAGGACCGCGGTTCTTTGGCACCAGAAGCCATGTCAGGAAAGCATCTTTCATACATCAGGGAGAATTTTGTATGCTTTTCGTAGCGCATAGGATTAAAAATGGTATGCTGAGCAAGGACAAAGTATTCTGCGAAAATGGCAGAAACCATTTCAGCATATTTGACGTAAGGATCTGGTATTGCTCTCCAGACGAGTCGAAAGCACTGTTTTTGTTCATCTGTGGCAAAATATAACCTGTTATTATGATGATTGGTAGAATTAACCATTAGCAAGTTCACTGATCTTATACAGCACATCATTTGTAAGATCATCAGGTATCTTGGAGGTAAAATCTCATTTCTGAAAATGAAAAATAAATTAGAGTTATTATTAATATGCTATATGCATAAAACTTTTTTATCTTTCTGTTAAAAGGGACTTTAATTTGCCTCATACGGTTGAGTTCAATAAGAGAAATATTTCTCTTGGATGTAAATAAACATTTATGCATAAAAAAACCTCTTTTCTGACTTTTTGCATATGTTTGAAGGCTTTCTATAGAATGATAAAATCTAGCCATAAATTCTTAAAATATATATTTAACTGTATAAATGCATTGCAAAATTTTTTATTATATATATTGTATTTCAATTGTATTTTATTTGAATGACAAACTTACCTCAAATTTTCTCAATATCATTTTTACAATTCAATAGTTATTTGCAAAATTATTGCAATTTATCAAAAAAATAAAAGAAATTAAACTATTTTAAAAAAAGGCAGCTATAAATTTATTGACTCTCTCTCTCTTATTAGAATTACAAGCATAGAAATTTTAGCTTTATGCTCGATTAAGTGCAGTATTATTAGAAAATGTGATTTTCTAATAATACTGCACTTAATTGAGCATAAAGCTCACAGGGGAGCAGGAAATGTTTCAGTCCCAACCATTCAGGGGAGCCAGAATTTTTTCAGTAATATTTACTAGAACTAGAGAATGAAGAAAAAAAGCAAAAAATGTTAAAAATCTGTTTTCAAATTACACAATAACTAAGAATTCCAAATATATATTTAAATATTGTCAAATTTGCTTATCAATGTTAAATATATTTTCTGTAATTCGTTTTACATTATGAATATTATCAAAACATTTTTGCGTCATTAGCTTTAAAGTTTTTATAAAGATGACGTCATGTGATGAAATAAAATGGCGTATTAATATAAAATAATTTTTCTCATCTGAATTTTTATGACGTTTTTTAGCGATACAAAATTTTTCATAACATTTGTCGTCTCAGTGCCAAAATATAGAATACATAATGATGAATTGTAAGTTCACTATTGGTCAATGTTTATCAAAAAAGATTTATTAAATCAGAAATCTTTTGTATAGCTTAAATCGATTGTTTTAATTAAATTCACACTTGTGTGAAAATGATATATATATATTGTTACAAATTTGTAAATAATGATTATATTTGTCTTAAAATATCTCAGACAGATCAGAAATTCTCACATTTTGGGCAAAAATTGCGGTATTTAGACGTGTTGTAGTTTAAAAGCGGATTTCCTAATGATTTGGCGACTTGGCGACAGTTGGCGAGATTCTTGGCGACTTGGCGACGGTTGGCGAGATTTTTGGCGACTTGGCGAGAAATCGATACTTCTGGAAACATCCATCACCTAAGCTCTAGGACCAATATTTTTCGAGATAGCCTAGAAGCTTCCAGAACCTTGGCGAAATTGGTAGATTTCTCCGCCAAGTCAGGTATAAATACCGCAGCCCGACATGGAAGAGGTTTTGTGAAGACAGTCAGTTTTGCGAAGACAGTCAGTGAGTGAATACGATTAGTTGTGACTGCAAGTTGTTCTCTGTCTGAGGTATTTGAGACCTGTGATTGGAAGCTATTTCTTATTGTATCTGACGAATTGTAGCTGTATAATTGTGATTGTTACAGCGGGAATTTCGTTTATCTAGTGAAGTTTTTTACGAATAAAAGTCTTGTGTTCATAAAGTAATTGCTTTATTCAACTCTCAATCAACACGAACCCGTGAAGCTCGGTACAACTGGTGTCAGAATCGGGGTTGAAGAGTTGATGCAGCGTGTCACAAGAAAAATGGATATGGATTTAATGAAAAATCTTCTCGAAAAATTAGCGGAGCAGATGGCTGAGATGAAAGCTGGGCAAGAAGAGATGAAAGCTGGACAAGAAGAGATTAAAACCGAGATGATGAAAGAGATAAAATCTGTACAGGAGGATATGAAAGCTGGACAAGAAGAGATGAAAGCTGGACAAGAAGAGATGAAAGCTAGACAAGAAGAGATGAAAGCTGGACAAGAAGAGATTAAAACCGAGATGATGAAAGAGATAAAATCTGGACAGGAGGAGCTTAAAAAGGAACTTAAGAAGGACATTGTAAGTGTTAAAGAAGAATTCTCCAACATCATTCAGGAGAAGATGAATGCAATGGACGATAAGGTAACTTCAGTTGAAACTAAAGTTCTGGAGATAGAAGAAAACGTGGAAGAAGCATTAGACAATATCAATAAGGAGATTGAAAGCTTGAAGAAACAAATGTCAAACAGACATGAGGAACCCAACGTGGCATTTGTGCCTTCCTTAGCCAATATTAAACTCTCAACATTTGATGGGAAATCATCCTGGCAAGTATACAAGACCCAGTTTATGATGGTAGCGGAAGCTAATGGATGGAATCCCCGAGCCCAAGCTTTTCACCTGGCGGCTTCTTTAAGAGGAGACGCGGCTGACATTCTCGAGACGCTTCCGGAGGAGCAGAGGCACGATTTCCAAGCCCTATCGAGTGCGCTTGAGCTGCGGTTTGGAGATAAGTGCACTAAAGAATATAGCAGACTACAGTTAAAGTCCCGCTATCAAAAAGCGGGTGAAAGTCTGCAAGAATTGGCTGCCGATATTCAGCGACTTTCCCATCTAGCATTTTCGGACTGCCCAGCTGAGACACGTCAAGATCTGGCTCTCCATCACTTCATCGATAGTGTGCGGGATCCGGAGATACAGAAAACACTTAGACTCGCCGATGTCAAAGATATCGGATCTGCCCTAGTATACGCACATAAGATAGAGGCTGCCCAGCAGGCCGCGCGTAAAGACCGGCACTCAATCAGAGCCGTCTCTACTACTGATACGAACTATGATCTAAAAAAGCAAATTGAATATCTGCGGCGAAAATTGCGTAGCTTAGAATTGAGTAAAGGTGGCAGAAACACGAAAATTCAGTGTTGGACTTGCGGTGGAGTCGGACACATCCGTAGATACTGTCCAAAACAAAAAGATGGTGGAATTTCTAAAATGGAAATACGTCAACGCAAAGAAACTCTTCATGGAAATACTGATGTATTATCAAGGAAACCGTATAACAAAAGCTGCCGATATTGTTCTAGAGAAGAGAAGAACTATCAGTTAGTAAATCCTTCGGTACGGCAAGTTAATGTTTCACCTCCATCGAAACCAGACCCATGGAGTGATAAAGAACTTAGAGAAGCCCAAAAAGAAGACCCAGATATAAATCCAATTTTAGAATTAAAAGAATCTTCCAGTATGAAACCAAGTTGGCAGGATATCTCCACCTACAGTCCTGCTACTAAGCAATATTGGGCTCTTTGGGACTCACTCCATATAAGAAATGGTGTCTTATACAGGAAATGGGAGTCCGATGATGGACGTAATTTCAAATGGCAGCTTGTTCTTCCAAAATCAAGAATTTCAGATGTTTTGAAAGAATTGCACAGTAGCTCAACTGGAGGCCACTTCGGAGTAATGAAAACTCTACAGAAAGTTCGAGAACGCTTCTATTGGAGCAAAACGAGACAAGATGTAGAGAAATGGTGCCAATCTTGTGATGACTGTGCGGCACGTAAAGGACCGAAGAAACGTAGCCGAGGAAGGTTGCAGCGGTACAACGTAGGAGCACCTTTTGAGAGGATAGCATTGGACATTTTGGGTCCTTTACCACGATCCTCAAATGGCAACAAATACATACTAGTTGTCATGGACTACTTTACTAAGTGGCCTGAAGCGTTTGCAATCCCCGATCAAGAGGCGACTACAGTAGCCGAGGTTCTAGTGCAACAATGGGTTTCCAGATTCGGCACACCCTTACAAATTCATTCTGATCAAGGGACAAATTTCACCTCTGTTGTGTTTAAAGGAATGTGTCAAATTCTCGGAATAGACAAGACGCAGACCACGCCACTACACCCACAATCGGATGGCATGGTAGAGAGGTTTAACAGAACCATCTTGAATAACCTCTCCCTTATGGTTTCCAGAAATCAGCAAGATTGGGATTTGAAGCTACCGCTGTTTCTGCTTGCATATCGCAGTGCTGTCCATGAGACTACCGGATATACTCCTTCACAGATGCTCTTTGGTCGCGAACTTCGTCTCCCTTGTGATCTTCAGTTTGGTCGTCCACCGGATACATCTTCATCTCCAGAGGAATACCTTCGAGACCTTCAGGCACGTCTTGAAGATGTCCATAACTTCGCTCGAGACCGAATCAACCTGACAACCGAAAGAATGAAGACAAGGTATGACACAAGAGCGACGGGACATGAATTCCAAGAAGGTGACAAAGTTTGGTTGTGGAACCCGATTCGACGTAAAGGACTTTCTCCAAAGTTGCAAGCCAACTGGGAAGGTCCCTACACAGTCCTAAAAAGACTGAACGACGTCGTGGTTCGTATAAGAAAATCATCTGCTTCAAAACCAAAGGTAGTACATTATGATAGATTAGCTCCTTATCGTAATGTAGAGTAAAAATCAGTAGACCATGGTCTGTTTGTAAATAGTATAGATAATTTTAATCTTTTCTATTTTCTTGTATTTTTAGTTGCTTGTGTATGTAATGTGCTCTGTATCCTCTTGAAATGTAAATTCTTTTATATTAAATTTAGCCTCCTATCAGGGGATTGTACTGCCCGGGACGTGCAGTCCTTGAGAGGGGGCAATGTTACAAATTTGTAAATAATGATTATATTTGTCTTAAAATATCTCAGACAGATCAGAAATTCTCACATTTTGGGCAAAAATTGCGGTATTTAGACGTGTTGTAGTTTAAAAGCGGATTTCCTAATGATTTGGCGACTTGGCGACAGTTGGCGAGATTCTTGGCGACGGTTGGCGAGATTTTTGGCGACTTGGCGAGAAATCGATACTTCTGGAAACATCCATCACCTAAGCTCTAGGACCAATATTTTTCGAGATAGCCTAGAAGCTTCCAGAACCTTGGCGAAATTGGTAGATTTCTCCGCCAAGTCAGGTATAAATACCGCAGCCCGACATGGAAGAGGTTTTGTGAAGACAGTCAGTTTTGCGAAGACAGTCAGTGAGTGAATACGATTAGTTGTGACTGCAAGTTGTTCTCTGTCTGAGGTATTTGAGACCTGTGATTGGAAGCTATTTCTTATTGTATCTGACGAATTGTAGCTGTATAATTGTGATTGTTACAGCGGGAATTTCGTTTATCTAGTGAAGTTTTTTACGAATAAAAGTCTTGTGTTCATAAAGTAATTGCTTTATTCAACTCTCAATCAACACGAACCCGTGAAGCTCGGTACATATATATATATATATATATATATATATATATATATATATATATATATATATATATATATATATATATATATATATATATATATATATATATATATATATATATATATATTCAGAATTATACGAGATGGGGCGCTGCATTCAGTGATTTTGTGTGGAAAAGAACAGACAGCCAGAAACGTAACGTATAAATTAAACAAATAAATAAAAGCTTATAGTTAGAAAATAATATGTTTTGTTTTAAGTTGAAAATAATTGTTTAAATTTTAACACAGGGTAGAGATTTCATTAAAAGCCAATGTCTAAGTAATATTTTTGGTGATAATGTTAATATATACATATTTATATTGTTAAGATATACATAGTTATATAAGATATACATAATATGATTTTCAACATAATTTAAAAAAAACAAGTTTGCAAAATTATATTTTTTATAATTTTTAAAAACGATTTTAAATTTTACTGCAAAATAACTTTTTAGAAAATTTTTTATGATGAAATTAATGTACCAGCATTTTTAAGGTAGCCTTAAATTTAAGAGAAAGAATAAAAATAATTTATTTATTAGAAATCTTATATGTTTCACTGCAATAAAAAATTAACTATTTTCTAGAAATCTTTTGACTTTACAAGTTTTTTCTCCATTATTATTCTCATATGGGAAAATATATCTTGCCTATATTAAGAATTTTTTGTTTAGTTTCGCCATTTTTTTCTCACTACTTCCACAATACAACTTGAATTTTTAAATTCATTTAGGTTCTTATTTATTTGAGCTATGGTTTAAATATTTGTGATAAAAACTTGCTTTAATTTTAAAAGATTTGATTTGCTAAGTGGCATTTTTGTTTTCCTCAATCTTAATTCAATATCTTATCCCATCAATCTTGCTTCATAAATGTTTGTTACAAAACTCTTTTCAATGTTATGAATATGTTATATACTTCAACTGAAATAGCAAATTCAAGATCGTTTCTTTTGTAACTCTTTGGTTCGTCTAATCATTCCTTTTTTCTGTTATTAACGAAAATTATTATTTTTTCATCGAAGTTCTATTTACCGAATCACAGAATCTAAGAGCTCTGTGATTGCTTACGGAATAGACGTTGTCCTGATAATGTCAGCATCGTATTAATTGGCAAAGAGAACAGAAAGAGGAGCTCGAAAATATCCAATATTTTTTCAAGATATTCAATTTAACAACTCATTGTAATAATGAATTAATTTAAAATATCCTCATTGACGTGTTCTCAGTGCGAAAATAACAGATGTGGCAAATACTTTAACGTTTTAATTTTAAAGAAAAAGGAGTTTTTAAAATTAAAAGCTTAAGAATTTATTGTGAATTATTATTATTAAAATAAAATTTTAATGTTAATAAAAAAAATCTGAAATCACTTTAACACAATATTGAAAAAGTGAGAAGCTATCCTACATGTAAGTTCTTATGTAAGCAAATTACATTATCAAATAACATTTGAAAGAAATAGATTTAAAAAAATGGTTATTTTCAGAGAAAATAATTATAAGTGTAGAGAGAAGTTAAAAATGTTTTCTAAATAATTAATTATTAATATTTAATCGATGAGAAAACCAATCATTAAATGCTTTTCAAGCAGACATAATTTGAAATGAAGATCTTTGTGATGTAATTCAACTATTTGATGTAAATACTTAATAATCTGTATGTGTTATAGATAATATAATCTCGTTTTTCAAATAGTATAAAATTAGACCTGCAGTTACATATTTAAAATATTTTTTTAGATTTGATTTAGATTTAAATATTTATTTTAACTGGAGAAAACTAATGGTTAAAAATCATAGTCAATTATTTAGCATTTATTAGGGATTTTTTATGATTATTTTTTGTTTGTTTCAAAATCTTTTTTATAAAAATCAAAAAAACATAACAATAATTGAAATATTTAAAATTTTATGGTATTTGCAAACATTTTCTTCAAGGGTCATTTGTGTTTATATATTACAATGCAAAATAAGGTTGTTTCGGACTATTTTCAAGTTAAAAAATAAGTACGTAATCAGTATCTGAATTATATAGTGTTAATATTTGAAAGATGAATTTTAATTTTTTGCTGACCCTTTCAGCAAAATCATTAACATTGAAAAACCTTATTAAATCACGCGTAATTTATATTTATAAGGTGCAATATTTTTGATGGATTCAAATTTGAAATTTATTATTACAGTAACATATTTTTTAAATGTAAACTTTTTATAAAGTTTATTTTAAAACTAACTTTAATTCTGAAATTCACGAAAGTTTTTTAGAAGTTTCTTTTTATATATATATAAGAACTCTTTTACCATGTTTTATTTTCATAAATATTTAAGTCTCTAATCAATGTGATATTATAATATCTAAAGTACATAAAATTAATTTAAAATGTTTATTATTTCCTATTGATTTCTCCAAATATTAGTTTAGGACTATATTACATAAAATACAAATTTTGTAAAATATAGTATGTAATATACATATGTTTAAAATATAATATTCAAGTGAAATTTATTTTCAATGATTAAATACTTACATGTTAGTAAATCCGTGTCCGCTTCTTCTAAGCTCGACTTCAGGAAATATTTCTACACCATACTGAAGAAGAGTCAATAATTTCTCCGCATTTCCAAAAGAAACAGCATTGAATACAGAGAAGTTTCTTGAATATTCCCATAAAGTCCTAGGATTACGTAAGCAATAGGAATTCAAATCAAATCGCTCCTTCGTCATATGTTCTAAGATGTATCGGAGAAACGCTGAGGGATACAAGGGCTGACGTACATAAAATGAATCGAAGGGAGCAATACCACACCTGTCTATGGTCACCTTCAGCAAGGCAATGATTAACCGACTGTTCTGAATCTTAAAAGCAAAGCAAAAATTCAACATTTCAGCCATAAACTCGTATTGTTTCACATCTTCTCCAGACAGCTCTACTGAAGGGTGGATAGTGCTGCAGACGGTTAGGAACTTCCTAACTAAGCCTTCTCCTTCAGAAGCTGAGGTGCAATTCTTCAGTCTTTTCTTCATTAAGCTCACGTAATCGTTAAAGATGTTTCCCCTCATCACTGTTGAGAGCTTACGCTTAAAATACAAGTACTTCAATTTCGTATAAGAACTCACTGTTTCGATATCGAGTGTCAAACTTGCTGGTAAGTTCTTGAGGAAACAGCAGGCATGGTGAGCGAGTTCATATTCAACACCGTTCCTATCTGTTTTTAATTTACATTTTTGACTTAATTGCTGCAAAGACATCAGCGCCCACTCCATGTGGGGTGCCCGACTAGATAAATATTTACAACATCGACCTTCAAAGTCGATTATATTCAGGGCTAGTAATGAATAGCAACTACAGTCATATTTATACATATCCATTTCTTTACAAATTAAGAAGGAAACAACATAAATTCAACATGAAACCTTAACGGTTATTCCCAAATAAACTGTTTCACACGATATTATTTTGAAACTGATGTAATTTCAAGTCCACTACCTAATTTATTAATTTTAGTGATTAATCCTTTTCATCTTGATAAGATAATAAAGATAAATATTTATATACTGAATTCGCAAAGCGAATTACTTTATGTAATTTACTATACTTCATTCATATCATGTGGTTTGAAAAGTCTTACTCATAGATGTTTTTAAAGTCGCATTTAAACTCTTCAGTTTACTCATAATATCATATATACACGCATTAAAAATACTTCCAAATAACATGTAAACTGCGATATATTTTTTCGCACGGTTTTTTCCCGCCAAATCTCTCCAGTGAAGATATCAGGGTGTGATGCGGTGAAAGATACGTTTCTATTAAATGCTGTCATGCATCATATTCAATCTTTATAACTTAATCATAAAATGATGAAAAAATATTCACTTGCTAACTTAGAAAATTTGAATACATTTTCCATGAATGAGTGATTTGTTTGTTTGTCGCTCAACGGTCACTTTTTGCACATGAGGGCTAATTAGACCGGGATCTACGGTTCATATTCAACACCGTTCAACAAGTGGATTCCGAACCACTACAAACATCCATGCCCAAGGTGGGACTCGAACCCAGGAACTGTAGAACCGAAGGCAAGAGCGTTAACCATTCGGCTGCCAGCACGGCCCATGAATGAGTTAGAAAGTACATTTTAGTGTAAAAAAGAAAAAAAAAGGGTAAAGAATGAGAATTGACTGACAATATGCATTTCTTAACTGAATTTATTGCTTAAAAATGAACTGTTTTTTTAATTTGAGATTTTTGTTCCATCTGTTACAAAAGTTAGTGATTTGTAATAATTAAATAACTCAATTCGTCACACCTATATATATATATATATATATATATATATATATATATATATATATATATATATATATGTGTGTGTGTGTGTGTGTGTGTGTGTGTGTAAGGAAACATATAAGTAAGGAAACATTTTTAGATTTTAAGATTTATGCTGCAACTCAGTTATTCCATTACCTGAGAATTTGAGTCTTTTGATAAAATTAAAAAAAAAATAATATTGAGAATTTTTCAGTGATGCCTAATACAATTTTATTAATATGGACTACTTTGGAAGAGTTCGGCAAGATTATCTAAAAAAAAAAAAAAATACAATACCCTTTTAGTAAAATTTTGAAAAATGTGTAACATTAAAAAAGTAATAGGAAAATAATGTAAATAATAACACTAGTATAACAAGTTTCTTATTGAATAATTGTTATTGATTGTTGGTTGCTTTAAAATTCTTACATTTGAAAATGCATCGGTATATCACTGTCTAACAAATATACATTTTTCCTTCTGTTCATATTTTAAACAGTAACTTAGTGTTAAGCAGAAAATTTTAATAGAAACAGTTAAAGTAAATTGTTTGGTAGATTCTTTATATTATATTCATACATGAATTCTTTATAAATTTTAGACTAGTATGTTTGGAAGCAAATTTTAAGAACGGTATTTAATTTTTAGACAGGTATATTTTGCAGAAAATCAACTGAAAGTAGTGGTGAAAATTATCATTCTGATATAATCTTCAGTTATACTTACGTATATGATTAAAATATATAGGTAAATATTAACGAATTTAATGAAATTCAGGTCTAAATTCTTTTAATTAAGAACTATATTTCATTTTTAATTTAAAAATTGTAGAAAATTTAGTTTTAATGATGGATTAATGTACTTATTTTAAGGAATTTATTTCAAATAACTTTAACAAACTACAATATACAATAATAAAGCAGCGCGACCGATTGGCTGATTGGTTAGCGTTATTCCTGAGCTGTTGGTCCCGGGTTCGAATCCCGGTTCGGGCATGGATGTTTCTTTCTTTCTCTGTTCTCTCTGTCCTTTCTTCTGTGTTGTTCTATGAATGTGGCCCGCCCTATAAGCGGGTTTGTGTGGTATTGCGAGGGTAACGCTACTAGCCTTCGTGACTTGGTTCACAGGTGCCCGCTGGGTAAGTAACAGTTATATAAATAAGTAACAGTTTCTGGCCTTGTTGTGGCATAGAGTTCAGTCACCATTGTGTGCCCGCCATTGGATAAAAAAAAATAAATAATAAAGCAGCACATTTTATTTTATTTAAAAAGTGAAAACCAATACATTTTAAAATGAATTAAAAGTAAAATCAAGTAACTGTTTTTAATTTATTGATTTTTAATGCTACCCCTAAAATTTCGTATAGTTCATCCAGTTATATATTTGAACATAAATCATATGAAGCGAATAGGATGATAATTATGAGTGGCCCCAATTATCAAAATTTCAATATTTAGTTGAATATTTCAATAACTGTTTTGAGAAGAAATATATTTTAAAACTTATATTATTACTTATTATTTAATAAAATTACTGAAGCAATAGAAATTATTTATTTTTGAAATACTTTTTATCAACCAGTTCAGTGACTCCTAACTTCCTTTTAGTCCAGTTCAGTGACTAAAAGGAAGAAAGAAAATAAGTTTTATCTTATTATTAAATTAAATTAAATTAATTTATAACTTATTTATATATGCTCAATATATCAGCTAATTTTTTATTTAAGTTTAAACTAGAAATAAATAATTTGTTTTTGCCAAACTTTGTTTTAAAAAATATCTTATAAATGCGATCTTTAACAAAACAAAAATGAAAAAAGAGGGAAAATAAATGAAAATCACTTGGATAAACAATGTCGCAGTTCGATTAGATAAAGTTTTATTTTTAATTTTCAAGGACTGATTGTCAACGAGCAAGTACCTTTCATTATTTTTTATCATTTCACCCGATGTCACGCTTTTGGTTTAAAAGGCTTAAATAATAACAATTATGAGTAAATGTTGCTGAGCAATAGTTGTGCGTAAAATATTTATATGAATATTTATAATTGTTGGGCAACGTTTTGCGACTCCGTGTTCAAAATTTTTTTGCGCATTTCATTGTTTGTTTATATATACAACTTAATACACTGCTGGACAATTGCTAAGGACGGATCACAAACTGCAATGTAGCATAACATTAAGCGAGACATGAGGCCTAGTAGGATAAAATATAGTTGCTACAATGTTCAGACATTAGAATAAAGAATATTTATTGTTCTGGAAAGTACAAAAGCTGTGAAACATCTGAAAGAAAAGAAATGTTCATTTGATGCTGCATACGGAAAACTGGAACAATGCATCTAAAAGTCAGCTGGCACCTTGAAGAAAGGTATCAGTACGGGATATGTCCACCGTGGAGTGTGATGCAACATTCCACGCGTAGTATCATACTTTGCACAACATTATCTAGGAGCTGTTGAGGCAATTTATCTCATTCCTCTGGGAGAGTACGGATGAGGGTGTTCTTGCTAGTCGGAGAATAGTTTCGACCAGCAACTTGCCTCCCCAAAGCATCCCACACATTTTCAATGGGGTTTAGATCTGGAGAACGTGATGGTCATACGAGGCGTTGAATACCCTCACTGTCTAGACAATCCTGAACAGCGAGTGTTCGATGACATGTTGCGTTGTCGTCCATAAAAACAAATTTATCACCGACAGCACCACGGAAAAGACGAACATGAGGAAGTAGAACTTCATTAATGTATCGTTGGCCCATCATAGTTCCATTCGCAACCACATGTAGGGGCGTGCGGCCATTGATCATGATGCCGGCCACACTATGACACTGCATGTCGGATATCGGTCCCTTTCCTGGATATTTTCTGGACGATAAGCAGTACCACTCTCGGGCCAGATCAGTTGGCGTCTACAATCCGATGACAGGCTAAACCTACTCTCATCTGAGAAAAGTACGCATGCCCAGTCTTGTTCAGTCCAATTGCGATGCTCACGACACCATTGAAAACGGGCAGTACGGTGCTGTCTTATCAATGGGACACACACAACAAGTCTGCAGGTGTATAGTCCTCCTTCCCTCAAACGTCTGGCAACAGTTTTTCGGGAGATCTGCTTTCCTGAGGCTGCAAGAAACTGATTTGCAACCTGCTGAGCTGTGGTGTGCGTGTTCCTTTTTGCTGATAGGACGATATATCTGTCTTCTGCAGACGCCCGACTTCTAACACGACCTCCCCCGTGCCGCTTACTACATATTCCAGTAATTTTAAATGACTTCTACAGCCGTGAAACAACGCTGTGAACGATGTCGAACTCCCTGGCAACATCTGTTATTTTTCGCCCTTCTTCGATCTTTCCAATAATTCGGCCACACATAAAATCATCTAAGTGATGTCGGGAAGACATGCCAAAAATTTCAAGTTCGTCTATTAAATCTTTCCTGTAAAACTTTGACTTGAAACAACAACTGTCCACACGCGTCAAAACCTTTAAAGCTCTTATGATCGCTATCACGTATTGAACAGACGTGGAAAAAAAATTTGCATACGCATACTTCTTCTTACTATATCCTGCACTTATTCTAATTTTCCACATTTTGTTTCCATTCATTTTGTGGTTGCTATGGATGATGATGTTATCCGTCCTTAGCAATTGTCCAGCAGTGTATAATGGCTGGTTAATGGCATTTCGGAGACTAAATAAATTAATCATAAATCTTAATTTTATTTAAAAAAATCATTGAAAAAATTTGAAAATAATCAGATATATAACATTAATTTCAAAATCTACAATTTACAGAGTAATTATATTTTATGATCGGAAAATTTGTTTCCATGTAGTCTTCCAGGAATAACAATATAAATTATTTAATTTCAATACCATATCATTACTAATTTAGTTCTATTATCATTTAAATGATTCAAGGAAATAAACAATAATTGAAAAGTATGATTTAAGTAAGTAAAGAAATATACTTTTCACAAAAATTTATAAAACTATTACTTTTCTATAAAAAGAAATTCAGCTGAAATATTCATGTAATAATAAACTTATTCTTGAAAATCAGCCTCTTTTATAATCCTTCTTAATTCCACCACAAAACAAGGGGATAACTACGTAATAAAATACACATACACACACAAACATATATATATGTACATGTATATGTATATATATGTGGTTAAGGAACTTAGCTGACGTCATTATTTCAAGTGCCCACTTAGGAAGGGGCTCGAGAAACACAGTAACTTCTCCAGAGAGCGGGAGAAAACCGAAAGACGCGTACACGTTAAAACGTTGTGTTTGATAGCAAGAAGATGACTGCCCCTTTTCCCCCAAAATTTCATTTCATGTTATTAAGACGATTAATTGTAAATATCCCAAACTTGTATATATTTGTATTTATGTATTCATCCACTTTATTATCTGTTCGATATTAATTGTTAATTATTACACAGTTTAATTTATAAAATTAAAATTGGTTTATACTTCGTATAATTATTATTTGAAAATTTCAGAGCGATGAAAGATAATTAAAGAAACAGGTACTTATTAAAGGTTAAAGGCAAAAATTATATTTCAGTATCATGTATAAAGTGAATACAAATATCTAATTAACTTTACATTTAGAATAATAAATAAAATATGATAATGCTAAGAAAAAATGTAACATTCTGATCCTTAAAATTACAAGAAATTTCTAAGCTCTGGAATTCTTACTTTGAATAATTGCAAACATTGTTCCACACATAATACAAATTATCTCATAATAATAAAATATAACAAAATAAGGTTATCAAATAATAATAATGCTATCTAAGATTATGATTGATAGATAAGATTACTTTTTTCTCTATTGCTTAATAATGACCGAAGATAAATTTAAAATAAATGAAAAAGCGCTTATATATTTTAGCCGATATAAAATTGAAGTAGAGATAAAGAAAACTCATTTTTATTACGGCAGTAGTGATGATGATAGCCGCATCGATATCTTAGTAAAAAAGTTATGTATTCTTATGGTGTGTAATGTGGCAAAAATTCACAATAGTGTTAATGAAACTGGGTAAAAAATATGGAATCATAATTAAATATTTATTTTTTAATTTATTATACATATATTTTTATCAATATCACACAGGTTTTGTATGATACTTCACATCATAGAAGCTGTGTGACAGCCTTAAATATAATTCGGAGGTTTTCCGAGTATAATGTGACCAGGGTCTAATTTAGCCTAATTGGGGCCATAGGCAAACACTTCTTTGGGTTCCCCTTCTACTTCACAAAAACAAACTTTCTATTTGATATGGCAAACGATTCTATTCAGTTAATAACATAAACTTTCTATTTGATATGTGGCCACCCTCTGATGTTAGGGAAAGAGGCAACTATCTCGTATGTCCCTGCTTTAGACAAACTTTGAGTTTGACGTAGAAAATAATGTGAAAAATTTATCTAGATTAAAAGAGATTTCTGGGACATATAGGATATTTTAAGGCTTCCTTAAGAATGTACAACCATTGTAAGTACTTGAACTTATTCATTAATGTAAATAAAAATAAAGATGAATCCTTATATTTAAAAAAATTAAAGTAATTTATTCTTCAGGATAAAAATTTTTTAATCATAGATTTTTTTTCTTGAGAAATTAAAATTTTATTATTTAGGGAAGTTTATAAAAATTAACAGATAGTATCTTTTTTTTATTTTGCTTTTATAACTTTCCGTACCTGTGCAACCTGATGTAAATATTCAATTCTGAGAGGTATCGACTTGTGGAAACTTCAATGTACCTTAAATGCAGTTCGGCAAAAATTTGTTAATTAAATTAAACGTCTGTTAAATATCTGAATACATACATTCTCTTCTTTAAAAGGAGGATATATGTATTTTATTTATCTCTTTAGTAAAACATGTTGATGTTTTCACAGCAGTAGCCATTTTTTTGCACACACTATAAATATGCTTATCAGACGTCCCGTTTTCTAGACAAAATCTCGGTTGGTTTACTACACATCCCGGTAAAAATTAAATTTTGTTTTATAGATAACCACACAAAAACGTTTAAAAATAATCAACTGTGAAGGATTATTTAGATTTATTTGTCATTTATTTCTCTACTGTAAGAAAAGTGCAGAAGAGCTAAGAACATTTACACGAATCTAAATGAACAAGTCCAAAACAGAATGCGAAAGATTTGACAGCTTTTACGACAGATGCTTTGCTTACTTTTGCACCCCTAGGAGACTAGTTTGAGTAACGCTGGACAGTTTTATGAGTCATTCTAATCAAAACAAAAGCTAATGATTTGGAAAGTTCCGAAGCTTCTATAGAAATTATTAATAGCTGTTTTCTTAATATACGTGATATGAAAATAAAAAATGATCAACTGTTTGACGAACTTGTACTAGCTAAAGCAAACAGTCAAATCAAGAACAATGGGAGTAAAAAGAGACTATCAAAGTTATAATTATCTAATATGAAGAAAAATGTCTTAAGCTGGTAACTTCAATGATAAATAGCAACTTCAAATGTGATCAAGATTGCTGAGTATGACTTTTGCATATCCTCAGTACTAGTTGAGAAAGTATATTTTTTGATCAACAATGCATGGTCTGATAATAAGAGTTTGATGAAGCACTATGGTTTAAAGCTTGATGAGGTGTAAAATTAATATCAGATTTGCTTGCGAAATCTTTTAGCAGATTAAAGAAAAGTTCTGAAATAAATCTTTGTCAATGAAAATTAAACGTATTAATTGTTCATATTTTTATTCCTCATTTCCAAGTGTCTGTTTTTTCTTAAGTAACTTATAAATATTAACATTTAAGAAATATAATTTCTTATGTTTTTGTCATTCATTATTATACTACTGATTAAGGTTCCTAATCAATAACGATTTATTCACAGCATTGAGAATAAAGTACTCCCTAAAACACACTCTAAAAATTTTCAAGTATGGGTGACCTTGAAAACCTGACTATAGGAGGATTCCGGTGTCCCGACTGAACAATTCAAAATTCTGGCAAGCCTTACTATAAATCAAGTGGACTCAGATTTACTATCAACATCCAAGCTCGAGAGAGTATAGTATCCACGCACTAATCGAAAGCGCTAATTCTTTAGTTACCAACTCGCCTTGAACACAAAGAATGTTATAAAATAAATGCTTGGAAATATACACATACTTTATGCAAATATTATATTTGATATCGTGCGAGGCCAAAAATACAGATGTAATAATTTTTCCTTTTAAAAGAAATAAATAAAAAAGTTAAAGGTTTTTTTTATTTATTTTTTAAAGATAAAAACTCGGTGTCATAATTACGTTCTAATATTTTTAATTTTAATATACTTCAATATCGAATAAGTGCATTTAAAAATTTAAGGAATTGAAATATATTTTCAATGAAACAGGTTACTTGATTACTTCTGAATATCATTTTTATCTAAGACATTATGAGAGATTTCAAATATAAATTGAGATAAATAAGTTCATAATATACCAAATCGATTATTTATTTTTTATGTTAAATTCTTCAATTTAATAATCAAATACTTTGCTAAAATCACAGCTTCAAAATGGAACCGGTAATTTAATTGAGTTGCACCATACATTTCATTTGAGTTATTTTCATTAATGTCACAAAAATAAAGCAGGTAAATATCGGTAGAAATATATATATATATTAAGAATATGTGCTTTTCTCTTTTTTGAAGATATTTATGAGGGTGTACCTTTAAACATTGTATTAAAATCGTGTCATGTTAATAGTACATAAGAAATTATTAATTTTATTTCAGGTAACAAAAATAATTTACATGCATTTATAAAATATATAAATGTAGCTTAGACAAAAGTTCTTATTAACTTTTTGGGAAGCCATAAGTTATAATTTCTATTTTCCATAAAGTGTAGAGGATTTCAGAGTTCCAAATGCAATATCTGCCGGAAGTTTGTGAGCCATCTTAGGAGTGGAAAGAATGTTGTCGGCAGGCTTGGTGTATTCTTTTGACATATTGGGTAGAGTACGCGGGGGCGGAAAAGGTGGTACCTGGGTTGCTTCGTAATACACTGTAGAATACTCGCCATCTGAATTCGAAAGTGCAGGAAGGCTCTTAAGAGTTGATGCTGAATAACCTTCGTCACCAGACTTGTACACTATAACAACTTGTTTCTCTCTGGAAAAGTGTGAGAAAAGCAATTTGTGCAAAATCAATAATGCATTCGTTTCTTCGAATTGATACTTAAAATTATTTTTATTCATTATTTTAGTCTTACAAAATGATGAATTAATGTGTTTAAAAAGTAAATATGCTCGTAAGTTTTGCTGAGGAGCCAATAAACTTTGAAATTGTGACATTATTTAGTTTTTATATATGCCATGAAATTATAAACCAAATATAAATAGAAATATTTAATTCCCACACACCTTAACAATTAAATTGAAACATAATTTTTGCAATCAATTGTTATCCATATTTAATGTTTCTAATTCAACTAAAATTGTTAGCCTAAATTAATATAATTAACAACTTATTTAGTTACTCATTAGCAATTAGTGATTTTATATAAAACAGTCTGAAGCATAGGTTCCCAAAGTGGTCCAGGTGGACCCACAGGGGTCCTTAGGAGATCACACGGGGGTCCACGTAGACATGAAAAGAAAACAGGTGTTCACAAGTTGTAAGTAGGGGTCCACGAAAATTTTCTGGTTTTCATAATAAAGAACAAAAATTTTGACTTGGATTTATAAATCCAAGTCAAAATTATGTATACATATCAACGTAGGCAGGTAGTATCAAAAGGACACAAGAAAATGTGCTACTTTTTTTTCTTCCTAACAACCCCAATTTAGGGTGATATTTTTAGGAGCTTTGGGAATACAGTAGAAATGTAGCAGCAGTGGGTCTACCGAAAATTGTAAAACTTTGAAAGTGGTCCACGAGAAAAAAAAGTTTGGGAACCCATGGTCTAAAGTTTATGTTCTAATATAAGAGTTAGAAGCTTTCACAGCGTATTGTCTCCTAATATAAGAAGCATTTTGTATTTGTGATTTCTCTTTTTATTGAAAGGAAAATATTAAAAAACACACCTATATTTCATCTGGTATGTTTATATAATATAAATGTTCAAAAGAATGCAGAAAATATGTTTAAGAGTATACACTGGACATAGAGTTTTTACATTTATATTTTACTTTAATAATTTATTTTGAAATAATTACATGCTATCGCTCTCTGCAAAATTTAGATATTATTCAAAATTAATATATAACGCAGTAATACAGAGTTGTGTGTGTGTGTGTGTGTGTGATGCGAAATCAAGATAAAAAAATAACAGTGGATTAAGTTTAATAAAGTATTATAATGTTCAAAAATACTTAATATTATAAAATATGTATTATTAATAAGCTTAATATTTTGTATAATTTAATAAAGTATGTAAACAATTTATTTCAGAAAAAGAAATTGCAATATTTAACATGCATAATATATGGTAAAATTTCCCTTTGTGAATGCATTTTTAATTTAAGGAAATCTAATAAAATAAATAATTTTTTTAATAAAAAATGTCTCAGTTCATAAACCAAGTATAGTGAATTTTCATATTTTTTCCTTAATATTTTTTCACAAATTACCACTTTATTAAATTATTATGATATTTATGTAATAGCTCAAGAATTTAAAAAATGACTTACTTTTGTTTATGAATACAATACAGAGTTAGGCCTAAGCAGACGAAAATCAGTATTACGACGACCACTCCAACAGCAATGCCTGACAAAAAAGCAAAAAAAAAAATAAATAATATATAATAAATAAATAAATAAAAAAGGACAAATAAACAAGAATTAAATTTAAAATAAAGAAATTCAAGCAAACTGAATTTATTAAAATACATTTTCTTTGCTTTAGCATTTTTCATAAATTAATTTGCACACATGATTATTCCAGCAAATTATGAAATAAAAATTTTTTGTTTCATTTAAAAAGGAAAGCATTCTAACTATATGGTTAAAGTTATACTTACCAACTATTTTAAGTGTATTTTTACTACTTTCTTTACCTAAAAGAAAATAAAACTCTTAGTTAAATGAATTTTTAAAGATCCACATAAAGAATTTTGGTGTATATATTTACACATTTAAATTATAAAATTCTGAAGCATTTTAAGGATTATGTTACGTATATTTAGTGGATTTTTAATTTATTTTAAAAATAGAGTAATACATTTTTAACCAAAATGAAAAAATAAAAAAACCCTCATTTTACCATAAAGCATTAAGCTCTAGTGTTAAACTGTGTCAAAATTGTCAAACTCAGATTTTAGTATACTGTTAAGAACCTTAATTCATGTATGTATAATTTTTTAACCTCACTATGTTTTTCATTTAAAATTTGCATTTAAGAGTTATTTAAGAGTTGTTTTTATTATAAAATTAGTTTTTTATTACATATGACTTAATAATTTCAGCTTTGTATACCGAACGACGTTATGAATGAGAACTAGTACTTCTTTTTTGCTTATTGTACTTGAAAAATATTGGAAGATCATTTCCAAGATTGTATTCTAGAACAGCGATCGCCAAACTGACCTCACGGACCAGCAAATTCCTAATTTATAAATCCTGTAGACCACTAATAGGACTTTTTATAAGTGTTAAATATATTTATAAAATTCCATATCTAAGAACACATAAAATGTATCTAGCTAACAATATTCAATTATTAACTGTAACCGAATTATGAAAGCTTTATTAATAAACCATAATAAAAGAAACAAAAATTGTAAAAACATAACAATTAAAAAAAGGTTTAAGTATATCAAACTTTTAGCATTATACATTCCTAGTGTGACGGATGTACCTGCTTACTTCAAATATAATACCAATAAATATCATAAAATTCATATAAATATCATGAATATTATCCCAATAAATGTCAGATAAATAGAAATAGCATATGGTTAAGATTTAAGATCATACTTGTCTTAAAAAAACATCAATTGACAAAAAATATGTATACAAAAACTTCCTCAATAAAACTCCACTAAAACATTATATATACTTTATATTGAATTCAATACGTCCATAAACAGTATAACTAAAAAATTATGCACATAACTGAAAATCACTCTGACTTTTTTTGTCAAACAATTCTTATATTGTTCCTTTTTAAAATAGATAACAATTATAGAATAATTTTGGTAGGATTTGATATCGTTTACTTATTTTTTTTTACTTTAAGAACTAGATACTATGTCCGTTTGCAAATAATATAAAGAATAAATATCCCCGGGGAGATATGATTATTGAAATATTAATATGTTATATAGATTTCTAAACATTTAAATATTTGTATTGCACTTTTTTGATATTAAGTCATTATTAAAAAGTCCATGAACTAATGGCTTAAGTACTAATGCTTGGTATTAGTAAAGTAAATAAAGAATAAATATGTATTCCCATTAGCAAAACAATATCTTTTGAATATAAGTGAAATATTATTTATAATATAATTTATAAGCGAAACATAAATCAAATGTAGAATTTTTTCCTGGGAGCAAGCATGTATATCCTGTTTTTTCACGGCATTCCCTTTCTAATCTTACTTTAGTTTCCTTTCTCTTTAGTTAATAAAGCAGTTTTTCTTTCTTCTCTTTGAATTAAAACCAGTAATTATTTTATTATGCATATTATACGATAAAATAAACTGTCCATTAGATGAAATTTTCATTATTTACTGAGTTTTCAAAAATACGATTTAGATATTTGATAATATTTAAAACTTCAAGAGGGATTTTGTTGGACGATAAATATATCATTTTTATATCTTTCTCTCAAATATTTTTCTAATTTCGAGAAAAAGATACAAAAGTAAACAACTCTCTCTACATTATTATTTTAAAATGCTATCAATATCACAACACCCTTTGAGATCGATGATTATTTGTCCCTCTTTAAGAAGGCTATATAATGCACGGCCACATAACAAATTACCATTTTATGAGCGTACAAATTCACTCCTGTCTTAATATGAGTTCCCCGATTTACATATTCAAATCACAGATGCTCTAAGATTTCCTCCTTGGAATATTCCTGTTGTCAATGTAATCAAAACCTTTACTGGATACAATAAATCAGCTACATCTCCCCTTATTTTGCAACAGATGTTTTCACACATTCATTTTCATTATTCCTCCCACATCTCTGTAAATACAGATGGCTCAAAATCAAGTGGTCATGTTGGTTGTGGTATTGTTGTTGGAAATGCAGTTTACAGCTATAAGCTGCATGCATCATATTCTGTGTATACAGCCGAAGCTGTTGCTAGTAAACGTGCTCTAGAAATAATACAATCCAGCTCTCATCGAAAATACAATATATATACAGATAGCATGCGTGTGATCATGCAATTAGACCATTTTAATGATAAATGTCATCGTATTATTGTGGAAATATTGGATATTTTTTTAATGTATTGAAGAATAAAGGATTTGACATCTTGTTTTGTTGGGTTCCAAGTCATGTTGGCATTGCTGGGGATGAACTTGCTGATAATGCTGCTAAAAATGCCTCTGACATTTTGCATAAAGCATTAGCATTTTTTGACATTAAACAAATTATCAAAGATTTCATTTCCTCCCACTGGCAAAAAACATGAGATTTGCAGAAGAACAATAAATTATATAGTATATCCTCCTCTATTCTTCCATTCCCAGTTGCTCGCATGCGAAGAGTTGATGTAAAACTCACACGGCTTCGTATTGGACATACTAGATTTACACACAAGCACTTATTCTTGTCTCGGAGTGCTCCAATTTGTGACATGTGTAATATACCATATACAGTACATCACATTTTAATTGTCTGTCCTAATTTCACCATTTTATGAGCGTAATGGCATAATGTTTTTTAATAGCACAAATTTTATTTTATCAGAGTTGATTGGGTTTAAACCACATAGAAATTTGTTTGCATTTTTATGTGCAATAGGTTTCTTGAATTCTATTAAAGATTTTTATCCAAAATAATCTTTTACATATGCTTTTCTTGAACTTTTAATACATTCCATTGTATACATCTGACTAGTCTTTTAACACAGAATTTTTACCTGTAGTTTTAAATATTGTACGGTGCAGAAATGTCCAATATTGGACTTTGCATCAGTAAATCTCACAAAATCAATCAATCAATCTCAAAATTTTTTATATAATTTGAATCGGTCAAATATTTTTATATGATGTAAAACGTAAGGAACACTTGTAAACTAAAAGAGACTATCATGGCTATATGCATACCAGAAAAATTATGTTACGTCATAAATAGAAATATCAATGAATAATTTAGGAAATCTATATTTTTCATAGATTATTCCTTTTTCATTAGATTTCAGATTCTCAGTTCCATCTTATTGTATCTTGTTATCAATTGATAAAAATAGAAGGATATTCAAAAGAATGGCAGTAAAAATGAAAGTATTTTCATCATTCATTAAAAACCATTTTTTTCTGTTGAGAACAGATAACTTTCAATCAATAATCAAAATGTTATGTTTAACTTATTTCTTCGCTGTATAATTGTGAATAAAACTCACAACTGAAAATTTTAGACAAATTCAAATATATATCTGCATTTAGAATGATTTGATTAAATATTTGAGCTTAAATCTCCCATCTAAACCAATTCAGACATATATTTCTGTATTTGGGGTAAATTAATTAAATAATTAAATTTGATTCCATAGGTATTTACCAGATCAAAATTAAGCTTAAATTTCTCTTAGAACATCTAGTAAAACCATCCTAGGCTATAGAAGATCATCGAACCTGTTCATAAAACACATATAAGATTGCTAAATAGATAGCAGATTATCGCTAGATTGACCAAAGGATTTTAAGTTTCGACGGGCAGAAATTGACTCCAAATGTGCATTGCATTTTTATGACATGAAACATAGAAGCCAAAGCAATCGAAATTAAATTATATGAAGAGAGTATTACATTTTGCCTTAACATAAAAATAATTTGTTAAGAATAAAACTCATAGTTTAAAATAATACCATCACAACTGATATTTTGAGGAATATTATCTATGTCTGTCTTCAATAAGTTAAAATTTACAGCTTAAATATGATTAAATATTTAATAACATGAACACAATATTTTAATTAGAAAATATATTTATATATGGAATATTTATAAAAATTTCCTTTATTAAGATATATTATTAAATAAATTTTGATGATAAAAATATAATTACGGATGCAAGTGGCAGTAGTTGGTGACCAAGTACCATCTTTCCGACAGATAACTTTATCAGGTTTCCCATTTATTTGAAACTCCGATCCACTGCACTTTAGTTGTTTATATGTGCCAACCGAAGGCCGTCTCGCGTTACCATCCATCTGCCATAAATTATTCTGGGAAGTATCGTTTCCAACTGGTGATTCACAAAGTATCTCTAGAAGTAAGATGTAACATAGAATGAGTAATGATTCATGCGTTTGTCATGAAATCATGAAAAAATAAATGCTTTTTAGTACTAAAATAAAATAAAAAATTGTATATTAGCTTTTATATTTTTAACTTTTTATCAACAAATTTATGAAATAGCATCAAATGCATGAAGTGAGGATCATCTGCGGCTCTGTTCATTTTCTTTCCAAGAAATCATTGATGTTGTTGGAAAATTTGAAAAAAATAGCAAGCCTTTTCAAATATTTGTTTTTCCAATTATCAATTTAACCTTTCATCTCATGATTTCGAGACTTGACAACTTCAAAAATTATGCAGTGATTAGTAGAGTTTAGCTTACTTAAGTCAATAAAAATTTACCGCTGTGAATTTATTTGGCAATTTTGATGTATGTATACATGTAAATAAATAAATATATCAAGTGAAATAATTGAGAATAATACTAATTCATAATTTTCTCATGGCGTGTAAATATTTTAAATAAGAAATTTTTTTCATAAAATATTTTCTTATGATAGAAAGTTATTTTTTTACTTAAGTTGATTTAAATGATTTAATTTAAGTGAGTGTAACTTATTCTATTTTAAAAATAAATAAAAACCTGTGGATTATATTCATTTAGATTAAAACTAATCTAAAGGGGGATTTAAATTTAGGGTTATATATATATTTATATATATATATATATATATATATATATTTATATATATATATATATATATATATATATATATATATATATATATATATATATATATATATATATATATATATATATTATATATATATATATATATATATATATATATATATATATATATATATATATATATATATATATATATATATATATATATATATATATATATATATATATATATATATATATATATATATATATATATATATCTGTGTTGTAAAACATAATACTTATCAAAATAAAAAGTACTTATTATTCTTATAATGATAAATAATTTCTATTAGATTTTTTGAATCTATTTGTGACTATTAATGTTTTTTCCTATAGTAATAGTTTTATTTATCAAGGACTTTTAATTAATATGTTGACTTCATTTTAAGTAGTTTTCTAATTAAAATTGAGTCAACATATTAATTAAAAGTTCTTAAGTAATGATAATTACTTCTTTTTATTTAAATTGTTAACGTGTATGTATTTGCATAGATATTTGTGTGTCTATGTGTGATTAATGTAATATCAATTTATATTAGATTCTTACACTAAACTATGTATTTCTAAAAAAACAGAAACTAGTAATATGTCTAATTTTCATATATAATGATATAAAAAAATTATTTTTTGAAAATTTGAATTTCATATAGTTTGTACTTTAGTCACTCAAAGGCGGTTTTAAAAAAGTGTCCTTTTTTATATTCAATTTTCTATAACAGAAAACTTTTAAGTACCATTACTTTAATCATAATGACTAATAAATGGCATGCAATTATGATATTTTGAAGTATGATAATTAGTGTAACAATAGTAATTGGGTGTATTCACTTTTCAACAACGCTACAGATTCGAATCCAATGAATTTCATCAACATAACAGAGATCACAAACAGAATTTAGACTATTCCTGAATATCATATTGTGTTATTCACGTTCAAGTTTATTCATTGTTCAAGTTACCCATTTCTGTGTTCTTTTAGTTGCCCATCTAAATGGGGTGAAATCAATAATCTTCATAAAAGAATATTAAGCCGCTTTAAGTTAAATGCTACTAATATGTTTTGTCAGATATATTGAAGCACATGAAAGATAAAGCAAATTATACAACTCAATGTACATTTAGCAAAATATTGAGTGAAAGCCTCAGAATATTGCGAGTGACTGTGTGGCCGCAACTGCAAGCTTTTTCGATTGAATATCCATGAAATGCTTAGGCTGATCTAGTCTTAAGCAACGGGCCAGATATCATTTTTGTTTAATATGCTATAAAATTGAATCACATTGAACATGTCTATGTGCATTTATCAGTGACACAATAATGAGACTACAAACCCAAATTATAGGTTTGCTTTATAACTCTTCGTTATATCATCAAATTGGCAAAACTGTCAGCATATATATTTAGGCATGTTTTAATTCCCAAGTGTTTTCTTAAACGTAAATCCTCAAAGTATTAGATCACGTAGAGATAGAAAATAAACATTATTATAGTCTATTTATCTTTTCTTTTCCTTTTATTCGTTACTGTAATCGCAAAGCCTTTCTACGGTTTTTTTCCTAATCCCTGCTGCACTCAGGGTACACCTGTTCACTATCGATGGCAGTTACTCGTTATGCAATGTATATAATTTGTTCAGGTCTCTGATGTTTGCATATTTTATTGAATACAATTTCAAATAAATAGTAAATTAAATATCAGATTTTATACCTCAAAAATTTAAGGTAAAATTTTAATGCAATTTTTTGTACACTTGCACTGTTTACTGTAGAATTTTGAAAGAAAAAGAAATACGTGAATTTATATATAATATTTGGAGAGAAAATAAAATTACCATTCTTTTTTATCCACAATGTTATAGGTCAATTCGGAAGAATTAAAACATTTCACATAAAATCACTATATACGTGAAACTCATAAATAAAAAAGAACTAAAGTTATAAACGCAATATTGATTTTTATTTCATTTTTTTAAAGCATAAAATATATTTCATTTAGTTTTGAAGAGATTTTTAGCATACGAACCATCACACTGCAGGTTAGGTCCCGCCCACAAGTTGTTTTTATCACAAACCAACCGTGTGTTCTCTCCTGGTTTGAATCCTTCGGTGCAGAGAAGAGTTGCTTTATCCCTACTTATTTCAAGTCTTCCATTCGGAATAAAAATTTCTGGAGAATCCTTGCACCAAACATCTGAAAATTAGCAAACATTAGGGACATAAATTCATTATTCATGAGAGTTAAAAATATCATTTATATTTTTTGTTATTTAATTTAATATTGCTTTTAAATAAAAATATTTATAAGGCGATGCTTTTCGATTTTAGATTCTACAATATATTTATTTTGAAGCCCGGTGACTTAGTGGCAGCGTTTCACGCTCCCATGACACAGGTCCGAGGTTCGATCCTCAGGTTGGGCAAGGTTGACTCAGCCTTTCATCCCTTCAGTGGGTCGATTAACTGAGTATCAAGCATGCTTGGGAACTAAACACTGGGGGTTTCACGTTAGGCTGACTACCTAATCGGGACATATGCTTCGCACCCCAGGGCCCTCGGTCATGAAAACAGTTATGGGCACTGTAGACCTTGGCCCACATGGGCTGTCGTGCCATGGAGTTTAGTTTATTTATATTAGAGATTGTGGAAAAAGAAATTATTTTTACGTGAATTTATATATAAAAACATTTTTTTCACCCCATTTTGGGTTTGTTTGGTATGAATGGTTTTTTATAACTATTCTATGTCTGATATTTAGATTTTGGGCAATAGGAGGACTATTAACATGCCGGTTAATTTAGATCATTTCTGTGATTTTATGGACATTTTTGAAGACGGGCTTACCTCAACGGAATCGAAGAAACCAAAACTGCACTATTTATAGACTGTTCAGTATTGTAAATACTATTCCCAATTTCAGCCACTTAATTTGTATTTGTGCCTTTATTAAAGAAAAACTGTAAAATAAACTGAAAAAGACTTCGAGATGTTTAAGGTCTTATAATACTTCACAAAAAAATGAACCAAGCAACATATATATATATATATATATATATATATATATATATATATATATATATATATATATATCATAATATTTCCAAAACCGATAGTTAATTTCAATTTTTTTCTTTTTGCTATGAATGCATGTAATAATTCAGAGTTTAATGATTCAGATCAAAGATTTTCTGAATAAATAATAAAAGTTTTTATCAATAAATATTTATTCATTTCTATATTTTTTATAGATGATGTTAGAATATATTATAACTTTAATATTATCAAACTATTAATAATATAAATGATATTATTACTCATTGTCCACTAAATTTTAGTTTGAGTTATCTGTACGATTTGGGATAACTTTAACTACGAATGGGAAGTCCTGGTTATAACAAGCGATATTAAGCTTTCCTTAAATATGTTAAGTTCTTATTATGAATACTAGCTCTCAGATTCACCAATATTTTATTGTGTTAGTATATAATAATATGCGTACGAAATAAAAATATTTCTCATGCATTATATGCTCCACAATTAATCCTTGAAGTAAAATATGTGATTAAAACTTAAAATCAGTTTAATGTACAAAGTTATTAAAATTTGAATTTTAATAAGCATTTGTATTCACAATCGAATTAAAAAAGTTCATTTGCTGATAGGCATTTTTTAATATATTTATTGTTACTATTTATAAGGTTCTCTTTGCTATTTCAATTTACCTCTCTAATTCCTGTTGGTTTAGCAATATTGTTTCTTCAAAATCCTAAGTAAACAGTTTCAATCAAGAAGATTTCCTGAAAGTTTGTTGTATTGCTACTATCTATATGGATGCTTCTTGCTATTTCAATTTATCTCTCTCCTTTCTGTAGTCTAGCAATATTGTTTCCACAAAAGCCTTAGTAAGCAGTTTCAAGCAAATACATTGCCTAAAATTCTGTTTATAGACTTATAGCAATGTATTGCTAAAAAAAGTTATGTTCCTTAATTTTGATGATATTCATATGTATAATATGCAAGATTTGTTTCAGAAGTCAAAAAGTCGTAAAATGAGAAATTGAGCATAAATTTAAACTATATTTTAGTCTTTATTTCAGATACTATAATTTATGTTCGTTCAACAGCAAAAGTAAACCAATGATATTGGTTTTATTCGCAGAATTCATGAATATTCGCAGAGCAAAACGATCTAATCTACAACGTTACCTAAATTTGTTTTCGATTTGGAATATAAGTCATTATATAAATCTCATCATTCGTAATTCTGAACTAACTACGAAATATATTTTTTAAACTATCACTGTAAAATGTTTATCTAATTAAATCTATTTAAACGCATTCTATACCTTTCAAAGAGATTGGTGGAGTCACATTTTTTTTTATTTTCATGAACATTCTCACACTGACTAAGTTCATTAACTGAATTTCAGAAGAACTATCTTATAACTTACGGTTTATTGTTTTTATTGCTCAACAGTGCTTTTACGCACAAGAGAGCTAACTAGACTTGGACAGCTCAAATTGAATTTCGAACCACTCCAAACATCCATCCCAGGGTCCAAGGTGGGATTCGGAAAACCGAAAACAAAAGCTTAAAGTATATTCGGTTACTAAAACTTTTTATTACTTTCATGAAATGTTTACAATATATTTATATATATATATATATATATATATATATATATATATATATATATATATATATATATATATATATATATATATATATATATATATATATATATATATATATATATATATATAATTAAGCGTAAATATATAATTTGATTTTCAAGCAAATGTTCAATAAAATATAATTTAGAACCTCTTCTAATGTATACACTATATAAAGAGTATTCTAATCGAAAATATAGGTTCTGTCAATAAATAATTTTGGAACTTTGAATAAAGAAAAAAAAATACACTCACCATCTTTAGTATATACTTCAATTTCACAAACTGCAAGGACATTGCTACGTGGAGATATATCAGTAATGCGCAAAGAATCAGCTGGTATTTTGCTTTCTGGGCATTCAAGCTTAACCCATTGATTTTCTTCTATTTAACAAATGTTAAAAGAATTAATATTTCTCCTTAAAAGTTTTTTAAGATTATTTTTAAACTCTTTTCATTGTGTTTTTATAAATTATATACATTATTTTTCATATAAAATCATATGCCTCAAATATATTCGCTTATTTTTATTTAGCAATTAGTCTTATGCCTATGTAGGAAAAAAGCTATATTGTTTGAGTAAAAATGTAAGCGTTATTTAGTAAAGATGACAGCTTGTAATAAAACAGGAATTTTAATTTTTTGTTTACAAAAAATTTTTAGTATGTAAATCATGCAAAGATATACTTAAATATAATCATAAACATGCAATATTAAATATGCATGGTAATGATTTCTTTTATTTTACTTTAATGGTATGTCTGTATAATTTGTACGTAGTTTATATATATTTATACATTCTTTCTAAAGAAAGAATCATTAGCTTTAAAAAGCAACTGTATTTAAGTATTAGAAACACTTTGTTGAATATTTTGGTCGTAAATGATAACATCAAAACACATATATACGAATTAATCTTATAATTCCCTTAATTTAATCGATATCGTACAAAACAAAATGAAGCTAAAATTATTACTTTTTAACTTCAAATTATTTTTGTTGAAGTTTTAATGAAATTAATAATTGAGTAATTAAATAATTGTTAAATTGAATGAAAGTCAATAAAAAGAAAAATACGACATATTTTTCAGATGTAATGCATTTCACAAAATGCGATTATCTGTAGAAAAAAAGTAATATGATTCGACAAAAATGCTTATCAGAAATTTCATTAAATAATGAAATAATCTGAAGGAAAGTAAAATTGCAAATGAACAACATTTAAAAAAATATATCGTGTTAATTAATTGTAAATATTTAAAATAAAATCATTATTTATTACATAGAGGAGAAAATATATTCCATGTATTTTAATCCTTAGAAATATAATATTCTCATCAAATAATAAATTAATTTTTCTGTGCTTGACATATTTTTAAAACATTTAAGGATTTTGTTGATATTTTTTACTCTGCTATAGAATAATAATAACATATGAAATTCATAATTCTTACCTAAATCTCTATCAAAAGTTGCACACAATTTTGTTTCTCTTCGACTAACAGTCAAAACTTCTATTTTTATCTTACCTAATTATACAGATGAAAGTATGAAACAAATTTCTAAGATATTTAGCATACATACATATTTCATACCGACATACACATATAAATGTACTTTCATTTATATGAATTAAAATGTATAAATTATCATCAAGGATGTAAACATGATGGGCATTAATGTTTTAGTTATCAGCAAAAAAATTATGAAGACCAATAAACTAATATGGATATTTTTGTGTCTTTTCGATGTATTTAAGAAAAAAATTAGCTGAATACTTGTATTTTATTGATCCTCCAATTCAAATAAATGTTCAATTGATTTTTTTAAGTAGATCGAAATGATATAAAAATATTCATATTAGTAGCTATTTTATTTATACACTATACATTAAAAATATTTGAAATGCCTGTAATATAGAAAACTTTGTAAAATAATAAACAAGAGCAATATCAAAACTTAAAAATTTGTTTCACACATTTTTTATAAATTTATTAAATAAATTTAATGCCAGCTCTGAAATCGATGTTTATTTAAGAGCAAGAAAATAATTTTAACAATACAAATCTGCTTGAAATTTCACTATCAAAGGTAAAGTTACGAATTAGGATTCACATATGCATTAAAAACGCATAATACAATTTCTTAGTTAAGCTTATTCATTCTGCACTTTACTTCAAAGTTTATTGGTTTATGTGTGAGCGTGTTCCTGCACAAAATTTATATTTCACTAACAAGAATGATAGTTCAGTTGCAACAAGCAGAAATATATAGTAAAATAAAAGAGGTTCGATATTTTTAAGTTATTTAACATAACCCCAAATGTATAAATTTTTAAATACTTTATTTAAATAAAATTAATATTGAATTATTCAAAAATAATACTTAAATGTAATGTGATATTTTTATAGAATCGAGCATAAATATAAAGTTTTGCTCCATAAAATTAATTATTTATTACAGCATTCATTTGATACTTAACAAATGATAATCTATGATACCTATGACATATTTCGTAAATAAGAATACTAGCTATTAATTCGTGAATGTAGTATATTGAGAAGTAGGATTTCCAAAGAAGGAAGACTCATTATCATGTTTGTAAAAGCTCTGACAAGTTAACATAAGTTCAAAAACTGCACCTTCTAAAAATGCATTAAAAATTTACTAGCTTAATGCGCAAATTTAAATAATTAAAATACCTTTTAAAAGGTAGAGCCTAACAACATTAACTGGATTAGGCTCATCAAGAAACACTTGCACTGCTTCACTGGTAGCATTACGTGATATAAAGCATGTATTAGGACTACCATCTATCACGTTAGATATGCTTCTAGTAGGATCAGAAGATGCTCTAGGATTTTTAATTTTAGTCGGACTATCTGCAAAATAATAGACATGCTCTATTATTCAAACAGAAAAAGTATTCGAAAACATTCAATATAAAACGAGATTATATATTTCTCTTTGGGAGAAAGGTTACATTAATTTACAATTCTTATAATTATAGAATTTCATGTTTTTGGATCAATGAGAATTAATGAATGATATTTACCACAGAAAGGAGTTGTGCCCGACCATTTGCCATTTGGCTGGCAATATCTTGAATCTTTCCCAATTCTTGTGAATCGATCTTTGCAGGAGTATTGTACTTTATCTGCAGGTAGATATTTCTTCTGTACTGGTACATATGAACCACCAAAGGGAACATCTGGTGGAGGGCATGAAGTTGTGACTGGACATAAAAAAATGAGTTAAATATAGAAGTTTTGGTTATTTTCAAGATATGCACAGATTCCTAATAACAGAATTTGAAATATGCATGTCAAAGAACAAAAATGATACAGAATTATATAAATGGAGTTTTTTATGGGGGCAATTTATGTTATCACTGAAACATGTACAAATAAAATTATAGTAAACATTGTTATACTGTCTTCAATTAAAATGTAAATACGTGTTACCAGGCTGTTATGTCATTAAATTCAAAGTATTTGTTAATGATATTTTCATTGACTAGACAAATATTGGTACTATTAACTCAAAATATTACTTTTATTAGGATAAACATGAATTAACTTAAAATCAAATACTCGTGATAAATTCATTCAAATATTACCATATACAAGTTTGATTTGTCAAGTTTTTCACTCCATGGTAATAATTCTTTGTATCATGTTTTAGATCAATATGGTAAATATTTAATTATAAAGTTATAAATCATGTATTGTGAAAAAGAAGTTAGAAAAATGAAATCTGTTATTAACTTACTAATAGTTATTAACTAACAGATACTTAAAGTAGATTTTACTATTTCTAAATTTAGAAATAATTATACAAAAAAGATTACGGAAACAATGCTTTAAATTTTTTAAAATTTATATTGATTCAAACAGCGTCTACGACGACTATCAACCCTTTTAAAAATATCAGCAATAAACACTTTTCATATTATTATTATTATTATTTTGAATTATTGCAATAATCACCAAATAAAGAATATCCTTCTTTAATTTCAAATATTTTTTTAAAAAAATCTTTAAAAATTGTTCACATATGAAACTCGTCATATTTAAATATAATTTAATTGCTCTCATTTTTCAAAATATATTTTATAATAGATGATTACTTACTATACTTTTTTTTATAAATTATTCTGTATAATTATTTTATGAAAATTATGTATACTTTTTCATAATAAGTATTTTATTTCATTTCCATTACTACAGCATTTTTGTACATGTCCGGCATTATATCGTACACATATTCCAATTACCTAAGCAATATTAAACTATTTTTTGTCAGGCAATTTTTATACAGAAAGTCTTATTGAATGCTCAAATTGATTATAAAATAACGTCGCCTCTTTAACCTTTTCATTTAATCTTTATTATTCAGATTTGTATACTACATGCTTTTTCTTCGAATTTGTTTATATTGCCTAATATTTCAGTCAATTTTTTTACTTTGATTGTGACTTCAAAAATGTAGCTAATACATTTCTCAAATATGCACACTTAACATTCGAACAACAAAATACATGCGCACAAACTAAGCCTCAAACTTAGAAATCACTTGTATTCTGATTTGTAATAGAAATTTCTGAATATAATGCCTTGACTATTACTTAAAATCTAAAATATTTAATCCACATCAATAACAAATAGTGGTAGTTTCTATTACGATTTCTTAATATCATAATGGGGAAATTTTTATGATTTGTTTATTTCGAATCGTAATAACCCAGATACAAGGATATAATTTAAAATATTGATAGATGGTTTTACTGGGAAATATAAATTATCATCTACTTTTATAAGGTTTCTGTGTTATACATAACTATCAAAGTAAATCAAGTCAAAATCAATGAATAAATTTCATATAAAAACTGGACTGAGAACTAAATAGTTTTCAAAAATATTTGAAAACTTCAAACTATGAACTTGATAAACTATATTCAGTTTTATAAAAATTGTAAATCTGTTACTTCTTATATGAGTTCGACTGCTTAAAATTTTTACTGACATAAACTTGTCTTTACTTGTTTATATATCCAAGGAAAATTGTAAAACCTAATATATTAATAATATGTATTTGCTTTAAAACTTTAAGTGCTATTTCTTATGAAGCAAAATTATTTACAACATTCAAAGATTTTTATATAATAGAAATATATCATTTTTATGATTTTGATTTTATTATAAAAAATTAAGCTGTTATGTTTAGCATTTTTAGTTTCCTTTTAATTAAAATGTTATGACAACTTATGAATGAATTGTTTTTAAACTATATATATATATATATATATATATATATATATATATATATATATATATATATATATATATATATATATATATATATATATATATATATATATATATATATATATATATATATATATATATATATATATATATATATATATATATATATATATATATATATATATATATATATATATATATATATATATATATATATATATATATATATATATAGCAAATTACCAAGAAATATCTTTTTCTAATGTTTCAATATGTATGGATGAGACTCTAATCAAGTAAATAAATTATTCTTATTTCTTCAGAAAATGTAATTGGTGAGATTATCATTAATGATTATGATTTAATAAAAGGGCAGTTTTCCTAGCAATAGAAGGTCCTTAGTTTGATCCGAGCCAACAGTAGGATATGAATGTTATACTTCTGATGTCGGTATCACATCATCATGTACTTTTTAAAGATAAATTCTCTTATCGCTTATTTTATGTAGAATTATTTTTACTTTTAATTGATTATAGTTAAAAAATTAAACACTCGACACTTTCAAACGCACTTTTCACTCAATGAAAATATCATAATGAACTCATAATAAGCATATTCTCATAATAGCCTCAAGTTTCGTTAAATAATATTACGAATAAATTTGTTGATATTTTTAATAATGTAGTTTCATTAAATTCAAATTATATATATATATATATATATATATATATATATATATATATATATATATATATATACATATATAACACTTATACAACCGATTTAAAAATTTGAGTACCTTCCGCTTAATGTTTCTATCAATTATCATCAATTTATTTTTAATTCTTTTTACAGTCTATTATTTTGAAAAAAATTGTAATTAAATAATTAAAAAATTTGTGTATAAAGTAAAAAATAAAGTATTAATACTTTATTCATATTTATTAAATTATTGTTATTTGTTTTACTTAATATTTTTCAAATGAATTTAAATCAAAAATCATAAATTCAAACAAATTAAATTATAAATTTAATAAATATTATTAATTGTTTCGTAAGAAACTTCTGAAATTTTAATAGGAAATTATTAACAAATACAAAAACACAATATTTTTAATATTTAAAATTGTTAAATAAAAATATTTTTTACAGCAATTACCTTTGTTGTTAAAATAATTCCCAATACTTGACGAAATATTTTTCATGATGATTTAGTAGGAAAGCACGATTCTTTATGCAATTTCGTATGTCTAGTTTTGATCTTGCAATAATTGCTTAAGCAATTTAACTGCTTTTAAGGTAGAAGCATCATTATTTGATTTTTCAGTCAGAGTTTTTGCATCATTGGAGTAAAACACGCATTCTAATCAAAATTAAGCTTTTACCAATCATTAAAGGGAAATGAGTTTTAAGGCTTATACCACTTTGAAGATTTTTGTTTAAATTACGAAGTATATCATCATATATTTTTTAAAAAAATTTAACTTACATGAGAAATAATTTTTGTGCTTCTCTGTTATTTATGGTAAGATGCAAAACTATATATATATATATATATATATATATATATATATATATATATATATATATATATATATATATATATATATATATATATATATATATATATATATATATATATATATATATATATATATATATATATATATATATATATATATATATATATATATATATATATATATATATATATATATATATATATATATATATATATATATATAATATATATATATATATATATATATATATATATATATATATATATATATATATATATACATTGAACCATTTGTTGCTAAAATAATTCTGACCAATATTTGTAAAAATAGATACTTTGCTAAATTGTACTTTTAAAACTGAATTCACATTTTCATCTCCGATAAATGTAACAAATTTACTCTGCATGTAAATTTTAGCATAATTGTTTAAAATATGGAAAAAAATAGGCGTAAACGAATTTAAAATGATAGTTCACAAAAATTAATAACTTTATTTGTTAAAGGCTTGATGCTTGTAATTTGAGAAATTACTTAACGTCATACCCGATATTTTTTGCATAATATGAATAATTAAATGCAGTATGAGATATAGATATTGTTACAATACAGCACATATTTCACAGATTAAAATATCTTTTTTAAATTAATGATTATTGCGCAAATTATACGATTACGTAAAATTAGTATTTTTATTTAAACTTTCCTAAAGCAACTTAAGGAAAATGTGTTATGGTGCTAAAACTTTTTATTTCATATATGTATGATTTCATACATCTAAAACAAAAATACACTACACCTAGTAAAGTCACATGATTAAAATTAAAGATTTAAAAATATTGATTAGTAATTCCTTAGGAGAGTTTTTATTTATGAAAACTAAAAATACTTACTAGTTGCAGAAGCTGATATAACTAAAATGAACCATATTTTCATCGTGGTAGCTTCTATTTAAAATTTCTCTGAAATTTACGCTTAAACAAAAGTACTTAATTTGGTTAAAAGAAAATATAAGTTTTTTACTCTTGCACATTTCCTGTCAGGATGACAACAGCCGGATATGACGTAGCAAGAAGAGCCACACAATTTTCAGCGAAACTTTCTGCTTTTATAATTTTTTAGTCATATGCATCAAATTTTTCCCTAATTAAAATATATGTATGGAATTGAATTGTTCTTAGCTACAGAAGTCACTCGTCTTAATTTTTTTGAAATATAGCAGAACCTTTTATTTAATGCAAATTAAATATCGTAATTATCGAAAAACATTTATAGAAAAGTAAATGACTTTGTTATTTATTTTGCGAAACATTAATCGTTTCAGCATTTATTTTTAAATCATCTTTCTAATTCACTTTTTACAAAAAGAAAAGAAACCAAAGAATTGATTTCCAGCTGATAAAAAAGTACGTAAGAAAACGAATCTACGTAAGAAAACGAATGTTAAATGAATAGATGAGCGATAACATAAGCCACTCTTACATAATTTCTATAGATTTTCTGCTCGGAACTTTTAAATGTTAACTTGCTAATGTTCAGAACTTTCAAATTTAATTGCTTTTACAGCAAAGAAACTTTGATAATAATATTTACTTGGAAGTAGATTGCAACATAAGTATGATTACTGTTGCTTGAAAAATTGAATAAAATAAAGAATTGGAATCAAATGTTTGAATAAATTAAATTTAATCCTACAAACATTTAACTTAATTTTTTTTTCGTTTGTAAATTCATGTATTAAATTAAGAAACAATGACTTCTTCAACTTAACTCATTTTTGTCTATTTTGTAAAATAAGAAACCCGTTGTGAATTGCTTTAAAGCAAACTTACAATAATGACAGTATTTTACAAGTAATTGTAATAAAAATCTATATAATTTTATTTTAGATTCACATTTTTTAATATTTTCTAATTTGATTGCCTTGGAATAAAATCCTTTCCTGCTCATTAATAATCAAGAAAATTCAAGAACAAATGAAATATATAGTTGTATTATTAATTTTTTACGTTAGCGATTGTGGATATTTATATATATTTATTATTCTTTGCACTTTTAAAAAATATAATTATAGATATGTGAGATTATATCTCATTTTGTTAAGTATATATATATATATATATATATATATATATATATATATATATATATATATATATATATATATATATATATATATATATATATATATATATATATATATATATATATATATATATATATATATATATATATATATATGTACATGTGTGTGTTATATCATAGAAAAATAACATGGTTAGTAAATGTTTTAAATGTATTACATGCACATCAGCTACGTTACTCTCAATTGAACATTTCATTAATTCAAGAACAAGTTATGTGTTATCTAAATATAATGATTTTTATAAATTATTTCTTAGCATCAGTTTACATATTTTCATATAATTTTTTTGAGCTAATTGATGGTTTATGTGTGCTTAAAATATTTTAATTTTTTCAATTTTTGCATATTAAATAGGGTATAACTAGCAAAATTTTAAAAACCTTTCTTGAAATTTTACAGCCATAGATATTTTATTAACTTTCCTTTTGTGAGAATATTTAAAATCATAAATTTTTTTGCCAATTGCCGCACCATTCATAGTAGAAATATCCAGAATTACAACCGCTTATATAAGAAAAACTGGAAAATTCAAACTAAAACAACACTTTCGTAATCGAAAATAAATATTAAGACATAGATACTGACTCCCACGTAGATTACTTTTGTGTCTCTCTTTCTTTCTATACAATTTAATACTACATAATTAATTGCTATACAATTTAATTTTCAGACATTTTGTCTCACAATACTAATAATAAATACTTTGTTAGTAGCTAGTTTTTTTAAATGGCAGCAAATATTGTGTGAGTATGTATAGTATGGGTTACGATGATAAAATTATATTTCAAATCAATTATTATTAGAATTGAATATCAATTAGAATTGAATTGAAATTCAATTCTAATTCAATGCAGTCCAATTCTTATACAATTAAAGTTATCACAGAAGATCATACAAATTTTAAAAAAGATAAATAATGTTGTTATAAGCTTTATATATAATGTATAATGGTTTCAAGAAAATCAACACAAAGAAAGATAAATGATTTTTCAAAAATTATTTTCCTAAATTATCGCCATATACGATGATGAATTTGAATTTGTTTTCCATTTGTCTACAATCTGAATTAATTTACAACCTTACTGGAGAATTATATACTTTAATAGCTTTTAAAAGCTTATTTTATAATTTGTAAAGTGAAATAAGCATTGAGAAAATTAATTTTTCGTTCGTAGCAATTTCTGTAATGAATTCACATTTTACACTAATAAAAACGATTATAAATAACGATTTTTTTTCCATTTTTCAATATTTTTGATTTTTAATATTTTTTTTAAATTTTTCAACTACGATTTTCTGAATATACACATACTGCAAAATTTAACTTTCAAAATTCAATTAAAATTTATTCCTGAATTGAATTTTTAGCTTAATTTTTTAAAATTTAATTACCTGTAAATAATTATAAGCAACATATCTAAACACAGATTCAATGAAAGTACGGAAGGCATCCGGAGGAATGGCTCTTCATTTCCTGTCAAACATTTGCCAAAATGAGTCTTCTGAAGTATGCATTGGCAGGGTCTGCAAATGGCCTCCAATCACATTCCAAACATGCTTGATTAATGAGAGATGCGGCGGAAACAGTGGCCAGAGAAGAAGCTGTACATCTAACAAGGTGTGTTGGCTGTTGCGAGCAATGTGAGGTCGGGTGTTATCTTGCTGATAAAGGGCACTGAGCACCGCTTGAAGCAAGGGATTTTCAGTGGCTGCAGCACATTATCTACGTAACATTGGGCTGTCATAGTGCCATGAACATGAACTAGAGGTGACTTGAAATAGTATCGCAATGATGCCCCAAACCATGATATCGCGTGGTGGGGTTTCCACAATTACTGCAGTGTTGGACCTGTCTGCATGTCGACGTTACACTCTTACGCAGCGACTATCACTGAAGAAACAGAAGCGTGATTCATATTAGAAGATGATCTTGTGCCACTCCTTCGTCCACATCGCTCTTGTTCGACACCATTTTTAAGCGTTGACATCTAAGGTGTGGAGTCAATAACAGTCTTCATAACGTACGCCATGATCGTAGGTCACTTGCAACCAATCAACAGCAAATGCTTCTGCTTGATATGGGAGTCTTGTACATGCTGCAGAATTTCTATAGACGTGCATTACGGGGCCTCCACCGCCTCCCATAGGACGCGTCGATCCACGCAGTGCTGACGTCACTCTAGCTATACCGGCACCCCGCAAGCGTTCCACAAGTCCTTATACCAACCATCTTCACCACAACAGGTGCACTATGGACGTGCCCAGGTGAGATTTGCCGTAAGGACCAACCTGCCCTTCTCATTTCGATCACCATGCCCCTCGTACACTCATCTGTAAGCTGTGACTGTCTCCGTCGAGGATGTCCTGGCATTCTCTGCAGTTACGTGAGGCCTTTACTACAAGAACAATGATTCAACGATTATTTTCCAAGCAGCAATAACGGGGCGAATATTGCTCGCTCTGCCGCTTCCTTACTTATATCTTATCCTAGTAACGCTGGAAAGCTGCTCATTTCACATCATTTGTATAACTCGCTAAGGTCTACTCTGAAATTTGCACAGTTTTCCCGCCATTCCTTGGTGTTGCATTTAATTATTGGGCAGTGTAATTTCTTAAAATTTTAAACCAGTAGCACTACATAGAAAGTTGAAAGCAGTTTAGTTATGAACAAATTGAGTATTAAATATTTGTATTGAAAAATAAATTTTATTTCTCCCTTATCATTGAATTTTTACATTTTTACTCTTGAAAATTAAATAACTCATTTTATCTTATTATATATATATATATATATATATATATATATATATATATATATATATATATATATATATATATATATATATATATATATATATATATTATTAATCCAAAAAGTTTTGGCGTAATCATTTTCTTTAATAATATTTTTCCTTATTAATAATTTGAATGAATTGAGGCTTTCTTACACTTATTTAATGTAAATTATTATAGAAAAATATATAATTTACTTTAAATATTACAGTTTAAGTGACTTACTTTCCTGTTGTACCTGGAAAACTTGTTTCAAGATACATTATCCTGTTTCAATTTTATATTATTTTGGTTATAATTTTTAGGATAGATTACATCATTTATATATAATATTGATTCATACCAATACCCAATAAGTATAATATAAAATGTTTTCAGGGAATATTAATTTATGTAAATTTCAATCCTTCAGTGAGAAATTTAAATCACTCTAAATTTATTTCACTCTTATGTATTTAAACATTTTCTATAAACAGAGCATGATTTTTACGATATTCAATTTTTTATGTATTTGCATATTTTTGAATAGCCTGTTTACATGCTCAAACAGCCCCTATTTCCTTGAAATTGAATTGCCTCCAGTATTTTATATCATCAGTTAGCTAGGTTCTCAAATCTATAGCTTTTCACTACATATAAATTTTACATTCTGAAATTCTTTCAAGAATATTGATTTCTTTGCAATGTCTTAAAAATACCTCCACATCTAAATAAATAAAATTTGATAATTTTGGTCATCACCTAATAACTGGTTTTACTGAAATTCGACAATTAGAAAGTCTAAAAAATCTTTATTATAACTTTACTTTAAAATAATTTTCTTTTTATTGAAACAATGTTGATTTCACTCTAATGATTTTACTTTACACGTAATTCAATATTGCGATGAACTGTATATTTATAAGTAAGCATTTGTTTGCAAAAACTTTTCTCTCTTAACCTTTCCTAAATTTAAATTTCAATAAAACTTATTATTAGTTGACACCAAAATTACTCTGTCGAATTGCTTAGATTTTTTTTAATATTCTCTCTCCATTGATATATTTACTTAATTGAAGGCACATTGCTTTTGAGGGAACTAGAGGTCAACAGACTTGTATTTCACGCTTCGCAAGTAATCACCTAAGAGGCCTCAAATAAGTGCAGGGTCAAAAGACTTTTAGTCTGTACACAAAATGTTAAGTTGAACAAGCATCGTTTGAGCATATCTTGAGCTGCTTGAATTTTGACTTGGAAGAGGCTTTTTCAAAGCCCCTTATGTTTTCTGATCTCCTGGCTGTTTATAGACTTGTAGAGTTGGTCTAGTATTGGAATTGGACTATCTGGGATTAGCAACAACAACAACAATAGATTTTAAAAATAAAGAAAATTTATGTTAGAAGACTTTTGTGGATGTGCCGCAAGTGAAGAAGCAAGGGAAATTCCTAAGCACCAAAGAAGTACATGCAAAAAGCTGAAGAACTTCTATCTTCTGTGAGTCAACAATGATTGATATCGAATCCAGAATCTTCCATTCCGAAGAGTAAGGTGCAGAGATTGGAACAGGCAAATCATAAAAAGAGAATTTAAAAAAAACACGTGAGTAAAAATAGTTATTCTAGTGCTAGCAGTTGTACAGTTACAAACATACGTCCTGTGTACCATAGTTTTCATTTGCCACAACCCGTGACATGGTGAAAGATGAAAGATAAGGAATTGCATCACACAATTTATAATCAGATAAAGCATTGTCAGAAAAGGATGATTCTATAAGTATATATAGGTGGTTATTAAAATAATGAAAACACTTTAACTTTATAGAGAATCTTTATTAGTTTGTCCGATTTTGACATCGAAGCTTGAATTTGCCTGGGAATTGATTTATAGAAGGGCTGAATAGAATTTAGAGGAATATTGTATCATTCTTCAAGGAAATATTGTGGAAGTTCTGAGAGAAAGAGTGGTGGAACATGCAGATTTGGCATTGAAAGCTCAAAAATAGACCATAAAAGATTCAAATATATCAAGGTTTGCTTGACCACGTGAAAAGATAGATGTTTAATTTCATCCTCGTGTTCCTTAAATCATGATTGGACAAGTATGCTGCATGGGTGGGTGCATTATTGTCCCGAAAATTTCGATCTCCTACAGGAAACAAAGTTTCAATTATACTTGAGTTTTGACTTGGAAGAGGCTTTTTCAAAGCCCCTTATGTTTTCTGATCTCCTGGCTGTTTACAGACTTTTGGAGTTGGTCTAGTGTTGGAATTGGACCATCAGCAACAACAACAACTTAATTGAAAATTTCCTTTTGCTTAAGAATTGCTGAATCATTAAAATGTTCTAAAAATGGTAGAAATCATATATTTTCTTTTAAAACTTTGGATTACTTTGAACTTTTAATTAATAATATTTCTAATATTATTATTTGTATATTTCACAGGAAAGTTATTTACACGTATAATATCAGTGTTTATAATCGCTTATAATAAACTTAAAATATTACTTTTCTACGTCTTATACATTGATTTCTCTTAGTTCAAGATTTAAAATTTAAATTTAAACATATTGGAAACTTTATTCTCACTAATTCTTAATATTATTGAAAAATTTTTTGGTAAGTTTGATTCTGATTTCTTTTTATTTTTCAGAGTAATCTTTGTTTTTTTTAGAAAATTTGTTTTAAATGATAATTTTGTTAGCGATTTATTATATTTCAATATCTTAGATATTTAACAGCTTGGCAAATTTCTATGAAAATATACGCTGTAAATATTTATAGGGATTTTTTTGACAGTAGATAATAAAATATACACGCTTAAGATTAAATCATGTCCTATTTATTTCTAAAATCGTAATAAATAATTTTATAGACATGAAACGATTTCATTCAATTCATTATCAGAAAAACGTTTATATACAATGCCACCCATACATTAAGTTTAACTAGTTTATTCATCCTTTTTTTCCATCCAATAATCGAATCCTTTATTTTATTCGGGAACCAATCACATTTTACTTCTTAGTCTTAAAAAAAGTTCAAACGAATGTATGCTATGTGAAATTTTATTGATATACATCTGAAAGAGATTAATTCGGAGCTATTTTTCACAAATTTTTATGAATACTTACCACTTCTTATTATCATGCGAGATTTAGATATTTTTATATTATGTTAGTAAAAAATGGAAGAAATAATCAGAAGGAAAAAGTGTTAAAAATACTCATGCATAAAAGATGCATTCTCTGATGACTTTAGCAGGTTATTAAGCGTGTAATTAGTTTTCAACCTTTTTCTACGTAAACAGATTAGCTATATTTTCTTACATTTTATTTCATATGATATCATTTTCGGTATTATCTGAACGTAGAAAAATATTCATTATCCATTTTCTTCATTCTGCTACTGTTTATTCATTTACAAATTATTTACCTTTAAAACAGTATCAAATCTCACATTTTTAAAATTACTTGCTTTCGCATAGTCATATATAATGCTTTTTTTATTCTTAAATATAGTAGATTTTACAGCAATAAATTCGTATTAGGACATACATTATTTTCATTTCGACTTACATTTTACACATGAGAAGTACATTTGTGTAAATAACTTAAGATTATGCATTTTGCAGTGAGTATTTTAGGACATAAATTTATAAAATTACAGCGGCTGTTCACACATTTTCTTTAAATATTTTCTCTGCATTTCGGAGATATTCTTTACAAGAATTGCGCTTTAATTTTTAGTTTGAAAATCCTTCTTATTTTAAATTATAATTTTATAAAATAATTCTTACGACAATAATGATTTTCAAAAGCTATTTTGCCCTATTTTTAACAGAATAGCTCTGAGTTTAAAATTAGGTGTTCAGTTAAAATGTATTCAAATTGAAATCCAAGATTACTGTATTAAGTTGTTTAGTAGTTACGCAAATGTCATTTCTCTGTTGTTTTATTTTCAATTCAGTAAAATATATGTGTATCACGATACACACTGATTGTGTTTTTTGTCTTCATATATGTATTCACCACTCTTTGATATCTCAGATTTAAAAAATAATAAATATACAGGGTGAGAAAAAATTTCGTAAAGACTTTAAAATTCCTAAAATTGGTAAAAAAATATATCCAAAATAAAAAACAGTTTTCAGGTTCAGTACTCATAATTTATTCTTGGGAAATGTTCTAATATTTTTATTGATATTTGGAACAATTCTTGTTAAATCTAACACTTGACATTTCCTATATATTTTAATGACATTATTTGTTGTAGTTTTTAAATTTTTAAAAAATTACTAATTATCTTACATTTTATGATTTTCATAAAAGTGCTTAAATCTTTGGACTTTAATCACTATGATAAATCATTTTAAAGTTAATCATAACTAAACTTCATGTGGTAAAAACGCATATCTTAAAATTAATGCAAGCATAAAGCTATTATCCAGGTAATTTATTATGAATTAAACATATATATTAATTTTGTTCAAAATATCCCACACACACACATACTTTTATTAATCTGAATACTTCATTATTCAAATTTTATCAGAGCTTTATCACATTATAAGTTTTGATTATTTCCCCCTTTTATGCTTGAATTTTTTTATTACAAACTTATGTATATCATTTTTTATCGCTATGATATATCAATAAATGCAATTCATCATTGAACAAAATAATATAAAGCAAAATTTGTTTTTGATTTTATTTTTTCAGAGATAAAAATTACTTTGGGTTTGTCTTTTAAAATTGACGCGTGTAACTTATCTGGTTTGAAAACCTTGAATAAGTAAAGTTATCGTAGTTTTTTTATGTCTTTAAAAAGAAGAAAACATTTGTAATTGAACTATGGCTTCTGCTAGGTAAGCAACTAAATAAAAAAAAACTAAAGAAATTTCTTCTATAAATTATTTACTTGCTCTTAAAGGGAAAAAAAGACAAATGCATATTTTCCCATTTATAGGTATCTAAAATTAATTATATTTAAGTTGACAATACTTCCTTCAATAAGACTAAAGTTTAGAATAAAATGAACAATAATCTTTTTATATTTTTATGGAAATAACAAATTATGAAGAATTTCATTTTTATTATTATATCATTCTGATGGAAAAAAATTAGTTACATTCATTATTAAAATTCTCTCATAAACTTTTCAAATTTTATTATAGCTTTAATTATTATGAAATTAAGCATTTTTAAATGTTTAATAATAATTAAACACAAGTAATTCTATTTGGAAGGAGCTAAATAGTATCTGTAAATCAAATTTTATCATAATTTATGTTAACAAAATTTAATTTTCCAAAAGTAAAAATTTTCCAGAAAATGATTCTCTTACAAGGAAAATCGTGAAATTATGTATAAAATAAGTGATGCTGTTTATTTTGTTGCAGTCCAACAAAAGAGTCATTCCTTAAGAATACTTTTTCAGGTATATTTCTTCTTCTTCTTCTTCTTAGAATTGGGTTTGTATGTCATTGGGCACCTCTGCTTTTATCAGCATTTTGTACCATTAATTCAGGTATATTTACTTCATGTAAAAATATTAAAATCATAATTTATTAAATTATGATTTTAATATTTTTACATGAAATAAATATGCAGGAAATATAAACAAGTAAATCTGAAATGCCTATTAAATCTTTATATTCAAATTAAAAGGTTCCTGATTTAATAAATTCGTTAAAAAAGTACTTTTTGTTAGTCTCTAAACTTATTTTTGTAATAAAAAGCAAAAAGCGAGAAAAAAAACTGAAATTTACATGCTGCACTTACAATCCATATGCTTAAGAATTTTTCACTGTGTTCCTAGTTTTACAGTGCACAAACTTGTTTATAAAGTAAACAAAAAAGCTCTTGCCGTTTTCCTATTGCACTTGAATGAAGTGAGAATAAATATGCAAGTTTGTGTTTGACTTGGTTGAAACACCGGTCAGTCGAGAGTAGGAATATTAGTCGTTATAAAAGCAGGTTCACCACGCACATTCATCAGTCGTAACTTGTTCAGTAGCGAAAAGAAATGGACATGTCGAAGAAGCTCATATAGTGTTGTTTGCTTTGAGACTTTAAAGTGGACTTATCAGCAGCTGCATCAAGTCCCATAATGCGTCAAGTGTTTCGGAATAGTGATGTGAATGAACGTACAACAAGACATTGGTTTCGCAAATTTAGATCGAGAGATTTGTGTCTCTTTGATGAAACTCGCTGTGGAGGACCACAGTCCTTGGTGGCTCCCTATGAGCTGCTACCAATGATCAAATGGTCACTGCAGACTTGTACTCGCAGTAATTGAAACGTGTACACCAGGCATTGCAACAGAAAGAGCCGGCACTGGTTAATCGCAAGGGTGTACTGTTCTTGGCCGATAGCGCGAGACTGCATGTCGGGTGGTTGGCTTGGAATACCATACAGAGCCTTGGTTGGGAGACTTTGTGCCCTCCTCCTGACTCACCTGGCCTTGCACCATCAGATTACCTCATTTATTCTTTGGGCAATCAACTTTCTTGGAAAATCCTTTACCAATGAAACAGACCTGCGCCAAGCCCTCACTAACTTCTTTGCTTCCAAAACCCCGGAGTTTTATCACAAGGGAATTGCATAACTGGAGACACGTTGGTAAAAGGTGTTGTGTGCGATAGTGATTACTTCGAAGGCTAATAATAAACCATATTTTCTGTAAAACAAGTTCCTTTGAGTTATTAAAAACAAGAACTTTATTGCTTACCTTGTACATTTCAAATAGATTTTAACAAAATATTTACATATTTTACGGTATGGGTGTAAATTTTACACTTCCATACAAATCAAAACCTTATTTCATTGTGCCACATAATAAAAAGGCATACGATTGCGAACTATACGAATTTTAATCAATATCCCTCTGAAAGAGAGATTTAAATGAACTAATTTTAGCATTAGGAAAATCATGTTAAATATTTTTATTTATTTCAAACATTTTGCGAAGAAGCATGAAACTCCTTAAGAAATTTTCTTTCCAAACAGGTCGAAATTGTCCTTATGATTCTTTTGTAAAATAAAGCACATACACACAAAAGTTATCTTTTTAAAATTTATGTTTTTAAAATAAATAGCAATCCTGAAGCAATGTTATCAGTTTTCGTATCGCTTAAATAAAACTGTTTACCGAAGATTGACTCTTATTCCTTTCAAGATTTCAAATATCTCTTAAGCATATTTTACATGCAAATGCAACATTTAAGTTTTATGTTACAAAAAACATTTTAATGCGTGCTAAATTCATTTCCACTTTACAAATCATGCCTTATGCTTTATAAAATAAGGATTAGTTTGATTAAAAAGTAATGCACGCACAAATTTTGTGTGTTAAACGGAATCATCATTGAAATACAAAGAGCAATATTGTTAAGAGAAAATATTTATTTGAAAGCATGATTACACACAGTATGTGATGAGCAAAATATAATAATCAGTACAAAATGTTTGCAAAAGAATATTAGGTACAGGAATCGTTTAATTTACACCATGATTTTATAAAATAAATGGAGAGGATGAAAAAGAAGCAAATGAAGAAAGCCTGAAACCCGTATTAGTTGTCCTCCAGTGCATGAGAAATTGTTTGTTATGGCAGAAGAGATTTGAAGATAGGGGTGGGTATTATGTTAAACACAGCGTTCGATGTCTTCAAAAGAAGCTCTATGATTGCTGCTTGATTTTAATGCTCTAAATTTACCTTTTCTTGTGGTATTAACTCGGGCTTGATTATAATGAGTGACAATTAATGGCTGCACCTGACATGAAGACAATTTTCTGGAAAGTGAACCCTTCTCTCCCAGAAATCCAACCTTCAGAAAGACAATTTTGTGGAACTGTTCAGCCGTAATTCCATATTTTTAAGAGACTGATAGAATAAATCGTGGATGTTGGGGAGAACATTTTCAGCTTGGGATTCACAGCCATGAACCATCCGGGAACAAAGGACACATCAATAATTAAAGAAACTCGTGAATTATTTTATTTAAAGCATGAAATCATGAAAGGTCTTTGTATCTCTATGAGGATATTATTGACTTTAATATACCCTTTGTATACGGTTTTGTAATTTTGATGTTTATTTCTTTTTCCGCCATCATACTTTCAGACTTTTTAATGTGATCATGTATGATAATGCTTGAATAATTTAAATGTTGAATGGTTGCTATTTTTATATTATATCTCAACCTATGTTTGAAATAAATTTAAAAAAAATGTTTCTAGTAGTTCTGAGAATAATTTACGATTACTGAAAATTTAAAATTTTTCAGCAGTGGTGAATTATTTTCTTAATTTCAATGTTAAAAATTTTCAATACTGAAAGTTTCAATGGTAAATTATTAAGTTTTGAATAAATTCGTATCGTTTTTATCAAAGACTTTTATTTAAACAAAAAACAGTAATTATATCAATAAGTTAATCAATTGTATATTCGCCGTTGCTATTTACAACCTCTTCTCACCTCTTGACCAATTTGTTGATGCCGTTCCGCCAAAAATCACCTAGTTTGGTGTCAAAAGTTGTTAAACCTTTAATTTTTTTTATCACAATCCAACACGATATTTATTAGAATTTATTGTAAAATCAGCAAAACTCTTATGAACTTTAATATTTAAAAATATATTACTTCGTCAAAGAATAATTAGCCATTAAAAACTCTCTCTAATTCTCTAATACTATTCATTAGACCTCTCAACAGCTTTGGGTTGCTTTTTTAGTTTATACACAATGTTAAAATTGAGTATAGAATAGAAAACTTCTATAAAAATTTATTAAATACTTTCTAAAAAATATGTATAGAATTTATAAGTGCAATAATATATACCAACTTTCATAATAAAAACAATTTCCTACTATGTTTGTCAAAAGACCATCATTTGGGGACAAAAGGTAACGGTAAAATGACAAACCAAATCAAACTATAATTTGGAGAGATAATTTCATTTGTAATATTTTAAAAACTTAAAAAAAATCCGTTGTCATTGCTTATACAACCTTCTGATAATTGCAGATAAAAGTCAAGTTATATAACTGACGGAAATTAAAAGAGCTATAATCAAACGAATTAATCTTCCAGAACAATTGCAACTCTTTTTTAAGTCACACAATGGATACAGCATCGCTCGTTATTATAGCTGTTCTTGTTATTCTTCTGTTTACATGGCTGTCACAAAAGAAAAGGGTTAAAAATCCCTTACCAGGTCCTACCGGGTTACCATTTGTTGGCTATCTACCATTTTTAACGAAAAAGCCACATGTCGCGTTCACGAAATTAGCTGAGAAATATGGCCCTGTATACAAGTAAGCTTCATTTTCTGTGTCACTTTACAAACTTTTTCCGGAAAAGATATAGTACGTAAGATTAGTTTTAATTCATATTACAAGTTGTGAAGAATTTAGAAATGTACTTTTATTTTTAGTATAAAATATGTATGACAAATATGAAAATAAAATACACATTAAGTGATTATGTTAATCTATTATATGTTTCAAGGCTTATTTTCTTTAGATAAGTTTTTTAAAATATTCTATGAAGAATGGTTATTTTCTTGATTTATATAAAGCATCGTAGTTTATAATTCATTATTTAAACAAAGGAAGTAATTTTTTAATATATAAGTTGACATAGAAACAATATATAAAAATAAGCATAGAATATTGCATGTCCTATTTTGTTTGAAAGTGTTAATGAACTTAAATTATTAAGCATTTTTATTTCGAAATTTAACTAAAAAAAATAGATACAACAATAGAAAATAGTATTTATATTTATACATTTTAAATAGAATAAGAATTTTTGGCCAATGAAGAAATAGTATTAATTTACAGTTGAATTATTAAGTTTCATTCTGTAAGCTTAAGTCAAAATTTACATTTTAGCAATCCTCAATAAAGAAAATGGAACCAATGCCCTTTGGAGAACCCCTCCAGTTCACACTTGGTACTTTGGAGTGCAACCACGTTGGACTCACAGTCTAAATATTTCTAGGAAGCAGCAGACGGCTCTATCTCGCTTTTTGAGTGGTCACATTAGTTCCCTCACCTTCCAGCAGGGTCGGAAACTCTTTACTGAGTGTCACTGGTGTAAGGCCGCACAGGCTTCCCCCAACCATATTCTCGAGTGCCTAAATTTTACTGCTCGTGAGATTTTGAAGGACCCTTTACTGTTTTTAGTCTTTTTGGAGATTTTTGGTTTTATGGAGTTGGTGTAGCAGAGCTACACCAACTGGGATTAGTAACAACAACAACATTTTAGCATGTTGAAATTCATTCTAACGTTAATTAATCATTAATGCAACAAAATACAATTACTTAAATATCAATTTATTTCAAAAAGGTAATTTTTTTTTAATTTATGTAAAATAGTTTAAATTTATGAAATCTTTCGCAATAAACATATTTTTAATTTTTGACAGAAAATTTGCATACGGTTGTTTTAATTGGAATGTACAAATGAGTATTAAATTACAAAGTATATTTTGTTTTAAATTAAAGATTTAAATAATTTTTGAATATTGAATTCGAATAGTGGAAAAGGAGAAGAAAACTAAACAATGGATAAAAAATCAATTGGAACGATAAAAAGTATTATATACGATAACTTATTTTGATGTATACACAGTTATCATTTAAATTGTGAAACATTGAATTAAAAATCCAATTTTTTATATAGGACTCATTTCATAAATTATCAAGATTTGTAGCGATTATTGTAGAGTTATTTAAGTTATAGAGACATATGCAAATTAAAATTAGTTAAAACAAATGAAGAAATCCGATGGCATAGTGGTAGGCCTTAACGCTCTTTTCTCACAGATCCCGAGGCTCATCCCTCATGCTGGGCACAGTCGACTCAGTCTTTCATCCTTTCATTGGGTTTATAAAACTGAGTAGCAAGCTTGGGAAATGAACAGGGGGGACTGCCTTACCGGGAGTCAGCCTAACGCAGTCTTATTTTCTTTGGCTGAACATTTGTGAATAAGTGCTTTTTTTTTAATTAGGGCTTGATTTCAAAAATTCAGAAATTTATCACAGAATAACATTTGTATTTTCTAAAATTTAATTTTAACTATAGAATGGAATATTTTCAAATGACGGATATATAATCTAGAATATTGTTTAATGGATTTTTCATTTAATAAAAAATACAATAAAATTTGATTAAAAATTCTAAGCAGAATATATATAATTATTAAACAGCTAAAAAGGAAAAGGACTTATTTTGAACTTTTTAAATATATGAATTAATGTCACAAATATTTCATTTCTTACGGTATACTTTAATTTAATCGGAGAATTTAATATCATCTCATTATATACATCAGCTTTCAACTTATCAATGTAAACTATAGGGTTTTTTCTTAAATTATAACGATTTACCTAAATCGCTTATTCAAAGAATATGACATTTAATTTATTTTCTAGTTCATTACATTACTTTGATTTCATTTAAAAATGTCATTTCTTTATCAAAATTATTTCTATCATGATTTAATATGCACAGAATATTTACGCCACTTTTGTGATACAGTTCAGATTTTTACTTCTAGTTCTTTGTGACAATATTTTTTGAGTTTTATATAATTAATTAGATTATAACTGGCATCTTCCATTTTTCCTAAAACAACGCAAAAGCATGCTTTTTTAAATAACTTTTTCAACAAACAATGAACTTACAACAATCGATTACTATTTTGATAAAATAATTTATCAGAATTTATCTGTTTTAAACACAATTAATCATAAGCACTCCAAGGTTATAATGATGTCAATCATACATAAAAAAATTGCTGCGTTTTATGTTTGATGGTATGAGGTCTGAATTTGCAAAGGGAAAATTTTCAGAACCAGCTTTACTGAAATTATTATTAAAGTAAAATTACTTTAATAATAATTTCGGTAATTTCGGTATTTTCTTTATTTTACACGATAATTAAAATTAATTCTAAATATCGTGTAAAATTAAAAGTATCCTATAAGAAAATTTCCTTTTTAATATATTTAAGATCTTATGACTTTTATTGTTGGGACATTGCAAAGCAAATTATATAAAATGGTAATAACTCTGTATAATATGGAAGTAAACTTTAAGATATCTGAAAAGTCTTAATATTTAAAGAAAATTGTAAAAGAAAATTTAGGAATTTTTAAAAACATTTATTCTAAAATGTATATTAAATTTTATATGCTTATATTATTAATAAATTAAAAATATTTTTATATTTAATCAAGTCCACTAAACTCATCATATTATTTAAAAAAGTTTTAATAAAATCATTTAATGGAACTTTTATAAATATTAATTTCTTATTCAGTTTTTTTAGTTATAAAAAAATAAATATCCAAGCAGTTAAATTAATCATATATTTTTAATGCTTTAAATTAGTATTTCAACTGAAAATATTGTAATTAATAATGAGATATTTATTTAAAATGGTTTTATAATATCGTCGTATAATATTTTTCTATGTGTGGAGTTAATTTATTAAAATATGCAAAAGATCCAAAGAACAGAATGCTCTCTCTGGTACTTAAAATTGAAATTCGTTTTTGAATTTCCTCATCATTTTAGGATAAATGGAAAAAAATTATTCCAAAAGTATTTTAACACGTTTAAATATTTTTCATTTAAATAAAATATATTATTTTCGAGAATTAAGTAAATTAAAAATGATTTGCAATACATTTACATTGCTTTAATTTACACAATTTACATTAATGATGTTTTTATAAATTTATTTAGCATTTTACAAAAAATAATCCGAAGTATAATTATTTTATTAATTCTTTCTGCATTTTCTATTTATCATTATTATCGTGAGTAAAACATCCCTATTATTTTGACGTTTCGTACAGTCATTACCTAAATGTTAATATTGATACCAATGGAAACAAAATCAAATAAATTAACTAATGAAAATTTTAATTCTAAGTTTTAGTGAAAGTTTTACTAAACATAATATTTATATTTTTGTTAATTAAAACTATCAATTAAAGCTTGTATTAATAAATCAAGTACAATTACTGAAATTTATAATATATTTATACTCTTAAATATATAGAGAAATTCTAGTTAAACGGATTAAATTCTTTTCCCTTCTTTCACTACTTAAAACTCTCAAAACCAAAGATTAAATATCGGAATGAATCCAATCTAATTGGATAAAAAAATTTTCAATAAGTTAAATACAAAGAAACGATTTAAGATCGTAAAAATGCGTTTAAAAAATGACACTCATCTATTATTGAAAATGATTCGATTTTTTATATAAGAGTGTTTTTATTTTCCTTTCTTAATAATCTAATATCTTCTCTTAGTTCTACCAATTCAATATTTTTTAAAATATTCATTTGTCTTGTACTATAACTTTTCTCACGTAACATATAAAAAATAAAAACATTACAGGAAGAATTATTAATTGGAATAGATGTTATTAACATAATAATATGTGGTTAAGCTATGTATTAATCTTCCTACCAAAATGTTTACTTTAGCAATCCCATTGTCTCTTCATTACTTACGTAACTAAGCAATTTTGTACAGTTGTAATATATTTTTAAAACAAAATCTGGATGCGTTTTCAGAAATAATCAGAACTAAAGTTTCGTTCGAAGTTGTTTTTGTTACTTATGACACTTGGACAAGCTAAGCTCACTATGCCTTGGCAATGCGAATTTAAGTCAATAGGGTTCGTTTCAATCAGAGCACCATGAAGGTGAAAGTATGACTTTGCTCTATCTTTTAAATCCTCCGGCAGATGGCACCACCACAGGATCCACTCCCTCAATTTTGACAATGATCTGAAAGGGGAGGAAATTTTCTCCAGAAAATTGCAGCCATGGTAACTGCTCAACAACCGACCACGGCACTTTCGATTCCACAGAGGGAGCACGTATATCGCATGTACTCGGTGGGTCTTTGGCGGCATTGTGAATCGAATCCCACCCTTCCGGATGGTAGGCCGATACTCTAACCACTAGGCTACCACGGCCCTTTGTTTGAAGGAGACAAACAATGGTCTCCTTTTCTATACATGCATACATAGCGATGCAGGCGTGACCCGGACTGTACTTTTAGGTTAACGGGTTTGGAAAACTCACCCATCAACCAAGTGCCTCGTAGTTTTAAACCACAGTCAAATGACGAGGTCCCACCTGAGCCGGCACACTCCTCTCTACATCCACGCCACACCAGCGGAAGGACTTTGGACGTCAAATATTAACGTGGACACATCCCCAACCCACGGAGCTACAGCAACTCAGTGAGTACGGTGTGGTCACCCTCCCAACCACAACCCGTGGCAAATACTTCACTTTGGAATTCTTAACGAGAAACGGCGTGAATCTACATGAGCCACTGGAGCTCACACTCAATTTTTATAGTGAACATATAAGTCTTAAGAACGTTTTTTTCTGTCACGTATAATAAATTTAATTACATTTCATTACTTTGATAAAAAAAAATTGACGCAGAAAACTGCAGTAGTAAAATTACTCTTAATGCTATTTTCAGAGTACGACTTGGTAGTCGAGATGTTGTAATATTGTGTGACTTTAAAAGCATAAAGGAGGCCTTTGCTGATGATGCATTTATGGGAAGACCTGAAGATTTGCCATTCGAAATCAGTGAAACTACAAAACGTAACTACCTTTTTATACGCTTGTTTAAAGTAATTAAGAAAGCACATTTTATTTTGCAGATTTATGGTAAAGTGAAGAATTATATGAATGAGAGAAATAAAATATTCATTTCAATCTTTAATGTATGTTCTGTTGCTACTTCTGTTAGAAATTCATACTGTATTCGTGTGCACGTTTATATAGACATTAATAATATTTCAGTATTTACTCAAGTTCTTTTTCTCACATTTTTAAAAGGGCCATTGTGAATTCATTTAATTATTTATTAAAATTTCATTTAATAGTTACTTTATTTTAATAATTAAATTTAATTCAATTTTAAAATATTTTAAATTAACTTAATTGATTAAGTTTTGTTTAATGTTGTAATTAATGTATTTAATTTAAATTCGTTTAAATTGAGCGTTTCATTGCATTTGACTGTTTTTTAATACAATATGCTTCCTTTACATTAAAAGATATCTTTTAAAGTTAATCTTTAATTAAAGGCAATTTTTGTTTGAATAACATTAAAAGTTTTAAGTTAATGTTTTTCACTTTCTTAGGTACTGGGGCTTTTTTAGGTTTACCATGGAAAGAGCAGAGACGATTTACACTGCATGCCCTCAGAGACATGGGTTTCGGCAAATCTCAAATGGAAGAATTAATGAAAGTAAGGAAATTATACTCTGTTATTGTTCAACCATATTTTGATCATCAGCAAACATACAGCAACTAAATATTTATTCAAGCTTTTTATTTACGTACAATATTCTTAGAATGCCATGGTATTTATACATAATAGAAAGCTTAGTATTTAAGGTTTATCAAACAAGAAAAGAAAATCATTGCATTCTTCCAATAGTTCAGAAACAATTCAGTAAAAAGTATTTTCCCAAATTGTACTTCATTACTATTAAAAACAATATAAAAACTACAAATAAAAAGAATTAATGTGTTTTCTCAAAATATTGACATAATAAACATCATACTTCTATCATTTCTGTGCAATTATTATTGTCTTTCAAAATGCACATGATTTATTAAATTTTTTATTAAATCGATCTTTTTCATGCTATTTCAAAATCATTTTTATTCTTTTAATATAGGATGAAATAGTAGAAGTACTAGATCAATTAGAAAAACGAAAAGATGCCCCTGTTAAAGTATCTGACATTCTAGCTCCAAGTGCATCCAACAACATAGGATCACTATTGTTTGGAAAGCGATTGAAACATGACGATCCAAAAAGAGCAAAATTGGACAAAATACTCAGTGATATTGGTCTTCTGGCTGGAGCCACTGGCTGGCAAATCTTTTTTCCTTACATCAGATCTTTTATGACATACTTCAATTTGGGAAATAATGGAAAACTAGTAAAAGCTCTTAATGAAGCCAAAGAATTTTGCAGGTATTTATTTGAAAACATGACTGATAGCTAGCATTCGTTACTGTAAATCTAATAACTTGTATACTAGTAGCAAAAATGTTAATAACTCAACATGATCATAGTATTAGAAAAATGTATTTCTGAATATTAACTGTCACATCACTAGAATATTTACTTTTCATTACTCTGTTGCAATTCTTGAATATCTGTGACAATCTCATGTTCAATTTTAATCACTGCCAAACAATGGAAAATGGTCAATGCACGCCTTGGGTATGTTTGAATATCAGAATGTGTGTCTAGAAAGTTTCCTGGATTTTTTCTTTACCATCACAGTTTATTATAAGTATTTAACGCATAGCGGATGTCAATAGGCCTCACAATAGCTTTTGGCTTTTACGTTATCCACTAAGAAATATAAAAACAATTTGATAAATTAATTCTTAAGATTTCTATTAAAGGTGATGTTTTGTTATTAAAATGAAAAATGTAGCTTCCAGTTATCGGTAAATAATGACTCAGATGTATATGGTAAATATGAATTTTATCTTAGATTAAAATTCGGCATTTTATTTTTTTAAACTCGTATAACTAATTTCTTGAAAAAAAATATATAGATATTGAAAAACATTATTAATCATTGTAACCTCGTAGTTTAATCACTCTCTTCAAAAAAGAAAGCTCCAACTTGGATTACATCGATGATAAACAACAATTGATGTTTAATGCATGCACATCTCTTGTGTTAAATGCTTGCGAGTTTTCTGAATTTTCTTCCTTACGTCACGTGAATAAGGATCCTTAAGTGTCCATAGAAAGTGGTAATATTCAGTAAAAGTTAAGAGATAAACATCCTACAGTTGTTTAGTTATCAACTAAGCAGGTTCAAAAACATAATGGTAAATTTTTATCATGACTTAATAGTAAGACCTCATTCTTCTGAGCTGTAAAGTTCTTGGTTCGATTCCATCTACAGTTGAAAAATAGCCGATAAGAGTTGCGCTTCTGTTTTATGCATGCACTTCTGTCAGAATAAATTCTTAACTTTTTTCACTTGCGACATATGAATATTACCCGTTATCTATGAAAAGTTTCTTGAAAAGAAATATATAAAGAAAGTAAGTAGAAAGATGATAAGGACTTGGCCTAGATGTAACATCAGATTTACATCAATTGATCTAAATCCATGACAGAATGAGCAAATATATTATTATCAAATCAACTGTCATAACACCGGACAAACCGTTATAAACTATTCAACATAACTACATATATACAATCCGCACATACTTGGATAATATATGTCCGGATTATATATATGCCATTATAGAGGATAATTGAAAACTGATGTAATGATAATTTCTTCTAACAACTGATGTATTGAAATCTGATCATTACGTCGCTTATTTCTCATGTTTGTATATTGTCATGTCTGATTACAGTAATAGTGGGCCCTATCATCTTGGAACTGTATTGACTGGGGATGTATAGTCTTAGATGACACATCCTGTTTTCCAGTTGCTATCTGCTGACAACTACAGACATGTTTAGACACAATCAAATCAGTATGAAGTGGTTATTTTTATTACTGTGCGCAATATTTACTCACAACAGAGAATTAGTTTTTTTGATGTTATCTCTTTTGATACGTAAGCCTTTTTGGTATCATTTGCAGCACATTTATAAGATGAGAGCTCATAAAAGTATTAATACGAAGTAAATGTAAAATTTTTAAATGAGCTATGATATTGCTTTTCCACAAAATAAAGGGTAGTAGCACGTGTTCCTGTGAATTGTCCACCGTTTTCCCTATATTCTTTTGGCTTGCTAAGTTTCCTAACCTCACTTCCATCAGGCACACTTAGGACATTATAAAATGTCGATGATAATGATCTCGAGTGATAGATATCTTTCCTTTGTGACGATCAAACTCTGAAAAAAAATCCATACAACTATTCTGAAAGTTAAATAGTTTCATTTTATACTTCATAACTACTAATTTTTTATCGTAATCGAATTATTATTATTATTATTACTATTTTGATGTACCAATATTTTGTCATATCTTTTGATATTCTAAATAAAATAATATCAATATCATTTATCCTATTATTTCAAATAGTTTAGCATATATATCGAAGAAAAACATAGATCGAAATGATATAATAAGCATTCATTAAAATTGCTGTGATAATAAATGGGTAAAACATCAAATAATTCAAGATTTTTAACTCTCTACGTAATAAAATAAGAAGAGAGCAAAAAACTAGTTCCGAGCTTTTTTAAGTTAGATTACCCTTTCAGCAATATTTCTGCTTACAAGAAGTGACAATAAGCAATCAACTCCCATATAAATTTAAACTAATGTAAAATAATGAAATAGATGCTTGGCTAGATTTATTTCTGTCTTACAAATTTCTGCTTTTACCCCAAAATTATATTTAATATTTTTTAAATAATGGAACACAATTTAATTTTTTTTAATCATTAATTTTTCTAATTAACCTTTTTTACAATAAATTATTATTTATTTTTTATTTTTCTAACATTTAATGTTTTTGTTCCTTTCTACCAATAATATATTTTACTCATTTTAATATTATAGTGTGTCGAAGCATTTATGCCACAATTTAAGACTAGAATAGAAATGACAGTATAAAGTCTTTGTATAAAAATATTAGTATAAATCAATAACGCCATCAATAATGTTACTATACCTCCTAATAATACTTTAACAAATTGCGTATTTAATTGGCTTTCTTTCTGATAACATCGCTTTAAAACAAATTTCATACCGAATTCGTCACTCATGGGTTTTTCCCCCCACGAGGGCCAATCAGACTGTGACCCATATGTTAAAATAAACTCCAAACAGCGCTACACAAGTATCCACATTCAAAATAGGAATCAAACACTGATACTGTTAAAATTGAAAAGTGTTATTAATTTGGTAATCAACGTAACAGATAATTCAGTGATCAGATTGGTGATTAGTTGATATAAAAATACATTTTGTATATAAATACATCTTATTTTATGATTTGCATTTGATATTTTTTGTCTTATTTTAATGTCGCTAAAAATAAATATTCTAATTTTTAGGCTCATAAAAATTTAAATAGTATTTTGATGAAATTTTCATTGGTCTCTGATTGTTAATTATTAAGAAAGATTTTCGATAGTTTCTTTTAATTGTAATAAAACTAAAAATGACATTCAGCTTTTGATAACATATTTTATTAATAAAAAAAATCGCATTATTTCTTACAGACAAGAAATGATAGAGCATGAAAAAACCTTAGATCCTAACAATATTCGAGATTACTTAGATGCCTATCTGCTTGAAATAAGAAAGAAAAGTGGGGACCCTAGCACTGGTTTTCGAAGTAAGATCAAATTTCAATCTCTTTGTGAGAAAAAAAGAAAATTATTTCCAATTTTTACAATTTTCTGTGTTTTAATATCAATAATTTGTAACCAATCTTTAAGTTTTTTGTAAATTAAATTTATAATTTTAAAGTTACAGTTTCATTTTAAACATTAACTCTTTAAATTAAAAACAAATATAATTTGTTATACATTTTTTTTATCCAATGGCGGGCACACAGGGGTGACTGAACCCTATGCCACAACTTGGCAAGAAACTGCTACTCATTTATCGTTACCCAGCGAGCACCTGTGAACCAAGTCACAGAGGCGAGCAGCGTTACCCGCGCCATATCACCACAAACTCGTTTATAGGGCGGGTCACATTCATATCACATCACAGAAGAAAGGTCATAGAGAACACAGAAGGAAAGAAACAACCATGCCCGAACCGGGACTCGAACCCGGGACCAACAGCTCAGGAGTCAGGAACGCTAACCACTCAGCCAATCGGTCAGCAATTTGTTATACATAATTTTTGTGATTTAATTAAACATTTCATCTCGCTTTATACTTTAAATTTTACTTTATGCTATACATTTTTTCAACTCGGTTTATACTTGAATCATTTTTTATGAAATTTAAACAAAATATTTATTGTTTTATTTTCGTTAACTATAAATTGATTGTTTTTTTTCGTTCCAATTGAGCTCATTACTACTCCACTTTATTACAATTTTCATTAGTTTAAAATATCCATGACGTTAGATGACGTTTCATCTACGTCACACATAACTAATTACATCGTATTGAGACAACGTCATAAATGGAGACGACACTGTCGACGAATTTGCTCTTCGCTTTCAAATCGCATTCTTCGAATGGCAGCTAATTAAGTGACGTTCAGCATCGAATGTCAAAGAATATTGTCGAAGTTCATTTTGTTAATAAAGCGATTTCTAATACAAGTGGTTTCTAATACCCATTTTCAATGTCTCTATTATTCATGGACTAAGAAATATAACGATTTAATGATTCAGTCATCCATAATTTTCCATTATTTTCTTGGAATCTACAGAATTTTCCTTGAAATCAATCACATAAAAGCTAAGGTACCTTCTGTTCTCACTTACATGAAACTCTAAGCAATGCTTGCTTCTTATACATTAAACTTCCTTGCTGCATTTTTTTCGTTATACAAAACTATAATTAGCTGATACATAATATAGTTACAAACCTCAGCTTTCCTCTGAAATGAATTTCAGTCTTTGCAATTTAGACTTAGTTCTAAAAAATGAATCTTTTACTCCAAAGGCTTACTTAATTTAAAGAGGGTGTAATAATATCATTAAATGATTTTCAAGTAAAAATATGACTAATTATCCAAAATAGGTTTTTTTATTTGCTATTTCTATAATATTAAAAATATCTTCTTCTACCAAATTATGACAGATAAAAAAAAGTCATCTGAGGAAAGAATCCACCCCAAGTGGATTTAATTTAAGTGTAGTTAATGTATGGTACACCTTATGTTAACAGCATATTAATTTAAGCAATTTAAAAGAAGTAATGTAGTGAGAAATATTTTTCTTTTAAAATAGGGGAAGTTTTATTGGATTTAGCTAGAGCTTTTTTTGGGGCTGGGAGCGAGACTGTCCGAATCTCAGTAGACTGGGCATTGCTGATGGCTGCTGATTTTCCAGAAGTTCAGGCAAGGATTCATCATGAAATTGATGAAGTTCTTGGACGAGACCGATTCCCCACCTGGCAAGATCATCTCCAAATGCCATACACAGAAGCTGCTATACTGGAAGTTATGCGATGGAAAACAATCATTCCTCTAAATATAATGAGATAGTATGTACTTTAGTTGGTTTTATCACAGTTAAATTTGTTATGTATGTAAAGGTTATTCATAGAAAATGATTGCACAGCAAGATTTGATATACCGTTATTGACTTATAAAGATATTCAGTTGTCATTATAAATTTAGGCCTATTTCGGTTAACTGACACTGTCAATCAAAAGCAAGATTCATCGCTTAATGTGATATTTTACTAACAGTCTAATATTTCTATTTGACAACATTGTAGCCTATTACAGTGTACAGCCTATGCTGTAATAATATTTTTCTCGATTATTCTGGCTTTGTGTAAAATATGAGACTGGCTCGTATTAATAGACTGGCTTTGAGAAACTATCATGTTACTGGATTTATTTATGATCTATTCATCTAAGTATGTTTTTAAATCCTCGTAAATATGCATATTTGCTCAACATAATGGCTATTAATTTTATTATAATACCTCCATAATAAATTTCAAATAATATATAAATGTACACTTATTTTAGTAGTATTAAGTACATGTAAATTCATTTATAATTACTTATAATTCATCTATAACTCTAACGAGACATTTCGTACGCACGTCCGATTGTCGAAACTATTTTTCTCATTACTGAGTAATTTTTGGATTAATTGCATCAACTGTACAAGAGAATCGCTTTTAGTTCAACTAAAATTCGTGGATTACATTATTTCTTTAACTTTTAATTAGCCGCCCGCCTTGTCTAGTGGTCAGAGTGTCTGACTACGGATAGGGAGGTCCTGGGTTTGAATCCCGGTTCGGGCATGGATGTACTTTCTCTCTCTATCTATCCTGTCTTTGTCCTTTCCTTGTATGAATGAGGTGTAAATGGTTGCTTACCCTATAAACGGGTCCCTATGGCATGTGTATACTGAGGAAGTCGGACTTCACACCAAAAATATGGTTTTGTTGAAAAAGTGGAGCAGCGCACCCCATATTGCCAGCCTAGCTGGCTCACGACAACAACAACTTTTAATTAATGTATTTCTTTGTAAAGAATAAACTGCTTATTGAATTGAAAATTAATCATTCTGTCCCACTCTATAAATGTATTTAAATTTCTTCAAATAATTATTTCATAAAACAAAAATTAAAATTTATTCATAAAACAAAAATAAAATAATTTCATAAAACAAAATATATTATTTTTTAGCTATTAAGGTATTAACATTTTAAAAAATTTCTTTATTAATTTCATTTTGTTTTAAATAAATACAATTCTAGAGAGAACTTGGTTGCAATTTATTTTATAAATACAAATCATACAAATTTATGATAAATAAACGAGAAAATTTTTTCTGTCTGAACTGAATAGATTCTTATTTGAGCTAATTAGAATTTTAAACAAAAGCAAATAATTATAAAATTATTAAATGGTAACTGAAAAAAATTAATTTGTCTCCTTCCATAGAAAATATTAAATCTAGCTGTTTTCTTTTTGTTTCTATAGTGGAAGGAAGTTCAGTAACAGACTGTTTTAACATTTTAATTAAAGACTGAATTTTTATGGACTTCACATGCTGGGATCATTATAAAAATAATATCGATTGTGTAAAATAAAAATGATTCCAATTGAATTTTCACTGTCACAAACGCTATTAAAAGTAAATTCTTTAATATAAAATGCTTGTTTATAAAAATAACTTATAAATAAGTCCCTGGAAAATATTTTTATAACGTTTTTCATGCAATAGATTAATATGAATCTTAGACAATAAATGGTAACATATCACACGACAATATTATACAAAAAACTTGTTGTATTTACAAGAAACTAAATACATTTTGACTGCAGATTATTTTTATTAGGTATCAAAGAAATTACTTAGTCTATTTCAGAAAAAATGCATAAATTGTTTCAAACCAAATAAAAATATTCTCTAATTCAAGGGATTTGAATTTTTCTTTTTAATAAATCTAAAGATAATATAGCATTATATTTTTATAAAAATTTACATCGTATTAAAAAATCCTATGAACAAAAAAGATACTTTTAATTTTTTTTACTTACTAGTAAGCATACATTTTTGTAGTTGTGTTGTTGTTGTGGTTTATTCTCCAAATGTCTGATGAAGTCAGACAAGGTACATCAGACCGTTGACCCTAAGGAAATCGAGGACCAGAAGGAGGGATGAGTATATATCTGGAAAGTCCCAAACAGTCCAGGATGTTTTTAGGAAAAGCCTGCTCAGTTTTACATTTAGAGCAGACCTCAAATAATTTCCTGCTTTCGAAATGCGTGAGACGCCTAGTGTGGCCACTTGCTAGTCTGGAAATTGCGGTTCTAGAGGCTCTGTCACAGTTGAGGGCGAATGAAGAGCCAGGCTCTTTGCCCGCGTACCTGTGATGGCAGGGAGGAATCCTTCGCCCTTTCGAAATTTCAGAATTAACTATAGACTGATGTTCTGAAAAGGTAATTGTTGAAGAGTAAGGATTATCGTGGTAACACCCTCATTGGCCAGTCTATCCGCCTGCTCATTGCCGTATATGTCTACATGAGAAGGAATCCATTGAAAATAAACTATATGGGACTCCGAAATGAGCTTAAGCTTGAGAAGGATAGAACTGCTAGTTTGATCTCCAATTGCAATCCTGTTGTGGAGGTGCTGAAGAGAGCTTCTAGTGTCCGAAAGGATTCATAGGTCCCCTAAATCACTTTCATTAAGAATAGCGTCAAGACCTTGTTCAATTACAATTAATTCACTTTTGAAGACAGAGGAGGAATCAGGGTTGTGAAGGCTGATAGATAGTTTTTCTCCCGGTTTCTCAATGTAGATGCCAGTACCAGCGTGGTCATCCATCCGTTACTTCCGTCCGTATACATTGTTACGACATCGTCAGGGACCTATATACATTTTTTATTCTCTTCAAAGAATTTAAACTAATAAAGGATAGATTTTAACCTACTTTTGATTATAGGATTATAACTTTTCATCATGAAAAATTATAAAATATTTAACATGTTTTTAATTTAAGAAAATAGATTATTCTTCAATTAAAAACATGTAACACAGTTTAGAGCCTGCTGCGGAATACTTATTTGTTAATAGTAGGCTAGCTATAAGCTCCTTCAAAAGTGCACCTTTTGAAAAAATCAAATAATAAATTGTTATGAAGAAAATGTAAATCGGAAAGTGTATTATAAGTTTCAAAATAGTTTTCAGAACAAAACGCATTTGGAGGAAAATTGAACTTTATAATTGCTTCACACACACACAACTGTGGTAGTTAATTTAAATTTCATAAGTTAGTTTAGAGATATAGCAAAAAATCAAGACTAACAAAGTATTTCCCAAAAAAACATTCGATTAATTTATAGTTAAAACAAATGTGTTAAAATACCTTAAAATAAAAGAAAATATTTTCAATAGTTATATTATTTTCAAGAGTAAAATCTTCTATTCTCCATATACTTTTAAATTAACAAAAATGCTCTCCCTGGTTATATTAAAGGTTATATTAAATTGTTAGAATTCTGAGCACTTGAGCACACACAAAAGATATCTACTTATTGTAAAATAAGGGTAGGAAAAAAGCGTACTTTATAATGATAAATGTGGTTTTGTTGGAAGTCAGTTGATGATAGTGAGCCTGAAATGAATTATAATGAAAAACAAGAATGATTCTGTTGGAAGATTTTCCTAATAAAGAATTTACCTTGTTTCTTCTATAAACTGAAAAATAATGTTTTTATCATTTTAATTGATAAAATTGTCATATTTTTTAAAGATGTGATTAAATATAATAGGAAATGTCCTTCTATAAATTTAACATTTTGTTTCAGTTAATCATTTATATTTTGTATTAACTTTTTCAATATTCAAAAAAACTATTACAAAAAAATAAATAAATCTTTTTCTACTGTAAATCATTTTTTCACACACACAAAAAGAAATTATTGGAAAAGAAATCAATTTTTACATCAGGATTATACATCTGCAAATTACCTGAAATACAAATTAAAATTTAATGTAAAAGCATTTACTTAATGTGTAAAAAAATAATATTTTTACATATAAATGAACTTTTTATGATTCACATCCATAAACAAATAGAAATTACATTTTTTTGAAGTTTATATTAATCTTATCAAGACTTTTATAAATTATTAAGAATAAAATTCGAAAATTGTCTTACGATCGTTATTAAACCTAATTTTTCAGACAAATTACTCTAAAAAATTATTGTAGTATGCAAATTCAAATATAAATTTTACTCATTAGGTAATAAAAATTTTCTGTGTTTATAGCACTCTGAAGGATACTGAATTGAATGGGTATTTTATACCAAAAAATTCTCATGTGTTGGCCATCTTATATGCCCCAGACCATGATGAAACCCTCTGGGGCAAAGATGTGCACGAATTTAGGCCCGAGAGATTCTTAAGTAAAGATGGGAAGAAAGTTGTTAAACCTGAGTATTTCATACCTTTCTCTATAGGTAAGAATTTCGACTTCACTTACAATTGTGTTGTTAAATCTTATTAAAGGAATATTTCTTCAACGAAAGTTTCGAAAACAAAATTTACGCATTTTTTTATCGCCGTAAAAATAAATGCATTGCTATGGAAATTTTTTATCTAAACTTAAGATCAAATTGAATTTTTAATCAAAATAAAAATATAACGAGGCAATCGTTATTAAGTAAAACCAATTTTATATTATTATTATTAACAATTCGGATAATATGAAAAAATAAAATAATTTTTTTATCCTTTCCTATTTTTATACTCTTTTTTAAAAATTCGAAGTATTCTAGAAGAATAGTATAAGGCTAAGTTAATTTTCTTCAGAAAAGACATTCATTAGTACTTCTTTCTATCGCCTTTTACCCTTTTTTGTGCACCGTTCGCTCTTTTAAAACATAAATGTCATCTGCAGTTTATTGGTATTTTGAGATACATTGCCCTCATATGAAGCGTAATTTTTCACCCGTAAGCAACAAGACCACATATTTTTATAATGAGAAACGTTTTGAACACCTAAAACAAATAATTACTGTAAAAATTATTGATTTTAATAAAAAAATATAAGATATTTTTGCAGTATTAATTGATTTCCCTCTAAAAAGAGCAAAAGAAATGGTTTAAAAGTATAGAACAAAGAATGGCCACTCATTTTAATTGATAATTTTAAAACTATTTTAATTTTTGCATCCACAGTCATACCTTCCAAGGAAAAATCTACAATACCAATTTATTATTATTTTTAAAAGTAAAAGGGCAATTGTCATAAGTAAATGAAACTTTTTCTCTGAGTTATCTATTAATACTATTTTGCATGCTGCCTGTTTTTACTTTTCAGACATAGTAGAATCATCACCCTATATTTCCTCTGCAATCAATCATACATTTCATGTACATTACATGAAATCATAGATCAAACATTAGATGATCGTGCATTTCATGTATGTTTGACCACAGTTAAATTATTTAATTAATTTTATCATGAAGTTTTTTATTTTTTGTTTTTTAATATTTTTATGATTAAATTTAGTTTCATAAAGCTCAAACTTTTCAAAATTAAAGAAAATTAGCTTATCATTTAAAAATTAATGAAATTCAGGAAAGCACAGTTCAAAATTTCAACATAATTATATCAGAATTATTAGCATACCGTTCTTTGAAACATAACAATTAAAAAATTACTCTTAAAATGCAAAGAAGTTATTGAATTTTTCATGTCAACTGAAACAAACATATTGTATTTATGAATTTCAGATATTTTGTTATTAATTATTTGTTATTTTTAGCAAAAATTACAAGAAAAAACAAATACTAAGATATATTTTGTGTCTAGTTGTTTATTGTTATATTTTCACGATTGCTAAGATATTATGCAGTTTGTTGATGTTACTTATTGGCAAAAAAAATTTAAATTAAAAAAGCTCTTGTTCCATATTTTTTAAAGTGTTTATTTTAACTTCAACATATTAACCAATAATTCCATATAAAGAATATTGATAAAGATAATAAACTGACATGATTCTTTGTTCCCACTCAGTTTGGAATTCTTACTAACATCGTTTTAAACAAATTGCCATTACAAATTATACTTTGTTAAAAATTACTTTTATTTGGATATTTTTACTATCCATACAATACCATAAAAAATTGTTTGTCTTATATGCATAATTTAAGGGATTCAAATGAGATCAACAAATGAACCGGAAAAATTATTTTTATTATCACATATTAGTATTCTAAAAGTGTCACATCGAAATGATTTTGGAAAATTTTTTAATTTCTAATATTTTCCTTTGATACCACTAAGTAGAAATTTTTTATAACTACGAAATTAAAATAGAACTATATAAAATAATTATATAATCATAATACATCAATTTACAGTTAAAACTCTTTATAAATCAAAATAATAGCTAAATAGCAAATAAATGGTTTACAAAAGTAATTGTGTTTCGAAAGATATTAGTGGAATATAATTATTGATTTCATGCATTCGGAAAGCTATTTTATTAAATTTGTGTACGTTTTTCTTGTACGTACGATCTTTTGTGTACGTTTACGTGTTAAATTTTTCGATAATATTAGCTTTCATTTTTTAAGTGAAATTAGTTGCAAATCATTTTATTCCTTATTAGCCTCTTTTTTCCTTATCTAAGACTTCAAAAAGCTTCTTTAATGCTCTCTGATGCTTATGTCTAATGAATGTAGAAAATAATTATGTAGCTGAATAAGAGAAGTTAAAAAGCGAATTATATACAAATAAGTATATTACTATAAAATTACTTATCACTTCAATATTACAAAATATATTAGATTCAATAATAAAAATGTTTTTGAATTATGTTTACAATCAACTTCATTAGATTATTCTTATTTATTGCTTTCAAATTTTTTTTTAAAATTTAAAATTCCTGTTATTAGGTAAAATTTTAGGTAACTCACTTATTAAAGGAATTACGATTTAAACGCCATCAAATTCATAATTATACTTTAACTCTCAAGAAATAATTGATAATTTATTCTACAGGAAAAAGGCAATGCCCAGGCAAAACACTTGCAGAAATTGAGATTTTCCTTTACTTCACAGCCATCTTGCAGAAGTTTAAGATATCTATGCCCTCTGGAAAAAGAGCGAATTTCGAAGGCATACTTGGAATCGGTCTTCAACCAGAGAGACAAGACATTTGCTTGGAATTACGTTGAAATATTCATAGTTTCACTTTTATATTCCCCCTGTAAATTTACTTATGTTTGTAAAAACTGTTAATAAAAATATTTTTAATGAAGAATAATCTCTTTAAATTTTAAAGGATGCCAAATAAATAAAGCTTCTTTAAATCTAATAGAAGCTATAAAAGTTAAAGATTTGTAAGATCTAATTTTGATCATTTTCAGTTTTAGAAACAAATAAAAAGTCGTATTATAATGATTCTTTTTAATGCCTAATTTTCAACCTAAAATTTTATTAAATTTTCATTGTTTCAAAAATTTTTCATTTGTAAAAAATAACAAAATCTAAATTTTAAAAATTATTTCTCTCTTTTATAAGTATAATAATATGAAGGGCCATTCATTGCAATGAATATATAAAGATACATAAATGAATTTTTCAAGAACGTTTACAGTTATTCTTTTTAATATTTGGTATAAAAACTAGCTGAAATAATAAATTAACTTGGTTAAATATTTCACGATATAGAAAGCTATTGTAATAAATAATTTCAAAAATTTTGTTTCATGACAAATGTTACTTCTGGAGGAAAGATAACATTTGTGTTTGATATTGTTTACAAATAATGATCACAACTATAATGATAAAATGCTCACTTGGAAAGATTGGACGCTTAAGAATGAAACATAAAAGAAAGTATAATGCTTCGTATTTCCTTAATTTGCAATGACGTAAATTACCAATTATGCAATAATTTTATGAAATTAGTTCTTAAATGCTCTTTTGAATTGTTTTTAGTTAAAGTTGTTTATGTGATTTTGATCTAAAGTCAAGAAACTTCTCACCTTTCTACTTCTAAAAAACATAATTTTAGAATGAAGTAATGCATGTAAAAATATTTTTCTTTTAAATGATTTAGGAATAATGCATCATTCAATCCAATAGATTAAATAATTTTTAACTATTATCTTATTTCGGGGAAAACATTAATTAACATTTAAAACACGTGTATAACGTGTTTCTAATTTTATTTGCTATTTATTATATAAATAAAATCTCATCATCGAAATGATACTTACATTATAAATGTAGATGAAGTATCCAATATTTTGAAAGTCACCAGTATTTAGTTCATCTTAATAAGAGCGTAGTGGGCTTAAAGTGAAGGAAAAATTAGCGCTAAAGATATTTATGGGATTTATATGAAATATTGCATTTTGTGAAACATTAAAAAAGTAATAGATTTATTTTGGAATATTTAAATTTTTTTCTGTAAATAGTTAAATATACGTAAAATAGTTTCAATTGTGATAGTTTAATTAACAAAAATAAAATCCTTAATTGTTTTTCTACTTAATACCCAGTTACTATTCTTTAGTACGTAACAAGTTCTTATGTATTACAGCCAAAATAATTTCTTAACCACTGAAATTTATTTTGAAAAATTGGAATATAAATGATTTCTTGCGCTTTATGAGGTAAACATGTTTCAGTAGCAAACAAAGCATAGGTAAAAATAAAAAATTAACTCTAACATGTTGTATATTTTTTTTATCTTAGCTACTTTTTAATACAGATTTTTAGATACAAGATAAAAGAATTAGTGTTTTTATATAATACAATTTTCATAAGTGGCCGTGGTAGCCTAATGGTTAGGGCATCGCCCTTCCACCTGGAAGGGTGGTGTTCGATTCCCAATGCTACTAAAGACCCACCGAGTACATCATATACGTGCTCGTTAAATCTGTGGAATCAAAAGTCCAGTACTCGGTCGTTGAGCAGTTACCATGAGTGTTATGGTCTGGTGAAAATTTTCTCCCCCTTCAGATCAATGTCAAAATTGAAAGAGTGGATCCTTTGGTGGTGCCATCTGTCGGAGGAGTTTTAAGCAAAGTCGTTTTTTCACCTTCATGGTGTTATCGTTAAGCGAAAGATGTACCCTTCTGACTTAAATTCGCATAGCCAACGGAATAGCGAGTTTAGCCTGTCGTAAGTAACAACAACAACAGTTTTTATACGTTATGTAATTCAAAATTTTATATATATACAAATGCAAAAACAAGAAGAAATAAACTTATTTGACACATGTATAAAAACATTATGTAATGAAAATAATGGAAAGATTATTCAATTTTTTAATCCAGCTAGTGCTTGTTCTTGTCAGATTTCGATACATCGAAACAAATATCCTCAATGAAAAATTACAAATATAAAGTTTGTTACACGCTATTAATTAAAATTTACTTTATAAAAGAATAAATGCAAAATAAAGCATGCGAATCATAAAAAATACCAAAAACGTAATTTAAGCAAGCTTCTTTTTTCGTTAAAAAATTCAAGAATAATGAATCAAACATTAATAAACATAGCTAAATTCTTCCACCGAGCAATTTCCACATTTCTTAACTTAATTTCTCATATCACCCATCAACTCAGCAATCACAATCTTTACATAGTATAATTTTACCACAGATCTTAAGAAAACACCCATTTATTTACTAGCGAAAACAAATGAATATTCAAAACCAAATCACACTTAATAGATAGAAAAATGAAAAAAATGCATATTTTGAAACAACCATAAAAACTAAGAAACCAACATTAAATTCTCTTCAAGTTATACTCTCTAAACAAATCTTTGCCTTTTATCTAAATTTTCATGGAATTCAAAAAATTTCTAATTTTAATTTTTACTCTTTTATGTAATTAAAAAAGCGTTACTTAAAATTATGATTTTAATGAATTCATTTTAAATGTAAACTTTTCATTTTAAAATAAATATAAATAAAAGTCTTCCTTAATAAGGAGAAAAAAATAGTTTTTTTAAATATTAAATCTATGAAAGAAATTAAAGTACTTTATTACTATATTTTTAATAGTCAGTAATTTTTTCCAAAATTTTGGAAGTCAAAATCTCGTTTAATAAATTAAAGAAAAGTTCACAGAGTTAATTTCACTTTAAATATTTACTTTTAAAAATTAAATATTTATATTTAAAAGTTAATATATTTAAGAAATGAAATCAGTAAACTATTAAACTTCTTGAAATAAGTTACACTTTTTGAAAAAAAATAAATTAGAATTTTTGAAATAAGAAATAAATATTTTAATATAAGAAACAGTGAAACTATAGCCCTCAGTTTTATAACTAAAAAACAATTTTCATAATTTAAAATTAATACTGGATAAACACAGTATTGATTAAAGAATGAAACTTGCATATAAATGTTTCGAATTGAAATTTAAAAATTTCATTTTTATTCTAAATGAATCACAAAAACATTTTTTTGCTATTAAGTTTAAAGTTTAGTTGTTTCCTTACATTTACCACTGTAAATTTAATTAGATTAAGAAATAAATCTGTTCCTTCTAAATTATTTATTTATAAAAACTACAATCATCTATAATTTCCATGTATTAAAAAAAATTAAGTTTTGTTATGGCCTTTTAAGGTCACCTTTTGCTTACGATTGAAAATTGCAAAAATGCCTACAATTTAAAGTGCATTTCAACCACTACAAACATTCAAGCCCGAAAAAGAGTTAAAATCCATGAGTTGTTATTCTGAATATCAAAGCACTAGCCCCTCATTATTAGAAACTTCAAAATTGCTAGCTTGGTACCAAGCATTATGCAAAGATCAGAAATGATTAAAAAATCATTAAGTAATAAATTTTAAAAAATCAAAAATTTTCCGTTTCAAAATACAATTGAGGATTCATAAAGTAAGAGCACTCAGCAAATTCTCTTCTAAAAAATCAGTTTTTTTTTCAAATTTGATTATTAATATGATGAATTTTAGATCATCTATTTCTGGATATTCCAAGTATAACAGTTTTCTTGTTAATATTACTTTAAATGATCTAAGAAAAGGGTATAAGCATGATCGCAAACAAATAAATATAGTATATCATTTCCAAAAAGAATAATGAAATTTTATTGGCAATCAAGTTAATTACCTTTTCAATATTTTTTTATTAAAAAATAAAATAACTATTTATTTTGAACAATATAGTTAACTAATTTTTGACTATTCGTTTTTACATGTAAGACAAAGATTATCAAGTCTTTATAGATAATCTTTAAGTCATTTTTCAAAAACATTTGTTACGCGTTTTTTAGTCTTTTGAAAATATAATTTATTCTTATTTATACGCAACCCATTTATGAAATTTCATAAAAATCAGTAAAAGTATATATTTAAAATTTTATAAAGAGGCAGAAAATTCTAAACAGAAATAATATTAAACATAAAGAACAATGCAAACAATATTCAAGTAATAAGAGTAAATATTAATTTGTACAGAAACTTGAGATTTGCAATATAAAAATTCAAAAAATAAATTAAACAAATTTTAAAAATTAGCATTTGTAAGCTAATAAGTAAGAAGGTCACATTATTTTCGGTGATAAAATTTACTAAATACCAGTTTTGACTGGATAATAAGCCAGTATTTTTTGCTTCATTTTCTGTTATCAGATTAATGGGGAAAAAAATCTCGAAAAGATACTACAAAGATCGGATAAATTTTTATTACGTTCGCATAATTTTATCAAAAAACAGATTTCGAAAACTAAACATCAGAACTTAGAAATTTTACTTTATTTTGTCATTATATGATTAATTTGAGAGAAAAAATCTCAAACGATTCTGCAAATTCCTTAACTGAGCAGGCTCAAAATATTTAATGAAGCAAAATACCCATTTTGAGATTATAATGTTATATTTGTTTGTCTCGATTTCTTCATAATAGTAGATAAATGGTTGTCAAAGGAATATATTATTGCATACACAAACATTTGGTGTTATTATAGATTATAATAAATCTATATTAATGCTTACACACAAGCATTAATATAGATTTTAAAATATCTTAATGACTAAAATGTCAATAAAACTACCACAAATATTGTTGAATATATGTACCCCTTATTTCCCATAAAATTTTTGAAATCAAATAAAAGGATGCACAAGCTATAGATAATATCAGGGCAAGTTATTTAGACTGGTTGTCTTACGTGAGATTGAAGACGGCTAGTTAGTAAAAGAATTAATCTCATACTTCATTCTTGTTACACCAAAAACAGATATATTGCAATTTTATTCACGTTAAATATTATAGACAACTTCTTTCTATACAGATATAAAGAGAATTGTATTATTTCGTCAATTGACGTTAGTTTAAAACAATATGAGTATTTTCGCCTCTGTTAATATATTACTTCGTGGGTGAAGTCCAGTGTTGGTTATTTGTTTTAATATGTTAAAACTTCTTTAAGATAAATTTAATCGATCAAAAAAGTCCTTTCAATCGAGGAATGCATATTAAACACATAGGTATATATATGCTTTACAAATTTTGAGCATTAGTACAAAAGTCCATTATTTTTTTATTTTTTTTTATTAAAAGTCAATAATTTTCATTATAATGAAAATTTAGCAATTTTTATATTTAAAAAATTTTCCAATATGAATCTAAAAATATAAAAAAATTAGATTTAAAAATAAAAATGTATAAAAACTCTTATAAAAAGAAAAGGATAATCTGCATTTATTGTAAAAGTCGCTTTTAATGTTCCTATTTTTAAAACTTAAAAATCTCCTATGTCATTGTTCTTGCAACTTTCTGATAACTAAAGATAAAAATCAAGTTGTATAACAGGCGAAAATTTCTAGAACAAACAAAAAGATTAAACTCCAGAAGGAATATAGCAGCGCTCTGGGCAACACGATGGATACAATATCTCTTGTGATTATTGCTGTCCTTATTATTCTTCTCTTCACATGGCTATTTCAAAAAGAGAAAATAAAAAATCCCTTACCAGGTCCGACTGGATTACCAATTCTTGGATATTTACCTTTCTTAACGAAGAAACCTTTTGTTAAATTCACAAAACTAGCTGAAAAATATGGTCCAGTGTACAAGTTAGTTTTATTTTTCTACATCACTTTTCAATGAATTTTCTATTGGATTATGTGAAAACGTTTTCGTTTTTAATGCAATTTTGACTAACGAGCTTAAAAATACATTTTTAAATACGGTACAAATAGCAAATGTGAAAATACAATAGCCATATTGAGATTAAGTTACTCTAACTTATTTCTACTTTAATTTGTCACTGAAATATTTAGAGATCACGATATTTATATTTGATTATATAATGTATAATCAAATATAAATATCGGGATCTCTGATACTCTTTTTGATTATAATACACAGAATTCTAGTTAATTATTCCTTTTTAATGAGTCGTAAGAATATTTTGAAAGTAAATTATAATATATAAAAACGATAAGGTAATCTGCAAAATAAAACAAAATGTTTCATTTATGAATTCAATATTTTATGATAAATTGATTAATTGTTAATGAAAGTTTTCCATTCAATATTTTTTATGATAAACTTATAAAAAATTTCCATTCATTAAAAATGGTTATTGTTAAGCACAAATTATTTCCTAATAATCTACAACAAAGATTAATTTTCATAAAATTGCAAAATTACATAACATTAAAGAGGATAACTAATTTATTCTCAATTATGTATTACTATTAGTATAGTATTTCTTTATTATCTATGCAAATATGCTTTAATCATACTAATAAAATAAAATTGTTTAACATTTTGTTAAATTCGTCGTGCATTTTAAAGTGTTGAAATTCAGTTTAAACTTTTATGGACACAGGCTCAACCTTATATAATATATTAAATAACAATATATTTATATAATATTTAATTATATTACTTATTGAAATTTTTATGTGATTAATTTAAGTACTTTAATTAAATTTTTAAGAAATATTTCATACCTTTTTAAAATTGAAGAAATGTTGTCAAAAAAAGTTTAAGAATTCGCTCAATATTTTATTGCAAACTTTTTTATATTTTCAATAGAAAAATTCATCTGAATTTTTTTTTATTTTATCATACAAGAAGGTATTAAATGATAGGAGTCTTCTTTTAAATACAAAATCTAAACTTTTATTTTAGTGAAGTATTTAATATGAAATATACGACGAAATAAAGTGCTAAATACAAAGAATTAATTGAGTCAGAATAGATAGAAAACTCTGTTGTATTTATTACAAAATAGGAAACTTTTGAGAAATATTGCATTAAAAGTTATATTTTTTAATAGAGCTTGTTTCATTAATTTCCCAAAGAATTAAAATTATAAAAGAATTTTAAATAAAGTAATTTTTTAATAATACAGTTAAAATAATTCCGTTTTAACTATATTATTAGCGATTTTACAAATTAAAAATAATTTTTTCTCACTCACCCTTTAATAACTCTGAATAAAATTTGACTTCTGAAATGTTTTTGCATAGCACCAAATTTTCCTTTGGGTCGACTCAAATATATATATATTACATGTCAATAAATAAATATTAATTTAATATATATTTGCAAAGCTGACTTAAAATTATATATTTTTAGAATAATATATTGAAAATGTGATACTCTTTATTCATTTTAAACCACATTAAAAATTTATTATTTTTTAAAATTTAATTTAAATTTGGAATATTTTTATGAAAAACAATATTTACACTCATTAAAAATTTTCCACATGAATATAGGAGAATTTAGCACATATTTCGAGGTTTGTGCTCTAAACACATATTCAGCGCCTCTAATTAGATTTGTATGTTAAATTGTATTATAATCAGCTCCAGTTCTTGGTTAAAAGAAGTCAAAATGAAAGACATTTTGTTATTAACGATACAATTTCCTTGCATCATTTTTTTGATAAATGTTTTTATATATGAAATGGTTTATCTAACAGTAATCAACTGTAAACATTCCAGGGTTAAAGATAAATCAGAAAGATAAAATTTATTTTTAGTCTTACGAAATAAAAGCGGAATTATTCAGTATATTTTACTATCATCATTCTGGTTGAACTCTAATCTTATTTTTTGAAATACAATTTGAATTCCTTATCAATAAAATAACACCATTCTTTAAAATAAAATTTCTCGTTTAATATTTTTAAAATCTGTTTATTAATTTTATGAAATTTCACAAGGACTTTAATCACTCTGCAAATTACATTAATCAAACAAATGAATTTTAATTTGGGATCAAATATTAAATTTGATGTATTTATTATGAGTTATCATATTTAATGAAGTGTGTTAAATTGGAATCATTATTTAACAATTGTTAAAAAAATAATTAGTTAATTAATATTTTAATTAATTATATTATTTGCCAATTTTATATAAAAAAATATATATCCGTTTTAATTGTTAGTTAAGCTTATTATTTATTACTTATAATTCATTACTACTATTAATTATTCTTCCTTAATTTTCATCTTTAATTTAATAAAAATTCACGTATATGTAAAATTACGTCTAAATATAATGAAAGTAATTAATATTATATTTGATTAAATGTAAAAAAATTCAAAATAAATTGCAAAAATAATATTCTGACAAATTTATGATCTTTAATATGTAAAATGAAAAAAATTTAGTTCAGACGAAATTTTCTTTCAAACGAAATTTATAAGATAAAATTGTAGAAAGTTTCTTCAGTTATTTAGATTCAGCACATTTTTCCGAATTTTTACTTATTTACGAATTTTCATAAAATCTTACATATTTCTTTTATAATACCGAGTAATTAAATTTAAAAAAATTATATTTCCTCATTTAGCGAAACGAAATAAAATGAGAAAAACTAAATATCAACATTTATATACTTTAATTTTCATATTTAGTCTGTATTTTTGAATTTCCAATAATTTTTCTTCATAATTATTGATTAGGTGGATTCCATTGATATTTTAAACAAAATTTTCGGCTGAATCAGCGTCTTTTAACTACAGCATTCACAAAAATATTTTGCTATAAATTCATTTAAGATTGTTATTAAATACAAATTATCATATTAAAAAGTACAAAACACCTTAAAGATAGAAACTGTTTTTCTTAAAATAAACTATGTAAGCAATCCAACAGCAGACAATGAGGTAATTAAATCTTTAAGGCCACACACATGGAATTCATCTGCAGCAAAATATTACACTTTGAATATGGTGAATGCATGCTCATGTACATTTAGGTAAGGAGTCCTGATATCATCAGTGAAACATTCTGACAAATATTTATCAAATGTGGTGTCAAATCTGTGACATTATGTGGTGTCTGGATCTGATGATCACCAGTATCTCAAAAATTTTTATTAATGAAATTTTGTTGATATTTCTTGTCAAAAAAGAATATTAATCATGTGGAGGTAGCAAACAGAAAGCATGATGCCTATTATCTTGTAGTACATTTTCCCAAGGATTATGATCTATGAAGGACCTTCGGTCGTAGGATGGAATCAACATATCATTGTGCCATTAAACGATGCTCGCAAAATGACTCGATGCAATCTGATGTTGTAAGAAGTAACCCCTTACCCTCTCCTACGAGGCAACAAATTGCTGCATTCTCTGTACACTTATATGAGTGTGGTGTAAGTGACAAACTCAATAGACAAGTCGTAGAATAGATCGATGGTCCGTTTTTATATTGAGGCCACGCATTCTGACTATGTGACCACGGTCAAAGTCGTCCAGTTGGCTAAAAGGTCTTCGACAACGCCATCGTGCCTTGAAGGTAGTCTCTTCGTTGTGTCTCTAAGGCAATCTAGAAAATGAAACTTCTGCAACTGTTGCTAATTTCTTATCATTCAAGCAATGCAATAAAAATGTGTGCTATGACCGGAATTAATGTTCATTGACTTTGAAAATTTCCCCATTTGCATATTTCGTATGAAGAAACTTTCACAAATGACTTCAAGATGATCGGTTTAGTTCTAAAGAGTATTTTTTAGTCTTTTTTTTTTACCTCGATGTTTGGAAATAAGAAATTAACTTAAGTTTTTACATCTTTACATTTCTACAAGTATTTTTTTGTTTATTTTAATATCTGGTAAGCAATTTTTAAAGGATGCTAAACCTTAAAATGATCCTTTGTTTAAAATTTATTTATAGATATTTGCTCTTTCTATCATTTTAATAAATCAAACTATAATCTGATCATTTCAGTATTTTCTTGCTAATCAAAAAATAATCAATGAAAAAGGTTTGCATTTGTACCAAAAATATCCTCCTAAAATTAACAGCACCATGCCTCATAATTTTCACTGCAAAGAAAATTCTGAAATTTACTTCACTCATAGGCTTCTATTTTCTAGTGTTAATATGCGTATTTAATTATTGTGATATTACAATAGAAAATCTCAGCTTTTAATCCATCAGGGCAAAACAATTCACTGATTCAAAGTGCAATAACTTCATTTCATACTTGATAGTAAAAGGCAAATGCACTAATTATACATATCGGATGTTATATATGCATATATTGAGACTCCAATATTCTAAAAATATATATTAAGAGTAATATATATAGATAACTGTGTTTTCAGCTTTACTTCTATTTTTATTGATGTAGCTAAGTAAAAAAAATGTTTTATTTCTAATATTAGAAAGTTTAAATTCTGAACAAAGATTTCAGATTTAGAAACAAGAATTTTATAACCCTTTCCATCAATACAAATGTATTATATTCCTAAAAAGAAAATTATAACAGTTTTATTAAAATAAATTTCAAGAAACAATTAAGGAAATTTTTCATAAAAATGTAGTATTTTAAATTGAGGTATGTTATATAAGTTTATATTTCATTTTACGTTACTATTATTAAATATAAAACTTTAGCAATTTTTCCCCACATCTTTTGTTTTCATTTTGAATCAATTGAATAAGACGCATTTTCTCAATAAATGAATTCCAGGCTTTCTGAAAAAATCCTTTTTGAACTATAATTTTTGTTAATATACAAATAAAAAAAATATTTAAAAAATTCGAATATATTTGAATTATTTTTATTTTAGACACAAATACATTTTTATACAATCGAATAAAAAATAGGCGCATATTGTATTTGTATTTATTATATTGTTATTGAAATATTTGTATTTATTATGTGTTTATTATATTGTATTATTATTATTGAAATTGTATTTATTGTAAAACTGTGATTTGAATTTGTTTTACTCTTAATAAATTTGTGTAGCTTTTTTGATAAGCATATCATGTAATGAATTAATAAAATTCAAGAGATTCTTTAGATTTTAAAATGTTTAAAGTTTTGAATTCTGGTATAGATTCATGAAAAAATACAAATTATCATTTTGTTTTTTTTACTGTAGGATAAACTGTTTCGTTGTTTCTAATATTTTTATTGATCTTGCTTGCATAATAAAAACAGACATAAGCAAAATCAAATAAATTAATAATATTAGGTTCTCAAATAAGGCATAAATTTGAATATAATTGCATTTCCTAAAACCAAATACTTGTAATTACTTTATCTCAGTATTTATCACTCCTTATATTTTAGTAGGGATGCTTAATTTTTTCTGACATGAAATTGTTAAAAATATCCAAACAATTTATACTTGAAAATCACAAATGAATATTTTCAAGACTAGTCTGTTAATAGCATTCCACTTACAAAATGTATACATTTTAGTACTTAAAAGAAATACAGAGAAAAAGAAGAATATCTCCCATCAAAATGGCAGTTGGTAATTTTCAGTATTAATTTCTCTATCTTTAAATACAAAAAATTATTATCGGATATTTTCATTCATAGGCAATGATCTATTTTGAATTAGTACGATAGAACCTGAAGACGGATTGCTGACACAGATCTGCATTAAGCAAATAATGCAGATAAAGACATTCACTAATCAATCTATAAAGCAAATAATTAGGGCCCATGATGAATGCATAATTAACAAGTTAAATTTAATAAGCATAAACTTGAAGATAATTTTCAGAAGCAACCCGAAGACATTAATTACGAAAACAAATAACCATTGACCATATGGTATCCATAACTATCAAGAAAATCATTAATATGTTGTTGGTCTTAGTCATCTGCCACAGCGGATTTTAGACACAATCTGATGAAGTTCTTTAAACTTTAAAACAAATAACCAATGCCCATTAGTTGATATATTTTAAAACATTTTTCCTATTATTTGTGTTTCATAACTTTAACAAATTATTCTATAAAAAGCTACAGTAATAAAATTATCCTCACTGTTTTCAGAGTACGACTTGGCTGTCGAGATGTTGTAATTCTATGTGACTTTAAAAGCATAAAGGAAGCTTTCGCTGATGATGCATTCATGGGAAGGCCAGACGATTTACCCTTTGAACTCAGCAAAACCACCATACGTAAGTACTATTTCATTAAATTGTAAAAAAAATTATGAAAGCTAGTTTTACTTTTATTCGAGCTTTTCATTATAATGTAAAATAAATAAACTAGCTCAACATGTTTTAATTAAAGTTTTAATCTTAATTTACCTCTATTTTAAGTATTTTACCATTATTATAAATACATCATGATTTTTAAAAATATTTCTAAAATTATTCTAGCATTTATTTTTTCAATGATCATAAATGTCAATTATTATGATGAATCTATTGGAATAACAATGAGTTAAATATTAAAACCCTTGTCAGTAATAAATTAAACTTGTTAAAATTACATGTATATAGTTGATTGATTGTTTTTTAATACAAAATTATGTTTTAAAAGAATCCACTACTACTGAACGTCATTTAAATAAATTTTATAATAAAAACATTAAGAAATTTGAAAATACTTTTATTTTCTTTATGCAGGTACTGGTGCATTTTTAGATTTACCATGGAAAGAGCAAAAGCGGTTTTCACTTCATGCACTTAGAGACTTGGGCTTCGGTAAATCTCGAATGGAAGAGCACATTAAAGTAAGTCATGGTTATCACCAAATTTAGCAGCAATAACTATTCCTTTAAATTCTTTTCACTTTCATGGCATACCCCGAATACATCAATATATTCACGACTAGACTTGATTTGAAAAGCTAGATATTTAAAGTTTTTCACGTACTGAGCAAAAAACATTGTGCATAACATAAACATGCACTTAGAGACTTGGACTTCATTAAATCTCAAATGGAAGAGCATATAAAAGTAAGTCATGGTTATCACCAAATTTAGCAGCAATAATTATTCATTTAAATTCTCTTCACTATCATGACATACCTTGAATACATCAATATATCCATGATTAGACTTGATTTGAAAAGCTAGATATTTAAAGTTTTCCCCTTACTGAGCAAAAACATTGTTCTATTTTACCAAAGTTTAAAAAAATATAATTAAAAATTCAGTGGATTATTAATAATAAAGGCAATGCAGGGGAATAATTTAACATAAAGAAATATAATAATTTCTCCAGAAAATTAAATTTAATTTTCGTCTTAAATGTTAATAAAATAGAAATAATTTCCATACATTTAAAAACAATATTATTTTTCAAAATACAGTTTCATAATAAATTTTATCAAAATAATAAACTATGTAATAATTACATCAAATAATAAGTTGCATCATAATTTATTTTCAATTAAGAAAGCATTTTTTAACGTAAAATTCAAAAACTTTTCCTTATTTTATTTAATTTAGGATGAAATACTCGAACTATTAGAACGATTAGAGAAAAACAAAGATTCTCCTATTAAGATGTCCAACTTTCTAGCGCCAAGTGCATCGAATAACATCGCGTCTCTGCTATTTGGAAAACGAATGAAATATGACGATCCAAGAAGAGCAAGACTGGACAAACTCCTCAGTGATGTTGGACTTCGAGCTGGGGCAGTAGGGTGGCAAATGTTTTTTCCTTACATCAGATCTTTTATGAATTTTTTCAATTTAGGAAGTAATGGCAAACTCGTCAGCGCTCTTCATGAAGTCAAAGAATTTATCAGGTATGAATTACAAATGGTGACTGGCACATTGTGTGAAATAAATCTGTTTCAATAAATTAAACAAATCAGAACTAATAGTAAATCAGTGAAGTAATAGAACATTGTTAGAATAATAAACCTTTATGAAACACATTGAAATCAATAAGCGAATTTACCATTTATCATAATATTTAACATTTCCTCTTCTTCTTCTTCTTCTTTCTAATCTCATGTCTAGGAATATACTAGACGAGGTCTACGAGTCCATTTACTTTCAGAAAGTCGAAAACTAGCGTAGGAGACCTATATAGGTCCTCAAGAGACAACCCCAGGCACTTAAGGATATGTACCGGTGATGCTTGTTCATTTTGACATTTAGGACAATTCGGGTGCACCTTGAGACCTCTCTCAAATGTAAGTCCTTTCAGGTGTCCACTGAAGAATCGGGAAAGTGTTGTCTGAACATCGCAATCAAATCGATTTCACAATCAAAAGCAAGGGATCTTCCAGGACATTCTGCTTGATACCAGGGATGACTCGTGGGAACGAGCCAAATTTGCCTGCTTCTAATGGAATACAGTTCAAGATATGTCAGTGAATCGGTAGCTGGTAATGGTTCTTCAGAACCTTCCTTCACCAGAACGTTTGCCATCTCATTTCTCATATGTCAACATGCGAAGAAACTACTCTTAATTGATCTTAATAGATTTTTTATCCATATTATAGTAATATTTATGAATATTCTTTTATATTTGGAATAATTGTCGTTCGTTTCTCTTCAGATAAATAAAGATTTGATGGCATATACACAAAGAGTTGTCCATGCAGCTTCAATACGTACAATAGTCAATCAACGGGACTGGCATATGTCGACGAACCAGTAAACTCGATAGCCATAGACAAGACATTTCTTATTAATGTGAGCTCAAGAGAAAAAAGCTGGATATTTTCTATATTAAATAAATATCTGTACAATACTGGTCACATGAAATTGTGTATTAATTCTACTGAAATGCAGCATTTTGAAGAACTCAAATAAAGAGTACAGAAACGGGTCTTATCATTTCAAAATACAGTTAAACACAAAATCAAAATACAAATGACATCACTGTTTAAAGTACGTTAATGTGAGCAAGAGCTGACAAAGATTTCCATCCAGTAGCTCATACCATTACCTATGGTAATAATTCATTATAACGAAGTAAAAGGGATGGTGATACTTTTTCTTCCAAAATACTGTCAACAAGGAACTGTCATCAGGATTCTGTGGACAGAAAAAAGGTTTCTTTGAAAATTCGATGTCAAGCCCTTTTTATATTCAATTTTGTCATTTATAACACCACCTATGGTACTTTTATCAGTGATGTTGTATCAAGGATAGCCGAAACCATGGTCAGAAGCTAACAGTCCATACTTCTATAAATATTGCTGCATTGTACATGTGAATATTTTATTTTCTTACAAACAACATCATTTGTTGATTTTGAGTTTGTGGCGGGGCTTTACGATCGAATCAGGTCTCGTGAGTTACATATCTATCTTGTCAGTCTGTTGGTAATATTGAACTACAGAGATTTGACAGATATTCCATATCACTCTTCCAAATCCATCGATTCCATATTCTGCAGGTCATTATTGGATTTCAACTAACTCGAGCAATAATATTACAATGCAACCCCTCTAAGCTACATTTCGACTTTTATCATAATCATAAACGTGCTGCTGGTAAGTATTTACCCTTCTTACCAGAGACAGTAATTACTTTTCACCAATGCTTAAATGTAATTTGTGACTGGAAAATTGGCTGTACAGTTGCTTTATTTAAATAAATCGTAGATACTGATACCACAATCTGTTTTACACATTATCATGTAAAAAAACTAATTACTTATGTATCACAGCAACTTTTCCTGTAGAATCTATCACCTTCATATGTATAGCAATTTTTATATTCAGCAGTATGCATTTTCATTTAAATTTTAAAAAATAGTCAAAATTTATACAACGTGGAATCTAGAAGAGACTATTTCTTATGATTGTTGTATAACAATAGACAAATACATTTTAAAATTTTTCCATGGTAAATTTTTGTCAATGATATTATGATAAAATTTAATCTAATTTGTATTTGCAAATAATATGTTAGAGATATAAATATATAATTCTTTATTGAAATATTTCTTTTAGTGCGGCGTCTATCATATATATATGATAAAACGCTTTTTCTATAAAAGTTTCTTATAAAAATATTAGGGAAAACGCCTATATCAATTCTCGTGTACTCTGTATCAACTACACATAAAATCCTTCCATGTGATTGATATAATTATAATATTTATAATATTGGATAATTAAAATTAGTTTACTATAATTTCTTGTAGGGAAGAATTAGAAGATCATGAAAAAACTCTAGATCCCAATAATATCCGGGATCTTATTGATGCGTATTTGCTTGAAATACGGAAGAAAAGTAATGATCCTAATACTGGTTTCCAAAGTAAGATCAAATTTCGCTCACTGCTAGTAACAAAATTAAGTTTATCTTATTATGTGTGCATATGTATAAAAGAAGTATTGTGGATTTAGATAAAAAAAAATGCACAGGGGAAATTTACTCATGTCAGTTTTCACAATTCCTCATTTTTCAACTTTTTTCATTATTTATTTCCAAGCATAAACTTTTTAGTGAAATTTCTATTTAAACAAATTAGAGAATAAATGTAATTTTTACATGATCTTCCTAATTAATTTACGAGTTTAAATTGCCAAATGCTTTGCATCTTTTTTTATCCTTTATACTATAAAGTTTATAAATTAAAATCGAATGATTATTTCTGCCGCTTACAAATAAAATTTTTAAAAAACTACAAATAAAGGGCATTAAAATCATTGGCTTCTAGGTAGTTCTTGTCTGCTAAATGTCTGCCATCATATTCATTGATTGAATGAAAATTTCCAAATGCTACTACCATAAATTTAATTATAATTTTTTCTTGTGCATATCGAGAAGTAGCCACAACGAGCAGCAATAAGTTCTGCTCTACGACGCGCGACATTGAATCAAATAGAATTTGAATAAATACCTGGGAAAGTGCTTCATTTTTTCTATATGAGTCTTAAGTTTATTTGTATAAGATAAAGGTTAAAGGTTATGAGTTAGACTCTGACCTGCAAAATCTTACACGTGTTCAACATACTGTTCAACAAATAAGCAAGCCAAGATAGGGATTACTTGTGTTCTTTTGAAAAGATGGCCTTCATATTCTTTACATATGCCTGGATATTATCCTGTTAAAAATATCTCCAGAAATGCCTTGAACTGAAAGGATAACTCTAGGCTTCAGAATTACGCTAATGAACTTATTGATGTTAAGATAATTCACCATTCACAGTAATTCAGATCGTTGATGATATTCATGATAATTTAGTAGGTAACACTAGGTATTCGGTCTCTATAACATTTGTTAGTGCACTTTGGAAACTATAGTTCCTCGCTATAGCGTCCAACAAGAATGTACTACCATGGTGTCAAAATTAAAGGGAAATTCATCAGATAAAACCACTTGTTGCTATTAAACTAGCTTCAATTTTCATGAATCCAATGCTGTCACATATTGTGATGGTTTAAAATCCTTCTTGTAATTCATGATGTATAAAACACCTACAAAATAATAGAACTGGCTGTGATAGACATACAACAAGGAACCAAAATGTTACGAGCTGTCTAAATGAAGTTGCATAGTCCCTCAGAGCTATGCAAACCATTTGTCTATCATAGTGAACGGATATCACTTTTTAGCGTCAACTCTCAGATTTCTACTTTTGTCTTTTTCTGGGTGGTCCACTACTTTGATCACTGTGCTGCTTTTATACCGCAAACAAGCCACTATTGCAGGATAAAAAATCCTCCTTCGCGAAGGCCGATAATTTTCCTAAATTAAACTCCGTAAATTGTTGAAATGTCACCTTCTTTCTTTGAAAAAATGTGATTTACCCCAGTAATTAATAATAGCAAAGTTTAAAAATCTTCTACAGCTCTTTATACGGTTTCAGCAACAATCCAGAGGGCTCTGTTCAATTTTTATATAAGCATACTATATATAAGGCCCAATCAATACGAAATAGAACAGAATTTAACTAACCACGATTAGAATTGCATTTACTCTAAAGATGAACAATTTCAACCATTCTTTAAATAAAATATTTTTTGAAAACTATATTTTCTTCATATTGTATTACCACTCAACTCCTGTCTGCGTTACCATTACATTTATAAATTATTGAATTCAAATATAATATGATATATATCTGCACTTATTAATTCTAGGGTCTTATTCACCAGGTATGTCTCCTTATGATCTTTACTTCAGGTTTTATGAAGACTATGAAATAAAAAAGGAATGTGTTAACATAAACTATTGATTTTTAGTAAAATTGGCTGGGTTAGATATTCTTTTTAATATTCCTTGAGAGGTTGCCTTTAAAAGACTTGTATTACAGCAGTAGGCCATGATTTTGAATACCTTCAGTAAGATATTTTATATTGTAAAAAATATTCATTACAATTCTTTATAGAACATTTTTACACACTTTTACAGAAAATCATTTTGTGCTATAAATTATCGTTATTTGTAACCAGTCCTGCATCTTTCAGTGTTTGGCTTTGAGGGAATGTGGTGTATCTGTGTTGTGTTTACTACCACGTGTACCAATGTGATTCTTACATGCTATTGGGTTTCTAACTAACATACAGAATTTTAAAAACTACAGTTTCTGAATATCATAACATGCAACTTTCTTATTCATTTTGTTATAAATTATAGTGATAAAAATTTATATAATGTATAACATGACAAAGAATAATGTATAACAATGGATAAACCATAACATATATATTAACTAATTCTAAAACATAAAGTAACAAGAAATGTTTTCTTTTCAACAAACAGAAGAGGTTTTATTGGATTTAGCTAGAGGTTTTTTTGGAGCTGGAAGTGAGACTGTCCGAGTTACAGTAGACTGGGCTTTGCTGATGGCTGCTGATTTTCCTGAAGTTCAAGCAAGAATTCATCAAGAGATAGATGATGTCCTCGGAAGAGATCGATTCCCTACGTGGCAAGACCATCTCCAAATGCCGTATACAGAAGCTGCTATTTTGGAAGTTATGAGGTGGAAAACAATCATTCCTCTTAATATCATGAGATCGTAAGTACTTAACTAAATTTTCTTTTAACTAATTGAAAATAAAATTTGCCAAAAAGAAGTTAAGAGCTCTTAACTTCTTTTTTCACCTAGGTGAATATTAGAACGAAACATTCCCTAAATTTCAGCATTTTATTCTTATAAGATTTTGATTTAGAAAAATTTAATGAATATGACTACATTATTTTTAGCATGAAGATTTTTTAATCATATTGAAGAATATTTAAATCGATTGTTTTCCACACTGCTGGATATAAAAAAATCTGTCAGAAAAACTGCAAAGAATGCAATGAAAATGATATGTACATTAATAGATAAGCAATACTTCTCAACAGACAATTTACCAACTAACCATTGCCATTTACTTAGGATAGACAAATCAAAGGAAGCAATATGTATTTAATTTGTCAAATCTAATACATGCTGAATGAATAAGATGTGGTGACTTATATATCCAAAGAAAAAATTGTGTAACTTGCTTTCTATCTACTGAAAATTTCTGTATTTTATTATGCTATAAATCATCGCATTGCTGGGTAACTTTATTTTTATGCCAACAAAAATAGCTATAAGATAAAATTTGGTTTTTAAATATTTATCTTAAGGAAATGAGTATGTGTAAACGTTGGTTAAAATAGTTTTGTTATAATTTCCATGCAATGAGATCAGAGAATTATAAACCATTAATTGAAAACAAATTTTACCACAGTATAGCATGTATCACGCGAATTTTGGGTTTGATTAATATCAAAATATAGTTTTAAAGAATAATAATAGTCTTTTAAATATGCATGGAGAAATAGAACCAATTCACACACACACAGCTGGATAAGTATTTATTAACTACAGAGTGACTATTGAAACCTATACGTATGCTTCAAACTGAATTAAAACAATAATGTCTGCATCTGATTGTGATTTTTTGTGTGGCAATTAACATTTGCTTGTTTTCTCAAAAACATATTTCTCTTAATCATAAAATATAGCTAATATGATGATGCCCTTCTTGTTTTGCAATGGGGACTGTATCAGAATGCTTTTTAATTTCTTTTAAAAGCAATAATAAAAATAAGTTCTTTATTTATCATTAAAAATATAATTCCATTTCAAACAAATTGTTGATACAGACAATTATTACGTAATAAGAAAAATAAATTTCATTGTTTAAAGCCATGATTCTCAACCTAGCATTGGCGAAAAATTTGTTCTCTATAAAGCGATTCAAAGAATGTGCTTCTATAACAGACAATTATCAATTTATTTAAGACGAAAATTTATTTTGATTTTAAATTATGCTGCTAAATTTATTAATTTTGTATATAGGATCTCTAATCCAGTAAGAGATTCGAAATTATCAAATGCGCTTGGAGTGCAATTAAAATTATCATTGGGGTGAAAATGATGTCTTAAGCTCTACTAGTGTTACAGAAAAATCGAACAAAGCCAAATGTATCAAAGAAAAAAATGTTAAATTATTTATTGGAATAAGCACCGTGATACATGAGAAAAATACTGATTTCCAAAACCTAATCTCTTATTTTCTATGTGCTTTTAATATCATATTATAGATACCTCTGAATTTAAATTTATGTTACACCATAGATATTTTGCACCGAAAACGTCAAAGTTTAATATCAAGGAATAAAAATGGTTTATTATGGTTCATGCTTTTTCTTAGATTTTATATCCGCAATAATTTATAATTTGAATCCTTATAGTAGCTTATTCCAATCTCTCAGCAATGATATTTTCAGGCACAGGATGATTTGCAGTAGTTAAAAATAAAACTGATTTTTTCCCTAGAGTATTCTGGACATGAACAATTGATAGATATCTAGAGATCTGACAGGATTAGTCAGATGAGATCTAAGTGGCAGCTATTAAAACAAAAAAAAAAAGTTGACTATACCCTAAAAGAACAAGCATGGGATTCCTAGATTTCATTTCTACACCTCAAATTAAGTCACACAGCTTTTTTCATAAACATTGATGAATATGTGATTATTCCACAAGATATTCCCAAATGATCAATGCTCCATTTTTACAACATTGAAGAACTGTTAGTAAGTTTCTGGTTCTTTCAATATAAAACACATTAGAATTCAATGGATAAGCTTAATCGAAATCATCAGAGAAGAAAACTGTTGCTTTCTGACCCGTGCTCCAATCTATAAAATCTCAATGACATTTTAAATGAGTGTTTTTCTTATCAAATGAGAGAAAGATAGGGAAAAATTCTTCCTATTTCATTAAGGTTTCTGAAGGCAATAAACTTGAAATTCTTTTTTTAGTGCCTGCACAACTCACGAGGAAAAGGAGAAGTTGTATCATACCTGTTACAACTCTTTGTAATGAACGAATCTTGGATCACCGTAGATCCTGAAGAATTTTGCTCAAATATTCTTTTGATGGATCCAATGTTCTAAAACTTTTGAGTTGAATATGAATTCTAGACATATTTAAATTTGAGACATGACTACTTATAGCGTTTCTATGAATCTTCACTTATTCCATAATAGAAATGTTAGTGATTATTCGGTGTTACTGTCTAGATTTGAATTTATATAGTTGATTCTCAAAGTATAATTCCAAGAAATGTGGAAGCATACTTTATCAAGTGCACCGCTTTACTAATTATGTTGACATACATTTGTGCTTTTATAAAATAGGCACACAAAGTTGCCCTTTTATTTCGAAACAAAAATTTTCTTTTTTTAATTTGGCAAAAATAGACTAATTCTTTAAATTTTGAACACTAATATATTTTAAATATATTGATATTTTTGTACTCGAAACTCCAATTCGCGGTGAACGGTGTTAGTAATATTTTGCTGTTTGTAAATTAAATGAGATCTTAGAAATTAGAAGAAAATAAATGTAGATTTTTACCATTATTAAATAATAAAATATGTCATGGATTTTATAGGCCATTATTAGGTATAATAGAACAATTGTTCTAAAATAAAATTTTCATTCTGTTTTAAAAAAGATTCCCTGTGTATCATAAAGATTCCCTGTGTAAGTTATTCAAAATAAAATAATTTTGATGTTTGGAATTATCAATAAAAAATTATTAATTTATGAATGGCATCTTATACTATATTTGTAAAATTCAGTGCTCTCATATATTTTTAAAATTATTTTTAAAAAAAATTTACGTTTTAGGAAGTTTTTAGAAGTTAAGTAGTCTCAATAAACAATATAGAGCTAACTTTGCCTTTTGAATCTGATGATAAGTTGGGACAGATGCCATATAATCCACAATACCAAATTCTGAGTTTGATGATTTTTTTGGCGGATTTTCTTATGTATCTGGCAACCTGGTTTTTATTACGTCATAGATATGGAGACCTATAAAAATTAAGTGGAAAATTCTATTTTCGCGACCATAGGCTTTACGTCATCATGCAAGTCACAATTCATCACCTAGGCAACTTTCTTTCATCGCAAAAAAAAATTCAGAATTGGGCATGCTGGATTATCTGTACCGATAAGTTTATCAAAAATCTAAAAACTTCAACAAATTACTAAAAATAAAAATTCTTTCATATTTTTGTGAAAATTCACCACTTAAAAATTCCTTGTAACAAATATCAAAATAGTAATATACATTTGAAAGTTTATTCATTGAAAGTGTAAACTATGGCTTTATTTTTAGCACATTAAAAGACACTGAACTGAATGGATATTTTATTCCAAAGAAATCTTACGTGCTGGCCATCTTCTATGCTCCTGACCATGACGAAACTCTATGGGGAAAAGATGTGCACATATTCAGGCCAGAAAGATTCTTAAGTGAAGATGGGAAGAAAGTTATTAAGCCCGAGTACTTCACACCTTTCTCTATAGGTAAGCATTTCCCTTACATTTACCTATGTGCTGTAAAACTCTGTTTTAAGTGAGGATTCTTCTTAATATAATAATATTCAAGCAATGTTCCCCAATTTATTGAATTGAAAGTTTCATAAGATTTTTCATATTTACCATAAAACAAAATAGCGATAAAAAATGATAATTCTACTTTCTTCCATATGATTTTCATTTCACAAATGTAGAGTTTTCAAAAAAAAATCGACTTCTAATGTTTTAATTTAGATTACATTATTCAAAATTTTTCGTGATATTTGTGCAAATATTTAATTTATTTCAAATTGTCACCACATTATGTTCAAAAGTGGAACAATCAGTAAGAAATTAGAATTAAACATATATATTGATGTTAGAGCCCTTATCTGGTTGGAGAAGCAAATTTGTTTGAAAGTACATTTGTTTACTCTTGCCTTTAAATAGTTTTACAAAATGTAAATAAATGGTATATCATTGTGTCTCAATAATGTACTTATTACTTATGTACACATGCTCTTCTTTAAACTCCTTCATTTACCCTCTTATATTTTACTCTTGAATAAATATTTATTGATTAAAGATCTGCTTTTTACTAATGCCAGACCGATTCTCTTTCATTTGATTCAAAGCTGTAAATCTGCTCTTATTTGAGTATTATTCTTCACCAAAATTTTTGCTTTTATAAACAGTATACAAACAGACTAAACTCAGTGACACGATAGTCTATATGAGTATCAAACCCAAGAGTGCCCATATATTTTCATGACCGAGTGACCTAGGGTGGGAAGCTTAATCCTGATTAGATGGTCAGCTTAACGTGAAACCCACAGTATTTAGCTCCCAACCATGTTTGGTACTCGGTTTGATCGGTCCACTGAAGGGATGAAAGGTTGTGCCGATCTTGCCCAGCCTAAGATTGAACCTAGGCCCAGCGACTTGAGAACGGAAGCTCCACCACTATGCACCAAGCTTCAAGAATAACAGTCACACTTTCTATAAATTTTAGTGACTAGAAATTATTTGCACAATACTCGACCGAGAGAAAAAAATTGTCAAATTCTGCAACTTTTTAATAGCAAGCGTTATTTTTAAGTGAAAGGATACTAAGCACTATATTCATGTTGAGGTAATGTATCGATTGTTTCAATAAGTTTTATAAATCAATGTATAAGCTTATATTCAGACAAACAAGTCAGAGAACATTTCAAAGTGAATTTTTTTGCCAGTTTCTATCAATTAAATTCCAGATAATAATACAAATCTTCTCAATTTTTTTTAAAAATTTTACATTAATTAGGGAACTTTATTAAGAGTTTTTAATGAATTTATATGCATTTTTTCCCATTTCAACACATTTTTGCTTTTAAATGTTGAATGTTAGAAATTGATTTTAAAAAAATTATGGTTTTTTAAGCTCAAAAAAAAATGTGATAGTAAAATATTCTGCATATTCATGGCCTTTTTTATATAAATATTTAACATTATATATTATTGTACGGCAGGAAAATTAAAATTTTATAAAAAAAATATTTCTTATAATAATTATGGTGATTTTCTAGCAGTTAAAAATGTTTTGTTTCGTTAAAATATCAAATTTAATGATTTATGTAATTGAAAATTCAAGGTAATATATTTTTGGTATTAAAATGTATGCATATAAAGTCATAACTTATATATCGGAAAATAATAATATCGAGATCAGATGAACTGTTAATAAAAGTTGTATTATAAATATGTTTTTACGTTAGAAAAAAACTTGTGATATAAAGTGGTTTAAAACAGATGTATATTTAAAAGAAAAATTATAATCAATAAATTAATGTTGTTAAAACTTTAAGGATAAAAATATATTATGCTGAAAAATACATGTGTAGATAAAAAAATCACAACTTTGAACAATTAGTAAAATTGAAATTATTTATTCTTAGCCTCCTTTATCAAATTATTTTGGTTTCTAGATTTCACACTGTATTTCTTCATATTTAATAACAAATTATAGTTTGGAAATCAAGCCATTATAGAAATACTTCTAGATAATTCTGGAAACAGAACGAAAATTTTAATTTTGTAAATATTGTTTTTGGGTTTCATATTGAATGTACTGTTCCACACTGCATGTTATAAATTTTAATGAATTCATATTTATCACTCATCCCTCAACAATAATTGTTTATTTTACAGGGAAAAGGTCCTGCCCAGGAAAGACACTTGCAGAAATTGAAGTTTTCCTCTACTTCACGGCTATTTTGCAAAAATTCAAGCTGTCTATGCCGGCTGGTAAAAGAGCAGATTTTGAAGGAATATTAGGAATTGGCCTTCAACCAGAAAGACAAGATATTTGCTTAGAATTGCGTTGAAAAATTCACTTTCACTTCTATATTCTTTCAATTAAATTATTTGTGTACGTAAAAAAATTCCATTTAATGTTAAAAAGTGAAATCTCATTTCTTTGGTTTAATTTGATAACATAGATAATCGAAAAACTTGTTTTTTTAAGTTTATTTGGAAGTTTAGAAAATTAAAGGTATGTAAAGAAGTTTTGCCTCTTACAACTTTAACTATAACCAAAAAAATTTTTTTATCACATTCAATTTCCCATGACCAAAAAAGTCCCCATATACTTCTCCTATTTAGCAAATCAGCTTCAAAATACTTATGTATGATTAGAAATGGCAGTCACATATTTCAAGTCCAAATGCCTCAAAACATTATACATACTTAATTCAATGTTAAACTACATTATAGCATGTTTCACAACAATATTATTTTCTTGACATGATGCTGAAGTTAAGTCATTTTTTACAGCATGTTTATTAAATTACATTTAATTTTGTAGTTTCCCATTTCATTACACTGTTTAAAAACATTATAAATTAACTAAACAATATCATATTCAAGATATATTACTTGTAAAAAAAATTATTAATTTTAAAATAATTTTTTCTAAGAAATATATTTCTTTTATAAGAACAGAAAACTTTTTCTCCAAGAAATCACTTTTTGCACAACTATTTCTTTCCAGTCAAATAGGATAATAAGAAAATGCTTAGAACTTTTGATTACTGGTGATACATTTGAATTCAGTGAAGTAAATAGTTTAAAAAATTCTGCATTAATGTATATTTTTCATAATACATTAAAGATGTTTTGAAATAAGCATTTCAGAATGTTTAATGTAACATGGAAAATTATTTTTTATGACTGTTTTAAATTATATTAAAATTATTTAATAATTTGTCAATTTAATGAATTTATAGATTATCCGAGACGCAAAAATAGTCAATACAATTTTGTCATTGATAATAGAAAACTTTAAGATAAATAACTATATAATGCACAAAATACATTATTTGTAATTTAAAAAATTTCATAAATTAAAAGTAACAAATCTCATTGCTCTTAAATCCTAAATTGTTTATACGAGAATCATTAATTCACTCTAAAAAATGATATTGGAATAAATAAGAACAAAACATTTTCTACAAATAAAAAATAAGTTTTTGAATAATCAGAATTCACTCCTCTTTTAAGTGCATTAAATATGTATCAATATCATATGACATCCAAAGAACTATGATTTTCTCTTTTAAAATCGAAATATATTTAAAGGATGAATTGCAAAAAATTAAAAGTATTTTTTTTTCTTCTTACCAATAAATGGAATAAAAAATGTTTTAAAAACTTGCAAGTTTGCATACATTTGCACATGAAAAAGTAACACACTTGATGTGAATGAATTCCCATTAAAAATTTTAAAAGAAAATTGCCTTGATATTCACAAAGACATTGGAAGGATATTACATATTCTTTAAATAATGTTTCAGTTTTGAACAAAGCCACAAGATCATGAGTTTTTCACTTCCCTCCTTGCCTTCACACCACTCACTGATTTTATGATTGAAATAAATTCACTCATTCTTTTTATCAGATAAATAACACAGAAAATTTTAAAATATACTTAAAAAAAGTCAACAATAGTGTAGTCAGTTTAAGGTAAAATCATCCCAAGTAGTTTGTGATTATTTACTTTTCTCTAAATTATTTATTTTCCACTAATTCAAAACATTTACGATACTGTACACAGAAAACTGAGCTCCCATATTAATCTACATGTAAAAAATTAAAATAACATGCAAAACATATAAATGCAAACAATAATTATGATAAAAAGTCAGAAATAACTGATTTTCTACAAGTATTGCTAATGTTTTTCTTTATTTTCGTTCACTCAAGGGCAGTTTGGCTAAATTATAAAACAACTTAAAGTTATAAAAAATATTAATCACTTAGGAACATTTTCAGACTCACAAGAGCCTAATATTTTTTATCAAATACAAATTTTTTTTAAATATTTTTCAGCAATATCTTAGAGATGAAGATTTTAATATTCATCTCTAAGATATTACTGAAAAATGTTTGTGCAGTTCTTTTTATGATAACAATAAGCAAATTTGAATATTGACAATTATTAATGAAGTTACATAATTAGTAAACAAATGGTTAAAAATTATAACATAATATTTGTCACACATATAATGAAGCTACTGATACTGCTTCCTATTGTACAAACAGTATAAAAAATAGTTTAATATAGTCAAAATACTCTTTGAACACATTTGAACAATATTACACTTACTCTTTCTCCATTTAAATTAAAATAATAACTGTAACCTGTAATAAATTAGACACCAAATTAAATTACGTAGCATTGAGATTTTATTTCTTAAATTTCATGACATGTAAAAGATTGTACAAGAGTAAGAATAAAATAAAATACTAACAGACATATTTACAGGACATTTCATTTAAAAAATTACAATACTTAAGATAAAATATATTTTCAAGAGAAATACACATGACAACTGTACATCTTATGCATTTTAAATAATTTCCATTGTTTCAAGTGTCAGTCGCAAAAAAAACTATTTTCTCCTACTCAACATACGGACTTGTACATGAGGGTGATAGTACAAGCAACTAGATTATCCAGTAGCTAAAATTGGACTGCCTTTGAAGAATTTTCCATGTTTATAAAAAGTAATCAGGCTGAGGTTTCTTTGTTGGAATTCCTCTGGTTTCCTTTTAGAAATAAAAAAATAAAATTTTATTAATATTCCAGCAATTACAAAATTTCTATAAAAACAAAATGTTTATACCTAATTATTAGTCAAAAAATTAATAGCATGTGATTTTTAAAATAAGTATAAATAAGTATATAACAAATAAAAAAGGCACTTTGTTCATGCAAAAAAAGTTTAGTTTTAAATAGTCAGTAATCTAAACAGTAGCCATTTACATTGCAGCTAGATAAATTTAATGCATTGGATATCAAGAAAAGCCAAACACTGATTTTGAATAAATACTTGATATATTTTAAATTGTTGGTAACCAATTTAAAATTTTGAATTTTTTTTAAAGGTAACAGCAGAAGTTGAACAGTTATATATTGTTACTGTAAAGTAAAATATTGGAAATAAAAAAAACTTTTGAAATTTTTAAACAAAAATTCGTATCAGCTGGAAAAATTGTATTAATGTTACACTTTAAAATTATATGCATCCATTCCAGCTATAGGTATTGAACTTACAAGAGTGATTAGAGGTAATCATATAGTTATCCATTCATCAATTAAATTTCAAATGTTAACTAATAAAATAAATGTATAAAAAAAAGAATATTGGGCATGATTTACATAAAAACTTGTTTGAATTCTAATACAGATACACTATTTTATGAGAACTTTAAATGAAATTAACTTCTGAAATACTTCCACTTGAAAAACATCAAAAGCTGTAACTCATTAATGAGAACAGGATTACTATTACAATCATAATTGACATTATAAGAAAAGTTAACAAAAATATTTGTTTTAAAGAAATTTGCATACTTGAGGAGCAGCTTCGAAAATAGTAAATTCTCTTTGCAAATGCTCATCTAATTCCAAAATTGCCGCAACGTTACCACATCTAAAACAAAATATCAAAGTTAATAAAAATAGCAGAAAACACTCTTCAGAAATTAGGAGGATCTTTTTTAGAATAAATTTTACACTTATTATTCTTAAAAAGTTTGATTTTATGTAGACATTATTCTACATAAAATCAAACTTTTTAAAATATTTGACTTTTAAATAATTATATTTAAATTTTAAGAAATATGCTAAACTAAATCTAAATTTAATTATTGTATGAATTCTAAAATTATTACATAATATTGCTTTCTTTACAACATTATAGCAATGAATTTAATACAATCATAAAACCTTTATAAAATCTTTTAATCATTTAATGGATAGCATAAAATGCATTAAATGACAGATTCATACTAAAAATTCATATTATAATGTGAATTTTTAGTAGGAATATTTCTTATTAAAAGTACATAAGAAACTTTTATTATTTTGGCAGTATTATTTACTTAGAAAAAAGTATTGAAAGTTATACAATCATTTTTTAAGTAGAATTTTGATTTCATCCAAACATTAGCTTAAATTGCTTTCTTTTTTCTTTTCAAATTTTAATTAAACAAAGAATATTGGTTTTCAAATAATCAAATATTTTTTAATATATTTGATTTAAAATTGAGAAATATTAAGTAGAGTAGACAATAAAAGAGCTCTAAACATATAACTGAATTTTGTCCCTTTCTTATTCGATTATACATATGCAGTAAGAATTTACTACAGTGTGTGTGTTTCTTCTTTCTTTAAAATATATTATTACTTTTAGATTTAGGAGAAATAAATCAATACTTGTAATTTATTTTTAAATTTTCCTTCTTACATGTTTTAAAGTTCATCATAACTTTTAAAACTCAATATTCATATGAGAGCAGAGCAAAACTTTTAGATATTTCATTTGTATATTTCTTGTTTATAAGATTCCCTGAGCCTAGATATTTGTGATTTATTGCCTTCATTAGGAAACCTAGTATGTCCCCACTCTATTCTTTCTGTAGAGAATTACTATAATAATAATATAATGACTCCGTTGTTATAATTTAATTACTTCAGTAGAAACCAATTTTTTTTTTGAATATTTTACAATGCTTAAAAAAGAATTAAAATCCTAATTTTTTTGTGATGAAAAATTTTAATTGGTTAATTAAAATGTTTCTTTAGAGAAAATTTCTTTTGGAAGTGAAAAATGTTATAACCTTTGAAAAATTGCAGTCTATGGGGAAAAAATTAGATTAAATTTAGATAAATATTTAATCCATATCCATTTTATTTATATAAAAGCAGTTAATTTATATCCAGTATTTCAATAAGATTTATTATGATTTAGCCATTATAAGATCTTGAAGACCTTTATGACAAATTTGAACAAGTTTTCACATAATAGACATAGAATTTTAAATACTAACAAACATACAATTAAATAAATTATGATTTTATAAATTAATAATTAATAAATATTAAATAAATTATGATACAATTAAATAATAACAAATTATCTTATAACAATCATAATACCATTTGCTTAATTTTTTTTTGTTAATCAACTTTAACAGAGAAATATTGACTTCTATTAAATATCAAAAAATTAAACAAAGATAAAATTATATCCAAGAATTTATTATAAATAAATGCATAGTTTAAATATACAAAATTACACAGGTAGTAAAAAGCCAAGTACAAAAGAATATATCAAACAAAATATATACCTATAGCAATAATTTGGAGCTGACCACACAGTAAGAACAGTTTCATTAAAATGCCATTTATAGCCTTCCATTACTAACTGATGTGCACGACAAATCATATCAATATCGTTAGCTGTATTGAATTGTGCAACAACATCACTTCCAAATAAATAGCCTGCTCCCCTAGGGCTCACTCCCCAGCCTTGTGCATCTGCAAAAATATATGAAGTTATAATTAAAAAACATCAACTCAAAATTAAATTAACATTAAAATATATATAGGAAAAAAGACTAACACACACAATATTAAATTATGTAATTGTTTTACTAGAATTAAAAGAATTATTAAATTTAATTTTTTAACATATTTAATACTGAGAAATTAATAATTTACTCAAATGTTTCTAAATGTAATACATAAGTATTAGACTTAAATGTAAAAAATTATACAATTTCACATCCATAATCTAAACATTTCTATTTATTTAAACACTCAATAGATTTTCACATTTCTTATTTATTAATACATGCACAATATTGTTATTAAAAATGGTAACTTTCCATCTTTAAAGCTTTTGTTTTTAATTCATTATTAATACTGAGTAATAACTTGCTTCTCTGAAGCACCATAGCAGGATGCGATTGATTTTGCAATATTAATTTACCAGTTATTTCTACTTCCTCAGCAATTCCTATTGTAGATGTTTCAAGTTCATATATATGTCATTCTCCAAATAGCCCATTTTGAAAAATATGTTGAAAAAATTTCAATAAGTGCTTTTTGCTTTCCTTCTGTTATCAACTATTTTTTCTGGTGTTTTATTTCATTTAAATATAATTTACACTTTTCCCTAGCCCCAGCAGTAACAAACTGAGGACTTTACAAATTATTATTTTGTTGACATTTATGTCTGGGATGTAATCATCAAAGATGCACTAAGTCACGATTGATCGATTATTTAAATTTCTTACCATAAAATTTCTGCTCACAGAAAACACACATTCAACAGATGCTTGACTATGAGAGAGAAGTAAAAACAAATTAACTACCTTCCATAAGTAATAATTTTGCTTATGAGAGTAAGTTAAAAAATAAAGAGTATTTTATCTTTAACAGGATCAAATTTTTCATTAATACTACCTTAACATCTTACAATCAGTTATACTTAATTTAAACCCTTCTACGAAATTACAATATTCTTTCTTTTTCTGAACCATGCAAAAGCTAGTCTCTATAAGTCTTAATCAGAGTCCATTGGTCATTCAAAAGACTTTCCACCAGGCATATTAAATATTTTATTTCAATGATAAATAAACAAATTTCTCATGATTCACTGAAATTATATGCAATTTTCAGCAAGGAAGATAAGGAAAGTATATTTTAAGTAAAAAATTTTATATTTAAATATAAATATTCAGTGAATTTTATACAATATAAAAAGACATGAACAAATAGAAAAATAATAAATTAAAATCGCCCTGCTGATTGTACCATATAGCAATGATCTTATTGGTGATTACACTTCACACACTTAATTCTAATTACTACAGTCAGTCCTGACTGATCAGGACCGTCAAATTATTGTGGCTAAATTAGATCTTTATTTTAGTCAACAGTTATGAAAACAGTTTAATATCAATTGTGCTGTCCCTTACTTGCTGAGAAACACTTATGAGATTCGTTTCCCAGTGCCACCACATAACCATGCGAATGGGTGGAAAAGAGGCACGCTTTCCCTTCTAATTGTTTACTTTTACAAAACTAAAGAAAAAACAATAAAAAAGAAAATACAAAATTTAACTGTTATGTCATATATAACAGTTACAGAATAAAAAGTTACAAACTGCACGAAAACAAACAAATAATAACTGCAACATCTGAAACAAGCAATAGCTTCTCCGGTTACCCCTCCAAATTGTCCCTTCTTTGAAATATATAAGTTCATTGTAAACAATGTTAAGGACATTCTATTGCATTCCAAAATCATGGGTCTAGCTCTACTGATAGTAGTGCATTGCAGAAAAGTGTACTTTAAAAAAGAGGTATATATACTACTGGGACACTCAGCACATCAGCTTTGAGAGATACATATTTATATACCTGCAGCAGGCAATGAATTAAGAGTTACTCAATTTCATTGAAAATTTTAAAATATTAAAACAGAAAACTCAAAAAATCATATTTTTTAACAAAAAATAAATGCATCATGGTGAGTAAAAATTCCAGGAGTAATTCACAATTTTCAAGGAGACAAGTCAAAATTCCAGGAGTTTCAAGGCCCCAAAAATTTTTAAATTCCAGAGTTTCAAAGCAGTTTACAGGAGTTCTATGAACCCTGGTGTGATTTAGTCATAGATTAATGATCACTTTTTACACTGGATTACTAATTAGAGTGAATTTTATAACATAAAATGAATTCATTATAAACATCTATGTCCAAAGAGGAAATGGAACCAAAATACTTTTGAATTTAAAGCACAAGACATTCAGCTGCCAAATCAGTTCATATAAATATATTCTATATGGAATCAATTAAAAGATAAAAAAATCATACATAAAGTTTCTACTTTCCACTAATGTTTAAATAAGGAATCGAGTGAACAGCACATATTTAGCCTTTCCTTTTCCAGTATATATACAATTTATACTATTTCTTACTGTAGACTAAAAATAAAATTTCCATAAAATTGTAAAACACATAAAATTGTTTACTTAATATTTCTATAAATTTAATATTAAATATATATTTACATTGAAACTTAGACAAACATTGATAAAATAAATTACTATAGCAAGATAGCAGTGTATGTAAAGTTTTTTAAACTAAGTTTATTTTCCAAGACCCATCATTTAAAAGCACATTTTGAACCATTGCAAAGATCCACACACAAGATGGGAGCTGAATTCACAAGCTGTTGTGAACTGAACAGACCCATATTTAGCTATCAGTTCAACTTGAATAGGTAGGTAAATAAGGAAAAAATTAGATTGACTCAACAAAATATCGTCCTTATATTTAAATTGACATTACATTGTTAAAATAAAGTGATGGATTTTTCAACACTAAATTGAGGAAGACTTTACTTTTACTTGCTTTTTAATATGAACACTTATTTACAATGCATTAATTGCAAATAGTTTTTGAATATTCTTTATCTAATTACATATCAAGAATTTCTTACAACATAACAGTTAAAATACAATTATGATTAAAATACAATTACTTGAAAAATGTATTGTTTGTAGATTAGGAATTCTGAACAATTTGTGAGGATGAATAAATTAGAACAAAAACAAACACTGCCATTCAAAGGATCACAAGATTTTTACAACATAACAGATGTTTTAACAAGATTAATTTCATACATATTAAATTCATATTTCATTTTGTGTGCACATAAAACTTTCGGCAATATAGAGGAACATTTATTCAGCAAATATGGCTATATATCTGAAATGTAAAACCAAATATATTATAACAAAAGAAAAACTTGGGTAACTGTTTCGTTTACAGTTATAAAATCAGTAATCATAATTTAAAGTCCTTTTCCTGGAACCAGGGGGTACGTGTACCTTCCTGGGGCTTGAGCAGCCACCAGGCGCGTCGGCAGGTGGTGGATCGCCGAATGTCCTGTAGGAATGACAGGATAGCCTTGAATATAGAATCAGAGGCTGCGAACCAGCTCCCGTAAACCCTGGTGTTATGCGATCCGTACCTAGGACTAATTGGCACCGCGGTATTGGTGTCTTAACGGAGCCTCTAGTTGCCTGGCGAACTTCTAGAATAATTTGCCTTGCCCAGTAACTCAGGCAATGCTGGGTGGACTTATATTACCTGAGCTTTTTAATTGTTATCTAGTGGCTGAAAAAACACAAGAAATAACAAACCTTTCTGCATTTGCAAGTGAAGCCTCTGAAGTAGAGCTTGCAAGGGAACTCAGAGGCAATCTTGTAATGGGGCAGCAATAAATCCTTCACTTGAGGTAGAAATGACCTCCAAACCATCTTCTTCTGGTGAAAGTCAGGAAGCTATCCCTAGCATGACTGACTTTCTGACCAGATGGGACTGTTTCAGCAAGACCCTATCTGCTGGAAATGTCATACGCAAGAGGAAACGGCAGAGCATATCATTTATGAATGCGAGGCTCTTGCCCTCCCTAGATTAACTTTTTTAGGCATCATCCATACTAGAGAGTTACACCTAGACTCCATTAAAGGGTTATCGGACTTTATTAATAGAGTGGGTGACCCAAGCAACTGGAACTAGGAAACATTGGGTTTGGAGTTAATGGTACAAAATGCTGATAAAAGCAGAGGTGTCCAATGACATACAAACCCAATTCTAAGAAGAAGAAAGAAGAAGAAAGTCCTTTTCAGAAATATAATGTAACACCACCAATTTTATCAACTGTTTTCTGTAGTAACATAAACTTAAATATTTAAAACATCTCTAACTTGAAGTCAAGTTCTTCTATTATCCATATCATTGAATTTGTAAAAAAATGTTTTTAATAATTTTAGTTTCTCAGGCTTTACAAATTTGCACAAATAATTTTGAACAAATCAGCATCTTAATAAACTATCAAATATAAGGTTCCAAGTTTGTTGAAATCATAATAAAATTTATTCCAATCACAAACCAGTCTCATATTTCAGGACTTAATTTACAAAAGGTTTTGCTTAAAAACTAGGATACACTATAGTTATTCCCTCACCATTTATTCAACACCTACTTGAAAGAAATCCTTAATCCATTAGTCTATTTAATTTTTGTAAGGAATTAAACTGAGAATAGCTATTAAAATAGAATGAAACTTTCATAAGGATACTTCTTTCTGGCTCACTTAAAATAAAAGCGAAGAATGCTGTATTTCAATTTTCAATGATTTTAATTAGTTTGACCTGTAATTACTGATGATTCAAGTTTCACATTAAGTTGTTTATGTTTTGCTGCAATTATTTTAAGTGTGTAACATTATACACTAGAAAATGTTTTACTTACAAAATGGAACCCTTATCTACAGGGTGATCATAATTAAACTGCAAATTTAAAAACGTTGCAAAAGAACCACTGTTCAGAAAGACCTGAAATTTTACCAGAATGTACTTCAAGCAAGGGGATTTTGTTTGGCGTGAGAAAAAATTTTAGGAAAAAAGTGGCCAATAGATGGCGCTGCACAGGCGACTGTAGGTTAATTACATGAATTCTGACATGAACAATAATCAATTGTGGCTGTAAGCTGAACGTTAAAACAGTTGTGCTATTGTAAGTCAGGCGGATGTTGTGGCACTCTTAGTGTAAAGCCTATTCAGAGCGGCAAGGTGGTGCCACATCGAATAGGAAAAAATCGGTTTTTGATTGCTCTGCAGCCAAAAACTGTAGAAAAAGCCAACAATAATTCGGTTTTTAACTGTCCTTAGTCTTTTTCAAGAAATTTTCAACATGGTGTCCACCATTTTCTGTTGGGAGGTGTAAACGTAAAACGGTATTTTCCACAGCAGCTTGGAGTGTATCAGTGTTGATGTTGTTAACGTGTTGAGTAATGCGGCATTTCAAATCCGCTAAGGTGTCTAGTGGAGCACTGTACACAACATTTTTCAGAAATTTCCAGAGCCAAAAGTCACAGGGAGTGATGTCCGGTGATCGTAACGGCCAGGAAGTTGGAAAATGTCAGCTGATAATATGGTCATTTCCGAAATGGCGTTGCATCACCATCAACAATTAACGAGAATTCAGGCTACTCAGCATTTTATACAAGATGTTAATTTGCATATAACCACCTGTGCAGCGCCATCTATAGGCCACTTTTTTTCCTATTTTTTTCCCCACACCAAACAAAATCCCCCTGTTTGAAGTACATTTTGGTGAAATTTCAGGTTTTTCTGACCAGTGGTTCTTTTTTTTACAGTGTTTTTAAATTTGCAGTTTAATTATGATCACCCTGTATGTATATTGTTAGTAGTAGAAAAACTTTTTACAAAAGGGATTAGATCCAATTTCTCCTCATACTTACAGAGTAAACAAATTAATACATTTTAAATTTTTGTAAAACTTGCTTTAGCTTATTCCAAGTACTTATGATTTTCCTAATACTTTTCCAGTAAAAAAAATGCATGTTCCTACTTTAATGTTTAATAACATTAAAAGAAATTTTCAACAGCTTGACACATCATTCTATTTGTTTTTTACCCAATTCGTGTGAAACCTTATTTCACAATGCAAAATAGTACTAAATATAACTATATCATTAAAAAACCAGCTTTTAAATAATATAATTTTTCTAAAATACAATTTTCACTTAAAAGATATTTTAATTTGGAAATTAAAACCCACAAAAGTTGGCAAATTCAACACATTAGTACTTTATAATTCTGAATAGATATTTAAATTTTGTTTTAAATAATTTAGTCATAAAAGATTGCAACAATATGGTGTGTGTTTAGTAGGCAGAAACATTAATCAAGTGTTTTATAGTTTTCATGGTAAACATAACAGTTATCACATAGGACAATCAAATGTATGTTTTTTATTTTTGTTTATTTATTTTATTTTTTCATTTATTTTTTGCAATGTTTATCATACTGCATTTCTGAATGAAATAAAAGCCTTGTCTATCAATCAAGGATTTTTGTTCACCAAATAACTGAACAAAACTGACAAACTAAACAAAACTGAGCTAATTTGCTCAAAAAAAAAAAAAAAAGAATTATTATGAACCACTTTCCCTTAAAAATGTTGTGTTAATTTATGTGCATTGTACAAAATCAATTTTATAATTCAATATTCAACAAAATTTTTAGAAAAACTTGAATTTAATTCAAAATGGAAATATATTTATAAACTGTATAGTATAAGGTGATCTATTTATATCAATCCGCCACGGAGGCAGAGAATGAATTGAAGTGGTCTGACTTTTCTCTCACTTAAGTAAAAAGAACTCACTTCCAGATGGGTTATGTAACGCTTAACATTGGAATTATATTAGCTCTTTAATATTTTAATTATTTAGATTTAATAAATAGTTTGTTTAAATTACTTAATCATTCAACCTTCTTAATGATCTGATGATATATCCATCATCTAACTTCTAAAAGTAAAATTTGAAATCAGTATTTTTAGATTTTTAAAGAGTCAACGTAATTTGGAAGAATGAACAGAATTTAATTTTATTCAAATAATAAGACTTTAAAACTACTGTCAATAATATTAGCATTTTTGAAATAAAAATTACAATTGAATTTAAAAAATTGCATACATATGCAACTTGTACAAATATAGAAAATATATACTTGTGTGGCTTTAACATAATCCACATGTCATTGCAAAGACACTTTTCACTAGGCACATTAATTAATTTCAGCCTTTATTTCATTAATAAGGAAATTCATAGCGATTCACCGAAATTATACACAATTTTTGACAAGAAAGATATGGAAAGTAACACACATTAACATTAAGAGTAAGATAAAAACACACATAAACATTAACACAAAAATTCTAAATAAATATTAACAATTGGTGATTTTTATACAATATAAAAAAACAGAAAGAAATAGAAAAGAAGAATAAATTAAAATCATCCACCTAATTGCTCAACATGATCTTGTTCGGTGATTACTCCACTTCACACACATAAATCTAAGTACTACCAAAAATTGGATTATCATGAAATTATTGTGGCTGAACTAGATGTTAAGTAGTTAAGAATACAGCAATCATACATTGATTGTGTCACATTAGTACTAATACTAAATTAATTTTTTGGACAATTTAATAGAAGTTCTAAAATATAAAAACAAAAAACTCAAAAAATTAAATAAATATATAAATATATATCTGTACTTAAATTTTTAAGTAAAATAGAGTTTTCAAATCCACATACCTTCAGGATCTGACCATAATAGATCACACATTGGACCATCATGAGGAACTTCTTGTTTTCTATCAATTGTTCTGATTTGGTCTAAAGTTTGTATGGAAGGTGATAAACCACCATGTACACAGAAAATCTAAATGCAAAACATTTAAATTATTTCATGCATAAGTTAAGATATAAAATACAAAAATTTCAAATAAGTATTATCGAAAAATATACAATTTACTTTGCTCAAAAAGTATCTCACTGGGGAAATTAATAATTTGATTTTAATATTTAAAGTTTAAAAGAATATTTAAAACATACCAGCATATTTTGTTAAAAAAAAAGTCTTCTTATTGGATGCATAATAATCTGAATATAAGAGAAACTGAGTGCCACAGCTATCATGGTTAGACCAAAAATGATGAAAAAGGGAACAAATCATCTGAATAACTTTTACAGCCAATAACTAATAAAAAAATACTTATAATTTAAAGAATAAGCTTATTCTATGCTTGCTATTTACTTTTTAAAAAATCAATCCAAAGCTTCTAATTTTACATCAAAACATTTCATTTAAGGATTGATATTTTTTTTTAAATTAAGATATGTTTATTTTTTATTACAAAGCAAATAAGCTCACAGAGAATCAAAGTTTACTGGACAACCTAATAGAATACACTCAAACTGGAGTATTTAAGTATAATTCCAATTAAAATAATAAAACTCAAAATAACATATTATATAAAAATCATTTCAAAAAATGAATTGTTTCAGAATAAAAATTCTATTTATGGTATAAATTAAACAAAAATTTAATAGCATTAAAATAACCTTACCCTGCCATCAATGACAGCTGATAAACTTAAATAATCAAAAATTTCTGTGCAATATCTCCAAACAGTTACAGATCCGTATTTCCTTAAGCACTCATCATAGAAACCATACACTTGAGTAATCTGACGACTTTCGTGATTACCACGGATCAAGGTAATGCGATCAGGATAACGAACCTAAAATTAATTCCTTTGTCTACATATTACATAATTTTAAATTTTTTATTACATAATTTAAAATTCAATTTCAAAAAAATATGCATAAGTCATATCATTAAATTTTAATTTATTATGTTTGAAAATGAGAAATTCTTTAGCATATAACAATTAACGGTACTTTTTCATCACACTCTTATATGATAATCACCATAATTAGAAAGAAAAAAATCATACAGTTCCAAATGTTCCATTTGTTTAGATTTACATTTAACATTTATTGAAATTACAAAGAAATAATACAAACAATTTATTTACAAAATAAATAATTATCACTCATTGACAAAACCTATTTGAATGCCAATGTTCATTTTTAACAATCATCGATGATTGATTGTGTATGTATAATGTAATAGCACCTTTTATTCAATAAAAGAAAATTACATTTTATTGATTAAATTATTATTAATTAATTAAAATACTGTATTTTTGTTTTTTTACACATGGTGATTTGTGATCATTATACTCTTTTTAGCACACAAAATTATCACTAACCCATCTTTTGCATCAGCTTGCATATGGCCCTGTATAGCATTTAGCTTGTTCAGCTTTGTTTATAACTCTTCATTCATTTTTTGTGCAGGAAAAAAATTCAACTAGAATATATTTAATTTAAAATTAAATTTTTAGCCATTAAAGTCATCATATCTACATTATATTATTTTCGCTTCTCCATAAGAAACATTTCTTTAGGATCATAATTGGAGGTATATTGAAAAAGTACCGAATTAACAATATTTAAGAAAGTGCATATAAGTTAATAAAGAACATTAACTATATAATTGCCATACAAATTAAGAATTTTCGTACAATCTAAAAGAAAAGATGTCATTAAAACTAATATGAAGATAATACACTTAGTTGATTAGATCTTGTTAGTTTGCCAACAGTTTTATTAATCAATTATTGTATATGACTGCTAACTAATTACCAAGATATGATAATAGACAATTAAAATATTCTGCTCTTTTTTATTCCATAATAAAATTATCGAGACTGCTGAATCCTAGTATCTGTAACGCAATAAATTTGGTGACATTAAGATTTGAATTACATGTTTATGCATTGTCATTTTGAGATTCACAATTCTTTTGATTATGAAATGCTTGCACATGCTGATGGTTATGAATCGCATGAATTTCAACGTAAATAATATCTTTGAAGACCGCACATATACTAGGATTTTACCAAATTTTTTCATTCAACAATTCTTGTTTCATAAATTATTGAAAGAAAACATGTTATAACTGACTATAAAAATTCAATGATATTTACATATATAAGTAAAACATATTTGAAATTTAACTATTAATTGCTAAACATTTACTTTTAAATATGTAAGTGCATACATAGGTGAGGATGAACCAGAAAAATAATTTCTTTATATAAACAAGAAACTTTGATACAAGAAACTAAAAGTTGACAAAGATAGATACAAGACAAAAGATACAAGAAACTAAAAGTTGATTAGATTGAAATTTGTGACTAAACAAAAGTTTTTTTGTAACTGTGTGATAAAGATTTGATTACATGGTTTTAGTTTATTTAATTGCAAGTTTAAAGTGTTCAAATTAGAAATAAATTCAAAGAACATTTTGCATGCAAGAAAGTGAAAAAATTTAATTTTATAGAAAAAGCATACATAATGAAAATATATTAAATAATGATAAAGTGGTGCACCATGTTTGAGTAAAAGTCACTCAATCCGCTAAGGATGTTTTAAAAAGGAAAAAGGACATCGTCCATATATCCCAATTGTTGCTGCTTATGATTTCTATATTTTATGGTTCCTGTAAAAGAACTTCTGAAGCAACAAAATCACTATAATATCATGATGAAAGATGTAAATTTTATACTATTGGTAATCATATGTCAAACAATATTTTTAGCATAAATTTGTAAAATCTAGCAACAATTTAAACAGAATCACAATATAAAATAAACTATAAAAAGTTACATGAATAGTTATTTTTATTCTAATTTTATATTTTCAAGCTATACAACTTTCTAATAACTCTTTACACATATTACGTCATCATTTATGAATAACTTTTTTTATCCAAAGTTCACAACTCTGAGATTTCAACTTTAACTTGTAGAACTCTCTAGTCCTATGAATTGAAATAAGAAAGTAAAACATAGGAAAAGCTAGAATTTTCTTATATTTAAAAAGCAATACATCTTGCCTGACTTTAGAATTTTATTAATTGAACATTAATAAAAAATATACTAAAATTTATAGAGAAGCCCACATTTAATAGGATTTTAACAGTGAAACTAACAGCAATATACATCATGATTAAAGCTATTTATAAAATTATAAGTGATATTTATGAGAATGTAAATTTACAACATGACCACCTGACATATCAGAGTATTCACATCTGGAATAAATAAATTATAATATTGATTAATAAAGAAAAGAATAACAGTTAATTTCTAGGTAGCAAAATAATCAAGAAACATGCAGTTGACTACATTTATTAGATTACGTTACTTCAGAAGTCCAAAACACAACACATTCCAGAATGCAAGATTCAGTTTACGATCATTAAAGAATTACAAAACCTTAAGTATGTAAAATTTTACTCCACTTTTCACACATTTCAGAAATAGTTTTAAAAATACATACAAAAAAACATGATGTGGCTTTTCATAAATACATATTTATTTACAGTTAAAACATGTTCAAAGAACATCTGCATTATTAAGTTTGTCAAATTGTTTCATAAAATATTGTTTATTTCAAATATGTTAAGAACAAAGTCAATAAGAAAATTATTACACAAAATATAGATATCATTTAAATTTTTATAAAAATAATTATCAAAAACTTTAGAAATAGGCTTTCATAATATTAGTTCTACCAATTCTAAAAAAACAGGATACAAATTAATTATACTGATGTAATTACAAGTTAGACAATAATAGCAAGTTTGCAATAACTTAGATATGAAAATTTTTATATATATTTTTTATTTATTTACTATTATACATATTTATATATTATATATATTTTATATATATTAAATAAATAAAAATTTAGATAGTCAAATTTAATAATGGTTTCACTTCTACTGATATTCTTTAGATTTTACAAAATAGTATTTTGATAACAGATATATGTTTAACTATAACTTTTAATACAAATACATGAAATACTATTAGAAAAGCATGAACTATAAGTTTGAATTAACAGGTAAACAGACACTTACTTTAAGAGCCAAAAGCAACAAAAATGTTTCAACACTGTAAAAACCACGATCTACAAAATCACCCATAAAAAGGTAATTTGTATCAGGAACATCACCTCCAACTTTAAAAAGTTCCTTTAGATCATAGAACTGACCATGTATATCTCCACAAACCTAAAATTTATGTGAATTCTCATTAATAAATATTTTAATTATCAAAAATATATAACATTCCAGTTAAAATTTTATAAATTATATCATTGTTCAGTGTGAAATTTTCAACCAGAAAAAGTATATTAATTCAATATGACAAAAAATGTAAAAAATATAATTTCTACAATAGATGTCTTTAAAAATTTTAAGTTCAGCAAAACATATTTAATAGTTTGTAAGAATATATTTTTGTGTACTTTTGTTAATTTTACTAATGAGTGATTCCACACCATGATAGTACTTGGAATTTTTAAATATGTCTAAAAGCACAACTGACACATTGACTGATTTTTAAAATAAGTATGAAAAATTCTATCCTAGAAAAAGAAAGCTATACTAAAAAAACCCTACCATCTAGTAAGGGTGTCAAATAGACCAAACAGGTAAATTACTGTACTAGAATAAATTCTCCCACTAGAAAAATTTCAAATGCACATTAGTTATTTGTGATTATGTTACGAGCTCGAATGAGTGCAGAATTTACTAGGAATTTTAGTAGCCCTTGAATTTTATATTCTTTATCATAATAATTTAGAAATTATTTTAAAGTTGTGGTTGAAAATATATGTAGCATGTTTAAGTTTCAAATGTGACAGGTGGCTGAGTGATAGCGTTCCTGACTCCTGAGCTGCAGGGTTCAAATTCCAGTTAGGGTATGGATGTTACTGTATTTCTGCCCTTTCTTCTGAGATGATGTATGAATGTGGCCCACACAAGAAACTAGTTTGTGGTAATATGACATGGGAATGCTACTTGTCTCTGTGACTTGGTTCACAGGTACCCACTGGGTAATGACAAATGAGTAACAGTTTCCAGCCTTGTTGTGGCAAAATGTTTGTCACACAAGTGCCTGCTGTTGTTAAAAAAATATTTCAAATTCATATCTTCAGTTTTGTTTGAATTTTAAAGTTTCATTTGAAATTTAAATTTTTTTAAAATTATATTTGTTAATTTAAATTGAAAATACAAATCCTTCCTGAGTAGACGATATTTAAAAAAGCTACAATTAGGTGAGTTCTTTATGTATCCTTACAAAAAAAAAAAAAAACAAATTTGAATCCACTAAGTTAATTGACTAATGATCTTAAGTATAAATAGAAATATTTGAGATATATTTAGATTTGCTGCTGAATTGTAAAAGCTGCCTTTGTAAACGAATTATAATATAGCTGATGCTCTCAACTGAAACTAGAATACTAGGCTAAATTGGATACTCAGTCTCAGATAACCAAATCTGATAAATTTTGGAGATTTTTTTTTTCTCTCCAAAAAATTAACAAAGTGATTAGTTGCCAAATATGTCACCAAATACAGCGACGGAATGTCTCGCCATCACATTTCCCAGAAATGGTTGCCGTTTTCATTTTGATTATTTTTTTATCAAATGTAAAGTGCAGCAATTTAAATCCCAATTTTCCATATTTTTTATTTCACTCAGATGTAGCGTGAAATATAAATATTGTCTTTTATATTCACATTTTTTATTTTGCTGTTGATATAGTGGCGGAATTTTAATACTATTTTATATATTCGTTTAGTATTTTGCTGTGGATATAGCACCAGATTTTCAATCCTGTCTTTTATATTTCACTATGGATATTGTGCCAGGAATTAAATTCTTACTTTTATTTTTATTTTGGATATTGCTGTGCATGGAGAGTGCCAGAAGAAAAATGAAGAAAAGGATTTTATTTTAGTTATTTTCTGCAAGCATAAAGATCCTAGAATTATATGTTAAGTATTTAAATTTCCAATAATAAACAAAATTATAAAATCTTTCTATTTTTTAAATTATTCTAGATTTGTCTACTTTTATGTAGTAATGATTTATAACATTCTATCTTAAATCACTGAAATTCATTATTTTATTTATTTTTAACTAGACATTATTAAATGTACTATTTTTGCTATTTTATTTCCTTTAATTTTAATTCTGAAATACTTTTAAATAGAATCTTTAATCAATTCTTATTAGGATTACTGTTTTTTTGTATACCATTAGGCTTAGCAATTTGAAATTGGGAGTTAGAACCACTTTATTTACATGCTTGTTGCTTTCTTATTTAGTGTTACGTAGGAGAGGGAAAACACCAATTTCTCATGCCAATTGGCACCCATTCTGGGTTGCTAATCACAAATTCCAATACCCCTGTCTCCTTCGCTTTCCGACAGGACAGACCATAATATCCAGTTTTTACCGAATACTATGTGTACCATTAACTGTCTAATTTAATATTGTGTTATTATGAAAATATGTTAGCAGCAAATTAAGTGTTTCTTGGTTCTTCACTCCTGTTCAAATGTATTGCATAGGATGCTTTTTTTTAAAGTGGGAGGTGCTGCCCAATTTTTTATGATAACTTAATTTCTAATTAATGTTATATATTTAGCTTTATAGTGTTATTGTTAACATCTGCTTAGTATTGTTATATCTGGTGTAACCAACTAAAGACAAATAATTTAAAGAACAGTCGTGCATATAATATTGAACAAGTTTAATAGTAATACTGATTTTTAAAGATATTATATGTAAAACAGTGATTTAGTTTTATCATGTTAAAAACCAAACCATGGCAATAAAAAATGTGATAATGTATACTAATTGAACTTTCTCAATATTTATATATAAATAGTAAAAAAAAAGGTAAATCTCAACAATAAAAATACAAAATACTCACAGTCACAGGGGAATCAACTCGTTGCACATTGCTTTCTTCAACAAGTATTTCACGTGCTTTGGCACATAATGCTTTTACTTCATTCTCTTTAATGATTTCACAGCGTCTCAGCTGTTCAATTTGGCGATCTAGGTCACTACGATCTTCCATTTCAAGAAACCTAAAAAAACTTATTTTTAAAATATTTAGAAGTTTCACTTTTTTTGGTTTGTAATTTAAAATCAATTTTTCTAATCAAATTTCATCTGTAAAAGTGAATTATAATTCGAATGATCATATTCTCATTTCTATAGTTAAGGAATACTATTTACAGTCTTACTTACATCCTCTGAAGCAATTAATGAGTTTGCAAGTTTAGATTCAACTACTTACTTTAAATGTATTGGCATATTCATAATATACATTTTAACAATACGAAAAAAAATTAAGTATCACGTAAATTTATAATAATTTAAAAAATAGAAAAGAAATATAGACTTCATAAATATTAAACCATTGGTTCTGAATAGATCACAGGAAGATAAATAATTAAAAAAACATGGGAATATATAAATAAAACTATCATTAAATTATTTTAATTACCATACCTGTCAATTTGTTAAAATATACATATCTTATACATTACAAATACAAACTGTAATATCAAGAATTTGAGTGACACGGCTTAAAACATTTACACACAATTCATTTACTTTTAATTTTTTAGAATTATTAATATAACTGAAAATAAATCAAATTTTTCATTAAGAAACTTATAATAAATGAATTTTCTTGATAAAATGATTTGAATTAAATAAAAAATGTTAAAAAAGAGTTAAAAGTATTCTAAAATAACAAGAACTTCACTTAATATTTATGATTACTCAAAGTTCCACACAATTTAATATTATACTTTAATCATCAATTTGAATTTGGTACATAAAACTTTAAAAAGGTATCAAATAATATTACTCTTTATAAGAGAATTCCCATTATAAAAAATTAAAGCAATTAACTTTTAATGATTCTTAAAGAAAATAGCAATAAATTAAATAGTTATAAGTTTAACACAATAAAATAAAAATATAGCAAACACATAAACCAATGACTAAATTAAATAGAACAATACATAACATAAAAATTGCTGGCAACATTGTATTCATACTACAAATGTAAATAATAATGAAATATTAGTAACATAATAATAATAAACTGTACATATAAATAAAACTAAGCATGAATTTATTGCGAATATGATATTGATGTACTTTCAAAAACAAGACAATACGCATTCATACTACTCAAAGAGTACTAACCAATTGATTCAAAATTGTGTATACAGTAAATTAGTATATTGATAACTTAATATTGCTTCTAAAATATTCTATCAATATATAAAGATAATTAGTTTTTAAATTAAACAGTTTTTTTCTTCATTATTTGGGCCAGGAAAGATACGCTTACATTAGAAAAGAAATATCTTCTAATATGTTGCCAATTTTATGATGAAAATTGCATTATACACAAGAAATGTTTTACGTAAAAGTTGAACTAGATCAATTTTTTAAACAACTAAATAAAATAATTTTCAACTGTATTCACTTATGTGAATTTCAAAAATATCCTTTCTTCTGAATTCCAAAAGAAAAATCCTAATGTATGCATTTTTATAGTGTAGTCTTGAAAGGCAACCAACATTGGTCCCATATAAAGAAATGCAGGCCATCCCCGACTGACCCAATATAGACCTCCAATGATGTACCTAGGCAAAGCCATGATTAACCAATATAGGACCAAGCTATTTGCTATTTGAATACTGTAATCAATTCTATAATTTAAGGACATAAATAAATAATGTATCGTATAAGCCTTGAAAAAATGTCTTTGAACCATTTCTTAAGTAAAAACTTTTAAGCGGAAATATGGTACAAAATGAGAACATCCGTTTCGATTATAATATTTCTCTGACAAAAAAGAATCGGATGTTTCTATAATTCATTATAACTATTATTTTAAATATATATTATCATAGACAATTTATGTTTATATATGTGTCACTAACAATGAAATAAGATTTGTATTTTTCATATAAGATAAATTTTTCACAAAAGAAAAATATATCATATTTGGAAAAGATGCATCATAATGCATCCATCAAACAAGTTCTTGTCATATTGCCTAACACAAATTTTGTTAACTTTGTTTCAGAGATAAATACACATTGTTTTCATTAAAATATAAAATATTTTTTTATGATTTTAAAAGTAAAATACATCAATTGGAAAAACAATTTTTTTTGATGATTAAAAAAAAAAACATTTTGCATTTGCATTTATGATTTTCTTCTTACATTTTATTTAAAAAATAATTCGCTAATCAGTTATTATATATATATTACTTATAATATCCTTCAATTATTTTGAACAATGTTATATAAAGCAGACACTTGAAACTTACTGGGAATCTTAAAATATGAAAGTCCTTAAAATTAAAGATACTTAAAATAGAAGAGAGTATAAAATTTTAGAGTGAATTCGCTTAAGTAAAATCTATTCTATTTTTAATAATATATTCATGCTAAAATTTATTTATGTCCCACATATTTTAATGCTTTATCAAAATATGTTCAGGTACAAATTAAGTATTTTTACTGCTTCATTTTATCTACTTTGAAAAAGTATTCGGATAGAAAAATTGGTATGTAAATAGCATTTAATTTGTTGAAAAAGTGTTCTTTATTTACAATTTTATAAATTTTAATAAAACTTTGTGAATGCACACTCAATAGTACATATATTTTAATTTATTTTTAAATGTCCTGTATATATTAAATAAAGTATTATTTGTAAAAAACAGACTGTTAAAAAAACTTATTAAAAATTAAAATAAATATTATAAATAAATACATTAATTAATTTAATTCATATTTTTAGGCTCATATTTAAGTTAATTATTATTTTCAATACTGTAGAGTACTTTTTCACATTTCTGTGCTGTAATATTCGTTTTTATTTAATAATACAAAATAATTGTTGGTATTATTAAAAAAGGGGGTTCAAAAGGCTTATTAATCTATTCATTTTCAGTTCAATATTTTTAAAAATGAAGTGAGGTTGTTTCTAATGAG